>CM065295.1:89311777-90511777 GCA_032871835.1 Dipteronia dyeriana | reverse complement strand
TAAAATGATCAACTCCCTGGATTTCGAGTTCCAGCCTGGCCTCTTTGGATAGGGACTCGACTGTCAAAGCTTGGCGTTCCAAGTTCTCGATCTTCTGTTCATATACCGACTTGGACTGCTCCGCTTCCTGTTCGGCTTTAAGCACCGATTTCT
This sequence comes from Dipteronia dyeriana, assembly GCA_032871835.1. NCBI lineage: Eukaryota > Viridiplantae > Streptophyta > Magnoliopsida > Sapindales > Sapindaceae > Dipteronia > Dipteronia dyeriana. The sequence continues at coordinate 90,511,624 of CM065295.1, read as the reverse complement.
TGGTAGAAGACAACAAGTTTTGAAGTGACATAACCTTCTCCTCTGCCAGAGAAGCTCTTTCCTCGGCCTCCACTTGCTTCGCCAAACAGTGGTTGGCAAACACTTGGGCAGAGCCCACATCCTTTTGATAAGCCGATTCAACCTGAGCACAGATATCCTCACTCTCTTTCAGCTGAGCTTCAAGACGCCTTATCCGATTGGCTTGATGTTGTTGCATCTGAACCAGCTCAGCAAACTCGGCTACCATCTACAAGGGAGTTTAATTAAAAATCTAGCAAGCAAGACAATTAATAGTTGAGAATAAAACTTACATAAGATGCGCCGTTAAAAAATATTCTGAAGACGGTTCGTCAAAGAAGTATCCCTGAAATGGCTCCAGTGATCATCCCCGATGAAAACCCGACCAGATGACATCGCCCTAAGCATATCCTGGGGAGAAGGATATGAAGGACCTTCCGAAGATTCGGCCCTTAGATCTTCAACCTCGGGGGGGAGCCCCTTTTCGGGTCAGAAATCTCTGCATCCGCCGATGATTCAACATTAACGCTTGGGGGGATCTCGGCCCCAGTGTCTTCATCACTGGATTCAATGAATGAAACCACCCGATGAACCTTATAAGGACGAGCGGGAGAATTGACCACCTTCTGTTTCTCAGCCCGAGAACGGTGGAAGCCGAGATCTGGTGAGGAATTTTCCTGATCATCATCCCGGAAGGATTCAAAAAAGTCGGGATCTGTATTTACTCGTCCATCAGAGGTTTTACCTCCATCATCAGCGTCCACCCGCTCGACAGGAACCACAATCGGGGAGCTCGATTCACCAGGCCCCTCACCAAGACCATAATTTTGCCTTTTTTCGTCTTCAAGCAATTCCTGAGTGTGTTCAACTGGGTAACTCGGGCCACTTGACTCCCCTACGGTCGGCCGAATGACTTCCTCAGTGACATATTCAGGAATCTACTCGTCAGCCTCATCAGGGTCCTCATCTGACTCAGGAGGGGAGATATCTTCTTTGCTCTGACGAGAAGCTTCTTTTTGGCTCGCCTGAAGGATTGATTTCACATGGCAAGCTTGAATATCGCAGACGATGTCCGAGTCATACACTTACAAAAATGATGAAAAAGAATCGCATCAGAATATAAAGAGCAAAAAAAAAAAGGGGTAGGAAGATCACTTACATCACCTGCGATAGCCTTATATTTGGCTAAAGAAACCAAGATCTATCATCTTCTTCTCATTTAAAAGATAAGACCTGCTCTTTTTTCCAAAGTACGCACTGCAGCCCCGAGCAAGTCCGGTCAGTTCAGTATCAGAGAATTCAAGTGTTTTCTTGTTCCACACCTCAGGGTAACAGAAAAAATGGGGAACTTTCAGCACCGTTTGAGTCTCCCCAACCGAAAGAGTAACTTCAAGTCCAAGGTTCCCTCTGGTGAAAAACCAATTGTTCTTCCAGTACTTGTTGGACGAAGGGAATCCACATACAAAACCCCTCTTTTTGGCATCATCGGAGGTATCAACTCCTCGATTCACCTTTGTCCCTTCGGGGACCCAACAATCTGGCGGGTTAGATATGAGAAAATAAGTATTTGTCCGACCAGACTGCCTTAGTGTGTAAAAGTGTCTGATTTCACTAGGGGAAGGCGGTGACAGATTCATTCGGCTCTATATATGCCACATGCACATCAAGATCTTGTAGCTTTTCGGGGCCAATTGGGCTGCAGCGATCCCTACTTCAGCCAGAAACCAGGCGATAAACGGCTGAAGAGGAAGAGTGATGCCGCAACAAAGCATGGACCCATAGATTGCCACCATGCCCGTGGGAGGGTTCCACGCGGCTCTATCACCGGCAGAAATCAGAATAACTGAATCGTCCAAGTCGAATCAAGCACGATATTTCCCGATCTTATTTTCCCTGACCACATTCTGTTCGGCGTCATACCCACTCGGGTGATCAACAGAAAAAGAGAGATGAGATTTTCTGAACTCCTCTTCAACGTCCTTCTCATCAATAATCTATTCCCTGATCCGGACACTGCCGGAGCTGTGCTTATGGACTTCACTTTTACTTTGATGTTTTCCCATCCTCGATCGAAGTGGTACCCTGTGATCAGAAACTACAGATTCAGAACTAGATTCAAAACTAAAACGGGCGTCAGGGTGAAGCCCATAAACGTTAACATATAAAAAAAGGGGGTTCATCAGGGGGGATTTCCCCTAATAATCTACGAGCGCACGAAACCAGTTGAAAATCTCCACGATCAAGCGCTTCGAGAGCTATAGTAAAAAGTCGACGACGGGAAGTCGGATTCATTAAAACTAACCTTGACTGAAGAAACCTGATGTAACAACTTCCACGGAGAATAGATTTTCAGCGCAAGAAACCTAGGTTGGAAAATTTCTGGTTTAAGTTTGAAAATAAGCCAAGGCAACTCCGTTCAGCGAAGTATTTAAATGGATAATAGAGCTAAACCCTAGGGTCTCAAAAAGCGGAAAAAATCAAAAGATAGATTTGATGACATAGACGGTAGGGGACGCGTAGGTCATCGCTCATAAATGGTATCGAGAAATGAAGAGATAGAGGACACGTGTTAAGAGAAGAACTGACCAAGACCGTCAGGACTCCAAAACGTCGCAATCATTGAGATCTCGTGTGATGAGGTAAATTGAATTTACATGGTCACCATTAAGACACATCACTATGACAAGACATTTACTCTAGCATTATTGAGACTTAAAAATTGAAGAGTTGATTAAAATACTTTTGTCCGGAACAAAACCTTGTTCGGCAAGAAATATTTTAAAGGGGTATTGTCGTATATAAATTCTATCAGACGTACACATCATTGACAAAGAGGATAAAAATTGTCAGGTGGATATCCAAATAGGCATTCAGAAAATATCCTGCAAGATATCTCCAAAGAAGCGAGTAAATATAAAAATAAGTATTGAACGAAACCTACCCGGGATCAATTAACGTTGCTCGGGGTTAGCTGACGTCACGTTCTACTCGGGATCAGATGACGTCATTCGGGACCAAATGACATCATGTTCTACTCGGGACAAACATAAAGAAACCCGAATAAAGAAGCTCAGCTCGCACACAAACTAAGAATCATACGCAAAGATATCCGCTTCAAAGAAGAATTCCAAGATGAAAAGAATTTACCAAACAGAAGGTGTCAAATCAGGCAACAATTTTATTTCTTCAAAAAGACTACGCATTTATAAGGAAATAAGTCCTAACTGGATTATATCACTAGAGTCCCATTCGATCTCTACACAAGTCTTTGAAATAGGAAAGAAGGCAGACTACTCCAAAATAACCAAATCATAATTAAATATAAATATCTTTAATTACTTGTACAAAAAGGATTATGGTTCTATGCACATATAAATAGACCCATAATCTCATCATAAAACGATATAGCAATATACAGAGAGAAAAAAAAAGAGATCGAGAGTTGTAAATCTTTATTTCATTAGTGGATTTTGGCTCGGTTGTCTATTCAACCACCCGTGGACGTTTATTCAGTCATCGGAGTTTTACCACGTAAAACTTATGTCCAATTACATTCTCCTTCTCTTTCTCTTTAAAATCACGGTTGAAATCCAATCTTGTTGATTTTTTCACAAATCAAAAAATAGACGTTAACAATGGTCAAAATGACTAAATTGATATGTTTTTTAAAATATAGAGACTATCCCAATGAAAAATAGAAAAACAATTAAAAAAATCACAACGAGCTAAATGTAGAGATAAAAATGATAATATCTCATTAGTTTTTTTTAAGAGGGAATTACAGTTTGATCCTTATATTTTACGAAAAAATTGTTTTTTTACCCAATTTATGTGTACGAGGGTTTTTGGTCCTCATCTTTTTGGAAATCCATAAAAAATTCAAAATAGTTCTTTGATTAAAAAAAGTAACGGCCAAACATAACAGATGCCATAAAAATACTATTTTACCTCTGTTTAAAATAATTGTGTTTAAATAATTAATTGATATATAAATAGAAAATGAATCTCCACCATCCATATCTAGAGATGGATGGTAGAGATCAAATAATTTTTTCAATGTATTTCTAAAAAGACGATGACTAAGGATCCTAATACATATATGTATATGTCGGATGAAAAAGGAATGTTCCCTTAAAATATAAATATCAAACTATAATTTCCCCTTCTGAAATAAAATTTAATTGAATTTAAGCAATTAATATGTTTTCCATCTTCCTAATATTCTTTATTAGATCTTCTTCTTCTTCTTCTTCTTTCTAAAACATTCTACAACCTCTTAACCCAAATAATTCAATGAAATTGAAAGAAAACTATGAAGTTTTATTATCCGATTTTCCTACGAGGTCAAAACTGTCAATCCAAATACCAACTTTCTTATCTTTTTTTTTTTTTTTTTTTTTGAAGGTTTGATAGGATTCCAAGTATACATTGCAGTCACGTATTCTTGTTTGAAATGTCGTTTTACAACTAATTTTATCGTGGATGCAAGTATGCAACCCCTTGTCTTTCTAGTCAACTTAGTACAGCTTACAACCAGCTTTCTATTTTCATTGAATATAATTCTCACCTAGCTATTTCAATAGAAACAAATTATGCTGTATGCCATTATCAGCTCTAATGCCTCTAAAGCTGATTTTTTTTTTTTTAAAAAAAAAAAATTGATACCGGTCAGGTTAAAAGTGTCGATCGCTATAATATATAAATAACTCACAATTTCTTGTTAAAGGGAGAAGTTATCTTAAAATTAGATTAACCACTGAATAGATGCTGACAACTATTATGTTTTAACATCTTAAAATTAGATTAAGGATTGAGTGATCAAATAAAATAGGATTGTCATTTGTTAAATTGATATATCCCCAATCTTATTTCATATATTATTAATTGTGTTTTGTCTATTTTATTTTCATTTTAGTTAAAAATTACATTTTATCACTCGTGGATCTAATTCTTTCATTTTTATTTCATCAACTCGGTTTTATATAAGAGATATGAAAATTTATAACTAAATGATGGGGTATGCAAATTGTGATGAGTATCATGTAATGATGAATTTCATTATATATAAACAAAAAATTGTTGAACAATTTTCGCCTCTATTTTTTGTTCTTTTAGTCTCTGCGTTTGTAACACAAACAACAATCAACACCCATTGTTGCTTGACTCCGCTCACTCCAGTATGTTTCTCTTACACAACAAAAGAGAGAAAACCGGTTAAAAGTAGTCATCCATAACATTAGAATTTATTTTCCAACCATATATGAGAGTATAATTGTTAATAATCACATTTTTTAGAAATCACCTGAATACCCACATTTAAATACCTTAAAAATTAACAAAAAAACAAAAGAGAAACATTGGAGCATTCCAGAAAGAGAGAAAAGAGCGAAAAGAGGCATCACCGAGAGGGAAGAGAGAAAGAAGCGGCGTCGAAAAGGGCATCGTCATTGTCGTCAGAGCAGCTGGAAGAAAGGAGGTCGCCCGTCACAACCTGGAGGCGAACCCACCAATCGCCGGAGAGACAAACCCACCATTCTCTTCTCACTTAACCTTTTTATTGTGATTTCATGTTATGAACATGTTTAGGGAATACAAAATGTTGAAATGTATCAATGTTGAGGGTTGATTGAATTGAGGTATGGTATTTTGGATGATTTGGAATTGGATGTTGGAGTTTGGTTTCAAAAAAAAAAAACTTAAAAGCGTGAAATCTTCGATAAACTTGAAATATTTTACGAAAACTTGAAATCATACTTTAAATCTCTGACATAAAACTTGAAATCTTCTAAAAAACTTGAATCTTACCTAGAAACTTGACAACATTTCAAGTTTTTATATAAGATTTCAAGTTTTCGAACAAGTGAAACTTGAAATCTTTTAAAAAAAATTTGATTGAAATCTTACCCAGAAACTTGAAATCTTATCCAGGAACTTGTCAACATTTTAAGTTTTTACATAAAATTTCAAGTTTTCGAACCAGTGAACTTGAAATCTTCTGGAAAAAACTTGAAACCTAATTTAATTCGATTCTTAACAAAACACACAAAATTGATGCAATAAGACTAAAACCATCTTCTAGTTGGTCAATTTGCAGGAACAAAAATCGAACTTTGATAAGGAAGAATGAAGAGCGAAGAAGGAAGAAGACGGTAGAAAAAAATAAATAAAATAAAATAAAAAAGTTGATGTTGGACGTATTTTTATAATTTACGGATATACATTAAACTTTAAAAAAAATTTAGTTATTAACAATTAAACTTTCGTATGTGATTAAAAACAAAATTCACATGTTAGATGTGTTCATTTTTAACAATTTCCACCACAACAAAATGCACAAACATACTTGTTCCGTATATAATGCATTTTTTTTTACACGACACTGATTTTTCTCTCATAGGTATATTCATAGCATATTAATATACATTTTCACACTTTTACCATGTTTATTATTATAATTGAAGTTTTTTTTTTTTTAGTAGACACACAATATAAATATTTTTATAGTATAAGTATTAATAAATATCATCATATATTTATCATATGTATTATTATGATTGAAGTTATGTCGATAAATATACGTATACATATGTTGTGTGCCTACCTACTGGACAAAAATTGGCACACATAGACACTTGCTTTAAATGTGTGTTTACTGGGCATTTTCACTAATTATTATATATGTTATTTTCCCACATGCAGCAAAAGCAATTGCCTTTTATAGTAATTGCAAACGAGAACTGCTCATGGCAGTGATTGTTTGAAATTGAATTTTGAAACAATCATCTGTAGGCGCCACATCCCTACATCACGTAGGGTAAAAATTGGTATATATTTAACTTTTATAAATACAGAATCCACATTGATATGATATTGTCCGCTTTGGATCTAGGTTCACACGGATTTACATTTGGGTCTCTACCCAAAAGGGGTCACACCAATAGAGGTTGTTTCCATACTTATATACCCAAGATCATCCTCATATTTAGTCAATGTGGGACTTTGGTTGCACACTCAACAATCCTCCCCTCGAACAGAGGACCATCATCGTCTTCACAGTTTGGGTCTCCCCTCAAGCGATCATCCATCCGTCAATGCTAAGATGAGCACTCCATCGAGGTTAATTCTCTCCACCGCACCGGAGCACACGCCTTACGTGAAGCACTAGAGCATCTCCTACCTCGATAGTTAACATCACAGATCCATCGCCAGCTAACTGGGCCCCACCATCTCTTGCTTTGGTTTGGCAATGTTTTGGCCAAGTCTGGGGCACGACTTTGATACCACTTGTTATAAGTGTGAAACCCACATTCTCCATATTTGTATGATATTGTCCGTTTTGGGTCTAATCCCATACGGATTTACTCTTGGGACTCTACCCAAAAGGTCTCACACCAATAGAGGTTGTTTCCATACTTATAAACCCAATATCATCCCCATGTCTATCCAATGTGGGGTTTTGGTTGCACACCCAATATTAATTAGATAAAAAAATTTGAACAATATTCAAGAGAAGGGTAATTTAGCCGGGAGTGACCAGAGGTGAAGACAACCCCAGGCCCTAGCCATTCAGCCAATGAAAGTTTGATATTATAGTATCTGGATGATAATTGTAACTAGTTTTTCTCTCATAGGTATACATTACAGGTATATCTATAGCTAGCATACTAATACACATCACCATAATTTTCTATGTCAGCAACAAAACTTCAATCATAATAATATACATGGCAAACGTGTGGTGCTGTGTATTACTATATTATAGATCTACTACACCGTAATTGTATAATTACAACGTTAATTTTCAATCATTGAATTTCAATCCAAAGGTTTAAAAAAATCAAATATTTGAAAATTTAAAAGAAATTGTAACTATAAGGAAATAACATCCTCTTATAATTACCTTGCAAACTGTACAATAACTAAATCCGTATATAAATAGTGGTTTTCCTATCAGTGCACACTGATATAAGTATCAGTGCGTTACATGTTGGGCATTGATTATGGAAAAGTTTTGACAAGTGCATACACTTTGAGTCAAGGTATGTAAATCTAATGTTTTATATCCAACACACTGATGAAGTTATATCAGTGCGTACTGACTTGAAATATATATATATATATATATATATATATATATATAATGTATGTATATATTTTTATTTTTCTTAGGTACTTCCTAGAATAAATTAAGATTTTCTTTACTATTTTATTATGCAATATCCATATTGTTTTGTGGTGGTTCTTATGGTTTATTGAACATAATTTGTTTACTCCTAATTTTTTGATTTGACAGTTAAGGTTATTTTTATCAACTTCCAAGATTTTAGGTTTGGGATTATAAATTAATAAATTATTTTATTTTTTATTTTCAAGTTTGTGTTATTATATATTTATTATTATAAATTTATTTTACTCGTTTATTATTTAAATTTGTTAAAAATATTTATAAGTGAATTACTTAATTTGGTTTGATATGAATACTATAAAGTTAAATTATAAATATATAAATAATTTTTATTTAAATATAATAATTGTATAATTATATTTTAAATATTTTAGATGACTTATAGATTTATTAATTATGAATTATTGAAAGAGGGATTTCATCTCTGCAAGAAGATGAAAGATTATTTTCTTATAAATTATTTGATTATATTGAAATGGAATAGAAATTTAAATAAATTGAACTATAGAATATTTTTGAGATGCAAAAAACAGTCAAGTTTCATTTTGATTGTCAAGGTTAGTATTAATACTATTATTTTTTCTATAATTTCCTTAAAGACTAAACGGTATTACATTTTAGTATATTAATATATTTTTCTTGTCCGACCTTAAATATTAGTTTTAATCTTAACCCCTAAAGTCAAAATCATGACTCAAACTTAGTTGAGACAATCCATTTACTTGGAGTGATGCGAATTAAACTCACGAGTCATAATCTCAATCTTGATACGTAGATGTGAGAGATTTAACACATATCTCAAATTTTGTTGGGCCGATCTTTGTTTTGAAGCTACAGCTTTTGCAACTATTTATGTTCCAGCTGCGCCTAAGTCTTAAGTTGTTTTTTTTTTTAAAAAAATTACGTATATGGATCTTAATAGATAATTAAATAAGAAAGCCGCCAAACCTAGAAACTTATCTCAAACAATTTAGAATAAAAGCTGTCAAAGTCTATGAGTTCAATTTCATCTATTTAATTTCATAACTCGGGGCATACTTATATTAAAAATAGAAAGAAAGAAAGAAAAAAGTTTAACGTGTCATATTGAAACATACATACATGAAATGATAACTTTATTGCAATAAGGAATTTTGTTTTTTAATAATAAAGAGAGACGAAGTAATAAGATTATATGAATATTAATTAGTCAATGATTTTAAAGTCTTAAATTAAATATTGTAGAAATGTCAAAAAAATATTTTTTATATATACTGTATAGCATAAGCAGTGATATATATTGTAGAGTGTAAGCAGTGCTGTTGTCATGAACTAATCGTCAAATATTAATATCCACTATAAAGAGAAATTGTCGAAGGTGACCGATTAGGCCTTATTTGGTATACAGTACTAATTAGGATAAATAGATCAGGCAGTACTAAGTTAGCTTCGTTAGGTGTGAGGTAAAAAAAATTAACCGGACTATTTAATTGGATATATAATTTAATCCGGTTTATATAGTAACCTGCATTGAAGATTTGCTTCCTTCTTTTTATACAATATGCAAACAATTGCTTCAACGAGTTGAAAACAAAAGGAAACAGTTGCCGGTTGTTGTTGGTCATTTCTATTTTATAATACAACCTTTTCAATTTAATTATATATATATAATATCAAATGAAATGAGAAAAAAAAAACCCAACGAGACCAATACATTATTACAAATTTAAAAAAAAAATCAATTTACAATATGTTTTCAATTTAAATTTTTAGAATAAATAATAAATTAAATATTTTTATAATAAATTAAATAAATATCTAAAGAAGATATTGTTGTATCTGAGTAACAATAGGGAATAATTGATAAAATAAAATACTTTACATCAATAATATTAATTTTTATTTTAAAATAATAAATAAAATGTAATCAGTATGATGTAGTGTAGCGGAACACCAAGAGATAGTATTAAATAAAGTCTAATCCAATACAGGACTGTCCAATCCAATTTAATAAATTCTGTCAAACATTACTTTAGATTACTAATTAATTTGTCCATGGGAAGAAGTAAAAGATAAGTTTGTATAATTTTAATTACGTAATTAACAAAGGTGCACATGGAAGCTGAAGGCATTTTTAATATATTATTATATTTACATAAAAAATAGTTTATTAATCTAAAAAAAATCTAATTAAAAAAAAAAAAAGGAGGCCACCTGCAACGAGAGGAACTGCCATACCCTTCTTTTGAGCACCTTAACTATTTTTATGATTATTTTTTTAAAACCTGAAACAATAAAAAAAAAAGGGACGAATTGAAAGCTTCAATAATTATTTTTTTTAAAATGAATTGAGCATCTTCGTTTAATAGGGTTCGTATATGGTTTACTCCACCGGTAAAAATAAAAATAAAAGTGAATGCAAAACAGTGAAGATGTTTTCAGTTTTTGTTCAAAAAAAACATGACAAATACATGTATTTTTTTTTTCCCATTTTCTTTCAAAAATAGTGCTGACGATCACGTTTCACTATTTTTCGTTTAAAAAAAAAAAAAAAACGTATTAATGTAAAACGTCAATGGGCATGTCTGCAATTCTGCATCACCGCATGCACCCTAAATTGAAGACGTGATAAAAAAAAATGTAGTTTTCGTTGAAAGGTTTAAGTAATTTTAGAAAAACAAAACCAGATCGAAAAGAACATTAATTAAAAGAGAAGATTTAGATATGAAACCTCTTACCAATATGGTTGGACTTTCCCTTGAGAGCCTCTATCACTACGGTTCAATACCACTATCACGGTTCAACGTCAAAATATATATATATATATTTATATTTATATTATTTATCCTTCTTTGGTCATTCCTCTCCTCTATTTTAAGAGAAGTATTCTGGACTGTACTATTGAAAATCATATCTCACGGTTCCAATAGTTGTATTTAAAAAAAAAAAAAAACAGAGTTGAGAAAGTCACACACATCACCAAATAAACAAATTATATAAAGTGACTGCTAGCGCATAATTCATATGCTTGCTTGGTTCAAATACTTGTAACTATATATTTCTCGGTTCTGTTGAGTTTCGTCCAAAATAAAAAATGAACAATTATCATTGTTGCGTACAATTATTTCTTGCTATATATATAGTACCTAATTACCTATGACAGCTTAAAAACTCCTATTCTCACCACTATTTATAAATATTGTACGTTGATTGACATTCCACATTATCTTGTACAAACTTATCGGTTGCAAATTTGATTTAAGTATCCACATCACCGGTTCAGCAACGTTCAACGTGGTTTAATATAAACTTATCGGTTGCAAATTTGATTACGTATCTATATCACCGGTTCACCAACGTTCAACGTGGTTTAATAATGAGATATAATAACTTTTCCTAGATAGTTTGTTATATCAGACACTTTATCTCATCTAATTTCAGTAATAGCCATTTCCTCTTATAAATCAAAATATTAGAAACTTTACCCTATCTTGTTTCAGTAATGGTCATTCTCTCCCCTGAAAACTAAAATATTAGACATTTTACCCCGTAACCGTTAGGAAATCCATTAGTCTACTACTTTAACTATCAAAAAATCAATTAAATAACATTATTACATTTGAATACATGAGTTATGCCCCATAATGATACCACTAATTGTTTTTAAAGAAACAAAATCAAAATTTAAAAAATAAAAACTAATAAAAGTATTTTAAAAAAACATAATTGAAAAATAAAAAATAAAAAATAAAAAAAATATTTAAACATAAATTAATATAATGTGTTGACGTCGATTTCTGGATTATGACAGAAAAGCCAACAAGAATTGGATTTCGGCTTCTGATTCAAAGAGAAAGAGATTCAGAGATTCAGAGATTCAGAGAGAGTAACGAAGAAAAGTTTTACGTGGTAAAACTCCGATGACCGGAGAAACGTCAACGGGTGGTTGAAGGATCAACCAAGCCAAAATCTACTATGAAAATATGATGTTTACAAGCTCTCGATCTCTCTTTTTTCTCTCTGTATTTGCTATGATTGTTGTATGCTATATTGTCTATCTCTTTTCTTGGACGAGATTATGGGTCTATTTACATGTTTATAGAACCATAATCTGCTTTGTATAAGTAATACATGATCTTGTATAAGTAATACATGATCTTTGTATTTAATTGTGATTCGGTTACTTGCTTGAGGTTGATTTGTCTTCTTTCCTGTTTCAGGGTCTCTTATGGAAATCAAGTGAGATTCTAGTAGTGCAGTCCAATTTGAACTTGTTTCCTTATAAGAATGTAGTCTTCATTAAGAAATCAAGCTATTTCCTGATTGGGGATTCTTTTAACTTAATGTTCCATTTTATTTGGGATTTCTTCCTGATGGATATATTCGTGTATTTAATGACTTAATCCGTGTGAAATAAGCATCAAGTTCTTACTCGAGTCGTATTTATTCTCGAGTAAGAGTAATACCTGATGGTCCCAAGTAGCGTCATTTGAGCCCGAGTGGAAGCGTTGTTTAACCAGTCCCGAGTGTTGTTAACTGATCCCGAGTAGGTTTCATTCAATATATGCTTACTCGGGCTTTCTTCTCTTTTATGATGCCTTGTAGGATATTTCCTGAGTGCTCATTTGGGCGTCTACCTGGCTTTTTTCTCTTTTCTGTCAATGACGTGTATGCTTGGTAAAATTCACATACGACATAATGTAAAAATAAAAATAAAAATCTAAAAAAACATTAATACAAATAATGAAATATAAAAATAAAAAATATTTAAAAAACATTAATATAAAGAATAATAATATAATATAATTGTAAAATACTAAAAAATATTAAAATTTATTTTGAAGTATTGAATTGTTTTTTTAATACCAATTTTTTTTGCTACTAATTTTTTAAATTTATTATTTTCAATTATGTTTTTTAAAATACTTTTATTAGTTTTTATTTTCTTAATTCTGGTTTTTTTCTTTAAAAACAATTAGTGATATCATTAGGGGGCATAACTCAAGTGTTCAAGGGTAATAAGATTATTCTATTGATTTTTTTACGGTCAAAGTAGTAGACTAACATATTTTCTAACGATTAGGGGGTAAAATGTCTAATATTTTGGTTTTCAAGGGAGATAATGGTTATTACTGAAACTAGAGGGGGTGAAGTGTATAGTATTTTGGTTTACAGGGGAAAGAATGACCATTACTGAAACTAAATGAGGTAAAGTTTCTAATATGACAAACTACAAGGGGATTATATCCTTTTATAATAAATAACACTCGTTCAGTCTAACAATATCTCAACTGATCATCATATATGGTATATATATAGTCTCTTATAAGGGATATCGTATTTAAATTTCGATAAAGATTTTGGTGAAATCACGTCGATTTTATGAATTTTGATTTGAATTTGTTTATAAATGATAATTTTATTGAAAATACATATGAAAAAAATTTGAGATTTTTTCAAGCACTAAAACTATCTTTATTGAATCTACCTATTCTGATATCTTCATATTTAATAAAATCGGAAAAAAATAGTTTTAATTTTTGAAAAATTCTCAATTTTTTTTATATGTAGATTTCAATAAAATTATCATCCACAAAAAAATTCATATCAAAATTGATATGATTTCATCAAGGTCCTTACCGAAATTATAATAAATGGTAAATCGTATTTTAGTCCCTGTAGTTTGTCTTAATCTGCGTTTAGTCCATGGTTTTTTGGAATTGTAACTTTTAGTCCATTATTATTCTGACAATATGGATTTTAGTTCCTACCGTCCAATTATGTTAGGGTTACGTCAAATCAACGAGGGTCAACGATGGTCAAAAGGTAAAATAACGTTAGATTTTCTAGAATCTTATATAATCGAAGGGTATAATAGTAAATTTTAAATTAATTTTAAAAACAAATTCAAATTATTAAATTAAATAAAAAATATTATTATCAAAAAATTAAATAATAATTAATTTTATAATTAATTAATTTTTAAAATAAAACTAATCAAAACTAATTAAATTTATAATTAATTAATTAAATTTTAAAATAAAACTAATCAAAACTCAAACATATTCATCTGGTCCAAACCCATCCAAACTCATACATCTCTTCATCGTCCATCTCTAAATCACCCAAACATCCAAACCACTGAATCAACCAAAAACGCCTATCCCCAAACCACCGAATCAACCAAAACCACCCATCCCTAAACCACCTAAAAACCCCTCCGCGAAATCAATCTCAGTCAATCAGAGGCGACGAGAAGCAACCCAACAACGTCCAACAACGTCCAACAACATCGCACCAAATCACAATCAACCCTAGAAATCAAACTGTCGCCGTCGCGAATCAATCTCTGCTGTTGATTCGAATCACACCACCACCAATCTTCTCTTCTCGCTCTCTCTGGTTCATCTATATCGAGTCTCTTGGAGATGGAGCTCCGATACTGATTCGATCCAAGATCTCTTACATGGAGCTGTCGTGCATAAATTTTTTGTTTGTTAGTTTGTTTGTTTTTTTCATTTTTTAAAATCTGTTATTGGAAGTTCTGTTATTGGAAGTGTTTGGGTGTTGGTTTGGAGTTGTGTTTGGTTGTTGGGAAGGTATGGATTCTGGGTTTGGAGGTAAAATAAAATTAATTAAATAAGTTATATTTTATTTGAAGTGTTTAGTTGTTGGGAAGGTCTAGATTCTAGGTCTGGATTCTGAGAAGATATGGATTTTGGGTTTGAAGTGTTTGGTTTTTAGGATGGTATGTATTCTGGGTTTGGTTGTGTTTGGTGTAGGGGTGAGCGCGGTTCGGTTCGGTTCGATCTTGGGCAAAACCCATTGAACCTAGTTATATTCGGTTTTTAAAATTATGAATCGGTTCGAACCATATTGAACCCAAAACCGAATTGAACTGAACACCCTTATCTCGGTTCGGTTCGGTTCGGTTCAATTTGGTTTTGGACCTAATGGGTCTATTGGGCTCAAATTTTTTTTTCATTTCGTTTTTACCTTTTTAACAACTAGGATTGTAATTGGGCCTTTAGGCAACTGATTCAGTCCAAATTTAGACTCAATTATCTGTCCACATAATCAATATATAAGCATAAATACAGTTAAAATCAATCAAAAGTAGCTTCTAAAAAGCTATCAAATTCAATTCAGAAATTGAATCCAAATATCTTCAATTACATAGAATAATAGAAGTCTTGAATGCAATCCAAAATAAAATATGATCACACACAATCCAACATAAAATCCATAATAAAATTAAATTTCAAAAACAATCCACAATATAATCATTTGCCTCAGATGACACCAAATTGACAAAAGTAAGATGTATGCATGTATACAAAACGAAATCAAAGTCAATAATCAATTTTGTACAAAACAAAATCAAAGCTGACAATGAACAATAGGGAAACTAACATAAAACGAAATCAAAGAAAGTTGTTACTCAGTAAGCAATGAACAACATAAATCAAATAAATTCAAATACAAAATATATTCAAATAAATCAAGTTAGAAAGCCAACATAAATCAAAATCAAAATCAAAATCAGAGAAAAATCAAATAAATAGAAATCCAACATAAAACGAAATATATTCAAATAAATCTAAGTCACCACTCACCATATCGAAACAAGTAGTTAGTTAACAAAAAAAAAGAAAAAAAGTTAGAGAAAATTGTAGATTGGAATGGCAAAAGTAGAAGAAAAATTCCTTGAAGATAGACAATTGTATGCGGAAGTCGAAAGTCAGAACCGTGGAAGAGAGGCGATTGTAGACGGAAGATCTAGAGAGAGAGAGAGACTGTGAGTTGAGAGAAAAAACGAGATATGTGGCTGATAGAACAGATAAGTCTGAAAGAGTTAGAAAAATTAGTTAAAAAAAAAAATCTATGTCGGTTCGGTTTTGAGTCTACAAAACCGAAACTGACCCGAATTCAATACGGTTCATTCGGTTAGAATTGAACCAAATTCGAGTATAAAACCGAACCAAACACCCAAAATTGGTTCGGTTTGGGTCGGTTTGGTTCGGTTCACACTTTAGTGTCCACCCCTAGTTTTTTGTATGGATTCTGAGTTTGTTTTTAAATTTTTTGGTGGCCGATGATGATTTTTATGGTTTGGATAGAGATATTTGGTTTGGTGCTGATGTTTTTGATGATGTTGGTTCCTGGAATGAGATTAAAGTCGTGGAGTTTATATTAGATTTTTTTCCATTTTTTATAAAAAGATCCGGTGGAGATCACCAGATCCTCAAAAATTTTGTTTTTTTTTTGTTTTTTCTTATAAACCGGATAAACATATTTTTTTAAAAAAAAATTAATCATTTTTTATTTTTAATTTCTATTTTTAAAATTATAAAAAAAAAATTAAAAATATATCCGTCATCTATCTTCGAGAAGGATGGTGGAGATCTATCTTTTTTTTTAAATAAAATCAGTTTTATTAATATATATTTTATTTAATGAATATCTTAGTGGGTAAAACTATAATTTTAACAATTTAATCATACAAAAGACAAAAGTAAGGGTAACACGATCTTTTCAATTGGATCAACAGACATCAGAGGTATTTATGTCATTTAACGTACCTGACGTGTTAGAATCCATCCTTTTAATAGATTCTGTCACATAAATATTAAAAGTTACAATTTCAAAAAACTATATACTAAACACATTAAAATAAATTATGAAAATTAAAATACGATTTACCCGTAATAAATGAACTCTTACAAGAGATTCATTCGTGTATATATATTGCTTACCTATGATCTGACTATAGTGTTTGAAAGGTTAATCCAATTTCAGCCCGAATAATTTATATGTTAATTAATGTGAACCTAGTTTTATGACGTGGGATGCTTACATACATACAAACTTGATCCTTTCACAATCCCGTCAAAACGTCATCAAAACTTTTATTATTATTTTATTTTTATCATAATCAACTTCGATTTTGACTTTAGATTTAGTTGGAATAAATATATAATATATCTGCACCTATAAATGACTTTACTATATTTTCTTTTATGTATATATGAATTTGGATTTTGTACTGATTTGATATTTTTTTTTGATTTTTTTAAAATATATGATTGGTTGTTGGTAAAGTGTTTTTGGAAACCAATCATATATTAACTACACATTTATTATATTGCTTATGTGTGTCATGGGATTAGATGAGGTTAGGATACAAATTATATATATATTGGAAAATTAACCATTTTGCTTCTATATTTTCATTTTTATGAATTAGAAGATGAAGAACGTTTGATGTGTATTGAATGGATGCTGAGGGACACAATTATATATCGTCGTCCGAAAGTGCCCTTGGTTATACACTTATACTTCTCTACTGGCCTTGCAGTTGCTTAACGGACTTGACTTGGCCACTCCATTTTTTTTATTACCAAACTTTCAAGCTTCTTATTAACGAAAATGAGAGCTAGCTAACAGTCATAAAAAAAAAAAAAATACAAATAAAAATCCTCAACATCAGAATCTGTCCTTGTATATATCTGCATTAGTAACTTCCATATTCATCACCACAAACACGTTCATTTTTTTTTTTTCACTACTTCAATCCTGATCATCATCATAAGCTCAAGTAATTATGGGGTCTGAATCTCTTGTTCATGTATTTCTTGTTTCCTTTCCAGGCCAAGGCCATGTAAACCCACTTCTCAGACTCGGCAAGCGTCTTGCTTCAAAGGGTTTGCTTGTCACCTTCACCACACCCGAAAGCATCGGTAAAGAGATGAGAAAAGCCAGTAATATCACCGATGAGCCTGTCCCAGTCGGCGATGGCTATATTCGCTTCGAATTCTTCGAAGATGGTTGGGATGAGAACGAGCCTAGACGTCAAGACCTTGACCAGTACTTGCCTCAGCTCGAGCGTATAGGCAAAGAAGTGATTCCTCGTATGATTAAAAAAAACGCCGAACAAGACCGCCCTGTTTCTTGCTTGATCAATAATCCATTCATTCCTTGGGTTTCCGACGTTGCCGACAGTCTTGGACTCCCTTCTGCAATGCTTTGGGTTCAATCGTGTGCTTGTTTCACAGCTTATTATTATTATTATCACAATTTGGTTCCATTTCCAAGCGAAAAAGAACCCGAAATCGACGTTCAATTGCCGTGTATTCCTCTGCTCAAGCACGACGAAGTGCCTAGCTTTTTGTACCCAACAACTCCATACCCTTTCTTGAGAAGAGCAATTCTTGGCCAATACAACAAACTCGACAAGCCTTTTTGCATCTTGATGGAATCTTTTCAAGAACTCGAGCCTGAAATAATTGAATACATGTCCAAGATTTGCCCAATAAAGCCTGTTGGTCCTCTATTCATGAACCCAAAAGCAGCTAACTCTGCTGTTAGAGGAGACTTCATGAAAGCCGACGACTGCATTATTGAATGGCTCGATTCTAAACCACCTTCCACTGTCGTATACATTTCTTTTGGAAGTGTCGTTTATTTGAAACAAGAACAGGTTAACGTGCAATTCAATCTATTTTTGTTTGTGCTTCTTTTTCTATTAACTAGTGCAATTCAATCTATTTTTGTTTGTGCTTCTTTTTCTATTAACCAGTACAATTCAATCTATTTTTATCTGTACTTCTTTTTCTATTAACTAGTTGTACTGGTTTTTGTTTTTTTCACTCTCTTGTATTACTTCTCATGTATTAATAAATTGCTTTTTTTTTTACTCGAAAAAAAAAAAAAAAAAAAACAGGTCGACGAAATCGCTTATGGGTTGTTGAATTCCGGCGTATCATTCTTGTGGGTAATGAAACCTCCACAGAAAGATGCCGGTCTTGAACTTCTTGTTCTTCCAGATGGGTTTTTGGAGAAAGTTGGAGATAATGGCAAGGTAGTGCAATGGAGTCCACAGGAGAAAGTGTTGGCTCACCCGAGTGTTGCTTGCTTTGCTACGCATTGTGGTTGGAATTCGACAATGGAGTCTCTGTCTTCCGGCATGCCGGTTATCGCTTTCCCGCAATGGGGTGATCAAGTCACCGACGCTGTTTATTTGGTTGATGTGTTCAAGACCGGTATAAGAATGTGCCGTGGAGAAGCGGAGGACAGGATTATTCCACGTGAGGAGGTGGAAAAGTGTATGCTTGAGGCTATTTCGAAGGGGCCGCAGGCTGAGGAGAGGAAGCGGAATGCGTTGAAGTGGAAGAAAGCGGCGGAAGAAGCCGTGGCGGAGGGTGGCTCCTCCGATAAGAACTTGCAAGCTTTCGTTGATGAGGTTAAAAGGAGAAGCCTGGAGATTACTGCTTGCAAGTCTAATAAAATTATCGAAGCAGCTGCTGATTTGGTCAACAAGTCGACGACTAATGATTTTGCGAAGCTGGTTGAGAAGCCAGCGGCAGCAGCCAATGACGTGGCGGAGCTGGTTGAGAAGCCAGCCGCCGATGATGTTGTGAAGCTGGTTGTGAAGCCAGCTGTTGTGAAGCTGGTTGAGAAGCCAGCCGGCAATGATATTGCTGCCCATGGCAAGGTGGAGTTAGTTGAGGTATGAGAAAGGTGTGTACGTGGCGAGTGATTATTGGGTAATATGGTCGATCGTTGAGTCAATAAATTGAAGCGACCTTTTTATCAGGTCTGTGTTTTTTATTTTTATTTAATTGATGCATAATTTGCTTCCAGTCGTTTGGAGCTCTATGTTGTAATTAGTTGTCTAATAATAAATTAAATTAGTTTTTTTAAAATTATTACTACTATTATTATTATTAGACCTAATCAGAGATTTTACTTTAAAATATTAAGCAAAAACATATGATTTAAGGAACCAAAAAATAACATATGGGACATGCTTTTGATAGAAAAATTTATAAAATCTATTATTTGCTCAAGGTAATTATTCAATTTAGTCTCTAAATTATCATGAAATATCACTTTTTACTTGATATAACTTATATTAGTTTTTATTTTTTCCTAAAGCTTTTAGAAATACATCCCTTTAATCTTTTCATGATCAAAGTGAACAATATGAAAGTCATTTTCGTATTAAAGCATAAAACTTTCCATAAATGCTACATGTGAAAATAAAATTAAACAACAACAAAAAATACGGGTTGAATAAATAGATTTTCCATATATTTAAATTATTTTTAATTAAGAATATTCTATTCTTTTTAAATTTTTTAAAAATATTTTAATCACTTTCCTAAAAAAAAAAAAATTCATATATTTTAGGTTCTTTTTTATTTTATGTTTTTGGTTTTTTTCAAATTTTTTATAAAACTTTTTGTTATTGATAAGTTTAGATTATAACTAAGATGTGTGATATGGGTATGCTGGCCTTTTATTCCAAGGTTACACAATAGATATATAAACAATTACAAGGTCAAAGCAATTTTTTTTTTCAACTCAATTAATTCATAAAGTGAAAAAAAATCAACTCAAATAATACTTATGTATTTGTTGCTTTGTATAATACGGTTGATTGTAAATATTTTGATTAATTAGAGTCAACATTTTGATGTTTTTTTGTTGTTGAAAGGATGTAATTTTCCAATGCTAACGTAAGACTCTTTAATATAGACATAATATCATATTCACTCTTTAAAATAATAGTTTTACACTTTACTTTCGGGATTAGAGCATCTCCAATAAAAATATATATTTTTGAGCTTCTAACAAATGTCATATCAACATTTCTATTCGGTATGGGTCAATTTAAAAAAAATAGAGAGATGTATATTCACATCTTCAATCCAATTATCTAAAATCAAATATATATATATATATATATGTATATATATCTATTTTATGACTAATCATAATAAAACAATTATTACATTCTCATTCCTCTTTTATTTTACAATTAAATGACCTTTAATGTTATTAGTTTCTAGAATTAGAAACCCAACTTTATATTCTCTAACATTTTTTTTTTGTTAAAGCATCTCCAATATTGTGTTAAAATTGCATGTCAATACTAAAATTTAGCATTGAGTGCAAAAACCTTTCTCCAATGCAATACCAAATACCATGTCAAATTTGGCACATCAATAGATATCACTTTTTAAATTATAAAAATTTCATTATTTATATATTTTAAATATTTTAAATTATTTAAATTTAATACACATTAATGTTATTTCAATCCAATTTATTTCATGAGTAACAATTTTTAAGAAATCCAATTGTTATCCATTAATGCGGTAATGATATTAATTAACTTTTATAAGTTTAATGAATAAAATATAGTATTTTAGTTTAACTTTTAGTATTGTGCATTGAAGTACAATGTTAATTTGTTATGCCAGATATAGTATTTGATTCTTTTGTATACCAAATTTTACATTGTGAATAACATCAGCATTGGAGATGATTGGAGATGATTGGAGATGGTCTTACATCATCTCCATATTGAAGTTAGATAATTGTATTAAAGATAGTTTTTATAACTTTTTAATTATCTATCATATGTAACAATCGATTTTCTCCAAATGCATATTTGCATCGGAGATGATAATGACTTTCTTATTAATTTCATCAATTATTTGATACTTATTGGCAGACACCCCAATCTTAGTGTTTGGATTCCTATTGGTATCAATTTCAACCCAGACATCAATATCAACCTTATTTCTAAGACAAAAATCGAGAACTCTCCGATCAAAATATTTTATATCCAAAATTTTATCTGTATCCATAATATCATCTTCTTCTAGATAATTATTAATAGTGATACCTCCCAACATATCAATTAATTTTCCTTCTCTTATGTTGGAATTATAAAATATTTATTCTTTATTATTTACTTTGAGTAATGATTTGTGAATATACGAGTATTATTATCTTCATAATTAATATATTTATATATTAAAAGATCATATCTATAGTGTTTTTAAAAATTATCTTTTTGATTATGTAATGGATCTGCTTAAAAAAAAATTGTTTGTCATAATGAGTTAATCTATTTTTTTTCATATGAATCTTTTTTGTTTAAATCTTTCTTTCGAGTCATACTGTGTTAATTGACTCTATTTCACCATTTTTGTGGTACTAATACGGGCCATCTTATCCGAAATAAATTAGATTGATATTGATAATGTCATTTTAACCCGTTTTTCCATTGATTCATTTCAAAATTCTAAAATATTCATGTCTTAAATCGTTATGAAATATTTCTTGTTTTTTAAAATAATCTTTTATTCCCTTCTTAAGAAAAAGGGATGTTCTATCATATTAAAAAGACAAATCTAAAATTATAAAAGTGAATAAGTTGGGTTTGTGATAATTTGTAATATACGTATGCTTGTGATTGTGAGAAAATTGTGAGAAAATTGAGAAATCATAATAAATCTTTAATTCTTATTAATAACCTTAGAAAGTGATTTTTTTATAGTTGAAATAAAGTGAATTCCATTTTTACTTGTTTTATTTATTATTTTTTGATTTGTTTCATTATTGTGGATATTTTTCTCAATAATTGAATTTTTTTTTGGCGATTCACTTATTCATAAAAAAAATGAGTTCACTTTGCTCACCCCCCTTAAAGGCGGGTGAGCATTACCCCTCTTGTATGGATGACATGTGTCCATGGAGGGGGTAAATTTGTCTTAACACTATCATATTTTTGAACAAATTTATCTCTTTCTGAACACATGTTATCCATACGATAGGGGGTAATGCTCACCCCCCTTGAAGGGGGGTGAGCAAAAATGGACTCTAAAAAAATTGCATTGATTATTGGAATATTGACAATAGATAGGAATTTTTTATATCCTTTCAATGACCAATTTTATAAAAAAAAATATGTGTTGACGTCTGATTTTGGATATGCCAACAAAGATTGGATTTTGGCCGTGATTCTAAAGAGAAAGAGAATAAGAAAATAAACAAACGCGAGTTTTTTACGTGGTAAAACTCCGATGGCCGGAGAAACGTCCACGGGTGGTTGAATGATCAACCAAGCCAAAATCCACTATGAAAATATGATGTTTACAAGATCTCGATCTCTCTTTCTTCTCTCTATATTTTGTCTATGAATGTTGCCGTATCTTATTTTTTGAGATTATGTGTCTATTTATATGTTTATAGAACCATAATCTGTTTTGTATAAGTAATAGATCTTTGTATTTAATTACAATTATGTACTTGCTTGAAGCTGATTGTCTTCTTTCCTGTTTTGGAGTCTTGTATTGAGAGTGAATGAGACACTAGCAACGTAGTCCAATTAGGACTAAATTCCTTATAAGAACAGTCTTTTTGAAGAAGTAAAGTTACTGCCAGATTGCGAACCTTTCCTGTTTAATATTATATTTTTATTAGGATTCATTTTCTTGAAATGGATATCTCCGTGCATCCTAATGATTTGATCCACGTGAGCTTTGCACTGGGGCCTTTATTTGATTTTCATCATGTTTGTCCTGAGTAAGAGCAATACATGTTGGTCTCGAGTATTGCCTTTTGTTCCCGAGTAGAAATATCACTTAATCAGCCCCGAGTGTAATTTATTTGATCTCGAGTTGTATTTAGTTGATCCTGAGTAGGTTTGGTTCAACATTTTCTTACTCTGGTTTTCTCTTCTCTAGTGCTGTCTTGTAGGATATTTTCTGAATGCTTATTCGGATGTCCATCTGGCAATTTATCATTTTTGAAGATGATGTATTCATCCGATAAAATTCATATATGACAATATGATTTACCAATTACTCTAGTATTTTTTTTTTAATATTTGCCAAATCTTTTTGGACACTCGTAATATCGTAGGGCGATAACTTGTTTTGATCGAACTAATATTTATTTCATTAGTTAACAGTCTTTTTTTCGTTTCTTTTGTAATTTTTTCTATTTTCTTTTTTATTATACTTGTTCGATTAATCAGACCTTTTTTTTTGGACAGTGCTAAATTTGTCCAATCCATAGATTGAATTTAAATGGATGATCCGTGAATCATCTGATTACCCATTATCAAATAAAAATCTTCACCCAATTCATCTATTTATCGCAATCTAAATAATGGATTTTTTTAAAAAAGTTCCTTTACTCCTCATTTTACTTTTAGTAATAGAATGCTCTCGATGACCCGTCTTTTTGTTTCTTTTACGATTTTTTGAAAAAAAAAATTGTTCTTTATTTTAAAATTCTTAAAGACTTTGTTTTCAATTGTCTATTTTCTTTTAGTTCTTTGAAAATGGGTTTAAAAATGAAGGTCTTTTTTCCGGGAGGACTAAAAGGTAATTCCACTTCCATTACCTAAGCTGTTAAAAACAAAAGTCGTAGCCCACCCCCCATTTCTTCATTGCATATGTATGAGGGGATTGTAGCTTAGATTTGTGACGGGTTTCAGGCAAAAGGGAAATAGGATCTTTATCTGAATCCCATATGTTAACCAGTTTTTTGGAAATTCTCGTTCGGATAATTGAATACCATTATGGGGAGAAAATCTTCAGTGCACCGGGTGCACTACTGAGTGGTGTACCCGACCACTGGAAAACAGATATGATAAGAAATAAGTGCCACATATGATTTTTATTCCATATGCCCGTTATCCAGTGTCCGGGTGCACCACTCAGCAGTGCAACCGGTGCACTTAAGATTTTCTCCCATTATGGGTGCATTTTACATATGTTTCCCTCTTCCAATCCTTTAAATCCCCGGACCATTCGGGAATTTTAAATAATAGCATGGGAGCAATATTTTTAGCTATTATCAGTGAAGGTAATATAATGTATTTTCTAAGAATCGATTGAGTTAATAATACAAAACTCCTCAGTACTTGAGTAAAAAAAACGTATTCCAGATTTTTGGTATTGGTATCTCTGTTTTTTTTACTCTTTTGTCCTCCTATTGGGTATCAATTTTTTTTTAGCTTTTCAATTTTAGAATCTGAAAGTTTTTGGTCTTTTTGTTTCCACATCCAGTTTTTTTAAATTACTTTCATCGGTTCGAAAATATCAAAATAAAAAAAAAGGTTTGTCTAGCCTGTAAAAAAAACGAGGAATGCACATTTTGCTGAAACAGTTCTCAAGTATCATTATTGATGAGGAACATCTCCAATACAAATATGTATTTGGAGAAAATCGGTTGTCACAAATGATAGATAGTTAAAAAGTTAGAAAGACTCTTTCTAATGTAATTATCTAACATCAATATAGAGACTAAGATTTTTTACTCTTTCCACTAATAATATTAAAGCTCATTTAGTTGTAAAATAAAAGAGGAGTGAGAATATCATAATTGTTTTATTATGATTGGTCATAAAATGGATACATATTTGACATTATATAATTATATTAGAGATGTGAATACGCATTTCTCTATTTTTTTTAAGTGGATCCACAGTGAATAGAAATATTGATGCGATACAATTTAGAAACTCAAAAATATATATTTATATTTGAGATGCTTTAAGGATTTGAATTCTACGTTAACTCGTTAAATCTTAAAGTGTAGAGACCCTTCCGATAAAATTAACATTTCGAACCATATTTTAAAAAATTGATCTTGATAGGTCCTAAAAGATGCATGTAGTTATATCTCCACCATATATATATAAATACCGTAACCGATAGGTATATCTCCACCACCCGCACGCCGCACCTCTCTGTCCGCCATTAATTCCTCTCTCTCCACCATTAATTCTTCAAAACCCATATGCAAAACCTAAGGTGGTGTTTGGTTGGGTGAAATGAAATGGAATAGAATGCAATGGAAAGAAATTCATTCAATTTGTTTGGTTTGTAAAATTCCAATGAAATGAGCATTCCATTGGAATGGGGATTCCACCATTTTGGTGGGATGGGCATTCCATCCAAAAACCAATGGAATGCCCATTCCATTCCAATAACATATTTTCTTTCCAAAAATAACCTTTTATCCCACAAATACCCTCATTTCCAAAAATAATATATATATATATATATTATAAATATCATACTATTATATAATATTTATTATTATTATTGCATATAATATATTATATGTATATATACAAAATATATTATAATGTATATATATATATATACATTATATAATAATATATAATATTTTTATATATAATAATATTAATATTAATAATATCAATATTTCTAATATATAATATATAATATATATAATATTTAAAATATATATTATTATATAATTTATACTTTTATATTTTATTATTATTATCCAAAATGAACATTATATTTTCTAATTATATATATATATATATATTATTATTATTATATATATACACATTATATAATTATATATAATATTTATATATTTAATAATATCAATATTTCTAATATATAATATATAATATTATTATTATCCAAAATGAATATTATATTTTCTAAGTATATATATTATTATTATATATATATATATAATAGTATTAATATTACTAACATATAATATATAATATATAATATAGAAATATATAACATATATTGTAATAATATATATATTATATTATAATAATATATATTATATATATATTTTATCCATAATATATAATGTTATTATAAATGTTTTGTAACTAAGGGTATTTTGGTCAAAATACAGTTGATTCCATTCCATTCAGTTGTTAACCAAACAAAATATTACTGATTCAGATATTGATTCTAAAGTCCCAACCAAATAAAGAAATCGGTTTTCCATTCCTTTCCATTCCAATCCTTATTCTTATTACCATTCCAATTTCTATTCTACCATGGTAACCAAACGCCAACCTAAGTGTATAATTTTTTTTAATGAAACATGTCTTATATCTCCAGACTGAAATGAATTACAAGAGAACAGATGGATAACGTTGTTTTAGAACAACCATAAAGATAATAATAATAATAATAATAAAATCCCGGGACAAGGTGGGCAACATCATTATTAAATATTACTTTCTACTTTGTACAACAATTTTGGATGATTTTGGGTTTTGGTGATGGAACGTGGTGGGTGGGTTGGGTTTGGGTTGAAGTCAAAGTGATATGTCCAAATGACCGAGCCACCGAGCCACGCAAGTCCTATGCAAGCATAACGTTGATTAAAAGATCGTCTGTTTTTTCCACTTAAAAGTTAATAGGTCTGAATTATAATTATTAAATTATTTTATTTTATTTTTTAAGTGATCAAACAATTTAAAAATCTTAAAAAACAACTTAAAATAAAAAATAAGAAATTCTGACTTTTAACTTAATGTAAATCACTGGATTGCATTAAATGCAATATAAAATCTTTTCTTATGATACTATCCCTCCATATATAACATATTTCCAATTTCATCAAAATTATTTATGGTATAGAAATCTTTATTTTAATATATTGGTTATTTTAAATAGCTTTTAAAAAAACCTAATCACTATTCATATTGGTTTTTAATATCGATATTTTATTATGATATTATGGTGATATATATTAGAGTGTTTTATGTGAAATTTTCTGATATCCTTTTTATTTTTTGAAAAAAAAATAATTCTTTTCTTAGGAAAATGAAGTTTTTTTGTAATAAAAAAAGAAGATCATGATCACATGTGTTCATATATAATTATTATTTTTGAATTGTTTTTATTCCATATTATATGTATAATTGTTTAACATAGGTATAAATGTAAAATTACTTATATTCAGACAATTTTACTTTTAAAAAACAAATGTGTTAATGATACATTCATATGTGAGAAAAAAAAACATATCATTCAGATTCAAATTTCAGTCCCTATTCAATCATTAGAAAAATTCAGGACTGTTCAGTATTCAGACAAAAAAACAAACGAACCCTTAATCTGTTCGGTTACTAGTTTGAATAAGTTGGTTGTTAATTGTTGGCATTAGTGATACCTTAGTGAAGTCAGTTACTAGGTTTAATAAGTTAATTGTTGGAATCAACAATACTTTAATGGAGTCGTTAATTCCTGACAAGTGGTCAAGCACCGCTTGCTCGTTATTTCCTAGATTTCTTTGGTTGTATTTGTTTGTTTGTATTGCTCAACTGTATAATTTATTGCCTGGATAATAAATAGCCAAAATATCTGATTGAATGAAATTATGAAGTTATACAAATATTCTCCTTCGTTGTTGTTTCTCACTTCTTCCTACTTAATTTATTCTTCTATTGGTCTACTAGAAAAATACTTATTACAAAGATGATGGGTGTAGTTTGCAGTGGTGACCGGTGAGGGAGATGGATGATGGCTTAGTGATGGTATGTGGTCAAAGCCGTCTCCATACATTTTGAGATCCGATCCATTTAACGATATTAACAAAAATCGGGATCCCATCTAAAAATTAGAACAATGTCATTCAGTATCCAAAATACTGACCTCACCAATAAGAGTGAAACACGAGTCTTTTTTTTCTTTTACTTTTTACAATTTTCTCATAAATTGGGTACTGATGGATCAGTATCCGAGTATTGTTCTAAAAAATTATTATCATTAAAGAAAGGTTAGCAATTCAATTGGACTAGGTTCGCAAATAAAGTGGACTACGACGGAGTCACAAAGTGAATAAGTGTCGATTTTGACTAGGTTAGCAAATAAATGTAGCTATTCAATTGGATTTTGTTTAAAAATAAAAATTGGACTCTCAAATAATGTAAAATTAAGTTTGATATGTTGCATCAATTGGGCTTTGATGTCTGTTTATATTAAATTGAACTAAATATAGATAATTGAGCCTTATTAAAAAAAAAAAACAATACTTGAAATTAAACATTGCTTATACTAAAATAAATTAGAGCTGAGACCCTAAAAACAGAATAAATGGATTGGACCATTTGGGGGCCCAATAAAATACTGGGTTTGCTATCCATATGGGCCGGCCCTATCCGTGGTGGGTGTTTGGGTTGAGTGGAAGTGGGAGATAAAAACTCGCCCACTAACAAATCGACCGATCTCCAAGGAAGAGCCTCCACCATTAGCAGCGAACTGGGATGCTCCATCCTCACCTTTTCATAGTAATCCATATTAAATATCCACTAAATATTATTATTATTATTTAATTTTTTATTTTTTAATCTCTACCACCCATATATGAGATGAATGGTAGAGATACAATTTTTAATTAACTTTTTTTTATATATATATATATAGGGATGAAAGTGTAAAACAGTCTTTCACTTAAAAATTTAACAGCAGGGTGTGTTTTGGCAAAAACGAATCTACAGGGTGTGTTTTCTATTATTGAAAACTACAGGGCTCTTTTAGATAATATCCCAAAAAAAACAAAGCCTTTACTCTGCTATCCCTCGTCTCTCACAGTCACTTTCTCATTATCTCACCGTCTCACGCCGCCACTTGCCGTCTTTGCCGTTCGGCGCTCGCTGCCTACCGTCTCAGTCGTTCGACGCTCGCTGCCTGACGTCTTGGCCGTTCGACCGTCGCTGCTAGGCCGCGCTTGCTGGTTTTTGTGGTGAGTCTAATTCGTTGAATTTATAGACCTGGATTCCATAATAAATCAATCCAAATTTCTATTAGCTAAATTAAAACAGAGAAGTTTTATTTCAACTTGAATATATTGACCAGAATTATTACATGGTACACCAACTCAGTTGTACAATTGAGTCATTTAAAAATATTTTTGATGTTTTAAATTACTTTATATATATATATATATGCTTCATGGTGTTCAATACTATGTTCTAACAAAGCAAAGCATTAGACGAATTTTGATTTTGATTGGATGATTATTGTGATTTTGTGAGCTATTGGTACTGCTGGACAGTTAGAATATGTGCATTTTATTTGAAGTTATTCTCAATTCTTATCAACTTTTATCTTCTTTCCTGAGAATTTGTATTCCATGAAGCTGCATTGTCACCCTTTTTCTATAACTCAGATTTAAAAATTTAGGAAGCGGAATAATCAGCAGCTGTTTTACTCTTTATTTAAAGAAGAAAATTTTTCTTGCATGGTATATATGATAAGCTATTTGTATTGCTTAACTAAGAAGGTAGTATAGTTTTCAGAGAAAATATGATTGTTTAAGTGGGGATGATAAATTGATTAGGTTAATTTCTTCAGTTTCTCAAATATAGAATGCAGGCCTTTGGTTCCAGTTGCCTGTATGGAGATTGGGACTACTTTTGAATTTGTCAAAAACTTTTTTAAATAGTCAAGTCTTTTTATATAGTTAATTTCTTCAATTAATCAGTTAATTTCTTCAATTAATCAAATATAGTGTGCAGACCTTTGATTCCAGTTGCTTGTATGGAGATTGGGACTGCTTTTGATTTAGTCAAAATCTTTTTTAAATAGTCAAGTCTATTTTATAGTGTTTGACTGAAAATAATTTACGTATATATACGATTAAACACTCAATAAGTACTTTTTACTAGGGAAATTACAAAGCAAGCTATGGAACGAAGTTTTGATAAGAGGGTAGATGTCAGTTCTTATTACCACACACGTGGATCTTTTGAAGAAATGGAAGGATCTTGTCCAAGTACTAGCGGTGAAGTAAGTTCAAGAGGTGTTCGAGGACCTATTGATCAATTCTTTCCAAGCAAAGGCAATGACAATGAGCATGGAAAGGGGCACAATGTTCCTCTTTCTCCAACTGATGCAAAGGAAGCATCGAAGCTAGTTACTCTGGATGTTGGAAGATTCTTTTTTGAGAGTGGAATTCCTTTCAATGTAGTTGTGAGTTCTGCATTTGCAAACATGTGTAAATCACTTGGAGACTATGGTCGAGGTTATAAAGTTCCAAGCCCTCATGATCTTTCTACTTGGGTCTTGAAGAAAGAAGTGGAAACAACGGAAAAAATTGTTGATGATGTGAAGAAAACATGGAAAACTACTGGAGTAACTCTAATGTTGGATGGTTGGATTGATACTAGAGGAAGAAATTAGCTTAATTTTCTTGTAAACAATCCTAAAGGAACAGTTTTCTTGAAGTCTATTGATGTTTCTAATGTGGTGAAAGATGCCGACTTGATATTTAAGTTACTCGATGATGTTGTGGAGTAAATTGGGGAAGATATAGTAGTTCAGGTTGTAACCGATAATGCCTCTGCTTATAAAGCTGCGGGTAGGTTATTAATGGAGAAAAGAAAGCATATGTATTGGACTCCATGTGCAGCACATTGTATTGATTTGATTCTTGAAGACATTGGAAAGTTGACACAACATAAGTATGCTTTGTTAAAGGCAAGGAAAGTGAGCAACTACATATATAATCGTGGATGGGTTTTGGCATTAATGAGGGAGTACACGAAATGTGAGCTTATTCGCCAGGCTACCACAAGATTTGCCACTTCATATTTGACCTTACAATGCATGTATCAGTCAAAACAACCTTTGGAAGCTATGTTTGTTTCAGAAAAATGGACATCTTCTAAGTATGCTAAAAAGAAAGAAGGGAAAGAGGTTCGAAATATTGTATTGAAGAATAAACATTTTTGGCCAAGCGTGGTTTATGCTATTAAGACTACACGACCTTTGATTAAAGTGTTAAGATTGGTTTATGGTGATCAACCTGCAATGGGGTTTCTTTATGATGCTATTGATGAAGCAAAAGAGAAAATTTCACAGAATTTGAAAGGAGAACCGAGTGCTTATAAAGAGATTTGGGACATCATAGACAAAAGATGGGAGTTTCAATTGCATAGGCATTTGCATGCAGCTGCATACTTCATGAATCCCCAATTTCAGTATTCTGATGATTTCTCCACCCATTCAGAACTTAGATCGGGTTTGTATCAAGTCATGGATAAGCTAATTGTTGACCTTGAAGAGAGAGAGTTGGCAAATATCCAATTGGATGCTTTTGTTGATAAAAAGGGGGTATTTGGGTATTCAATAGCTCAATCAACAATTAATAAGCGTTCACCTAGTAAGTAATACTTTTAATGATGTTTATTTTTTTAGTTAAATTAATATGTTATTTTCTTGGGAGTTTGATGCATATTTTATGTTTAATGTAGTTGATTGGTGGAATGCATTTGGACATGAAACTCCTGAACTAAAGAAATTTGCTGTAAAGGTTCTGAGTCTCACTTGTGTGGCTTCGGGATGTGAGTGTAATTGGAGTACATTTAATCAAGTAATCACTACTTTACCATTGATTTTTTTTTTCTAAAATATTCAAATTAAAATAAATACTAATTCCTAATTTTGAATTTTTTTAGGTCCACACAAAGAAAAGAAATCGTTTGACTACATTAAAGATGCATAAGTTGGTTTATATACTGTACAACAAGAGATTAAAGGATAGACAATCGAGGAGACAAAAACTTAAGGAAAATGAAGATCCATTGCTTGTTGATCATTTGCCATCTGATGATGAGTGGTTGGTTGAAGATGAGGATGAATTAAGAAATGATGGTGATGATGATCTTGATCTTGACGTTGTAGATGGTGGGGATGTTACTAGTAGAGATGGGAGCCATGGGTCATCATCAAAAAAGAGAAAGGACCATCCAACAAAAGATAAAGGATTACCATTGATAGATGAAGATGATGAATGGATAGATTACAACACGTATGAATCGTCACTTGATATTTCTAGCGATGAATGATGATGGTGAGTGATGAAGGGAATTAGTATACTTTATGAACTCCTGTTATCATTTTATGAACTTATTTACTTTTATGAATTATGAACTTATGATTATGTGATTGTATGATTTACTAATTTCATTAACTTTTTTGGATTGGTATTGTCATTTTGATGACTTGTTAATGATTATTAATGTGATTATTGATTGTTTTATGAAATTTTTATTGTTTATATATATATATATATATATATATATATATTATGTGTTTTACCTATCTTTTGTTAGGCATACGTCGTTTTGTCTCGGTGGAAGAAAATGTCTTGATATTAAAAACGTATTTTAAAACATTAGATACATCAACGGGTCAAGCAAGTCTGGTATTGGTCACCCTGTCCCAAACGGGTTTCGGTATGAGGTGGATTTCTCTACCCCACTCGGGGCACGGGTCGGGTATGAGACACCCTCACCCTGCCCCAAATGGGATATTTGATATTTCATATAAATTGAGTTATTACCAGTTCAGTTTTTTCAATATTCCATCTGTGCAATTATTTGTGTAATATTTATTGTAATGAGATTTTCAATATTCAAAATTTTAATTATTTTGGGATGGACTTATTTTTTGTGTAATTTTGAAGTACTGATCTGAAAAGTACAAATTAAGTTTAAAATTTTTTAAAAATAAATTTGCAATTATTGATCTCTTGAGTTGCATTTCCTTGTAATATTTCTTTAATTAACTAGATAACCTGTCAACCCATATTGCAAGCTCTACCTTGTACACAAAGTGACTGCTACTGGAGCCTAAAAGCGTTTAGCGTAGAACCTGAAAAGAAGCAGCTACAAGTTTATAAAAAGACCAAAACATTGCGGCACAAGAGCAGAGCTTGACAAAGAGACTAAGATGGATAAAATGAAGATAGAAGAAGTTCAATCAACTGCCAAGAAGATACGAATTGCTGCTCACACTCACATTAAAGGCCTTGGTCTTGAGGTTCTCTCCCTCTCTTTCTTTTTCTGTATTTCGGTATACATTCTCTCCTATATATACTTCTGTTTCTTTAATATCAAAATCTGAAAAAGAGAAATTCGTGAAGGGTTATCTTGGGTATGCTATCAAAGCATCAAACTCACCTCTTTAGGGTTTTGTTAAATTTCTGTATGTAACTTTTTTTTTCCTTTTTTTATATTCATAATAAGCATTAACCCTAGCTCTGGGATGAGGATTTTATGAATTATATTTGTATTTTTATGTTTGATGTTTTAAATTTTGGGTCTGCAACTATTGTCCTGCTGTTTTCTTTCTTTTCTTTTCTTGTAAAATTGATGGCATTTTAAAGGAATTGTTCCTAAGCAGATTTTTGAGCTATAAATTGAACACATAGATGTTGATAGAAATAGGTTAGTAATGTATATTATTCTGACCTTTGTATGGGAAGCAGGGGACTGGAAACTGGGGAATTGGTTTGTCACTTTATCATATTGTTTAGATTATGAACTGGTTTGCTATATCTATCTACATTTACTATTTCTTGTTTAGTATTAGGGAAATTTATTGATATACGCACAACTAATTGTTGAATGTTTTCTGAACCTTTTTTTTTTTAAAATAACAATTCCTTTTCATTGTCTTTGAATTTTCTTTTTGTACGCCAAATGGAACTGCGATGGCTTTGGCTGCTGGCTTTGTGGGTCAGGCAGAGGCAAGAGAAGCATCTGGTCTTGTAGTTGATATGATACAGCAAAAGAAAATGGCTGGCCGAGCACTCTTCCTCGCTGGTCCTCCTCGAACTGGCAAGACAGCTTTGGCTCTCGGTATATGTCAGGAGCTTGGAAGCAAGGTACCTTCTTTAACTTAATGCCATTTTCATGGCATTTTGATACTCCCCAAGAGGCAACTTTCATTCGTGTCTGGGCTTTTCAGAAGATTTTTAGCATTGGTATTATCTCGATGGCCTTTCAGGAATATAAAATGTGCTTTCTCTTATTTATTGACAGGTTCCATTTTGTCCAATGGTTGGTTCAGAAGTATACTCATAACAAGTAAAGAAAACTGAGGTTTTGATGGAAAATTTCCGACGGGCTATTGGTCTACGTATGAAGGAAAATAAAGAGGTCTATGAAGGAGAGGTATGCTTAATTTTATTATGGTTCTTAGCCTGGTGTGATCATGATTGCTGTTTTATTGTATCTTTTGAGTTGGTCCCGATTCTGATGTGTCACTACTCTTGTTTTAGGTGACTGAACTTTCACCAGAAGAAACTGAGAGTGTGACTGGTGGGTATGGTAAAAGCATCAGCCATGTAATAATTGGGTTAAAAACTGTTAAAGGAACTAAGCAGCTGAAGTTGGACCCCTATATTTATGACCCCTTGATCAAGGAGAAAGTGAGCACTTTTTATTTCTTAGCTTTTCTGTGCCAGAATATTAAGATTCTATTGCTATTTGTTATTTTTAAATTTCAGAGGAGCTGGTGCCTGGTGCATATAAATTGCAATCGTGCTTCTCTTAATATTTTGCATACTATCTAGAGGAACTTGTAACATGCTGGTCATTCTTTTGCTCTTCTTATTAGATTGCAAATTTATTGCAGTTTTTGATTTTTTTTTTTTTTTTGGGGATCTTTTGTGGTATTCCTAATGCAATTTGCAGGGGGCTGTTTTGGATATGTTATATATATATATTGAAGCAAACAGTGGAGTAGGCACAAGGGTGGGAAGAAGTGATGCTTTTGCTACAGAATTTGACCTTGAAGCAGAAGAGTATGTTCCACTTCCTAAAGGGGAAGTTCACAAGAAGAAAGAGATAGTTCAGGTTTGTCTCATATAAAGTACGGGTGCTTTGTGTATGGTTTATGATATCGTTGATGCTGATGTATTTTCTGAAAAGAATAGTGGATAATCTTATGTGTCATTGTATGCATTTTACGTATATAAACTTTTATTTTTCTTTCTGACTATCATCCTATTCAGCAATCGCTTGGCTATTGTTTCAAGTCAATAACTGGCTGAGTTTTTTTTTTTTTTCTGAAAGAATAATGGACTGAGTTGTGCTAGCACAAAGGTGCTTTGTCTTTTCAAAAGGATTCTTTAGTTTTGAAGAATATTTTATTTATAAATATGAATTCAGGTTGCATTAGTATTTTATTTCTTATGTAGGATTGTATTGTCTAATATTTCTAACCAAAAATTTTCAAACCTACAATATTCTTTAGTTGGGTTGATGGCTATAATCCACCTCATAGTTAGCTATGACTTTGATGCCTTCTGGCTTAAAATCTTTTAATTCATTTTAGGTTCAAGTGATTGGATGCAATTAAATTCATATTGTGTGGCTTGCTTATTTCTTTTATCAGGATGTAACACTTCATGATCTAGATGCTGCAAATGCAAGGCCTCTAGGTGGACAAGATATACTGTCGTTAATGGGTCAGATGATGAAGCCCAGGAAAACAGAAATCACTGACAAGGTACGGCAAGAAATAAATAAGGTACTTCTCTTTTCTATGACAGAGGTAACATAAGTCTGAGAGGTTAGATAATCTTTCCGAAAACTGTATGCAGTCATTTGGCAATGCTCCAGATAACTTATTTGTTTGCATATTATGATCACGAATTTTTCTGAAAATTTCATTTATGATAAATTCTAAGAAGTTGATAGAATCAACTTTCATTCTCCTTTGTTTTATTATTAACAAACAAGCACTCCAAGTTGCCTTGCCATGACACTGCGTAATCAAATAAAGGATGGCATGGTCAGCGGTAGTCTCAAGTTTAAACTTCTAAGTTATAACTATAAATGGTAATGTGTACTTTAGCTGAAAAGTTATGTGATGCCAGGTTGTTAATCGATATATTGATGAAGGTGTGGCAGAGCTTGTCCCTGGAGTTCTATTCATTGTTGAGGTCCTTTTCTCTCTTAAGCCAATTGTGTTTCCTACATACATCCAGATATCTTGTATGTTTATTAAATCACAATCTGCAGGTACATTTGTTGGATATGGAATTCTTTTCATACTTGAATCGATCTTTAGAGAGTTCACTATCTCCAATTGTAATTTTTGCTACAAATAGAGGAATATGTAATGTAAGGTATGAAACCCTTTAACAGATGCTGAAAATTATATGATTATTTTAATACAAATCTAAATAATCTGTACTAGGAGCATTTTGTTTATTGGAACTATAATAACTATCTGATGAATCTTGTATCACTGCTTAAATGAAAAATATTAACTCTTTTTTATGAAGTAAAATCTAAACTTTAAAAGTGGCCAAAGGGAGCCTAATTCTAATAAACAATATAAACCAAAGACATCAATAAATTCCAAGAGAGATTAAATTGGATGTGATTATATATATATATATATATATATATATAAATGACTAAGTTTTTCTTGTCTTAGCAAATTCCTCGCTTTGTAATGCATAACTTCTTGAGCTTTACATGTGCACTTAAGACAACTAACATTGTCTGAAGTCTGAACATGAATATGTTGTTTGCAGAGGTACTGATATGAGCAGTCCTCATGGCATACCTATCGACTTGTTGGACCGATTGGTGATTATTCGGACACAAAAATATGGTCCTGCTGAGATTATACAGGTTATGGCCTGGCTTTTATATGCTTTTAATTTCTATGGCTTCCCCCCTCATTTGACGCTTGGGTTTATTAAATGCCATCCTGCTCTTGTTGGTTGCTTGGCCAGATTTTAGCAATTCAAGTGCAGGTGGAAGGACATGTTGTAGATGAAGTTAGTTTCGCTTGCCTTGGAGAGATTGTTAGAGATACATCCTTTAGGTATGACTTAAATTCTATATTTTTCTGTCCGGACTCGTAATCTTCCAAGCACATGTAATTATAAATCTTTTGTTCCTACAGGCATGCAGTTCAATTGTTATCACCTGCCAGTGTTGTAGCAAAAAGGAATGGTTGAGAACATTTGCAAGGTAAATTACAATTTTGGCAAACCAATATTGTGTTTGAGTGGCATCATTACAAACCTCCTACGTAATGACTTTTGTTTTTTGGTTGTGCAATTTATAGGAAGATGTTGAGGAAGTGAAACACTAATCTGGATGCCAAGAGCAACAGGAAAAGTATATTACATGATAGTTCTACGTGATTTTTGCAGACATGAAGTACTATTTTCATCATTCGTGTGTGTTCATCGTTCAAGTAGCTTGTTTGTGATGCATTTTGTGGAAATGGAGGGATAACAAAAGAACGATGCTGAGCATTTTTATTGACGGTAGCACATGAACGGGCAAAGAATAATACAGATTCCCAGAGGTACGAAATTTTGTGGTTTTATTCTTTGTTAGTTTGAAACTGTAGAAATCCATTGAGGTGTTATGTTATTGACTTATTGTTACATTATCACTTATCAGTTCCTACTGAGGGAGCGAATTTAATTGAAATGATATACTAGATTTCAGATATCTTATGGATATAAACTTCAGGATTCTCCTAGTTTTGTCTTTTAGATTAATCACAAAGTACTGCTAGTTAGCACCTGGTGCTATTTCTGCTTCGACTATACGAGAATTTTGATTATTGAAACCTGCTTTAAAATGCTTTCTTTCAACTTTGCATCTTAATGCCTGTTGTTGTCGTGCTGTGATTGACTGTAAATAGAAAATATCGATGCTTCGAATTCTACAATGTGTAGTTAGTGCATCAAGAACTTGTTATACATTTCTTTAATATAAATTTTTTGTGCATATGTGCTGTTAATTTTCTTGGGTTGATGGTAACTTGATATAATATTGGAGTCTCTTTGATTAAATTATTCTATTTTTAAATTCCTTCCTCCACGTCACAGCTGGATTTAGTAATGGATTTGTCAAGTGGTCAAGTGGGTTAGGCAGAAATCTTAAAACAGATTACAGAGACATAAAAGAAGTAAAGACTAAACTCAAATATGTTGAAATTTCATTAGAACTATTAGTCTGTCCTTGATTTATTAAGTCTAGTAGTCAACGAGCATATAATAATAGATTGGAAAACCATGGAATCCACCATGAACACTATATATTTAGTCTCAGCCGAATTTGACGACGGTCTATTAGTAGCCAAATTTTAGGCCACAAGTTTGACAAATTCCGACACTTGGGAGACATTCAAAGAAGTTGATCTCGCTAGGCAATAATCAAACATTAAAAAAATTGTATGTATAAACCATCACAGTCGCTAGCTCCACTCTTACAAATATATTAGTAAATGCATTTTGATTTCATATCTCAAGTGTTTGTAATTGTACCAAGAAAAATTTATATATCCAAATATCCAATCGTATATTTGTTGGCATTTCAATATTTATTTAATAGTTGGTGGGTGAACAGCGTTTAGGGCATGGGGAATTTTTATTTGAACGAGTGGTTGCACATGAGTTTCTTGCTCCTTTTATTTTTCACTTCTTGCAATTGTTGATGACTCAAACTTGACACTGAATAAACGTCTTTTAATTACCGAGTCACATTTTGCGGTTTATTTGTAATTGCTGGTCTATGATTTCCTTTACTATTAAAAATATTTTATCTAAAGATTCCAACTCAACACCCACAGAAACAAACAAAAAAAAAACCCAGAAGTCCGAAATTGCACAAAGTCTTTACATGTGAATCCTACGAGTCTTTGACTATCCGTTTTAGAATTCCAAAAAGAAGAAAAATAAATACAGTTTCCGTGAAGATGCTATAGAGTATAGACTATAGTCAATCCCTCATATACATTGTTCATATAATTGTCAAGAAAATATCGCCCACATCCTCTTGAAACTCTCCCTTCAAACTCTACAGCATTAATGGCTTCCAATGCAGCAGCCACAGTTGATCATCAAAGCATCCGTTCGATCTCCACCATTCATCTAGACATCATCCAGACCCACATCCTGACCCGACTTGATGTTCCAGCTCTTGCCGCCACTGCATGCACTTCCTCCTACTTCCGTTCTCTAACCAGCAGCCATGAAAAACTATGGCAAGAAATCTGCACCTCCACATTCCCTTCCTTGAAGGACCCGTGTGTCCAAGACCTCATCTCCACGTTCCCTTGCGGTCACAGATCTCTTTGTTCTGATTCATTTCCAGTTCTTGATCATCATCTTCAACATCCACCATCAAAGCACAGTACTACCCTTGATTATTCATTATTACCAACCACCACGGAATTAATCTCCGCTGTTGATATTTTCTACGAAAACACTCTCATCTTCTCTAAAGTTGAAGAGACTGAGACAATCACAGGCTGGTTTCAGTTCCCACCTTTTCGGATTGATTTACTTGATGAAAAAGAGCTGGTTCCAACACCTATATCATTTGTGAGTGAAAGTGATGATGATATTTTGTTGAAAAGGCTTGCAGAGAAGTTGAGTTTGAGTTGGATAATCATCATAGACGACTCTAGTCAAGAAAGGAAAGCAGTCAACTTATCTAGCCGATGGCCGGTTTCAGTGGAACGACATTGGTTGACACGCAACGTGCACATGAAGTACGCGGTGGTTGTGGCGGGTGGTGATCGATGGTGGCCGTGGGGATTGTTTTCCACGACGGAGTTGGTGGAGTGTGAGATTATGATGACATTGGGAGGGAAGGAAGGAGGGGAGATGTACGTGAAAGAAGTGACCATGCAAATGAAGGACATGGAGGGGAAGAATTTGTGTGGGAGGGACAGTCTCGTAATTTTACACAACGCTATAGCGAATGGGAAGAGAAAGCGAGCCAAGATCAGAGACGAAGGAAAACACAAGTATGAGGAGTTTTTGGTATTGAAGAGAGAAAAAATACAAAGAAAGTTAAATATAGAAAGGGTTTTGAACATAGGTTGTTTTACTGGGTTTATTGTTTTTTGTTCATTTAAATTGTTCTCATGTTTAAATAGGTTGCTTTACCAATAAGGTTAGCAACAAAAATGTAATTATCAATACTTTGATCGAATAATTTGGGGTTTTATGGGAATGTGAGAGAGATTTGAACCCACAACCTTATTGTGTAGATGTGAAGGGTTTTATAACTGGATCAATCTCATCTTGTCATATACAGATATATATTGTTAAATAAAAATTGTTTCTTATTATTCTATGCATTTTTTGTTTGTTTGTTATAATGTATTTTTCAATTCTTAAATTCCTTAATTGTTTAATTTATTTAAAAGATCAAACATAGATAAGGATTTTGTGGGCACTTTATAGTTTGGAATAGGAATATTAACAAGTGGAGTTGCATCACTGGCATGAAACAAAATAACAAATACAACCGGAGCCTTAAATGAAAGGTATAAATTAAATGTGATGTACACTTCTACATTTCTATTACACTTGCTAGACCACTGGAGTGTCTTCAAAGTACAACTAAATAAGTAGCCATTATTTCATTATTTCACTTTCAAACAAATTGGAGGAGGGCTACACTATTCACATGTCAATATGTCATAAGCTATTTTACTTTATTTATATAATTAACAAATAACATTAAAAATAGAAATATAAGTGCACATTTGATAACAATATAAACATAATTCTTAAAACTCACTTTTAAAATTGTGATTTACAAAAATGTTATACACTGAACTAATTCATGAAGTTTAAGGTTAGACCAATAGTAAGTTTCCCACATTTGTATTTAGTAAGATTATAGTCGGCTGTGAGCCAGAAAGACAACTAACAAAGAGACAAAATGTGAAAGGAAAATGACAAGAGAGAAGATAGTGATGATTAATTGCAGACATTACCTATTTAAGACCTCCTTCCTCTTCTTTTTTGTTACTTTTTGTCTCACTCTCGAAGCAAAATATATGTCCACCTAATGTGTTAAGAGTTTAAAATATGATGATTTTGAACTTGTTTGATAAGATTTTGGTGACTATTTTTTAATGGAGGAAGCAGGATAGAGAAAGACTACGGGGCTGTTCTAATTTTTTTTTTTTATCTAAAGTCTTAGAGCATCTCCAATGTAAGCATGATTTGTGGAAAAAAAAAATATCACGTAGGGTTAATAGATATTTCATTAAAAAATCTTTCTCCAATGCAACCGTACATATTCAACATCAAATTGATGTGGTAACAAAAATATTATACATTGTCAATAAGACCGTCCACTTTTTGGCACCCTATTGCACAACCCTTTTTTAGGTTAACTCGGTAAACATTTAAAATTGATATTAATTTTTTATATATTTTTTGTATGTAAATAAAATAAAAAAGAAAATAGGAAATAAAATTAGACACATCATTAAAACAAAATGTGTTTTAAACGAAAGTATTGGAGATCAAATTTTAAGTTGATCGTCTATCAAGTCCATATTTATGTCACATAGGAAGCAATTATGTTGACATCGTTGTCATGTCAATAATAATTTATATGCAAACCATTTTTGTATTGAAGATGTTCTTATAAGACCTTAATTTGTTAGACATAAGGATACGTCTTATAAATTAAGATACTATGATATGTTTGTTTTTTTATTTTGGATGACTTATTATAAATGTAAAATTGATAAGGTTATGTTAGGGTTTCTTCAAAATTGAGATTTTTTAGAAAATTAATTTTTAGGATTTTATTATGTGTGGATAAAATTGTAAATGTATTAATTGTTATAAGACATTTGTGGAAATTTACAAAAAAAACTTTACTGTACCACCTTTTTAATATGACAAAAGTCAATTTTTTTTTTACTTTTTTTAAAAGACATATATATCGATATTAAAATAAGACATAAGTAAAAAAAACAAACAAACTGGTTTAACTTAAATATAAGAGACAATAAGTCTTTACTTGACAAAAAACAAACACCCCAGAGAGGGAGAGAGAAGTCAAAAGTATGATACAAAATCACGTTCAAATGACATGATAAGCCAAATATAATTATTATAGAGGAAATATCCTTTATTAGTCAAAAAATTAAGAGATTTATTATTTTTATTGTTTTTACCCAATAATTAACTGTAGAGACTAAATTACCCCTCATTTTCTTATTTTCTTTATTTCATTTCGTTTTTTCTTTATATCTCAAACTTTATGTATCCTCTCTAAAACTCTCACCCCTCTCTCTTATTTTTATCTTTACTCTCTTCTCTCCCACGTTTGATGCCTCTCTCTTTTGACATGTTCTCTTTCTTTTCTCTCAAGCTACCATACAAGAAACCCATATGTGAGCTTATTTTTTCTCACGAAATCCAATTATTATTTTTTTTTGCTCTTTAATGCACAAAAACTCATACAGGGCTTCAACGTTGTTGCATTTTAAGTGATCCCCTTTATTTGTCTAGATCTATTCTTCTTCTTCTTCTTTGTTTCTCCATATCTGTTCTTCTTTTTCTTATCATTTAAGAAAAAAATGATCAAGATTGATGTTATACTATTATTGTTTGAGATTGATGATGAAGATGTT
This sequence comes from Dipteronia dyeriana, assembly GCA_032871835.1. Taxonomy (NCBI): domain Eukaryota; kingdom Viridiplantae; phylum Streptophyta; class Magnoliopsida; order Sapindales; family Sapindaceae; genus Dipteronia; species Dipteronia dyeriana. The sequence goes on along the minus strand of CM065295.1, from coordinate 90,468,619 downwards.
TGTGATTGACGATGAACTGGGGATTTTTTTTATAATGATAATGGTTATAAAAAAAAAATCTCCAGATCTGTTCAAAGGTTTTTTAGTTTTAAGTTTTTTTAATTACTTTTTTATCTGAAGAGATCTCATAGATTTTTTTTTTAAATTCTTTTGGTATGAGAAAATCTGGAAAAATTTTAAATTTATTCAAATCTGGAATTTTTTTTAGATTTAGTTAAACAAACCAGACCACCAATTAAACACACAACGACAATCCAATTAAACGCACTAGGACAAGTCAATTAAACACACCAAGGCAATCCAATTAAACACACCATGGTAGATCAATTAAACACACAGGGTGTAAACCAATTAAACAAACCATGACATACCAATTAAATACATCAGGACACCAATTAAACACACTATGGCAGACCAATTAAACACACAATGGCTAGATCATGTGTAAATCAATTAAATAAATCAGTGCAAGATTAAATTAAACACAGCAAGTCTAATACAATTAAACACACAAGAGTAAAAAAAAATGTAGAAGAAGAATATGGAGGTCCGGGAAGAAGAAGAAGAAAAAGAAAAAGGAAATAGAGAAAAAAAATTATCAAGAAATTAGTTTTTAAAAATAAAAACCAATAAAAAACTAAGGGTAATTTTGTCCAAAATGTGGATTTTTTGGTAAAAACAATAAAAATATTAATCTTGTATAAAAATAATAAACCTCTTGATTTTTTGGTTACTTATAAATTTTACCCATTATTATATAAAAAAATCACAAGATGATATTGTGAATGATGTATCAATTACTATTCATTTATCGAATCATTTAAACATGATTTTAAGTAAATGATTTAGCAAGTGGTCTGAGATATATTACTCATAAAACTATAATAGTAATTTGTCGTAAAAACGTCCAACCAACTAACACTTCGTAATAGTGTGGAATGTGATGCAAATATTTGTAGGTATCATTCAAAGTTTCAAACATGACATGATGTAATTAACATGTATCACGTATGCCACCTTAATTAACAGAAAGAACGACATGCAAATTAGTTATTTTACTAGAATGTTAACATGTTATTATTATTTTCGTTGTAATATATAGAGTTATAGACACACACTTAAAAAGAAAGTATCTATCAGATGCGTTCTCCTATATTTTAGGTTTGATATTATAAATCTATAACATGTTTAGTGAACATGGGCTCACCTATTTATAGGGAAGATATTATTTTTGAATGGTTAACAGTTAACATTCAAATGTTTTTACTAATAATCAAGTGTTGACTTTAACTGTGGTTTTGGTCGATCGTTCGTCTGATCGACACTTGTTATCTCGATATTGTTACACCTTTGAAATTTACCAGTTTAGGGTTTTAGATTCTATCGGTCTAAGTAATGCGTGATAGGATTTTAAATTACTTTTGGAGTTTAATTAACTCAAAGGGTTTTACATAATTGGAGAGGCTTTATTAGTTTGAGAAGCATCATAGGACTTAGACCGGAGCGGTTGGTTTAACTAATGGAGCTAAACCTGTGGGGTTTGATTTCCGTTATAGGTTGAACCGGTTCGACTACTCTAAACTTTAGACCGAAATATAGGCCTTTTGTTCATAGGATGTTTCATAATCATATCTTATCAAGAGGCTCAGATAATTTTGTTTACACAGCTACTTTAGGCTCAGATGGATCTTGGGCTTTGTTGTCTGCTATTTGGGCCTTAGCTGTGCCCAATATTGACAAGTGGTCTCAGACCATTTCATGGTATAACACTAGCACACATTCAAAAGTCAAAACTAAAGGAACATATGCCAACACCTAATGATAAAACTTTATAAAAAAACCAAACTAAATCTGTTGTAAGAACGTTTATTTAGTACAATAATATCTTATGATTGAATCGTCATCATTGTAAATGGTATTTTAATATAAATGATAAAACTTTATAAAAAAAACCAAACTAAATCAGTGGTAAGAGCATTTATTTAGTCTGATAATATCTCAGGTTTGAATCACCGTCATTGTAAATGGTATTTTAATATATATATATCACTATCCCTTGTCAAAATAGTGTAAAAAGACCTCACTACTCCATATCAAAAATCAAAACCCCAGCTCAAAACAAGTCCATACACTACAGGAAAAAATTAGATGTCCCATGAAAAAAATATGTATTTTATGGTACAATACTAGCTAACATTCAAAACTAAAGGAATATATGCCAACACCTTAATGATAAAACTTTATTAAAAAACCAAACTAAATCAGTGATAATAGCATTTATTTAGTCTGACAATATCTCAGGTTTGAAATGTCATCATTATAAATGGTATTTTAATATAAATGATAAAACTTAATAAAAAAGTATAAAAAAAACATCACTACTCCATATCAAAAACCAAAACCCAAGCTCAAAACAAGTCCACACACTACCAGAAAAATTTAGATGTCCCATGAAAAAATATGTATTTCATGGTACAACACTTGCAAACATTCAAAACTAAAGGAATATATGCCAACACCTTAATGATAAAACTTTATAAAAAAAACCAAACTAAATAAGCGGTGAGAGCATTTATTTAGTCTGATAATATTTCAGGTTTGAATCATCGTCATTGCAAGTGGTATTTTAGTGGTAAGAGCATTTATTTAGTCTGACAATATCTCATGATTGCAACGTCATCATTACAAATGGTATTTTAATATAAATGATAAAACTTTATAAAAAAAAAAGCAAACTAAATCAGTGGTGAGAGCATTTATTTAGTCCGATAATATTTCAGGTTTGAATTGCTGTCATTACAAATGATATATATAATCGCCGTCATTGTAAATTGTATTTTAGTGGTTAGAGCATTTATTTAGTCCAACAACATCTCAGATTTGAAACGTCATCATTGCAAATGGTATTTTAATATAAATGATAAAACTTTATAAAAAAAAATTTTTAAATCAACGGTGAGAGCATTTATTTAGTCCGATAATATTTCAGGTTTGAATCGTTGTCGTTATAAATGATATATATATATATCACTATCCCTTGTCAAAATAGTACATATATAAAAAATAAAAATTCACTACTCCAGATCAAAAAACAAAACCCAAGCTCAAAACGTCCAGACACTACAAGAAAAAATTAGATGTCCCATGAAAGAAAATATGTTTAGAGTGCATGATTTGGGTGTTGGGATTGGAGTGAGATTTAATAAATTAGACCATATTTGGCGATATCTCAGTCGTAGCTCATTAGGCAAAGAATATCTCAGACTATTACAAATACCGGATTTAATGCTTAGGATTTATTTTAATAATAATAATTTGTGAAATTTTATTGTGAAAATGGTGAGGAATGTCACATTTTTTTGTCTTGTTGTAATGATGTTACTAGTTTAATAACTTATATTCAAAAAACACATATTACGGTGAACTACTCAAATTGCCCTTAAAATTTGTTTTTGTGCTTCCATCTAGACTTTAAAAAATAAAAGTTATCTTCTCTTTCTAAAAACGTTACCTGAAAATCATTCTCCTTATTTTCTTTCATGCATTTGTGACTGGTTTAACAATGTATCAATCCGTATATGAACATGCAGTTTCCAGAATTTGTATGATTTTATTTTTATTCTTTTCCGACATTTTGTTTCATTAGTTCGAGCTTTTTTTGTATTGGTCCGAGCTTTTTTGTATTGGTCCGAGTTTTTTTTGTATTGGTCCAAGCTTTTTTTCCATTGGTCCGAGCTTTTTTTGTATTGGTTCGAGCTTTTATTTTTTTGACTATTTTCGAGCTTTTTTGGAAAGATTTCGAGCTTTTTTGTATTGGTCCGAGCTTTTTTCTATTAGTTAGAGTTTTTTTTATATTGGTCCGAGCTTTTTTTTCATTGGTCCAAGTTTTTTTTGTATTGGTTCGAGCTTTTATTTTTTTGACTATTTTCGAGCTTTTTTCTATTAGTTCGAGCTTTTTTTATATTGGTCCGAGCTTTTTTGTATTAGTTCGAGTTTTTTTTCAATTAGTTCGATCTTTTTTTGTATTGATCCGAGCTTTTTTTTCCATTGGTTCGAACTTTTTTTCCATTAGTTCGAGCTTTTTTTGTATTGGTCCGAGTTTTTTTTCCATTGGTTCGAGCTTTTTTTGTATTGGTTCGAGCTTTTATTTTTTTGACTATTTCCGAGCTTTTTTGGAAAGATTTCGAGCTTTTTTTGTATTGGTTCGAGCTTTAATTTTTTTGACTATTTCCGAACTTTTTTGGAAAAATTTCGAGTTTTTTTTTTCTATTGGTATGAGCTTTTATTTTTTTGACTATTTCCGAGCTTTTTGAAAAGATTTCGAGTTTTTTTTTTAACTATTTCATAGCTTTTTTGGAAAGAATTTCAAGCTTTTATCAACACACAACAAATTAAAAATTGGTTTAGTTAAATCGAGTAAGTTTTTTAGTAAAGTTTTCGAGCCTTTTAAGTGCTGACCAGAAAAAAAAAAGCTCCGGGGGCGCTGCCCCCTGCCCCCCCCCCCCCCCGCTAGCTGACCGGGCAGCTCAACCACCGCGAGCTCGACCCCCGAATGCGCCTACGTAGCCCCTGAGTTTCAACGAAACTTCCTCTCTCTATTTCAAAACTCTCACTGTAAAAAATGAATGAAAGACTCTGATGGAACAACTATTGAGAGTATTTTTGTCCGTTCACCATAATAGGTGTCTTTTAAACATAAGTTATTAAAGCAGTGACAATGTTGAAATACCACCTCCAAAAAGTTCTATTTAATTTTTGACCCCAATTTTGTTTTAGTAGTACTACTATTAGTCGATGATTTTATGGATCGGATCTATAAAAATGCATTGACTATTATATGTGCATACATTTCATGGTGAATTAAACAAGTAAATAATTGTCCGATCTACTATCTAGCTTTTATGTAATTTAGAAATATATATATATATATATATATATATATATATAATTCATGGATCATTTTATTGTAAGTAATTAAAAGTTATACCGTACAAAGTACGTTATTTGGCATTTTAATGTCTAATAAAATTCGACTCCTTACACCACAGATTAAATATAAAAAAATAAATAAAATTTAACGTGACATATTATTTTAATTTGCACGTTTTGGAGGTTGAGTTTAGGACTAGTGATGAGCGAGAAATAAAATAGCATGCATTTCTAGAATTGATTTAACTATCATGCATACGTTTCACGGAGAAATAAAATATCATGCATACGTTTCACATGGTGGATGAAACAAACATACAACTATACAAGTTTGCTCTCTAAGATATACATGAATTTCTAATATATATATTCGAATTTCGATCTCTTCAATCTGCATGGAATTCTCAATCTTAATTTAATTAATTAGATATGCAATTACATGCAAGCTCTCACGTGTTACTTCAATTGTTAACTTAGAAAAGAGTGCCATTAAAATAATGGAAAATGAGATAAATGAAGAAAATAATTCACAAGCATGCATAAATCTATACATAAAAATATATATATTTTTTAAAGTATTACATTTACGATTATTACAATAGGATTGTCGGAACCGGTCAAGATCAGACAATATATGTACGGTCTGGATAACTACTCCTACAAATCGAGAGAAAACTCTTCACACATACTTGTACAATGTATATGGTGAGATTCGAACCCTTGACCACCAAGTATGAAATAGAGCAAGATGTACTGCCATCTCTACTAAGAAATGATGTGTCTATACATAGAAATAATTCATTAGCATTTATAGAAGGACAGATATGATCTATAGATTAAGAATGGACCAAACATTTCAGTACTCAAATAAACTTTATCTAATTGAATTATTGTTTTACCATCACGAGTTATAATTCATGCTTACACTCACATATCATAGGTCAGAACTGGGGCAAAGCCAAAAATATCTAAGTACAAAAATAATAAAATAAAAGATAAAATTCATCATAAAATTTATAAATTTTTAAGATATCCCCCTCTCCCTCCGCTATTCGGCTAGGATAAGATCGAGTGGAGATATTTACCATTATTTTATCCATTAAAAATGATTTAATTAGACCAATTCATAATGACATATTATGGTACAAGTTTTATACAAATCATGACACTTTTTTTTTCTTTTTCTTTTTACAATTTTGAACTGTTAAATTATTTACTTTTTTAATAGTTGAGATTTCAAAAACATTTCCTATATTCCTTTCAGAAAAAAAAAAGCATTTCCTATGTTCTTGCAAGACTCAAAATAACTTTTATAATTTTGACAAAAATGTTCTTAATGTTTTAGATGCTTTTATTATTCCCTATATTGTTAGTTATATTTGATCTAACAAAAACACCCGATATATAAGAGGTGTTGACACATAAATCTCGTTTGAGTAATGTTTTAGATGCTCTTGGATGAATGAATTTCGATGATCGTAAACACCCTGTGCCCCAATTTCCCCAGAGAGTTTGGCATCCTTAGAGATTAGAGGGGAGGGCAAGCGGGAATGGTCCATTTCCCCATCATGCCAATCTAACTGAAGTCTGAAAACCATTAAAAAATGTCTAAGATACAAATTTAAAAAATCTTACTTTTATATGAACCGAAAAACATTAGAGAGAAGCCAGAGAACTTTCAACATTTATTCAAAGTGACCTCTTGTTTTTAATCTATTCCCTATTTTACCCTCAATCAAATAGAAAAAGACTATTTTTTTTCCTCTTGTTTCACCGGAAATTATCTAGACTTGACATCCTCTTTACCTGAAAATGTATTATTTCGTCAACACTGAAGATAAAATTAGGCTAGTGACATGTAGATTTGGCATCATTTTTTTTCACTAGCTGGAGAAATCAAAACACTCAGTACCATTCCAATGTGAATGGTATGATTTGTGAGAGGGGATAGGTTGGTGCTTTCGAAGATAATAAAAATATATAAGTCTTTAGATGGGTGATGGATGAGGTTGAAGAAGATGGATTGGGATTGGAACAGATGGATAAGGTGGAGGCGAAGCCAGAATTTTGGCTTGGGGAGAGGGGGGGTTATATATTAAAAACTAAATGTAATATTGTTTGGAGGTGACGAAGATGAACTGACGTTTTAATTCTTTTGTAAAATTCATCAATTGACGATAACTTTCTCATACGAATTTGAAGAAAGAGCTCAAAAAATAAATAGCATTTTTTAGAGGTGACGTTTCAACACTGTCACTGTTTTAATAACTTATGTTTAAAAGGTGTGAACAGACGAAAATGCCCTCAATAGTTGTTCCATCAGAGTATTTCATTCATTTTTTTACAGTGAGAGTTATGAAATAGAGAGAGAAATGTTCGTTGAAACTCAGGCGCTACGCAGAGGCAATCGGGGGTCGAGCTCAATTCTCGATCCTTTGAAAAAAAATCTCGATCATTTGACAAAAATTCTCGATCACTTAAAAAATATTCTCGATCATTTGAAAAAAAATCTAGATCCTTTGAAAAAAATCTCGATCCTTTGAAAAAAATCTCGATCCTTTGAAAAAAAATCTCGATCCTTTGAAAAAAAATTCTCGATCCTTTGAAAAAAATTCTCGATCATTTGAAAAAATTATGGATCATTTGAAAAAAAATTCTCGATCATTTGAAAAAAAAATCTCGATCATTTGAAAAAAATCTCGATCATTTGAAAAATATTCTTGATTATTTGACGAAAATTCTCGATCCTTTAAAAAATATTCTCGATTCGATCTTTTGAAAAAAATCTCGATCCTTTAAAAAAATGCTCGATCCTTTGAAAAAATTCTCGATCCTTTGACAAAAATTCTCGATCCTTTGAAAAAAAATCTCGATCCTTTGAAAAAAATCTCGATCCTTTAAAAAATATTGTCGATCTTTTGAAAAATATTCTCGATCCTTTGAAAAAAATCTCGATCCTTTGAAAAATCTTCTCGATCATTTGACAAAAATTCTCGATTCTTTAAAAAATATTTTCTATTCTTTGAAAAAAAATCTCGATTCTTTGAAAAATATTCTCGATTCGATCCTTTGAAAAATTTTCTCGATCCTTTGAAAAAAATTCTCGATCCTTTGAAAAAAATTCTCGATCCTTTGAAAAATATTCTCGGTTCTTTGAAAATTTCTTGATCCTTTGATAAATGCTCTATTCTTTCAAAAATAAGCTCGATCATATTAAAAAAAAAGCTCGATTTGGCTACAAATATGTTCGATTTAACTAAACATTATTATATATAAAAAAATTGATCCTTTGAAAAATAAAATGTTCATACATGTACATACAAAGACTGGATAACAAATCATAATGAATGGATACATTATTAAACCACACAGAAATATATATAAATATATAAACGAATATCACAAATATAGGTTATCTTCTTGTGCAGAATCTGGAGAAAGACAAGTTTTTTGGAGAGAGAGAAGAGTTGTCGTGTTCAACATGTAGATGAAAACACAATAGGATTAAAAAATAGATTATTTAAGGCCAATTTGGGTAGTTCACCATAATAAATGTCTTTTAAACTTAAGTTATTAAAGTTGTGACATCACTGCAACACACATAAAAAAAGGTGACATATCTCATCATTTCCACTTCGAAGAAATATGTAGCGAATTTTTACTTTATTTTAAGGCTATATATATTGCAATTATCAAGTGTGGAATTCTGCACGAATTTTTTTACGAGATCCCTAATTTAATAATTTATATATATATATATATAGTTTGTGATATATTGGAAATCAAATCCTAAAAAGAATTGATTTTCACTCCTACATTAAGTACGGATTTACTAATTAGGAATCTTAATGAGGAAAAATAAACTTAATAGTTAATTCCTTAGTTGTAATTACTATTTTACTAGTAGAGATGCACATTTATCCCCAGGGTCCCAAATCCCAGCACCCCCATCCCCATTTGGGGATTTTTTTTTTGGAAAAAAAATGGGGAAATGGGGAGGGGGATGATTTTCATCCCCAAATTAAAATGGGGATGGGGGAGGGAGACCTCTCCCCATCCCCATTTCCCCATTTCTCCATTTCCCCTAAAAGTATATAAATATAATTATAATATATATTTGAATTATTTAAAACATTTTATGTTGAATTTGTAATGCATTGATATTTTTTATTTGTAATGAAATGTTTGTTTTTTTTTAATTTAATTTATAATTTTTAGTTAAATAGGGAAATAAGAAATGGGGGAACGAGGGATACGAGAAAACAAAAAAAAACAAAAAAAATGAGGAATTGGGGATGAAGATGGGGGGACCTCCCCCCAAACATCTCCATCCTCATTTTCCCCAAATGGGGAAATGGGAGGATGGGGGATGGGGGATGGGGGAAGGGTCTAGGAAGTGGGAATAGGGATAGGGTCTAAGAAGTGGGGATAGGGATATGGGGACCTATATCCATCCTCATTCCCCTAACATGCATCCCTAATTACTAGATCAGTTGAGAATAGATCATATGAGTTATATATACAAATATGAAAATATAATTAGTGATGTCAGACTTTTCTTTTATTTATTATAATATTTATGTCTTTAATAAATTATTATACTTTTAATTAAGAAATAAGAGAGGGTTCGTTTGAAATATTACATTGTATTGTCCAAATAATTTAGAACATCTATTGCAATTATTGTTGGAACCATTTGTGTTGGGGGGACATGACTACGGTCAGCCCCCCAACACCTCCGCCCCTGAGGCAACAGCTTGTGTAAGGTGTGTAATATATGGTTTTATCTTTCAATTTAATTTAATTAATTAATTTAAAATATATTCCTTAATATCTTAAATATATATATATATATATATATATATATATGTTAATAACATTTTAAAAAAAATATTCATTAACTTATATTTTAAGAATATATAATTTTTTTAAGTAAAAATGAATTAATTCATACTTTCAATTTGAATGAAACTTTAAAATATTTATTTAATTATTTTAAATTAAAAATATTATAAATACTATTTTAAAATTTATATATTTTGTAAATACATTAACAATAGAAAGATTCTATTAAAATTATATTAAATACAAATACATACACTCATGTCACAAGGCAAACCAGTATTAGGTTTTGTGTAATTTGCTCTATTTTTTTTTTAAAAAAAATATAATAACTATTAAATTGTATTTTTCTTTATAAACCACATCAACTGCTTGTAAATTAAAAGTGAACACAGGATAATTAGTCTTCAACTAACAAGCGCGCAAGCAATTATCTGCATTTTGAATATCATAAATAAATCAAGCAAAACAAAAAACCTAATTGAATTGTAAACCAATTCTCCCAAAGTACATCAATAATTCAAAAGCAAACTCAAGTCTCATTCTCTTGGATACAATTAAATTGTATTAAATTGTACATCAATAACTCAAAAGAATAACTATTAAATTGTACTCTCATATAGTCATATAGTCTTTAAACATTTTGATTTTGATTTTTTAAGTGAATGAAAAATTATATGTATTTCTACAAGTCATAGAAAAATGCATGTAAACATACCGAAAAAAGCAAATGTAACTTTTTATTATAATTTTTAATAGTTAAATTGACACCCTTTTTTTTTTTTAATGACATGTTAGGTGGATGTTGAGAGAAAATCAAAAATAGTTTTTGAAAACATTAAACTTTCGTTAGTAATCACTTTTAAAATTTTAATAGTTAGTAACCACTTAAAAAAAAATCAATGTATATCAATAAATTATAAAAGTACCCTTGAACTTAATTTATTTTTTAAAATTCTGAAAGCAAACTTGAAACAATGATTAAAATCTGGAACCAAACTTGAAATCAAAACTAAAAACTTGAAATCACGACTAAAACTTGAAATAATAATTTTTTAAAAAAATGATTATTAACGAATAAATTTTTGTTTGTGATTAAAAACGAATTTTATATATAACATGAGGTTATTTTAAACAAATTCTCCGAGGATGTTTAATAAAATTAGTGAAAAAAATATATTGTAATTTCATTTTACAGAAAATACGCTCACCTCCGGCGTTGGAGGTGGCAACATTTAATTGATTTATTTTTATATAAGCAAATTGAAACCTCCAAATCCTGAACATGTGGAGTAGTCGAGTAGATCAGTAGAGTAGACTTTCAGCATTCGAGAGATCTTATAAATTAATTAAAAATAATAAAAAATAAAAATTTCTCCTATATGAATAACAAAGAACATTAGAGTGAGAGATCACTTGAACATTAGACAAAAAAGAAAAAAGAAAAAAGAAATGGAAGAGCTGAAACCAAACCTTGCAAATTCATTGCCACTAACACCACTTGGTATACTAGAGAGAACAGCGACAGTGTTCGGTGATTGTCCTTCTATTATCTACGACAACACCACTTACACGTGGTCACAGACTCACCGTCGATGTCTCCAGCTGGCATCTTCCATTTCATCCTCCGGCATCACCAGAGGCCACGTCGTCTCCGTCGTCGCTCCTAACATCCCCGCCACCTACGAGCTACATTTCGCCGTACCCTTCGCCGGCGCAGTCCTCAACACCATCAACATCCGCCTCGACGCCCGCACAATCTCCGTCCAGCTTCAACACGCCGAGTCCAAGCTCGTCTTCGTTGATCATCAGTCTCGCTCTCTCGTCCTCGAAGCCGTTTCTCTTTTCCCGCCAAATACCAAACACCCAACTCTCGTCCTCATCACCGAAGACGGAGGCGACGGTGGCGATTCGAAATTCAGTTGCACTTACGAGGATATGGTACGGAAAGGTGACCCGGAGTTCAAGTGGGTCCGGCCGGTGAGTGAGTGGGACCCAATCGTGTTGAATTACACTTCTGGAACTACTTCTTCACCAAAAGGAGTGGTTCACTGTCACAGAGGAATTTATAATATGGTCAACGAAATGTTGATTGACTGGTCCGTACCAAAGCAGCCAGTCTACTTATGGACTCTGCCGATGTTTCACGGAAATGGGTGGTCTTTAACTTGGGGAATGGCGGCTGTCGGCGGCACAAACGTCTGTCTCCGGAGGTTCGACTGTTTTACCATGTACGACATGATCAAACAACACTGCGTCACTCACATGTGCGGCGCTCCGGTGGTGCTCAACATGCTATCGAATTCCCCCGACAATAAGCCACTGGAAAAGCCTGTACATATTCTCACCGCCGGAGCTCCACCGCCTGCGGCTGTTCTGTTCAAGACGGAGGCGCTTGGTTTTGTAGTGAGTCACGGGTACGGGTTGACGGAGACGGCGGGTCTGGTGGTGTCGTGCGCGTGGAAACGGAAGTGGGATATGTTGCCGGCGACGGACAGAGCTAAGCTTAAAGCGAGACAAGGAGTGAGAATGGGAGGTTTGACTGAAATCGACGTCGTTGACCCAGAGACCGGTTCGAGCGTGAGCCGGGACGGTTCGACTCTCGGCGAGGTCGTTATGCGAGGTGGGACCATAATGCTTGGTTATTTCAAAGACCCAACAGCGTCTCGAGAGTGTTTGAAAGATGACGGTTGGTTTTACACCGGTGACGTGGCGGTAATGCACCCTGATGGTTACATAGAGATCAAAGATCGATCGAAGGATGTTATAATAAGTGGGGGAGAGAATGTGAGCAGCGTAGAGGTGGAGTCGGTGCTGTATACGAATCCGGCGGTGAACGAGGCGGCGGTGGTGGCTCGGCCGGACGAATACTGGGGAGAGACACCGTGTGCGTTTGTGAGTTTGAAGCCGGCGGCGGCGTTGGAGAGAAAACCGACGGAGAAGGAGATAATAGAGTATTGTAGGAGCAAGATGCCGCACTATATGGCGCCGAAGACGGTGGTGTTTAAGGAGGAGCTTCCGAAGACTTCCACTGGGAAAATGCAGAAGTTTGTGTTGAGAGGGATTGCTAAGGCGATGGGATCGTTGACTTGTAAGTCCACAAAGTCCAATGGATTCCATTCTAAAGTCAACTAAGAATTCAACTTCTTCTTCGTTGCTTGTTTGATTTTCTTCTGTGTTGTTGGGTTTACACGTGGACTCTATTTATCTACATAAATGCCCTACTCATTTTGTCCGATTGTTATAACACCTGTTTGGAGCGATTAGATTGGATTAGATTGAATTGTACTACCTAATAACATCGTATATTTGCATTTGCAATGAATGATATTTGAGTGATCTTGACAAATATTAATATTGATACTTAATACGTTTGTTCACTTTGTTAGAAGTGTTAGAATTTGGCTTTACTTTGATGAGTCATATATTGTTAAATGCAAATTTTGAACAAGAGAATGTTTAGTGTTTACTAAGTGAACTCTTGACAAACCCTCGCAAAGCAAAACTAGAATTCAGGAAGTCTATTGGCAGTGGCGACTTGTACGACATAACCCTTTAAGCTCACAAATTTTTCTAAAAGTTTTTAAAAATTTTAATATATATATATATATATATATATTTACATTTTTCTATTAAGCTTTTATCAAATTTTCAAATTAGTGCACCAAAATTGAAACATTATGAACAAACCTCACTGGGTCGAGGTTCCGTGAAGGGAGAGGGAGGAGGTTCCCACTTCCAAGTGAGCGTGTACGGGCGGCACTTGTTTATTTATTTGTTAAGTATAATTCGAGATTTAGAGGTGAAGGATAAACTCGTGCATAAACTCGAAACCACAATTTTATAGAGTTGGTATAAGGGGTGACAATTGTTATTAGATAGAACAATATTGCATAGATCTAAATCTCCGGTCATATAAAACTAACGCAATATGGATTTGTTCTATTCAATTAAATAATTGAATCAAATCATCTGTTTAAAATAGTATCTCAATTTGTATCTAATCAATTAAATGGAGACATGTATCTACACTTATATAAGAAGTTGAAAAAAAAATTAAAGATAAACAATGTTTCAATTTAATTTGTTAGACATAAATTGAATCGTTATTTTTAAACAAACGATTTGAGTCCTTAAATAATACCCTATTTGTTAATTCAATCATTCAATGCAGGATATATAATTCACACACGTACATATTGCAATATTTAAGGGTTAAGACTTAAGACAGAGCTATCCCTTAATAAAATACAATGCACGCAACACACAAGCTCATTTTTAAATTAAATAGTCAACAGCAAAACAAATCTGAGTAATTGCCACCCTATGCTAATTAATTATCTCTGGTTGCAATTTCCAATAACTTCAAACTGTTTGAGAATCAAGTTACTTTAACATCACTGCTTCGATTCCAATATTCCATGTTCCGACCCGTATATTATTTATCTTTAGCCAGTTGACTTTTACAACATTTATCCAAATTTATGAAATCAAAACTAGAAGAAAAAAAAAATCTCTTTTAAATATATACGATTTTGATATATATTAGGTATTAGGATTAAAAATCACATATTGGGCATATATCCCCTTAACACATATGGCCCCCTCCATGTTAATCATGAAAGTTTAAGAATCGATAGTAGATATTCTGATCAAATATACAGTATTTAATCTTGACAAGTCTGACAAACCTATGATCCGTTTAGTATCAATTATTTTTTTAAAAAAAATACCATATTAGAATTATAATGAAATCCGTTTAAATCACTAACTCAAATAAAAAATAATATATACCAATAACAATGGATTGTAAAAGAATTTTTTCAACTTATACCAAACTTGATGCTTACATGAAGAATGCATCACAACAATAAATCACTATTTACATTTGGGGAGGAAATTCATCCCCATTCCTATCCCCATTTGGGGAGAATTTTTTTCTCAAATGGGAATGGAGATGAATTTTTTCCCCAAGGACAAAATATACTCGAACAGATGCTTTAGTCAGCCTAGGATTAACTACTCAGGTTAACGATCCCAAATTTATACTCATCATGCACCTACTGTCGCCCGTGATACACGACGGAGAAAATGTAGTGTCAATCGACAACGGTTCAAGTTGGATGGATCCAATAAAAGGCTACCTACAGGCTAACGTCTTACTAGGCAACAAAGCCGTAGCAAGAAAGATCAAGGCCAAGGTGGCTAAATTCTATATCTTGTACGGTAAGCTCTATAAAAAAAAAAATCTTTTACAGGTCCATACTTGAGATGTGTCACGCATCGAGAGGCGTACAATGTCCAGTACGAAAAATGCAGAAACCATTCGGGTACGAGAATCCTGTCTAATAGAGCAATCATAGCCGGATACTACTGGCAAACAATACGGCCCGACTCTCAAAAACACGTGAAAACCTGTGAAAGTGCCAAAGATTCGCAGAAGTGTCTCACCTTCCCCTAGGTATGCTAAACCTAGTTTCGACTCCTTGACCCTTTATGAAATGAGGTATGGATATTGTAAGAAAACTCCCAGCAACACTAGAAGGGATCGTCTACATGTTAGTTTTAATAGATTACTTCACCAAATGGTCGAAACTGGAGATTTTCAACACATAAAAGACATAGATGTACTAAATTTTATCTAGAAATAAATAATTTGCAGGTTCGGAATACCTAAGGAGATAGTGACCGACAATGGCTCGCAATTCATTTCATTCGACTTCAAAAATTTATGTGACAATACGGTATCAAGTTGAGTTTTTCAACATCCCGTTACCCCCAAGCAAATGGTCAAGCCGGAAACACAACCTTTCTCGCTTATCTACGGGCAGAAGCAGTAATACCAATAGAAACTTGACTCATAACCGCTCAGAGTGAACACCTTGATGAAAAAGGAATAACCTGGAGCTTTCGTTTGAACTAGAGCACCTCGAAGAACGACGAGAACTGGCTGCTTTAAGAGTACATGCCTACCAACAACAGGTTGCTCGACACCATAACAAAAATGTTAAAATCAGAACTTTCAAAGTCGGTGACTAGATATTATGAAAGGTCTTCCAAAATACTAGAGACCATGAATTAGGAAAACTGGGTCCGACATGGGAAGGGCCCTGTCAAATAACAGGCGAGAAAGGACGAGGAAGTACAAATTATGAGACCTTGACGATCGAGAGATACATAACAGTTGGAATGCTCTACATTTAAAACAGTACCACTTCTAAACTCCTATTTTGTCTTATTTTATGTTTATCTCATTCCTACGTTATCATTCACCTTCAATATCTTCGTTACTAACATGTCGATCGACAAGAGCTATGATGACGCTTTAGTTGCAACTAAGTGCAAACCTGAGCTTACAAAAAACAATTTTCCAAAGCTATAAACCACTTACATCGAAGAGCTATCGACCTCGACAAGCAATAAATCAAATTATTGTAGGAAATCTACAAATCAACTAACAAAAGGCTCAAGCCATGATTCCAAGGGATCTAAAAAATATCCAACATTCAAGGATTGGCGACTACAACTCCCAATGTCCGCATTCGACTTCGCACATTGGAAGTTGGAGGAGCAACACTGGGGACAATCCTATGTCATTATACGCATGTATGCGATTATTTATAAATGTAATGGTCGTATCGCTATCATTTGATGCATGTACTCGATTATTTAGAAATATAATGGTCGTGTCAACCCGTATCAATTCACGCATGTACACGATTATTTATAAATGTAATGGTCGTGTCGACCCCTATCGATTTACGTATGTATGTGATTATCTATAAATATAAGGTCGTGTCGACCCCTATCGATTTACGTATGTACGTGATTATTTATAAATGTAATGGTCGCGTCAACCCCTATCAATTTACACATGTACGCGATTTATTTATAAATATAATGGTCGTGTTAACCCCTATCGATTTACACATGTACGCAATTATCTATAAATATAATGTCGTGTCGACCCCTATCAATTTACGCATGTACACGATTATTTATAAATATAATGGTCGTGTCGACAATGCAAAGGTTGTGTCAACTAAATTACGCATATACGCGATTTCTGACTTTAAAGATCGTGTCGATTATATTACATACGTACGCGGTTATTTGCAATTTTAACCATCGTGTAGACAAAAATAATATTATGAATGTAATGATCGAGTTGACATAAATGATTTCGGCATGTACGCGATTCGAAATAAATCCAATAATCGTATCAATCAAATTGACAATTCTTTACGCGTATACGCAAGTAAATACCGTTTACGAAAGATGTTTATCTCTACAGTTGAGTAGAATGAAATATGTTAAATTCAAAACGATTATAGTCAAATTATCTTTTCAAATCATAGGTCGATCGATTTTCAATCTCAGGAGTTTATCTACAAAAACAAAAGATTAGTTTATCAAATCAAATTACAGACCAAGAAAAAAGGAATAATACATTGACGCCCATAGAAAGTCTAATTCTGGCTCGACCCCACGACTTGGGTACTTGGCTCATCAACATCTTCAGCTATAGTATCTTATCGACTTCCCCTACATCTTCAATATTCCCATTCTTCTCATCCGACGGGGACTTTTCAGCCTTGAGACGCACCTACTCGTCCCAATCATCGACCTCTAACTGTAGACATCCTTGTCCCATTGCTTACCAGCCAAAAACTCTCTGAAAAGTTCTGCATGGGCGGAGCACATAGCTTCGACTGAGATTGTTAGAAGTTTCTTTCTCAAATCGACATTCCGCTTTTCTGTCTCAACGAGGACTTTAGTCACTCTCTCCGACTCTACACTGTGGCGCTCATTCTCCTCCACCAGCGTCTTCACATTCTCCTCCAAAGCAAGAACTTTCTCATATGCCTCTCTACAGGTCTTGTCGAGCTTGGCGTTCTCTTTCTTGATGGAGTCGTTCGCCTTTTACAACTTTCCACACCTCTCTCGACTGGCTTCAAACATTTCCTTCAAGTACAGTTGTGTCTGAAAAGTCTATAAAAACATACAGTCATTATGAGTGATCGACAAGGTTTAAGTAATAACATTTTCCAACTCCTTTTTCCTCTTTGGGTATCGCTAAAACAAGGTTTGTGCGCCCAACAGGATCAGGGCTATCTGGCTTGCTATCGCCATATACTATCTACTAGCTCTACAAAGGCAGACGAGGTCGTTAAGACTAATGAAAATTCAAAACTAATCTAAACGACATCAAAAACAACACTCACCGACTCGACTCCAACGACAATGATATTGGTACTTCGACCCTCCGAGGGGTCGTCTACCGATGCACCTCACAAATAAAAAAATATTTTTCATCTCCCATCATTGGTCGTGAGATCCGTGATAATGTGTCTCCTCTCTAGCCTTAAAACAAGCGTGAATCGACCTTTATTGTGAATATGCTCCTTCAGGTAGTAGTTGTGTATGAGCGAACCTAACCCAAAATTTAGTTCCTTCTTTTCTCGAAGGACAGTCTAACTTAGTAAGATCCTCCAACTATTAGGCATCAACTGGGCAGGGGCGATATTAAAGTTTACCAACAGCATACGAGCCAGAGAAGGAACGGGGAATCACCACCCCAGTCGTAGGATGTACTCATAAAAGCATGTCCATCCTGGTACGTCCCAGTCTGCTCTCTCGTGCTCCTTCGTGGCACACAGTTCGACAGATTCAGGGATACCATGCGTCGCTCTCAAACGAATCATATCTTCATCTGTGAGTACGCTCCCTACATCACAAGCTAAAATTCCTAACGGTCTATCTAAGTAGGTCGCCTCCTCAATTTCTATATGCTCTGGGAATTCGACCAACAACACGTACGACTCTTCTCTCCAGCATACCAGATCTATCGATATTTGCTTTAGACAGGTTGACAACGGAGACTTGTCGCTTGACTTTACTGATGTCAGACTGGACTTCCGCCTCGACACCATCCTCTATGATGAAAGAGGATAATGGATGAGCAGTGACTGAAGTCGTACCCTTGCTCAACATGTTATCTCCAAAAGCTAACAAGTGCAAAAAATGCAAATGTCAAGCATAAACTAATATCTCAAATCATTTCTTAAAGGTCTAAGATCAAAACCTAAGGTTTTCCTAAGGTGTAAGAAGATCAAAATCTAGGATTTGTTTATATCATCAAAACCTAAGAGTGGTAACGATCTGATAAGACCCTAGCAAATCTAAGAGGATCGACTATGAGTCTATGATCCTAGAACGACACAACAGTCTATGAACAACATGAGTCATCTGAAACCTCGCAAAGGTGGATTTAATCCATCATTAATTCAATTTCACGAAACTCAATATGAAGAACAACACTAAGAACAACGAAGAACACAAATTTTATATCTGGAAAAATTCCCAAATCTGGGGATCTGCTAATTCCCTACACATGCATTAAAGTAAGTTTCGAGCGAAACGAAGACAGTCATAAGAGAAATCATTTGCTTACCTTAAACTAGAATTTGTTGATTCCACCGGAAAATGAACTGAAGATTTGTGAAAACTCTGACGATTTTTGATAATCTTTAGCTTTAGAGAGAAACGAAGAGACAAGGAATGCTTATTGGAGAAGTTTGGTTTATGAAGGAAGTTTATTGAAGAAGTTTGGTTTATGAAACCAAGGCTTTAACCACGATTCTAACCATGGTTGCCACATGTCGTAATCGTTGCGTTTATTGCTTCGCCTAGGAAATTGTGAAAATAATTTCAATTTCAACTTAGTCAAAATTGTGCCCATGATAAGATACCAAGTCAGCCCTAGAAATTGGATCGCTTCTATCTCATTCGTTGAGCTTTTCAAGGACTCATGAGGCAGTGGACATCTTGTCACATCGAAGGTTCATTTCAATCATCATACTCGACATATCCCCCGCTAGACTCGACTAAAAGTTTACTCTCTCTAATTCATAGATTACCTCATTAGAGAATGGGGGACAAACTGTGGTAGCCAACAATGGCTTCCAGGTCCCCTTTTAAAGCCTACTAACAACTTCAAGTCTGTACCAGGCTAGGAATAATAATCTTGGTCGACCCAAATAATCTCACCTGAATCACCACTTTGACTCAGTCACCTAACACGAACTGCATCAGATAAACAGTTTTGAATTAGTCTAAGATTCGATATCCCACGAAATCCGACCAAGATTTCAGGGATCAAATCCTCCATTATCTTCAAACTACTTCCATCAACGGTTCCTGAAGAGACCTATAAATATAGCCTCTCATTCACTAAAAAAGCTCTCTGATTTTTTCCCCATTCTTAAATCTTTTTAAGCGTACTAAAACTCTACCAAAACGAATTCCGATTGTCAATTTTTCTTTAATCAATATCACGATCGTAATCTCATTTACCATTCAACCCAAACACATACAAGGCCTACAATCGATCACTAACCCCACTTTCTTAACGTGTTTTCTATTATTTTATGTTTGTTTTCATCTCTTTTACGGATACAACATATCCGATTCGACAGGCTAGACCAAGTTACTTGGGTCTAACCCGAATCCGATCCGACCCACATCAATTGTAATTCAAGACCAACTACAATCTTTAACCGGTTGCCTTTTACAACATTTATCCAAATTTATGAAATCAAAGCTAGAAGAAAAAAAATCTCTTTTGAATATATGCGATTTTGATATATGTAAGGTACTAGGATTAAAAATCACATATCGAGCATATATCCCCTTAACACAGATGGCCCCTTCCATGTTAGTCGTGAGAGTTCAAGAACCGAGAGTAGATATTCATATCATATATATATTCTTTAACCTTTACAGGTTTAGTATCAGATTTGTTTTAAAAAAAAATAACATATCGGAATTATAATGAAATCTGTTTAAGTCACTAACTCAAAAAATATATATATATACCGATAATAATGGATTGCAAAGGAATTTTTTCAATTTATACCAAACTTGAAGCTTACATGAAGAATGCATCATAACAATAAATCACCATTTACATTTTGGGAGGAAATTCTTCCCCATTCTCATCCCCATTTGGGGAGAATTTTTTCCCCCAAATGGGGATGAGGATTTGGGGAAAAATGCCATCCCTAATAGGGACACTAGAAAGCAGAATGATAATCTTTCCAGCAACAGCATAAAAGTAGATTATTGCACTGAGTGGCTCAATTTAAAGCCCTAGGATCCATCAGATAAATATTACCTAGAAGTGTTGTTTCTTCAAGCAAGAAAAAGTGAGAAACTCAGGCTCTAGACTCTGATGTCGTTTCCGATGCGATGTCAGACAGACTTTGGATCCAAGTTGTGTTTCTACAGACGGCTGTCTTCGAACAGATGGGATAAAGCTAATACAATGGAGTTCAAAAGAATGCTGACCTGGTTTCATGCTTTGTGACCCACTGTTGGTAGAATTCTTCAAAGATGGCAATTCAGGCATTGGACTAACAGTACTCCTATTTCCTGCAACTTTGCCATTTGAATTTACAGTCGACAGATAATAACTTGTAATATAAGCAGTGTCCTATATAAATATCACACTCGGAGAAAAATTGGCGGTATAAAAAATGCAGCAAATAGTAAGATGAAAATTACAACCGACTCTTAGAATAGCCGTACCAAAATGCAAATGCATCCAATTTCTTTAACACATGCTCCAACATGATATGGAGAAACAGATGGAATTTATGTTTAGCACACAATTTAAAGTACATCATTCATGAAGCAACTGTCGAAATCTACCATGACATACAGTGTCTATCAAAAACATGCCTGAAAGGAAGTGTGTGCTCTCTTCCTGTTTTTGACTTCCAGCCGCCTCCTGTCTCTTTGAAACCACCTCTACCTCATGAATCCCGTTCTTTCATTTTCAAGCAGCTTCTCCACTGGTTCTAGAAGCAGTTCGTCTTCAAGCAAACTCTTGCGGAAATGACTTGGCTTTGTCTTTCACAGAAGAAAAATGATTAAGAAAAAGGCCATCACCATGGTCCAAACTACTTTGTAGTATAAGCTGTGCACAATTGATCAGAATGCAGATGATACTGTTCCAATTCTGTTGAAGGTGAAAATTTAGAGAATAATAATAAATATTTGTTTTCTTTTCTTCATTGGTTTCAGATATACAAGAACAAACGTGTGAAACTTTACAAAATATCAACAAATGATCACTGAAGTACATTCGGATTATGATTATCACATATCACATAAAGCAGTCAGTTCAATAGCTACCAGACTTTCCCAATGACCTGAAAAATCCAATCATATGATCGTAAATATCTTCTTTTGCTTTTACACTCACAATAAAGTCCACGTGACCATAGTTCTCAAGATAAAGCAACTCCGGAGTGGATTGCAAGTCCTTGAGAGTGTGTTGCAAATCTGTCGTATCTGCTAGAGCATCACGTCCCCCATAACTCATCCATAATGGCAATGACTTGGGAATGCTGCTAAGTTCAAATGCTGGAGGTTTGGTCTGACCATACAACCTCAGGTTTTTGAACCTTCCATAATCATACTGGGAAAAAGTACCCTTACGAATCACTGACAAAACATAAGAAAGAGAACAGAACACATGTTACATACTTGCATAGGAATTTTAATATCTTCATAAGATGAATGTAATTATGTCAAAAAGAAAAGGAAAAAATGGAAGAAAAAAGATGCATCATCCATATTCTAATCATCGTCACTTTTACTCTGAAATCTGTTTCTTCTAAACAGCAGAATATAGAAAGAAAACGAGATAGGAAAGAAGGTAAATGAGTTGGTTACTGAATTCCTGTAAAAATGAATTTAATTCATGCAGTGTATTCTATTAATTGAATCTCAAATACAATGGTGTTTGAGGGACAAGGAAGTCATCCATAAAGTATGCTATACTGTTTAGTTAAACACAATAGCAAAAACAAAGACCCAGTTGTAATAAAAACAGCATTCATTAATGCAGTAAGAAGCTAAATAGACAACAGAAGGTTCCCAAAATAAAGTGCATGTAGCATACTCTGGAACAGATGGCGCAAGTTTTTTGAAGAAGAAGGATGGGGTTCATATTCAAGATAGAAGTCCACTCGTGAGTTGTTGAAGCAACAATTTACTCCTGCACAGTTATTATATTGCTTTAAAAAAAAAAGGTGCACAAGTATGAACCATATTATATAGCCTAACAGCACCTTCCATTTTTTTCTTTCTATTTTGTCTGAAAAAGAAAAGGGAAATTATTGTAGGTTTGCTTTCTTAATACCTTCTTCCCCTGTTTCTATTTCAGGTTCTTGGGAATAAATATATTGTCAAAGTGAATATATATATATGGCTACAAATTCTTCATCTATATTTAGTTAAAAGAAAAGAGAGAAAAATCATTACTAAAACGATATGCAGAACAATATATGAATTACATTATCATTTATCAAAGCATAACTATTTTATCAAATTTAAAACAAGTGTTTACAACTTTGACCTTTCAGACAAATCAATAAATGCCTTAAACAAATGGAAGAACAGGAAGCATAAGGATGGAAATATTGCAAAATAAACTCACACAATCAATTCTTCGAATTAGAAAAAAAATACAAAAGCTATCAACTGGGGTTAGCAGTTCTCCGGTGAATAAAGGTGGCTGCCCACGTCTTTTCCATGTCATTTTGAAGGCATACAGGAAATTATTTCAATCCTATGTCCTTTTTATACCACAAAAAATGATTCTTTATCTATATCATAGTAAAACTAATTAATTTTGATACTTCTAGAATCCCACATCACGAAAAGGAAACCTTCCAATACAATTATCATAAAAAAAAATGATAGTTTATTACCATTAGCAAACTTGTCTTTATTATTCTTTAGTAAGCAGCTCAAGTAAGCCTCGAGATAAAATTAGTTGGTTGTGGCTACCTTAAATCTTCACAAATAAATTAAAACGTGATAATGAGAGCCAAAATTTATCAAGATTTAAACAATTTGAATTGATCAAGAAGTGGCCTATATGCAGTCACTACTGTCATGTTGTTGAAAAGCAACACATCATCAATTATGGAGCATACAAATAAAGCTGGTTAACAAAATATTGACATAGGAGTGTGTTGCTTTAAGCTCTTCCTGAACAGGTGAGACCCAATGATGCCAGACAAGAACAGAAATTTATTATCTAAATGGTTATTATGTTGTTTTATTTATTTTATGAGTTTTGCATTTTGGTTACTTGGGTTATTCTGTGTCACCCGCAAATCAAAGGTCTCTTCCGTTATATTTATAATCTCGGTGACTTGAGACATGTGAACTGCATGTCCCCATGCCAAATTTTTATGGTGCATGGGTGCATTATATTATATTATATATATATATATATATATATATATATATATATATATATATATATATATATATAAACTCAATAAAATCTTCATTCCTGACTATTCTAAATTTGCTTCACAAATCCTCGTACTGTATGTTATTCAGCTCTTTTAGAGTACATTAGCTCATGGAAACTGAGTGGTTTAACTTAATATATATGGTCAAGTTCAAGACATTGTTAATTGTTGCTTGAAAATCAATCGAACAATAGAAGCTAGATACCAACTTCAAGAATGTTTGAACTGGAATAACTTATGTGGCAATGTAGAACAAGTATAAAATTTGCTAAATATGATGCCCATGTGTGTTGTAGAGTCAGATAGGAAGATAGACATATATGTGTGTGTAAGTAGAGAGAGAGAAAGAGAGAGAGAGAGAACCTGTTATGGAAGTTAGCAAGTCACTGCAATCTAAATGGCCATCACATAGGGAGTCCAGTAGGTCAATTAACACGTTGCTGAAGATTCAAAACACCAAAATTATAATAATTAAACTAAAACTACAAACAATGCAGAATATTTGGGAAAAAGTTAACCAAAAAAAGATTTGGGGTATCGTAAAACCTTCTAAAGTTCAGTTGATGTATGCCCATTGCGAAAACCATCTGAAAAGCGAATTTATGATCAGTTTATGACCAGCAACTGTTTCCATAATAGTAAACTGAAAGAAGGATTACCTGATCAAGATGCATGCCAACCATTCTTTGTACAAGTGGAGCAGTGATATGTTCCAAGTATGATATGGGAGACAGAAGTGCAGCAGCCTCAACCATTTCTGCTATATCTGGCTGAGTGAGAGCAGCCAAAGACATGATCGTTCCCTATGAAGAAAGCGAAAAAAAAGTAAGCATGGACTAAGGTCCAGAGTTAAAACCCAAAAAGTGTTGTGAAGGAAGCAGTTTCAACCTGTGAATGTCCAACAATGAAAGTTTTGGAGCTTGTGACCAAATTTATGTACTGTATCATTTTTGCAAGGTCATAAAAAGCCAATTCCTGCCAACTAAAATCCCAAAAGTCCTGCAAGAAAAACTCACGCTTACAAATTAAATGAAGAGCAACAAAAAATTATTTTATTGTACTTCTATACTATAATCCCGGTCATAAAAAATGCGAACAGTGTAGACTGGGAAAAAAATCTTTTCACATGCAGTGAGAGGATATTACATCTCAACCATGGGTAGAGTCAACCACATAATATGTAAAATCAAAAGATTGGCTCCAGAAAAATGAGAGAAGCAAAAAGAATAATATGCATACCTTATCTTTCACAGATAAAGATATATGACCATGACTCCATCGTGTTCCACGCACGTTTCCAACCCAAACATCAAAACCATGATCGGCAAGGATGAAGCCTAGTGACTGCTCCGGAGAATTCAAAAACCATGCATCACCTCCCTGTTTTTATTTTAAGTAGCGCAACCACATATATCAAGAATGTAAGTTAGCGAGTTCCACTTGATAGCATACGCACAAACACCATGCTTAAAAGCTTATCCTACACACAAACCAATAGTTGAACATATCTTCCGAATTGAGTTAAGAACATATATAACTAACTCTATGGAAGTAATAGTATATCCCCACATTTAGATTTCACCCAAAAACTGTCCATGATGTACAAGAGATTATATCCCATTGATCCATGCATCTTTTGTAACATAAAAATGTCAAAAATACATGCTTGAGCTAAAATTAATAAGAGAGCACATAAACGAACAACTCTACTAGGAAGTTAGTGAAAGAGCTAGGAAGTTCACCATGAAGAGTCCATGCTGAAGCAAAACAGGATGACCTGGCTGAACTCTTAGATTCGAATTACGTGATGACACTCGTTGGAGAGTCAATAAGTAACCATCATTCGTTTGAACCTGAACAAATAAAAACAAAACAACTGTTAGTCACCAATCCAGTGATCAACATTTAACAACTATGATCATAAATAGAAACAGAAAACCCTAAAGAATTAAAGTGATTAAAAGACAATTTTGAGTTATTCCCGAAAATAAATTGGCTGTTTCAAAACATTAGAAATAAAAAAAGGAAATTATGTTGAAGCATAATTAATTCAACACATTGTTCAGCTGCCAAGAGAAGAGAGAAGTGTAAAATCCAATTCGTTCAAAAATTCAATTTCAAACTTGAAAACAGCGAATTTTACAAAAAAAAAAAATGACCATATTTGACCGTTAGTTAAACAACCAAACCAGTTTTCTAGTCAGTTTTTCAGTTTTTGCTCTAATTTACTTTAAATAATTGGAATTAAAATAATAAAGCAGTAATTAAGAAATGAGAAAGACAAATAGTACGTTGTGTTCGGTGCATGGATAACCGTTGGGCTCGATGATTAGAGCACAGAGAGAAGGAGCGTCGTCGTCGTCCGGTGCTCGGCGCCGAAGATTTGTAACGTAGGGTTGAACGGCTGTGATTTCTAGTATGAAGAGAGCGAGAGTGGCGGTTGCAACCACCAGAAGTGACAGCGAGCTCTGCATATCTGCGCCTCGATTGGGCGGGAACGAAGGAAAGCGCAGTGCTCCTGAATCCTGATTTTGTGCTTGTCGTTTTTTGTTGTTGTTGTTGTTGTTGTTGTTGTTATCTCATCCAGTTTTTAGAAATTTATCCCACGCTCTTTTCAGCGCGTTCCTTCTAAATTTGCATTCGTTTATTAATAGATAATAAAAGAGGCACATTAGCTCAGGGATGGTTGTGCACCTTCCTTCGACACGTAATGATCATGGATTTGAGTCCCACCATATGTATTTTATATGTACGTGTGGAGAGTTTTTTCTCGGTTATTAAGTGCAACCCTCTTTTCGATTGTGGAGTTGCAGTCTATATATAATCTTTTCCTGATAATGAGAGTATATTTCGGGTTCATACTTTAAAAGTTGTTTTTTAAGATTTTATATTTAATAAAAATATTAATATTTATTCAATAAAAATCTCTATTATTTGTGATGTGTTTTTTTTAAGTAATTTATAGTGTTTGAGTGTTATTGTTTTTGGTTTGCTAGGTTTGGTTTTAATGAATGGATAATGGTGTTTGATTTTCTAGATTTTTGTTGATTGTATTAGTTTGATTGTGTTGATTGTATGAGTTTGATTTTTAGGTTGCTGATAATTGTAATTAATATTTTGATTTTATGGGTTGTTGGAAATTCTTAGATCTCATCCAATCAGGAAATTCACAAATTTCTTCAAATCTAAAAAATTGTCAACTTATTAAGAAAAAATATTTAAAATATATATAATTTTTGATATTTTTCGGTTAATCTACCAGACGCGTTTTTTACGTTTTCATTTTCTGAATACAGCTTTCAGTATATGCTATCAGAAACGTTTTTGGATTTCGAAACTAAAACAAAAAATATTGTTTTCATTTTCATTTTCATTTTTCTTTTCAAAAAACAGCCAATGAAAAAAGCTTATAGGACGACCTAATAAGAATATCCCTCTTGCATGGTCTACGAACGTGCTTGCATGGATGGTTGGTCAGTTGGGACTGCCAGATGCATAAGACCAAGTCTGGAAGGTTGTTACTGATATTTGAATTGCTTTTGATTTAGTCAATTAAATAATTAGTTATTTATTTTATAGTGGCTGAAAGACCTCCATATTTACAGCTCCACTAAATATGAATCCCAAGTAATAAGCGATTCTCAGTTGTAACCAAGGCCTATTTAAGGTCTCTTTTACATAGAATAAAATCATCCAGAAATCAAACAAATATGCTTTAACCTTTGTTCTTCTCTTTTCTACTTCTCACCTCAAAATATTTTTATCAAGTGGTATCAGAGCTTTGATCTTATGGAAACACATGGGAAATCCCATGCCGAGTTCCGCATCGAAGTCCAGGAGATTCTTACCACACATGAATCCCGATGGGTCACCAATGAGACCAAGTTTGAACAATTTTTAATAGAATTACAGGCCTTGCGGCTGCAGCAGAACCATGCACCTCTAGAAAACCATCCCGCATTCGACAGGGATGTCAACCCATTCTCAATAACAGAAGGCTCACACAGTGGTCCAACCGCCCTGACTTCCAACAACAATGACCGGAGTCATAGCCACTTAAAACTGAATTTTTTGACCTACGCAGAGGGAGATCCGACTGGGTGGATTTTTAAAGCAGAACAGTATTTTGAATTCAAGGGAATAGAACCCCAACATAAGGTTCAGTTGGCATCTTTTCACTTAGACAAAGTGGCACTTCAGTGGTAACGGTGGTTCACCAAATTCCGTAGGCCGATGAGTTGGGTGGAATTCACCAAGGCTCTCTTAAAACGCTTTGGTCCAACCGACTACGATGATCCGTCAGAAGCCTTGACTCGACTTAAACAAACCACGACTATAGACGCATACCTTGAAGCATTTGAGAATTTGCCGCACAAGATTGACGATTTACCCGAGATTTTTTTGGTTGGCAGTTTCATGGCTGGGTTAAAAGATGGCATTCGGCTAGACGTACGTGTCAAGCAACCAAAGAATTTATCTGAAGCAATCAGTGTTGCTCACCTTATTGAAGAACGAAATCTTCTTCAGAGAAGACCGAGAGCGTCTTTCCGAGCCGTTATACCTGCAGCACAACGAAGCTCACAACCACCTTCTACTTCAGGACTTTTGGGACCTCCTCCAGCATAACAATCAACATAGGTAACATGGAAATATCAGGCACCCATCTGCAGAATCACTGGACCAGAGGCAAGGGACACACGCAAAGGGGCCTCTGTTTTTACTGTGACGGGAAACATATACCAGGGCACCGTTGCGCTCGTCCTCAATTGTTCATGATAGTGGACACATTACCAGGGGAAGAGATCAAAGATATGGAGATGGAAATTGAGGTGCCAATCCAAGAGGCCATTCATGAAACCTCTTTTCATGCATTGGCTGGAACAACGCACCCGCAGACATTTCACATCATCGGTAGAGTAGGAAACAAGGACCTGGCGATGCTAATTGACAGTGGTATCACCCATAACTTCATTGATCAAACTATAGTGACGAAATTGGGATTGCAGGTAATACGAGACAAAGTATTTCAGGTTACGGTTGGGAATAAGGAAACTATAGAATGCACCTGGCGATGTTTGGGGATGTCACTTATTATCCAAGGGTTGACGGTTCATGCTGATTTATATGTCCTTCCAGTGGATACATGTCAGGTTGTCTTATATGTGCAGTGGCTAGAAACTTTGGGGCCAATCGAGACTGATTACAGGAAGCTTAGCATGCCATTCACACAAGTCGGCCGAACACACACTTTTCAAGGCCTGTGCAATTATGAGATGGCACCAATGAGCAACAAAGAATTATCCCACTTATCAAGTAATGGATTTTTTCTCCACATGATACCATCAGCTCCTCCACAGGCATCATCGAATGATAAGATTCCCACGGATCTCCTTACAATTCTGTCCAAATTTTCTAGCATTTTTTACGAACCCAGCCAGCTACCACCGGTGCGCCACCATGATCATAGGATACCTCTACTTCCGGACTAGCCGCCTGTGAGCACCAGACCCTACAGATATCCATATTACCAGAAAAATGAGATAGAAAAATCAGTCTGCGGATTTTTCAAATCTGGAATCATCCGTCTGAGCCATAGTCGATTCTCATCGCCAGTCTTGTTAATTAAAAAATCAGATGGGTCTTGGCGTTTATGTGTGGATTACCGTGCTCTAAATGACATTACAGTGAAGGACAAGTTTCTGATACATGTGATTGATGAATTGCTCGATGAGTTACATAGAGCTAAATATTTTTCGAAATTGGATTTAAGGTTCGGGTATCACCAAATTCGCGTACAAGACAAGGACATCCAAAAAACCGTATTTCGAACTCACGATGGACACTACGGGTTCATAGTGATGCCGTTCGGGTTGACGAACACTCCAACCATTTTTCAGAACCTTATGAACAACATATTCCGTCCATTTTTTAGAAAGTTTATTCTGGTTTTTTTAATGATATTTTAATTTATAGCAGGTCATGTCATGATCACCTACAACACGTTCGACAGGTTCTATAACTCTTGAAGGACCACAAATTGTTTGTCAAAAAACCGAAGTGCCAATTTGGCTTGGTCCTGGTGGATTATCTTGGCCACAGTATCTCTTTGGAGGGGGTATTTTTTGACCCAAACAAAATCCAATAAGTGTTGAATTGGCCTGTGCTGACACCCGCTAAAGGGGTTCGTGGGTTCCTTAGGCTTGCGGGATACTATCAAAAATTTGTCCGTAGATTCGGAGAGATAGTTGCTCCGTTGACTCGGCTTTTGATAAAGGAAGGCTTCAAGTGGTCGCCTGAAGCACAAACAACCTTTGACGATTTGAATGCTGCTCTCATTTCGCTACCCTTCTTACGTTTGCTGGATTTTTCTCAGCAATTTGTCATTGAATGCGACGCGAGTGGGACGGGATTAAGAGCAATTCTGTCACAAGAGAATCAACCTATTGCGTATTTCAGTGAGGCATTAAAAGGTATTGCTAAAACCTTGTCTACTTATGATAAAGAAATGTTGGCAGTGGTGAAGGCGGTGCATAAGTGGCGACCGTATCTTTTGGGGCAACCGTTTATCATCAGAACGGATCATAAGAGCTTGAAATACCTACTCGAGCGGCGGATAACAACTCCTTCTCAAGCTCGTTGGCTGCCCAAAATTATGGGGTATGACTGCTCGATTCAATATAAACGAGGAAAAGAGAATCAAAGCGCTGATGCTCTCTCACGAATCACCACTTTCCAGTTCCTTGCCTTGACTCTACCTGTGGCCGATTGGTTGAAGAGTTTGCAGCAGAAAGTGACAGATGATCTTTATTACTCAACCTTACACCGTTCTAGTTGCCATCAATTTGTGAAAATAAATGGTATTTGGTTGTAAAATGACAGAATACATTTGAGTCCCAGATCTTCATTATTGCCAGCGGTTCTGACAGAGGCCCATTCTTCAACTGTATAAGGACACTTCGGATTCCTTAAGACACTTAGTCGCGTGTCTTCAAGTTTTGTGTGGCCGGGAGTTTGTACGGTTGTGAAAAACTTTATTTGATGTTGTGATGTGTGCCAGAAGTGTAAACATGAGACCCTTAGACCAGTGGGATTACTCCAGCCACTTTCGATTCCACAGTGAATTTGGACGAAAATCTCTATGGATTTCGTCGAAGGGTTGCCTTCTTCACAGGGTCATGATGTGGTAATGGTGGTAGTTGATAGGCTATCCAAATATGCTCATTTTGTCCCCTTGAATCATTATTTACACAGCTGTGACAGCGGCTAAAACCTTTATCAGTAACATTGTGTGATTGCACGGAATGCCACTATCTATTGTTAGCGATCGGGATCGAATCTTCCTTAGTTCTTTTTAGAAAGCTCTATTCAAATTACATGGTACGTCTCTTTGTTTTAGCTCAAGTTACCACCTGCAGTCGGATGGACAAACCGAAGTCGTGAATCGCCTCCTCGAGCAATATTTGTGTTGTTATACCTATGATCAACCAAAGAAGTGGATGGAATGGTTACCTTGGGCAGAGTACGCGTATAATACGACAATCCATTTCTCCACCAAAATGTCACCTTTTGAGGCCGTCTACGGGATCCCACCTCCCTCAATATTGTCCTACATTCCCGGAACGACCAAAGTCTAGGCAGTAGATGACCTCTTGGGCACTAGAGAAGCCATCCTTCGTGATCTCAAGCAGAATTTGGTCGCAGCTCAAGTCCGTATAAAGAATATTTCAGACCAGCGCCGTCGAGATGTCTCATTCGAGGTTGATGATTATGTGTATTTACAATTCAACCCTATCGACAGAAATCGATAGCATTTCAGAGTTCTTTAAAGTTGTCACCTCGATTATTCAGACCCTTCAAAGTACTTGCTCATATTAGGTATGTAGCATATAAATTGGCACTACCAGCTGGATCACAAATTCACAAATGTGTTTCACGTCAGTATGCTTAAGAAAAAATGGGGGCTTGTGGAGGCTACTATTTCTAATCTTCCTCCTGTGACTGAAGACACTACTATTTTACCAGAGCCTGAATTAATCTTGGATCGTCGTGTTATTCAGAAGGGAAAGTACCGTCCAAAGACTAAGATTTTGATCCAATGGAAGGGGGCTCCTTTAGAGGATGCGTCTTGGGAAAATTTATGGCGATTTTCTAGGACCTATCCAAATTTTAACCTTGAGGACAAGGTCACTTTAAGTGGGGAGAAATGATAAGAATATCCCTCTTGCATGGTCTACGAACGTGCTTGAATGGATGGTTGGTCAGTTGGGACTGCCAGGTGCACAAGACCAAGTCTGGAAGGTTGTTACTGATATTTGAATTGCTTTTGATTTAGTCAATTGAATAATTAGTTATTTATTTTATAGTGGCTGAAAGACCTCCATATTTTCAGCTCCACTAAGCATGAATCTCGAGTATTAGGCGATTCTCAGTTGTAACCAAGGCCTATTTAAGGTCTTTTTTACATAGAATAAAATCATCCAGAAATCAAACATATATTCTCCAACTTCTATTCTTCTCTTTTCTACTTCTCACCCCAAATTCTTTTTATCATTGGTATGTATTTTTCCATCCTGGAAAATACATGAAGAGAATTTAGGCTAGACATAGTATTTATGACTCGAAATACATAAGAAGAAACCGGGGAGTGAAGAAATAGAGGAGATACAAAGGAATATTTTCATTTATGATCTCATCCAAATCATTGTTGGCTATTTATAAGTCAGTACATAACGAATGAGCAAAAAAAATTAACATGAAATACAAGCACAATAATAGCGAATAATGGGAATAATGGATAAAAGCACTACATGTACACATTGGCATGTTGGACACAAAACAGGGGCACATAATACACCCACTAATCTAACTCGAACTAATTTATTCTTCAAACTAACAACAATCTAACAATCTGACTTGGTCTTCTTAGTTTCCTCATGCGCAACCCATGCATGGCTGGTATGAGAATTCTGACCATATCATTCCACCCTGCCTGAATTATCCTTGTCCGTAAGGATAAAGTCGAGATACATTTGTAAAAACTGTCTTCTTTATGAGCACCTTACACTTGACTAAAATCTCCATTTTCGGTCGAGACAACCCTTTACGAATCACCCGGTTATACATAACCGATTAATATTGGGGTAAAACATTATAAGCATTTCTGAAGATATCTTCACGGTCATACAAGAGTTCTTCCATTACGCTTACCTTGGTGGTACATGGGATGTAGGACAACAACTTTGAGGGTGGAACTCCATGTATTGCTTCAAAGGGAGTGACTATCGTGGAATAATGCGTAGGAGTAATGTAGCTATACTCGATGTCAGTTGCCATTGAACAAGAGGAATAAATGGCACCGTGGGTATGGTGACACTCATTCATGGTGTGGTTGGATGGAGTGGCGGTTTGCGTGAGTTTGGATCGATGAGAAGGTTTTACTGGTGCAATTAGGTTGGTGTCTTTTTCGGTGTTGGTGCGGAATGATACGGTGACTGTGATCATGGGTGGTAGTGAGGAGGGAGAAATGGGGGAGTTTTTGGCCAGTGTAGGGAAGTTTGATTGCGTAGGAGGAGAGATGTGGGGGGCTTTGGCCGGTGCAGGGAAGGGGTTGATTTTGAGGGTAGGCTGGGTTTGTTGCATTTGCATTTGTAAATCTCGTATTTCATCAAGGATTTGGTCGAAGAGAGATTCATGATGGGCCATAATTTTACGAAACTTGTCCATGGGACTGAACGGCTCTGATACCATTGATATGTATTTTTTCGATCTTGGAAAATACATGAAGAGAATTTAGGCTAGATATAGTATTTCTGACTCGAAATACATAAGAAGAAACTGGGGAGGGAAGAAACTGGGGAGGGAAGAAACAGAGGAGATGCAAAGGGAGACGATTTGTCTTCAATATTTTCATTTATGATCTCATCCAAATCATTGTTGGCTATTTATGAGTCAATACACAACTAATGAGCAAAACAAATTAACATGAAATACAAGCACAATAATAGGGAATAATGGGAATAATGGATAAAAGCACTACATGCACACATTGGCATGTTGGACTCAAAACAGGGGCATATAATACACCCAACCATCTAACAGTAACTAATTTATTATTCAAACTAGCAACAACCTAACAATTTGACTTGGTCTTTTTAGCTTCCTCATGCGCAACCCATGCATGGTTGGTATGAGAATTCTGACCATATCACGGCCCCCTAGGCTTCTAAAAATTCTTTCCAAATGGTGTTGGCACGTGAGGTGCCAACATCATTTGTAAAGAAATTTAGAAAAACATTGATTATATATATATATATATATTTATGTGGAATTGTCCATAATTAGTCGTTTCAAACCATATCACATTCTGAGTCTAATGAAATTGGATGAATATAGATCTTCTTGTAATTATGCAATTATCTTGAATATATGAATTATTTATTTAATTTCTGATCACCTTAGACCATCTCCAATGCTGATGTGATTAGGGATGGCAATTTGATCCGTACCTGCGGGCACCCACCCGAACCCGAACCCGAACCCGAACCCTACTCTGTAGGGTCGGGTGTGTTCGGGTCGGGTGTGGATGATGAATTTACAACCCGCGAACCCATTTAATGAAAAACCCGGTGGGTTCGCGGGCGAATGCTGGTTGGAAAAATGAACCCGCGGGTTGGACCCACGAACCCCGTATAAATAAAATACTTATAAATAAATATACATAGACATTTGAATTATTTTTTGTCGTTTTATTTTTATGGTTATTATTATTTTATAATGTATAAAGTAGGGAATTAGAAATTGATATTTAATTCAATTAAGTATCAAATAGGTGATTACATGTGGAAATTTATAAATGACAAATCGTGGGTTCGCGGGTTTGTGGGTATCCCGAGGGTGAAGCATTCACCCGTGATCCCACATTGTTTCTCGGGTTCGCGGGCGAGGGTATGGGTGCAGCCATAACCCGCGGGTTAAAACCCGTCCGCGAACCAGCTTACCTAAATTTTCACGGGTGAGGGTTTGGATTTTACAAAACCCACCCGAACCCGATCCCGATCCGCTGCCATACCTAGATGTGATTTACAATGTCAAATCTGATATAAAAAAGAGCAAAATGCTATAATTAGCACAACAAATTAGCATTGTGCTCCAATGCACAATACTAAACGTTAAACTAAAATACTATATTTTATTCATTAAACTTATAAAAGTTAATTAATACCATTAATGTATTAATGAATAACCGTTGATTTTTTTAAAAAATGTTACTGATGAAATAAATTGAATTGAAATAACATTAATGTGTATTAAATTTAAATAATTTAAAATATTTAAAATATATAAATAATGATATTTTTGTAATTTAAAATGGACATTTATTGATGTGTCAAATTTGACATATGCTATAATGTGTGCTAAATTTAGTACAAAGTTTAATATATACTAAATTCGGTATAGTATTTGGTATTGTATTGGAGAAGAGTTTTTACACTCAATACTAAATTTTAATATTGATATACAATTTTGACACGGCATTCGAAATGCTCTTATGCGGGCAAAAAAAGCATCTAATTTTGTTATAAATAAATTTGAAGTTTTTTTTTTCCGATCACCACCATACTAGACATGACCACGGTTCAGTTCGAACCGTGCAACCGAACCGTAACAGTATGAAATAAATCGGAACCGGAATCGGAACCGTTGAACCGGTTTCGGAACCGTAGGGCTGAAGGTTCGGTTCCGGTTCTCCTCCGAAAAAACCGTCCTAGAACCGGCGGTTCGGTTTCGATTTTGGAACCGCTGGCTCCAGAAAATATTTATTTTATTTTATTTATTTATTTATTTATTTATTTTTCTTAAGTAAAACTGAAAAAAAAAAGAACTGAACCGGACGAACCATCAAAACCTAACCGAAACAATCGATCCACGGTTCCGACTCCGGATCAGATTTCGGATCCGGTTCTAGTTCCGAATCCGGTTTCAGTTTCGGATCCGATTCCAACTCAATTCGAAATCGAAACCGAAACCGAACCGAACTGTGATCATGATTACATCATACCTGTTGTGTGGTGTGGTCCCATTTATTTGGAGCTGACCCATCCTTTATTATATAGTAGGATAAGGTGGACTACAATCAAGTATTCCATCTCTTCCACACTGATGTGATCCGCCTCATCCAAATCTCACAAGTCACGATTTTTTTTTTCTTTTTTACTTTTTTTCAAAGTATTATATTAGAATTTAATAAGAAATAACATATAATATTGGTTTAAAAGAAATAAAAAAAATATATAGATAATATAATCGACACTAATGTTAGATAATCCATAAAAATAGTTTAAGTTTCAACCAAAATGATGTGATAAGTGATTTGTTTTCATTAATCATATGATCCCATATTGTATATGATGATGACAACTCATTTACCAGATCATTTGGGTTGTCTAACATTACTCTATGAGGGCGTTTGGTATGGGGTAATCAAAATAATGTGATTCCTGAAAAAATAAAAATCAGTAATATGATTACTGGGAAAGTTATATACATGTGTTTAGTTATGTATGGGAATATTATGTCGGATTCTTGGGAATATTAAGTAACGGTGTTTGGTTGTACACGAGATTTTTTTATTTTATTAAAAACTAAAAAACTAAAAATAAATAAATAATCGATCCATTTGTATTTGCCCACCAGTTGACTTAGCCATTCTTTGTCATTCTTTCAAAAACCCACCGTATGCCATTCTTTGCCTTTATTTTTAAATAACCCATCAGTTATCTTTGCCATTCTTATCTTTCTCAAGAAGAAAAAAAAAAACCATTCTGTCACTTATCGTCAGTGTTGTCTTCTTGCCTCCACGTCGTCGGCGTTGTTTCCTTTCCTCCACGTCGTCGGCGTTGTTTCCTTTCCTCAACGTCGCCATCGTCATCTACTTTGGTTGGGATCTTCGCCATCATCATCATCGCAACCCCTCGTCATCGTCAACATCGCAGCTCCTCATCGACACCATCGAGCAAACCCTGGTCTTGTTTTGATGAAGATGAAGTTGGGTATTGTTTAGTTGATGAATGCTATTTTGGATCTGAAAATTTGTTGTTTGGGTAGTGAGAAAGTGTAAGAAAATAAGAGAATAAAACTAGAAATTAGGGATTTTTGTGAAATGATCAATTGGAAGAAATTGATCAATTGTCAAGATTTTTGTTAAATGAAATTGTAGATTTTGGGTATTGATTTTCAGAAGCACTGTGAAGAACAGCGAAGAAGAAAAGAAAAGAAAAATAATTTTTTAATGATGGTAGGTCCCATGGGATTCACTTTACCGGAAAACTAAAAACCCAAATCTTCTACCAAACATGGGAATGTTTTGAGATTCCCATTTCCATACAAAGATACCCCCATACCAAACGGCCCCTATAGTTAATTTAAAAGTCTTTTATATACATAATGATTTTGATCTTCTATTAAAAATTCAATAATACCACTATGTCCAAATATGATGTTTAAAGGATGTGACAACATTATAATCAATTCATTTAAATTGTATTAGATTTATATGATTTAAATGAATTGATTAAAGTGTTATCACATCATTTGATCATCAAATTTAGATAAAGTAACATTACTCATAAAAAATAATTTAAAACCTACTTTTTCAGAGCCAAATTTGATGACCCATGATGTTGATTCACTTTCCATACTTAGAGCATCTTCGATGCAAATATGTATTTTTGAGTTTCTAAATGGTGACACATCATTATTTCTATTTATAATGGGCCCGCTTTTGAAAAAAAAATAGAGAAATACATATTTACACCTCCAATACAATTATATAAAGTCAAATATTCATCCATTTTATGACCAATCATAATAAAACAATTATTACATTCTCTCTCATTTTTTATTTTACAATTAAATGAGTTTTAATATTATTGGTGAAATGAGTTAGAAATCATAACCAGCATTTCTATGAGAGTTTCTATAATTAGAAACTCAACTCTATAATTTATAACTTTTTGTTTGCTACATCATCTCTATATTGAAGTTAGATAATTGCATTGAGGAAAGTTTTTCTAACTTTTTTACTATCTATCATATGTGGCAATCAATTTCTCAAACTGCATATTTACATGGAAGATGATCTTAGCAATCAATTTGTATTTATTTAAAAGATATTAAAAATAAATTTAAAAGGAATCTAAGATTTTAATAAAAGAGTTTTTATGATATATGTTAATATCAAACCATTAATATGATTTTTTTTTATATAAACGATTAAAATAGAAAACTAATTAATAATTATTGTTAAATTTCCTAACAAACAAGTAGTCATTTTAGTAATTTTACTTAAACATGTTAACGGATTTTTTTATTTTTAAATTAGGGTTTATATATATATATATATTTTCACATTAAACAAAATAATATTATAATATATTAAAAACTTGGATCTTACTTTTTTAAAAATATTTACTTCGACGATTAACTATATCGGTCTCTCGTATAAGATTTTTCGTCTCCGTCCTGATTGTGGAGAGTTCTAAGTAAATCCGACCTTACGTAGAGGGACTCAGGGACCTCGTTGTTTAGGAGTTAATCTTCAGTACGTGTCATGCTTTGATTGGGTTACCATTTTATTTATTATTTGTTGCCAACAGAATAAATGTTCCTCGAAGTCGAAAATTGGATCAATCAGGTGTATTGGAAGTGGTTTTGAAAGGTAAAGAATCAATTCCCTTTCTATGTTTTTCCACAAACCGTCCAAAATGCTTTAACTGCTTATTATCTCCGTTTTAATCAAAGCCTGACAAAATTCGTCCACATTCAACGAACCTTTTTTATCTCCACAAAGTCGCAACTCGCACGCTAACACGACAACATTATCCACACCTCACTTTCTCTCTCTCTCTCGAATCTCTCCTCCTTGAAACCTCGGACCTGTCTTCTAAAACCCCCAAAACGACGCCGCCTAGAACCACTGTACTTTGCAGATGGCGTTTACAGAGTTCAGGCCACTCGATGAGAAGTCTCTGATAGATTACATCAAAGCGACGCCGTCTTTGTCGTCGAAGCTCGGTGACAAGTCTGACGACTGGACGACCAAAGAAGTTGGAGATGGCAACCTTAATTTCGTCTATATCGTCATCGGCACTTCTGGTTCTCTTGTTATTAAGCAGGTTAGCTACTCATACTAAATTTAATTAATTTTTATAACGTTTTCTCTTTGTTGCTTGTCATCTTTTGATTTGTCGATAGTTGTTAGTTTTCGTGATTGGAGATTAATTGGGCTGTATTTTGCGCAATTAAATTTCTTATACTTAAATACTTTATTATACTTTAAGCTTCTTAATTGCAAAAGGAAAATACTTAGAACCCAAGATATTGGTCCTATGTTTTGATCAGTTGAAAAAACCAACACCAGTCATATGTATTTAATATTAGACACCTTAAATGGATTTTTCAACCGATCAAAATATAGGGTAAGAGTTCCTTGGGTAGTGATCGGTTAGTACCCAAGTATTTTCCATTTCAAAGGAAAATGTCTAATATTAACAAATTTTATAATATGATCTATATTTATGTTTGTACTTAGCAAAATTTTTGGAACACTGACTTTGAGAACATGATTATTTATATTTTAATTGTTATCTGGAAACAGTACTCTACCGTTGAGCTAAATTTTTTATTTTGGTTTTGTGGGAGCTGGGATTTCAGGCTCTTCCATATATACGTTGTATAGGTGAATCATGGCCTATGACGAAGGAGCGAGCTTATTTTGAGGCACTGGCATTGAAGGAGCATGGCCAATTGTGTCCTGATCATGTTCCCGAAGTCTATCATTTTGACCGTACAATGTCTTTGATTGGTATGCGATACTTGGAGCCTCCTCATATTATCTTGAGGAAGGGGTTGATTGCTGGTATTGAGTATCCATTTCTCGCCGAACACATGTCTGAATATATGGCAAAGACTCTTTTCTGCACATCGCTTCTTTATCGTACTACCACAGAGCACAAACGTGCCGGTAAGTGATTTTAATCAAGCACATTGTTTGATAGTAATGTATTTATAAAGAATTATAATTGTTTCTATTTTTCATTTTCTTTTATGTATGGCATTCTAATGATATGACATCGGACTGTTAAAACCAAATCAAATTTGATCTGTAAGGTCAATGACATTCTTGCTTGAAATACTATTTTTTTTCTTTCGGATTGTTGCAGCCCCAATGCTTGTATGTATTTGCTACATGCATGTTAGGTTTGCTACAAGGTTGATTATAGTGAAAATAGCTCCTTGCCCAGTTGCCCCGCAGCATTCAGGTTTTCAGTGAGGCTGGATACAAATTTAGCTGGAGCAAAACTTGCTTTTTATATTTTCTTTTCTTTTTCCCTAGGAAAAATTGGATAAAACATTTTTCTTCTCTGGGTGCGGGCAACAACTGCCCTAATTATTTTTAATATTTTTTTTAATACCCAAAACTGTCCTAATTGTTACACATGTTTACTTTACCAATAAATTTGTGATATTTAAGGGGAATTCTTGCAATAAGTAATAGTTAAGTGAACAATTTAAAAGATTACTATGTCATGAAGCTATCACCTCACATTTAAACGTTCATTATAATTGGATATAATTTTTAAACATTAACCTCCGCATTATTTATGAATGGCGACCGTAAATTAACCTTTAAGATGATTACACGTGCATTTTGAATGTGCAAACCCTTACGCCTTTCAGTTCAAACATTTATTCCTACTGAATTCTCTTTGGCTTGAATTCATGATTGTTTGCATTCTGTTTGTGATAAATGACCGCAATAATTATTTTTTGGATGAATGGGACAATAAAATAAGCAAGGATTTCAAGCATCTAATGTATGCATGGTTTCGTTTGTTTCCGTTTGAACACTGAAAGTTTTGGTGGTATTGTATAAGAATTCCTGTTAGCTAACAGCCTAATACATCTATGTAAAGTCCATATACAATAAGTTGGAAATTACATAAAAGATGCTCTGCTATTGGTTGAGGAATTTGTTGGAGGCATTTATGAATTTCTAACTCTCCTTTATAGAGCCAGTACTTGTTATTGTTTTCAACCTAAAGGAAAGAATGTACTTCTTATATAAATTAGCCTTACTGCTTCCGATGTCTTGTTAGTAGATATTAAATTCACGACTCTGCGGACTTGTTAGCAATGTTGTTATACATCAAGTTTTATATGTGGTATAGAGTAGGACTTCTTGTAATTACAAATATTTTTCAGTACGGGGCATTCTTTTGAACTTTCTTCCATATACATATTAATCTCTGAATTAGGTACGCTAATTATGCTGACATAATCAAATTTAGCTAATGTTCTTTAATGCTTGATGCAGTTGCTGAATTTTGCGGGAATGTGGAGCTATGCAGGCTCACTGAGCAGGTTGTTTTTTCTGACCCATACAAAGTATCTCAATTTAACCGTTGGACTTCTCCGTATCTTGATCGTGATGCCGAGGCTGTTCGGGAAGATAATACTTTAAAGCTTGAAATTGCTGAGTTGAAATCCAAGTACCATTTCTTCCTTAGCACTGGTTTCTTTCTGTAAGATGTTGCTATTTCATTTATACTTTTTCTTGATAATCTTGTAATGACAGAACTGCCTTTTCCATAGGTTCTGTGAAAGAACGCAAGCCCTGGTACATGGAGATCTCCACACTGGTTCTGTTATGGTTACTCTTGATTCTACTCAAGTTATAGATCCAGAATTTGCATTTTATGGGCCAATGGGTTTCGATATTGGAGCTTATGTTGGAAACTTGATTTTGGCTTTTTTTGCCCAAGATGGACAGGCTGATGAATGCAATGACCGGACGGTATGCCTCAGTTATTATTATTATTATTATCTTTTTATAATTTTATAGGGGATAACACATTTATTTCTTGAAAATAGCTTTTTCTGCCAGCCATTTAATTTGCTCTTGATACTGTTTCATTTATTTGTTTGTTGCTATAGTTTCTTTCATATATATTTAATCCACCAGATTGCCATCTTTGCAATTTGTTATCTTAGGAGTATATTTTCCACTTCTTCCTGGTGAACCTTGGCTTGTTAGTCACCTTGAGTTTTAGAAAATGAAATGTACATGTAATTAACAGCAGCAAAAATTTTAAGATCTAAGCATTTCTTCAACTGGCTCTAGGACTGTCATATGGTTGCTCAAGTTGAAGGTGTGCAATGTTAAGCACTGATAAACTGCAGAAATGAGTTTGAGGATCATGTATGGTAGCTCAAGTTTCGCAAATGTCTCAAGTGATGGCATTAAAAATGTTAGAAACAGTTTCAATCTCTGCTGATAGCTTTTAACTTAAAGTTGGATTTGGCTAACGGTTTCCAATTTACTATCAACTTCAGAACTTGTAATCATACTTATATTATCCCGTGTTTGGGAAATGCCAAATTGGAGATAAATGAGAGCATGATTGCATAATTTTGGGGATTCCATGGATGTACTCATTTAAATTCACTCTATTGGATTAGGGGTCCGGGGTGCTGTTTTTTTCTGGATTTTAAGAAAACATGCTGCATTTCTGGTAGTGAATTTAAGGAACAAGTCATTTCAAGTTTCTTATTGCCTGGAGTGGATGATTTAAAGATTTTCTTGTTTTTACTTTGTGTATTGGTTATGTAAAGGTTTAACTTGATGTTTTCATGCAGGCATATAAGGAGTGGATTTTGAGGACAATTGAAGAGACTTGGACACTTTTCTATAAAAAGTTCACGGCACTTTGGCATCAACACAAGGATGGTTCTGGTGAAGCTTACCTTCCAGAAATTTATAATAAACCTGAGCTTCAGAAGCTTGTACAAGAAAAATATATGGAAGATTTGTTCCATGACACCCTTGGATTTGGTGCTGCCAAAATGATAAGGTGAGATTGGGGATTGGTTTTCTTATTTTATTCTATGTATTCTTGGTTTCCTTGCTTTTGTTGACTTTAATGGTAAATTATCATTGATGTCAATTAAGCCATCACCTCTTTTTGATTAGTCATAGTCTTGACTCTTGAATCATAACTTTAACTAGAATGTGACTGGTACTGATAAATTGATTGTTGCAAGGACATGAGATGAGCAAAATTTGTGAGCAACTGTTCG
This sequence comes from Dipteronia dyeriana, assembly GCA_032871835.1. NCBI lineage: Eukaryota > Viridiplantae > Streptophyta > Magnoliopsida > Sapindales > Sapindaceae > Dipteronia > Dipteronia dyeriana. Next base: position 90,425,375 of record CM065295.1, on the reverse strand, counting down.
TAGCTTGATATCATTCATGTCATTTAGCTTGATTTTGTTTTTATTAATTCAATATTCGGCTAATATAACACTTGGGTTGAGTTCCGGTTGACTGACAAAGTAATAATATCAACTAATTATGTTGTTCTACATTTAGTTCATATAGGTTGAACTTTTTTAACTTTATGTTGTTTTTTGAGAACATAATTAACCTAGTTCTAAAATCTTTACAATCTTGTAATGTTTTAATGATGGTATTTGTATGTTTCGATTGACAGGAGGATTGTTGGTGTAGCCCATGTTGAGGATTTTGAATCTATTAAGGATGATAGCAAACGAGCAGCTTGTGAGCGTCGGGCTCTTGAAGTGGCAAAGATGCTTCTCAAGGAGAGGCGAAACTTTCAGGACATCACTGGAGTTGTTTCAGCCATTCGAAAGGTCTCGTAATAGTGTTTCAGGTATACATGATGGTTTGCTTAATATACTATGGTCAACTTAAAATGTATTTCTGCATTATTATTTAGAAGCGAAAGTTATGGCTGTAATCTTTGTATCTGCGTATACATCAGATTCTTGATCTGCATTATTTGCATGTCAACTTGGTGTTGTAAATGCATAGATTTTGTGTTTCGTGGTTTGTTACCACGCATGAAACCAATCAATCATCTTGAAAGCGAGCAAGTATTGTTACTGATATCTTGAAGGTTTTTTAACCCTCATCGATTAGAGGAATGCAGAATAAATATATATAAAAAATTTGAATCAGTTTGACAATGAAGAAAATAAAAATAGTTTGATCATATTCTTCGGTTCTTAGGCAACACATCTTCTTTGAATTCATCGAACATTAAACAGCTAGTTTCTTTCATATTTAGCTACTTATTCACTCCATAGCTGATCAACGGTCTTCCCTAGAAGATCGATGAAGTAGCTATTACTATAACCAGTTCACATCTTCTTGTTAAGCTCTGCCACAAAACCATTCCTCAAACTGTTACAACAGTACAGAAATTTTGCCGTTACGTCAAATCCTTGATCCCAACTGTCTCCCTGTCACTGCTGCACCCAGTTACTCGGTGCATAATTCACCTTGAACCTCACAAAATCTGCAATCCCCTATCTTGGCCATTGCCTTTCCATTGCCATATATGATGTAAATTTCATTATTCTTGTCATCTGATACTTCTCCATCCAAGCGCTGCACACGATGAACAGGGTGACTTCCTAAACGGTTTTTTGGTCAGCTGCAGCAGTTTGCTGGGAGATCCGCCGGATGAAATCAGTGGCGGAGGATAGTGTTTGCTTGGTGTCACCACCGGCAGTGCTTGTGGCATTGTTGGTGACTGCATAGTCGTTTGCATGGGTGCCTTGCAACAATGCAAGAGTTAACAGCAACAAAGTGAACCTCAACACTATCGTTTTCTGGTTTTTTTTTTTGTGGGTTAAGTTTTTGTACGAGAAGTACATTGTTGCTTTATCGTTTATAGAGTTGGATATAGACACAGAAGGGTCCATCAGTTCATCCAAATGTATTAAACGAGACAACATAATTATTTCGTCAATTTTCTTTTGTCATAAATCAAATGGTAATGTATAGTATAATGACCTACTATCACAAATTTACATACTGTATATGCAATAAGATAACCATAAGTAATAAAAGAGAATATATACACCATTAATATCATGTCGTAATGGCCAAGCCAAAAATTAAAAAATTCTTTGGATCAGTTTTAATAATTAAAAGTATGTATACCAAAATTTTAATTTTTATGAAAATAAATTTTAAAAATTAATAATTTTGTAAGGACAATTAACCGGCATATTGTTAGTATATTTAGGTATGAGTTAGAGACCCATTATACATCTAAGTGGGTCAAGATCACAAACATGCACGGAGAGTCCAAAACTCATATATTCCAAGTCCAAGTCACCTAGCCCAACACACAAAGCCCACACATCAACTTGTATAACTGCATGAGCAGTTTTTATAAATGCAATCAGTTGAGAAACTGACATATAAATATAATACACTCAACGTGTATTGTGTGTGCATGCGAAGGCAGGACAGCAGGCATTGTTTGTACAATGCATAGCATGAGTTGTCTGATGTTATTATGTTATTATGTGTGTGCATTATGTATTTGTGCAAATGCAAGAGATAACACAGACTGTGTATGGTGTGCAAATAACGTGCGAGAGAGTATTGTATGTGTACAAGTGTTTAGAAAGAACACAATATACGGAGAGAAACACAATGAGACGTGAGGAAAATCATAAGAGAATTTTCTCCCATCCAAGATCAAAGTGTGGGTAAATTGTATTGTGATTAGAGGGAACTTTCCGATCGCGTGATCGTGCTCTGGCCGGTGGTATAATCCTAGGTGTACGATCTCGCTTCTGTTAGAATTCGGTTTTTCCGATGGTGAACGATAATCCGAATTTGTTTTGTTTATATCGAATTTACTTTCATATAGAATTTGAATTCATTCATTAAGGTGGTCGTTATCTATTTGTTTCCCTCCTATGACTTCGATCCATCTTTCTCTTTTATTTTTTGGTTAAAAAAAAGTTCATTCTCAAGTATGTTCTTATTGGAAATCAGTGTTCAAACAATTAATAAAAACAATTAAACAAATGTGATGGATTTATTATAGACATTTTCACTTGGGCGTGGTCATTTGTTTGAGGTCTTTGTCAATACTGAAATATCCACACAATACAACAGAAACTAGAAGACAGAAAAGCCAAGCAAAACAAGCAACAAAACACCAAACACTAGAACAAAAGTGATTACTAGTTTTTTTTTTTGACAATATTTATTAATTAATTCGGGACCGGGTATTTTTTTGAAAGCTTTCGCTATTCGTAGGATTCGAACCGCTGACTTGGGAGTCATTTATCCAAATCCCAAACTCGTACATCTACCAGTTGAGCTACGCCCTTGTTGGCAAGTGATTACTAGTTAGAGTCACCGGTTAGCTTCAGGATTGGCATGCACATTACAAAGTAATAGTCCAATAATTCTAAACAAGTTACGTACAAGTACAGCCGAATATTCCAAGTGAAAGAGTTCTTTTTTAAAAAAAGTTTTGATCTGTTGAAGTTGTAGAACCACGAGAGAAAGGGCCTTGTCCACTCTCGATCATCGGCAACGAGACAGAGCCGGATAAATTACTTAGAGATGGCAATGTCATGTGATGTTAGGTGGATTTGGTGCAATGTCACCACCACTATTGGGTTGTCATTAAAATTGGGCCTATTTAGTTCTAGATAAAAACCCATGATCCTTGTATTTTGTATCTATACAACTTTAGTTGTCTAGAGACTAGAATTCTACTACGCTTCTAATCATTACATCTAAGTATAGCCGTATAGGCCGGAAGGTGCATATATGCTGCATGCATGGTAGATGGTAGTTAGAAGATGCAGGTTGTTGTGATAAATCGATGTCATTCGGTAGTAAATCTTTTGTACTTATATTAATAGGATATTAATAGGATATAGAATATTGATGAACATTGTGAACCATAGAAAGTCGACGACGAAAATTTCTAAGTTGGTCGATGGTCGATGGTCGATGGTGGTGGTGATGAGACGGTCATGATGAGGTGGCGATGGGGGAGAAAGACGAATCGGGTTTGGGGAAAAGGGTGGGATTGAAGGCAGCCTCGATAGGTGGTGGTGGTGGTGGTGTTGGTGATGAGACGGTCGTGATGCGGTGACGGTGGAGGTGGAGGAGAAAGATGAATCAGGTTTGGGGAAAATGGTGGGATTGTAGGCAGCTTTGATCGGTGGTGGTGGTGGTGGTGAGACGGCCGTGATACGATGGCGGTGGGGGAGAAAGACGAATCGAGGAGAGAGATTGGGAATGGAGGCAACGTGTTTGAGAAAACGAGATTGGGGAGAGATGAGTAGAGATTAGGGCTGGGGAAATTTAAAAGAAATTATTATTATTATTATTATTAATAATTAAAGTTTATTATAAATATTATTATTATTATTTAAAGTTTATTATAAATATTATTATTATTTTAAAAGTTTATTATTATTAACAATTATTTTTTAAAAATAATTAATATTAATATTTTTTATTTTTTGGATATAAGTCAAACAAGTCAAAGGGTGTTTGAGTAATATTATTATATTTTTCAGTTTCAATACAATTATTCATATAATCAGGATATGAAAGTGTAATTTTCCTTTAACGCCCGTTTCTCTTCTGCCAGCTTTTGCCAATAAATGAAGATCAGGGGGTTAAGTGCCAAGAAAAAAATTTCATGAGGCACTGTGCAACTGCGCTATAAGTTTATGGGGCATCGGTGCTATTAACCCTAATTTTTATAACGTTTTCTCTTTGTTGCTTGTCATCTTTTGATTTGTCGATAGTTGTTAGTTTTCGTGATTGGAGATTAATTGGGCTGTATTTTGCGCAATTAAATTTCTTATACTTAAATACTTTATTATACTTTAAGCTTCTTAATTGCAAAAGGAAAATACTTAGAACCCAAGATATTGGCCCTATGTTTTGATCAGTTGAAAAAACCAACACCAGTCCTATGTATTTAATATTAGACACCTTAAATGGATTTTTCAACCGATCAAAATATAGGGTAAGAGTCCCTTGGATAGTGATCGGTCAGAACCGAAGTATTTTCCATTTTAAAGGAAAATGTCTAATATTAACAAATTTTATAATATGATCTATATTTATGTTTGTACTTAGCAAAATTTTTGGAACACTGACTTTGAGAACATGATTATTTATATTTTAATTGTTATCTGGAAACAGTACTCTACCGTTGAGCTAAATTTTTTATTTTGGTTTTGTGGGAGCTGGGATTTCAGGCTCTTCCATATATACGTTGTATAGGTGAATCATGGCCTATGACGAAGGAGCGAGCTTATTTTGAGGCACTGGCATTGAAGGAGCATGGCCAATTGTGTCCTGATCATGTTCCCGAAGTCTATCATTTTGACCGTACAATGTCTTTGATTGGTATGCGATACTTGGAGCCTCCTCATATTATCTTGAGGATAGGGTTGATTGCTGGTATTGAGTATCCATTTCTCGCCGAACACATGTCCGAATATATGACAAAGACTCTTTTCTGCACATCGCTTCTTTATCGTACTACCACAGAGCACAAACGTGCTGGTAAGTGGTTTTAATCTAGTACATTGTTTGATAGTAATGTATTTATAAAGAATTATAATTGTTTCTATTTTTCATTTTCTTTTATGTATGGCATTCTAATGATATGACATCGGACTGTTAAAACCAAATCAAATTTGATCTGTAAGGTCAATGACATTCTTGCTTGAAATACTATTTTTTTTCTTTCGGATTGTTGCAGCCCCAATGCTTGTATGTATTTGCTACATGCATGTTAGATTTGCTACAAGGTTGATTATAGTGAAAATAGCTCCTTGCCCAGTTGCCCCGCAGCATTCAGGTTTTCAGTGAGGCTGGATACAAATTTAGCTGGAGCAAAACTTGCTTTTTATATTTTCTTTTCTTTTTCCCTAGAAAAAATTGGATAAAACAAATTTAGCTGGAGCAAAACATTTTTTATATTTTCTTTATATGTCATGATGCTATCACCTCACATTTCAATGTTCATTATAATTGGATATAATTTTTAAACATTAACCTCTGCATTATTTATGAATGGCGACCGTTAATTAACCTTTAAGATGATTACGCGTGCATTTTGAATGTGCAAACCCTTACGCCTTTCAGTTCAAACATTTATTCCTACTGAATTCTCTTTGGCTTGAATTCATGATTGTTTGCATCCTGTTTGTGATAAATGACCGCAATAATTATTTTTTGGATGAATGGGACAATAAAATAAGCAAGGATTTCAAGCATCTAATGTATGCATGGTTTCTTTTGTTTCCGTTTGAACACTGAAAGTTTTGGTGGTATTGTATAAGAATTCCTGTTAGCTAACAGCCTAATACATCTATGTAACGTCCATATACAATAAGTTGGAAATTGCATAAAGATGCTCTGCTATTGGTTGAGGAATTTGTTGGAGGCATTTATGAATTTCTAACTTTCCTTTATAGAGCCAGTACTTGTTATTGTTTTCAACCTAAAGGAAAGAATGTACTTCTTATATAAATTAGCCTTACTGCTTCCGATGTCTTGTTAGTAGATATTAAATTCACGACTCTGCTGACTTGTTAGCAATGTTGTTATGCATCAAGTTTTATATGTGGTATAGAGTAGGACTTCTTGTAATTACAAATATTTTTCAGTACGGGGCATTCTTTTGAACTTTCTTCCATATACATATTAGTCTCTGAATTAGGTACGCTAATTATGCTGACATAATCAAATTTAGCTAATGTTCTTTAATGCTTGATGCAGTTGCTGAATTTTGCGGGAATGTGGAGCTATGCAGGCTCACTGAGCAGGTTGTTTTTTCTGACCCATACAAAGTATCTAAATTTAACCGTTGGACTTCTCCTTATCTTGATCGTGATGCCGAGGCTGTTCGGGAAGATAATACTTTAAAGCTTGAAATTGCTGAGTTGAAATCCAAGTACCATTTCTTCCTTAGCACTGGTTTCTTTCTGTAAGATGTTGCCATTTCATTTATACTTTTTCTTGATAATCTTGTAAAGACAGAACTGCCTTTTCCATAGGTTCTGTGAAAGAACACAAGCCCTGGTACATGGAGATCTCCACACTAGTTCTGTTATGGTTACTCTTGATTCTACTCAGGTTATAGATCCAGAATTTGCATTTTATGGACCAATGGGTTTCGATATTGGAGCTTATGTTGGAAACTTGATTTTGGCTTTTTTTGCCCAAGATGGACAGGCTGATGAAGGCAATGACCGGACGGTATGCCTCAGTTATTATTATTATTATTATTATTTTTATCTTTTTATAATTTTATAGGGGATAACACATTTATTTCTAAAAATTAGCTTTTTCTGCCAGCCATTTATTTGCTCTTGATACTGTTTCATTTATTTGTTTGTTGCTATAGTTTCTTTCATATATGTTTAATCCACCAGATTGCTATTTTTTATCTTAGGAGTATATTTTCCACTTCTTCCTGGTGAACCTTGGCTTGTTAGTCACCTTGAGTTTTAGCAAATGAAATAAAGAGCATCAATACATGTAATTAACACTAGCAAAAATTTTAAGATCTAAGCATTTCTTCAACTGGCTCTAGGACTGTCATATGGTTGCTCAAGTTGAAGGTGTGCAATGTTAAGCACTGAAAAACTGCAGAAATGAGTTTGAGGATCATGTATGGTAGCTCAAGTTTTGCAAATGTTTCAAGTGATGGCATTAAAAATGTTAGAAACAGTTTCCATCTCCGCTGATAGCTTTTAACTTAAAGTTGAATTTGGCTAACGGTTTTCAATTTACTATCAACTTCAGAACTTGTAATCATGCTTATATTATCCCATGTTTGGAAATTGGAGATAAATGAGAGCGTGATTGCATAATTTTGGGGATTCCATGGATGTACTCTTTTAAATTCACTCTATTGGATTGGGGGATCCGGGGTGCTGTTTTTTTTCTGGATGTTGAGAAAATATGCTGCATTTCTGGTAGTGGATTTAAGGAACAAGTCATTTCAAGTTTCTTATCGCCTGGAGTGGATAATTTAAAGATTTTCTTGTTTTTACTTTATGTATTGGTTATGTAATGGTTTAACTTGATGTTTTCATGCAGGCATATAAGGAGTGGATTTTGAGGACAATTGAAGAGACTTGGACACTTTTCTATAAAAAGTTCACGGCACTTTGGCATCAACACAAGGATGGTTCTGGTGAAGCTTACCATCCAGAAATTTATAATAATCCTGAGCTTCAGAAGCTTGTACAAGAAAAATATATGGAAGATTTGTTCCATGATACCCTTGGATTCGGTGCTGCCAAAATGATTAGGTGAGATTGGGGATTGGTTTTCTTATTTTATTCTCTGTATTCTTGGCTTCCTTGCTTTTGTTGACTTTAATGGTAAATTATCATTAATATCAATTAAGCCATCATCTCTTTTTGATTAGTCGTAGTCTTGAATCATAACTTTAACTAGAATGTGACTGGTACTGATAAATTGATTGTTGCAAAGACATGAGATGAGCAAAATTTATGAGCTACTGTTCGTAGCTTGATATCATTCATGTCATTTAGCTTGATTTTGTTTTTATTAATTAAATATTCAGCTAATATAACACTTGGGTTGAGTTCGGTTGACCGACAAAGTAATAATATCAAGTAATTATGTTGTTCTACATTTAGTTGATATAGGTTGAACTTTTTTAACTTTATGTTGTTTTTTGAGAACATAATCCTTGTAATGTTTTAATGATGGTATTTGTATGTTTCGATTGACAGGAGGATTGTCGGTGTAGTCCATGTTGAGGATTTTGAATCTATCAAGGATGACAGCAAACGTGCAGCTTGTGAGCGTCGGGCTCTTGAAGTGGCAAAGATGCTTCTCAAGGAGAGGCGAAACTTTCAGGACATCACTGGAGTTGTTTCAGCCATTCGAAAGGTCTCGTAATAGTGTTTCAGGTATACATGATGGTTTGCTTAATATACTATGGTCAACTTAAAATGTATTTCTGCATTATTATTTAGAAGCGAAAGTTATGGCTGTAATCTTTGTATCTGCGTATACATCAGATTCTTGATCTGCATTATTTGCATGTCAACTTGGTGTTGTAAATGCATAGATTTTGTGTTTCGTGGTTTGTTACCACGCATGAAACCAATCAATCATCTTGAAAGCGAGCAAGTATTGTTACTGATATCTTGAAGGTTTTTTAACCCTCATCGATTAGAGGAATGCAGAATAAATATATATAAAAAATTTGAATCAGTTTGACAATGAAGAAAATAAAAATAGTTTGATCATATTCTTCGGTTCTTAGGCAACACATCTTCTTTGAGTTCTTCTAACATTAAGCAGACAGTTTCTTTCATATTTAGCTACGTATTCACTCCATAGCTGATCAACGGTCATCCCTAGAAGATCGACGAAGTAGTTATTACTATAACCAGTTCTCATCTTCTTGTTAAGCTCTGCCACAAAACCATTTCTGAAACTGTTACAACAATCCAGAAATTTTGCCGTCACGTCAAATCCTTGATCCGAACTGTCTCCCTGTCATTGCTGCACCCAGTTACTTGGTGCATAATTCACCTTCAACCTCGCAAAATCTGCAATCCCCTTGATCAACCCTTCGGTATCTTGGCCATTGCCTTTCCATTGCTATATATGATGTAAATTTCATTATTCTTGTCATCTGATACTTCTCCATCCAAGCGCTGCACACGATGAACAGGGTGACTTCCTACACGGTTTTTTGGTCAGCTGCAGCAGTTTGCTGGGAGATCCGCCAGATGAAATCAGTGGTGGAGGATAGTGTTTGCTTGGTGTAGCCGGTGTGCCGCCGGCAGTGCTTCTGGCATTGTTGGTGACTGCATAGTCGTTTGCTTGGGTGCCTTGCAACAATGAAAGAGTTGACAGCAACAAAGTGAACCTCAACACTATCGTTTTCTGGTTATTTTTTTTGTGGGTGAAGTTTTTGTATGAGAAATGCATTGTTGCTCTATCGTTTATATAGAGTTGGATACTAGGATATAGACAGAGAAGGGTCCATCAGTTCATCCAATGTAATAATGAGCCTCAACAGCTGAAAAATGGACACTAAACAGTGTCTTACCCAAAATAAAATAAAAAACGAGACAACATAATTATTTCGTCAATTTTCTTTTGTCATAATGTATAGTATAACGACCTACTATCACAAATTTAACATACTGGATATGCGATAAGATAGTCACAAGTCATAAAAGAGAATATATGCATCATTACTATCATGTCGCAATGGCCAAGCCAAAAATTAAAAAAATTCTTTGGATCAGTTTTAATAATTAAAAATATGTATACCAAACTTCTAATTTTTATAAAAATAAATTTTAAAAATTAATAATTTTGTAAGGACAATTAACCGGCATATTGTTAGTATATTTAGGTATGAGTTAGAGACCCATTATACATCTAAGTGGGTCAAGATCACAAACATACACGGAGAGTCCAAAACTCATATATTCCAAGTCCAAGTCACCTAGCCCAACACACAAAGCCCACACATCAACTTGTATAACTGCATGAGCAGTTTTTATAAACGCAATCAGTTGAGAAATTGACATATAAATATAATACACTCAACGGGTATTGTGTGTGCATGTGAAGGCAGGACAGCAGGCATTGTTTGTACAATGCATAGCATGAGTTGTCTAATGTTATTATGTTATTATGTGTGTGCATTATGTATTTGTGCAAATGCAAGAGATAAGAGTGTATGTATGGTGTGCAAATAACGTGCAAGAGAGTATCGTATGTGTACAAGTGTTTAGAAAGAACACAATATACAGAGAGAAACACAATGAGATGTGGGGAAAATCATAAGAGAATTTTCTCCCATCCAAGATCAAAGTGTGGGTAAATCATATTGTGATTAGAGGGAACTTTCCGATCGCGTGATCGTCCTCTGGCCGGTGGTATAATCTCAGGTGTTCGATCACGCTTCCGTTAGAATTCGGTTATTCCGATGGTGAACGGTAATCCGAATTTGTTTTGTTTATATCTAATTTACTTTCATATAGAATTTGAATTCATTCATTACGGTGGTCGTTGTCTATTTGTTTCCCTCCTATGACTTCGATCCATCTTTCTCTTTTTTTTTTTTGGTTAAAAAAAGTTCATTCTCAAGTATGTTCTTTTTGGAAATCAGTGTTCAAACAATTAATAAAAACAATTAAACAAATGTGATGAATTTATTATAGACATTTTCACTTGGGCGTGGTCATTTGTTTGAGGTCTTTGTCAATACTGAAATATCCACACAATACAACAGAAACTAGAAGAAAGAAAAGCCAAGCAAAACAAGCAACAAAACACCAAACACTAGAACAAAAGTGATTACTAGTTTTTTTTTTTTGACAATATTTATTAATTAATTCGGGACCAGGTATTTTTTTGAAAACTTTCGCTATTCGTAGGATTCGAACCGCTGACTTGGGAGTCATTTATCCAAATCCCAAACTCGTACATCTACCAGTTGAGCTACGCCCTTGTTGGCAAGTGATTACTAGTTAGAGTCACCGGTTAGCTTCAGGATTGGCATGCACATTACAAAGTAATAGTCCAATAATTCTAAACAAGTTACGTACAAGTACAGCCGAATATTCCAAGTGAAAGAGTTCTTTTTTTAAAAAAGTTTTGATCTGTTGAAGTTGTAGAACCACGAGAGAAAGGGCCTTGTCCACTCTCGATCATCGGCAACGAGACAGAGCCGGATAAATTACTTAGAGATGGCAATGTCATGTGATGTTAGGTGGATTTGGTGCAATGTCACCACCACTATTGGGTTGTCATTAAAATTGGGCCTATTTAGTTCTAGATAAAAACCCATGATCCTTGTATTTTGTATCTATACAACTTTAGTTGTCTAGAGACTAGAATTCTACTACGCTTCTAATCATTACATCTAAGTATAGCCGTATAGGCCGGAAGGTGCATATATGCTGCATGCATGGTAGATGGTAGTTAGAAGATGCAGGTTGTTGGGATAAATCGATGGTATTCGGTGGTAAATCTCTTACACTTATATTAGTAGGATCTTGAATTTGAGTTATGTTTCCGTCTCCAAACACTAAAGTTATGTTAGAGATTGCTTTACTTATAAAATAATCAATTTATAGCTTAACTTAAGTAATAATCAACTTACTAAATAAGTTGATAAGTGTTTGATAAATTGATTTTATAAATAATCAACTTGAGAAAAAAGTAAGGAAAATGTGTTTAGCAAACTTTAAGTGATTATGAAAAATTATTAAATTGGGCATGAGTGCTAAAATGTAATATATTTGAAGTTTTTTTTTTTTTTTTCATTTTTTCCAGTTATTATTATTTTTATTCATTTATATCTCTTATTATTATTTTTTTATTAATTTATTACTAATTTATTTTAAACTAATAAAAATCATATTTAAATTTAAAAAATGAACTGAGTCGACTCGTGCTGAGTCGACTCGTCTCACTAGATCAACACTGAAGCTTGACATCCTGCTCCGTCAACCTCTCCGATTCCGTCTTCCTCTGTCGGTCCACCAGATTCTCGTCCTCGAACGCGTCCCCAGCCTCCGTCACATGGCCGCCGATCTTTTCTCCATTTTCGTGACGGAATCACGATGGAGGAGGAGGAAGCCTCTTCCATTTTCACAACGGAATCGCGAGATCTGATGACTGAATCATTGCGAAGTCGACGACGGAGAAGGGCGGAAGTCGAAGTGGACCGGTGAAGGGAGGTTATCCTCGTGCCAATGTAGGCGGCGACGATGGTGGTGGTGACAATGGTGGCCATAGATTTTTTTTATTTAAATATTATATTTAAGATTTTTTAGTTTAAAAATAATTTTGACATTTTAAAAAAAAAAAATTAACAGATATATTAAAGGTCACTGTTGTCTTTTAAAATAAAATATGAGGGTAATATGAGAATTTTACAAATATTGAAATTACTTCTCCAATAAGCGGCTTTAAAAACAACCCCTATTAGCTTCCCAAAAATTGATTATTAGAGGAGCAACTTATGAAATAAGTAAATTATGAAGAGTTTACCAAACACTTTGTAGATCCTAATTATGAAATAAGCGATTATTTTATAAATTTAAACAACCCCAAACCTAGCATAAATCGTAATAACATAGCAAAAAAGTAATTAACTGGTATAGTGGTATTCCCGTAACAGAAAAAAGGTTTCTCGATATTTTCTTGTTCGATCGTTCTTGTCTTGCCTTCATGGCTTCATTACTGTCCATATATCATGAGAGACTATGGTCATTATTGAAACAAACATCACTAAGGTTAAACTATGTTCTACAAGTGGAGAAAGCAAAGGTTTCGAAAAATCTCAGTCTACATAGTCTATACTGGTTTATATATATAGAGCCTCAAGACTGGAAGTTTAGAATCAATAAAATTATCTTTTCAAAAAAATCAATAAAATTATTATAAAGAGGAAATTCCCTTATTTTGCCCTTAAATTAGTAACACAGCCAAAATTAGTCACCCCGAAAAGTTTTTATTTTCTTGTCAACTTTTTCCATTAAGTTGGTGAAAATTTCCATAATTAATAATATGTTTACGTTTTTTTTTTTTACACATCTTTTATTTCAATCCCTGACATAAATTTAAAGTTATTGAAATAACCCTCAGCACATATGAACCTCCTTTCTCCTTAATTCCTTGCATTGTTCCCTTCTTTCTGTATTTTCTCTTCAATTCTGATAAGATTAGAATAACTCAATTACTATAATATTTTTTGGGTTAATTGCTCATGATACTCCTGAATTTAGACGATATTGCATACATGTTTAATTTTTCCTTTAATGGCACAAATCCCCCTTGGAAAACCTTGTGAGTTGTGACTAACTAGAGGTTAGCGAACACCCTCCAATATTTATGCTAGTTTGAGAGTTTTGATAAGGATAAAAGGTTAGGATATGAATTTACTTACAATATTAATTTGTTTGGAGGGTTTATGTAGACTCATTCTAGACTTATTGGTGTGTTGTCAACTCCATTATAAGTCTGAATGAAACCAGCATGGCAACGAGATGGCAGAATCCTGTCGCTTTGCCTCCGATGCTATACGGTGGAGTGGCTAATTTTGGGTTATCAACTTCCATTTTGTTTTAGAATAATTGTTTTTTGACTTATCATCAACAATACAAAATAAGATTTAATTAATTAAAAATAAATACATCTAATGAGGAGAGGCATTGAGAAGCTGACCCGTTACTTTTAACTAACTTTTTTGTTTTAAAAAAAATAATCAAAACAGATTATAACAAAAAAAAGGAGCAATGCAAATACTATCAAATACAGTCATCATGTCTAATATAATTGTGCATGTTAAAGAATCTTTTATGGAAACCTAATGTTAAACAAAAACATTGCTTTCAGTACTTATTAATTACGTACGTTTTACGAGATAAATTTGATCCGGTAGTAAATCTCTCACATCTGTATTATGAGATTATGGGTTCGAGTCTTCTTCTAAAAACTATTTTTTTCTATTTTAATTAAACAATTAAAAAAAACAAATATAGTTTTGTATATCAGAAATAGTACTCCTAACTGGTACATACTTTGCCTAACTAGTACATACTTTTCTAACATATCAATGAGCCTGGCTCACAGTCCGTCTTCCATTTATTTTACGGCATATCTAACGTAATATAATATGAGTAACTAATTAAATGTGGAGTATGTTATTGTGAAAATATTTGTCCCAATTGATTCTCTAAATGACACGACATTAAAATTATCAATACTATATTAAATCACTAAGATGATGCAGTGAATGATGTGTTAATTACATCTCGCCAATCATATTGAATAAAAACTTTAGACAACTTGACATTGTGTTAAAATTTAATCTCATTATAGATAGCATGATATTATTAGAAGGTGTACCATACATTTAGCCCGCTGAAGATTTTCTCATTCAAGTTATAGCAGTATTTAACCTCTTTTTCTGCAAAGTTTGACTACCAAATTTGTTTGTATAATTTTTTTTTCCCCAATAATGAACATCTCTATACACTAGCGATTATGTCACGGCCCACCTTATAAAGTAGTCCAAAGCTACAATGGTGTGTTTCGCTCCTCTTTTGGTTGCTGTTGGTATCGGACCAATCAAATCTAACCCTCATATGGCAAACGGCCATACCGGTTCTTCAACAGATCGAGGGGTCTCTTGATGTTATTAGCTATCCTCTGACAACCACCACATTGACCCGCGACCGTCTGAACATCTTGGAATAAGGTCAGCCAGTAGAAGCCTTGTCTGAGAGTTTTGTACGCTAGGCTTTTACTTCCGAAGTGGTTCTCACACACTCCCCCATGGATTCTTTCTAATATTTGCCTGCCTTCTACTGAACAAACGCACTTCTGTAAGACCTTCGAAAATCCTCTCATTTACAATTCTCATCCGACTATTGAATATCTAGTTGCTCTATACCTGAGACGTTTTACCTCGGTTACTTCCACCAGGAGCTTCCCATTCTCTAATTATTCCCTGATCGGGGGTCATCCAAGTGGCATGTTCACCTTCAACCGTTCCTACCTCCAATATTCCTCTTGAACCTCAATGCTCGGTATCTTGAGGTGAGCAACCCGGATGGTCTTTGACCGTATACTAATAGTAGCCGATGCCAACTTTGACAAAGCGTATGCCTTCTCATTCTTCTCCCTTAGGATCTGAATAGTTCTGTACGCCTTAAACCTTTAAAGCAACATCCTAGCTATCGCCAGATACGAAGCCATGTTGTTGTCATTGGCCTGATATTCATCCAGGATTTGGTTTACCACTGCCTGCGAATCATTGAATATCTCTAACTTATCTGCCCATAAGGCCATGCAAACCCTAAGTCCAGCCAAGAGTGCCTCATACTCGGCCATGTTGTTGGTGGCTTTAAAATTAAACCATAGGGCATATTCTACCTGGACCTTCTAGGGTGGATATAACTATCCAAGCCTCGCCGCCATGCGTGTTTGACGATCCAACCACATGTAGTTTCTAGATGAATTCTTTTTTTTTTCAACATCCTGATCACCTCGCTGGCCATGGGGTTGGTTTTTAAATTTCTCCGAGTGGTGACCGTGGCAGAGATTTTTGGTTTTTTTTTCTTAAGTTACTAATTAATATATAGATTTTTGTTTTTATATATATATATATAGTATGTATAGTTAAAAGAAAATATATATTTGTTTATATTTAGTTTTATAAATATATAATAAATATATATCATATTAATTCGGTTCATTTGAATTTTATTTTTTTAGTTGGACTGATTTGTTTTAATATTATTACTCGACTTGAATACATATTTTTTGTTCGGGTTTCTGCTTTAAATTTCAATAGTGTTTTATTTTCTTGTCTTTGAAAACTAATGAAACATTCGGTGATTATGAGTTTCATAAAGATTGTCGAGTTTTTCATTTAGACATTGGTGTACGTAATTGGATTACAATTGTTGAATTGCACCTATCCACAAGGGCAAATCTAGGATTTAGGTTTTGGGAGGGCCAAGGCATAAAATAATAATAATTCAAATAAGCGCAAGACAAATATGTTAATATATAAAACTAATTTATTTCAAATTAACGCAAGACAAATATTCTAATACATAAAAACTAATTTGTTAAAAAAAAACTAAATATAATAGAGTCTAGTCTCATATATAATAATATTTGTTGGAGATTCCGTAGATTGATTTTCAGAAGTTGTTTTTGAGGTTTTAACTCTTTTGAAAAATCCATAAATTGTTGGCTTACTCATCTGAAGATCAAATAAAAAAAAATCGAATTACTTTAAATAAATAAATGTTAAAATGAAATATTGGTATAATAAATGTAGCAAAATCATATATATATATATTAAAGAATAATTCACTAAAGAAATCATATTAATAACCCAAGAAAGTAACAAATATAAAAAAATCTTAAAATATTTATTGACTTGTAATTTCGTACATGAAATTATTCAGATAGATGAATTGAAGAATTTTAGTAATAATAGTAATGAAATTGTTTAAGAGAAATATTAAAAAATAAATAAACAAGTATATACAGGTTAGACAAGTTCATGATGTATAAGAAACTAAATCCTAAGAGATTTATATTTTCTCTTCTGAAAGAAATTGGAATACATAGAATTGGAATATATAAAATTAGATTTTTCTTAATATATTATAATCATAACATATATATTTTTTCAACTTAAAACTAAACTCCTTATCGATGTAAAGCTAGCAACCACGTTTTTCAAAATAAAATTTATAAAGATTATTATTTTTTTTTTTAAAAGTGACAGCATACATTTTTAATATACAATATAATACATTTTTAATATACAATATAATATATAAAGCCATCAAGAAAGTTTTAGAGTTCTGAAAAAAAAAAAATTCTTTGGGGTGGTGGGCCAATTTCGCCCCAGCCTATCCATGGTTATCAATGAATCTATATATTTTGTGATCCAAAATCATATAAATGATATGATGAATCATAAACGGTAAGGTAAGAAAAAAATTATCACATTATTTATATTGATTATGGTATTAAATTTTTGAATTGTATACCGTCAGTATCACGTAATTTATTGATCTTTCATCTAAAAGTCGGTATCGTTTTTATCATTTGGATATTGGTGTAATTGGATCACAAATCTATTTTATGATATTTTGATAAATTGAGAGGACATACATTTCAAAATTTTCAATTCGGTAATCTTTGTTCGAATATGCTTTTATTAAAAGTTTGTTTTTTTTTTTAGTTGGAATGATTCGATTTAATATTATTACTCAGCTTGATTATATATTTTTTATTCGGGTTTCTGCTTCTAATTTCAATAGTGTTTTTTATTTTCTTGGCTTTGGAAACTAATGAAACACTCGGTGATTATGAGTTTCATAAAGATTGTCGGGTTTTTCATTTAGACATTGGTGTATGTAATTGGATCACAATTGTTGAATTGCATCGATCCACGGTTATCAAGGAGTCTATCTATTTTGTGGTCCAAAATCATATAAATGATATGATGAATCATGAACGGCAAGGTAAGAAAAAAATTATCACATTATTTATATCGATTATGATATTAAATTTTTGAGTTGTGTATCGTCAGTATCACGTAATTTGTTGATCTTTCATCTAAAAGTCAGCATCATTTTTATCATTTGGATCACAAATCTATTTTATGATATTTTGATAAAATGAGGAAACACGCTTCAAAACATTCAATCAAATAATCTTTTTTCGAATATGCTTTTATTAAAAGTCATTAATTAATAATATGAGATAGCAGACATATAACGTAATATTTCTCATCAATCATCACGTCATAAAATACTTGGTTAAAATTACATGGGTCTACATTTCAATTCATAAAAATTGTTAAATCTTTTCTGAATATGTTTTTTTTTTTAAAAAAACTTATCTGAATATATTTTTCGTTTAATGTGTATAATATATATATATTTGAAATAATAATTTTTTATAAAACAATTACCCTATTACATAAATTCAATTTTTTTTAAAAAGAGGTAGAAATAGAATTGCAGCTAATTAAGGCTCTCTCTATATTATTATTTAGAAAATAACAAACTAGCTAGCATGCATACAATATGAACGAGCACTCGAGCGGTAAACAAATGGAAAACTTAATCAGGAAAAAAAAAAAAATCACCGGATCTTATCCAACCAAACCAATCCACTATATATGAAAATTATGTAAATTACCAGCATTTGCACTAGCCTTACCTACTCCGTATTCCAATTGCCTACCTTAAGCTCTAGGCTTCAGACTCCACTCTTCTATACAACTACTTTTTGCATCTCGCTGCAAACCTTAAAACTCTGATTTTCCTCCCCATGATGAATTGCTTACCAATTACTTGAATATCTTTTTTTAGGGTATTTTTATATAAAATTCTTTTTTTTTTTTTGGAAAAAATAAAAATAAAAATCCAGGAGATACTTTTTTTGAATTTTCCAAATAATTTGAGGGCTATTTTAAATTATTGACTAATGATAAAACTAATCATCTTATTCATAAATTAACAATAATAGCAATGTGAATATATAAGATCTTTAGGTCTCATTTAGTATCAGGGGCGAATCCAAGATTTTTTATCCGACGAGACTGAACTAAATATTAATTATATATTTTTTTAAACAACCTTAATAAAAAGATGAATTTCATTAATAAAAAGTAAATATACAACTAGTCATGAGAGATAATAAATCTAAACCCTTAAAATGTATATCCTAACAAAATAAATTGAAGCCAAAGAAAAAATAATTTTAATCACCAAATAGTAAGAAAAAAAATTGTTCCAAGAAGCTGACACATAAAGAATTGTATCTATATACCCTTGATTCGAGCAACAAACAAATCTCAAACAAATTTAATTAAATCAAACTAATACTAAATCAATTTTAATGTAATATGGAAACTTTAACAAAAAAAGAGAGTAAATACTATACAAGTGGATAGGAAAGAATAAACTATTTTACCTTCTTGCATGTGTGGTTCCAATATTATTAAAAAAAATTATGGTAAAATTCCCTCATTTGACCCAAAAATTAATGCAGTTATCAAAACAGTCTCATCCCAATAAGTTTTTTTTTTCTATCCAAGAGAAATAATATTTAGACAAGTATGCCCTTATCTACTTTTCAGACAACATTAATATTTTATTTATGTCTCATATTTATTTCTCAGACACGAGTATTCCCCTCTTAAAATTGTCTTAAATCCCCTAAGGTTTTCATAAATCACTAGATCATCATATCTGTCAAGGGTTTATTATCTAAAGAATGTATTTTTTTTTTGTTTAATTTTCTTTTAGTAACGTTAGCTCATATTTGTTGTAGTAGTTAAGAGTGGTTGTTCCAGATTTTTTGAAGTGAAAGTAAAATTTCAGAATGAACAGAAGCATAAAAATTAGTTCCCCAGAATGTTTACACGGTAGAATGCTTGATTCCTTTTTCCTGCTTGTAATCATTCATACATTCATGCATTATATGTGCAGCGTGTAATAATTCCCCGATTTCATCTTGTAAGTATGCATTGTAACAGCGTGTAAACATGTCAAGTTAACAATGTGATTGAGTACACGCTGCTCACTCGACATGTTTACACGCTATTAAAATGCATGCTTACACGTGTAGATTATAAGCATTCAGATTCTTAAACGTGTAAACATATAAAGATATCAGCGTGTAAACACGTATAAATATTACCGTGTAAACATGTAGAGATATCAACGTGTAAACAAGTATAGATATCAACGTGTAAGCATTCACATCTTTAAGCATGTAAGCATTCCCATCTTTAAGCGTGTAAACAGACCATGTGTAGCGTGTAATCATACTCTTACTTGAGTCGTGTAAGCAAGTATTAGCGTGTAAACATGCATTTGGTCAACAGTAATCATGTTATCAGGTTGTTAACAATGAACATTTCCTTACTTTAACCATTGAATGTTTCGTTTGTTTAACCAACATGAAATGTTTTAATTATAAACAATATAAATTAATTTTGATTCTCCATTATACACATGTTGATGGCAGAATTATGATTACTTATATCGATAGGTGGACAATGGTGTGGTCAGAATTATGATGGGGGGGGAGGGGGGGATTCTGAAATGGCTTTGGTATCTCATGATTTGACTTACAGTGGGTTGGTAAAGATGGTAGAAGATATTGTTACGTTTGATTCGTCCAGTTTCAATATAGAATTAAGAACTATTTTGACTACGAGTGAGAGGCGTACTGTTGTGCGTATAAAGAATGACAGGGTTGTGTCATTCTTGATGCAGGAAGAAAGTGTAATTCCTAAAGCATATGTTACCATCGTGAGAAGAGATCCAAGTACTGGTGGTAATATGTCAACACAAATACCTCATGAACTAATCCCCTTCCAAATGTACCCATATTTTCCCCAGCAGTTTGTAAATCCATA
Organism: Dipteronia dyeriana; assembly: GCA_032871835.1. NCBI lineage: Eukaryota > Viridiplantae > Streptophyta > Magnoliopsida > Sapindales > Sapindaceae > Dipteronia > Dipteronia dyeriana. Next base: position 90,404,811 of record CM065295.1, on the reverse strand, counting down.
TTATACGTGATGGGACACGTCATTGCAGTGTCGTCAAATATGAACATTTAAGTTCGGCATCGCAAGGACGCAAGTCACAGAGACTAGCACATCGACAAGTAAGGGATCGATCCACAGGGAGGTGAGATTCACCGATCGTCTCTAGTTCTAGCTATTATTACAACACTCCGAGCAGACTCGTGTATTGCGTGTGTGGAAAAGTGAATAATAATATAACTAAATAACTTATATAAATAATTTATACAATAATAGATAGAATAGAGATATGCATGAAACGTGATTACAATAGGGAAACGACTCAACCGTGACAATCCTCCTAATTACGTTCTAGACTCACATAATTCTCAAATGTGCAAGTATATCATAGGCTCGTATCCCTTTAATTAATCTCTAATCTCTCTCGATGTCTTAGAGATAATATCAATATATACCCGAAATCTCTTTCGAGCAATCCAGATAATATATATGAATCCATTAAGCACGTGGAATACAAATCGAACCCTATACGCTAGCCTAGTGGTTCTAGCACTTTCTAGTCAAGCATAGTGAATGTTTATCTAAGCATTGTCAAACGTGTCTCCTCTCGGTACATAGCATCTAACCATGGATCAATTACAAAGTGATCAATTAAGCAAAGACTTTAAGCACTCAAAACATCCATATAACAACACAAGCACAAGAAAAATGTCGGTGGTCTTTACTTCTAGGTCAAAGATTCGGTTTAGTCAACTCCATAGGATGGCTAAACATGGGAAACAAGTTTATCTAACAACTACATACAATAATATGATTGTTATATCATTAAGAACATTCAATTTAGATTAAAAGTTTATACTCTTGATTAGGGAATTTTCCCATAATCAATTCATCACCCAATCCTGTCACGTGGATGGATAATCGTGTCTTAATACAAAGACTCATTAAGAATAAGGATATGAACCAAGGTCAATTTAGCAACTAAAAGCCTAAACTGAAACTTTTTTACTCTTTGGTGCTAAAATCTATATTACTCAAATTACTCAAATTACTCAATACATGGACTTTCAAGTCATCCATCAATCAATCAACAATCATGGGTCTCTAATTTATGCTCTAAACTACAATTACTCGTAAACCCAATCATGGACACATTGATTTCTAACAATTCATACACATACATATTATATTAAGAGCATAAAAACACATATATCAAAGAGTGAAACAAAACCCAAATGAATTTAAGTACAAAAATACCTATATAGCACATGTGAAAGGTTTAAAAGTTCCCAAATTCGGTGTTATACATCAAAGACAACAAGAAATACAAATAAATACAAAGAAATGAGCAAATAAGAGCAAACCCTTGAAGACAAGTCCTCCGAAGATGCTCCTAGCCTTCCTAGCTCGAATTTGGCTCCTAATTCCTTTGCAATCTACTCTAAGATGGATGAATGATGTGTATAGTGGTGAGGTGGAGGTGTATGATGAGCTCCGATGAAGGAAAAACTTCCATGGGAGTAAAAGATGAAAGAAAATGGAAGAGAGAAGAGAAGAGGCATGAGAATGGGACAAGAAGAGAAGAGAGAGGTCTGAAGAATGATAAGAAAATGGGGTATTTATAGTGTGGGAGGTTAGGGCATGACTTTGGGGTGAAAAGACAAGAATACCCTCTAAAAATGACTAAAAAATGTATTTCTGACCATAAATACGGTATGAGATGTGGTACGCATCAACATGCGTACTGCACATCACTTTTTGGAGCTTGCTGCCTATAAGTGCGGTACGAAATGCGGTACGCAACTTGGTATTGAGCGGTTGCGTACCGCACTTCTCTGCGTACAGTTACAAAAATAGTCATAACTTCCTCCAGAAATCTTAGAATCATGATCTGTAAAGTGAGTTAGAAAGAAGACTTTCGGGGCTTTCCGAAAAATGGTTATGGATGATGTAGTTTGATTGAATGAGAGAGATATGACCTTCCAAAGTTAGGGTGTCTGCACAAGCTATTCCAAATTCTGTCATTCAACTTCCAAAACACTTCAATTAAGCTCAAATATCTTCCGTAGGGAACATGTACCTATACAAGACTCACAAACACATAAAATACCAAAATATGCTCGAAAACGAGAACAAAAGCTTGGTAATGGGGAGCTCAAATAGGTATATAAATCATTCCGATCAATACCCCAAAACCTATCTTTTGCTCATCCTCGAGTAAAAACTAAAACAAAAAACAATCACACAAAATGAACATAATTAAAAAATATGCTAGGCTAGTCAACTTGTTTAGGAAACATAATGACACTTAGCACGTGCCACAAGTCTTTCAACCACTAGGTAATCCCTAGATGGAGAAGTTTTGTCTTCTAAGGGTTTACATATACGAACACCAACAAACGTATTACTCTGCAAGAAAGCTGAGATGCAATCCAAATATACCATATAAAAACAACACACACATGCTAGTATCTCAAATATACCAATCAATAACAATGCTTAACACAATGCAAGTATGTCAATATTTAGGATGTTTTTGGTTTACAAATCAACAACGCTCGAATGCTCAAGATAAAATTCGCATCGACTCTAATCCTCACTGGATTTCAGTCTGATTTTTTCACTCAGAACCTAGGCGATCACTCTCTAGCAAACACATGCTATTTAGAAGTTATGTTTATGGAATCTAATATATCACATATGAGTATATTCAATAAAGCACATTTTATAGAGATAGATCTCATGGAAAGAATTGAAATGTCATGAACGTGGAAAGAGTATGCATTGAGTCGTATTCCTAATATAGACTTTCTAAGAGATCAAATGGACCTTCCCTCACTTGTATTGGGGACAAGATGATTTGTGGTGGTGTATGGGATAGAAGATATGGTAAGAGTGGGAACGATAAAGTTACTAATCATACCAAGGTGTTTATACATATTACAATACTTTAGTTAGCTCTAAAACACATTACATCGCAAGTGACTAGGCACTAAAGTTTACATTGCACATTTGTGTTACACTTTTACTCATTGGTGAGTAACTTTTTATTTAAAGAACTTGAAGGCTTAAGTGTTTATAATTCACACTTATTTTTTTTAGCCCTTGACTTTGCACATTTACACATAATTGCCTAAATACACATTTATAAAATTTAGAGCAAAATATAACTTCTCTAAGGCTATGCACCTTAACATGATCAATAACTAGGGTATGACTTGTGTTTGGGTTGGAAGGTGTATGTAGGTTGAGTGTTTGACCTCAAATTTCTACAATGTAAGCACACATAAGGATGTGGGAGTGTTTGGGCTATTTATGGAGTTTAAGAACAAACTCAAATCCAAAAGCATTTCTAAAAGTCCATCTAACAAGGGAATACAAATCTCAATAAGCAATCCACATGATAAAGTTCTATGACAATCAACGCAAATTTGAATTACAATGAGATCACAGTTAAGAACGAAATCGAAAAGTGTTTAAAGAGTAGAAACAAAACCCATAAATTTTTCATTATTTTAGGCTAAATGTAGCTCACAAGTAGTCTCCACTATTTTCCTAAGCTAAACAAACAAATAGTTCTATCCACCTCAACATCAAAAGATTGACACTGTACAAGTAAATTTAAGTGATGCATAGAGCTAAAAGCATAATATTCATATCTCTACCGGCACACAAAATAAAGCAATTCAACATGGAGGCCAAAGATTTCAAAAGCTGTCGAAATTCAAGTTCCTCCAATGTCCACTCTTTGATGCGTATCTTTAAAAGAACTTAATATCATTTGATAAAATTTTAACACTATTAAGTAGACGTTTAAATACACACTTTTTATTTAGAAAATATTTCAAAATTCGAATTGGAAAAGTATGAAAATGGACGATGAAAACAGTGTATGTGCAGTTTCGAAAAACAGGGCATCGCCCTTGACACTTAGTCGAATAAATGATCATAACTTTTAAACTGCCGTCCAGAATTTTACGTTCTTTATATATTCAGAATCGTAACAAAAAATCGAAGAACACATCACGGGCGAAAAAATTATTTTTCTCACCAATTAGTACAATTTTAAAGAAATTTTATCAAAAAAATATTCAAAACATGACACTTTTTGCAGAGATTTGAAATTTTCTAAAACAAACACAATAAGATCAAAGTACAATATAAATCCACTCTTAAATCTAAACAAAAATGAAATTAAAAGAAAATATGCAAAGCATTCCTAACATTAAACGCATGGGCGATTCCCACCTAAGTCGACAACTACTCTACAAACACTCAAAATTTAAGCTCAAAATTTAGAGGATACCTATTGTGGCAGCACCCATATGGCCTTTGTGGCGTTGCCGTTTCACTTGGAGAGTTGTTGCGGTGCTAAAGGTGCACACCTAGCTCTGAAGAGTCGTGTGGTATTTTCAACCTGATAATTTATGTTCCTTGCACAAGCACAACTCAAAAAGCAATCAAATGCATATACTATAAATAAAATAATAAAACACGACTAACAACTCCATAAACTAGCCTAAACATCGTCGTGCATACAATTTTAGATCAAGTTCAATAAAATGACCCCCAAAATCTTTACAGGATGTACATTACAACATCTTTACACGTTAACTTATAAAAGGGTTTACACGCTACAGTGTAAACCCATTTAGCGTGTAATGATTCTGGGTCAAGTTTGGTAAAATCTTTACACGTTGTACATTACAACACCGTTACACGTTAACTTATAAAAGTGTTTACACGTTACAATGTAAACTCATTTAGCATATAACGATCATGGGTAAAGTTCACACAAATAATGCTCAGATTCTTTACACGTTGTACATTACAACATCGTTACAAGCTAACTTGTAAAAAAGGTTTACATGGTACAATGTAAACTCATATATGATGTAACGATTCTAGATCAAGTTCACACAAATAATGTTCAAAATATTTACACGCTCATTTGTAAACTCATTTTGGCGTGTAACAAAACCCATAATTATTTACAAACAAAAAAACAAAACCCAGAATCTTTACACACCAATGAATAAACGACGTTACAAGCTCACTTGTACAAATTTTTACACGCTAGATTGTAAAGTGATTGTAACGTGTAACGATTCTGAATATTTTTACAAGTTGTCAAACCCCACTCTCTTTACACGCTAATTAACAACCATGAAGACTTCTACTAGGTTTACACGCTCGATTGTAGAGTCAGTTTAACGTGTAACCATTCTGGGTAATTTCAACCTTAAACTAAAAATTAAATCATTCAAAATACAAACATTGTTCACAAAATTAAAATCAAAAGTTCAACAATCTTTAATCCATATAAGGCACATACTGACATCATTTTTCTCTCTCCACAACGATACTCTTTATTGATGAACAGTTCGTCGGCGATGAACAAATCCCGTTTCTGCTCTTAAAAAATCTTTTCACTGGCACTCTGTTCTCTCTCTGAAAACCGGTTTCGTTTCCTAAGTTTATATGCCAAATTGATTTTAATTTCATTTAATTTGTTATATTTTTTTTAACGTTATGTTTACTTTTCAAATTTCAAACGAACACCGTGCCTTGAGTGCCACATTAGAAATGCAAAAGGGTATATGTTATATGTATATTTTGTATAATGTACACGTCACCGACATGTAAGACAATTCTTTAAAAAAATTGACAGATGGGCATTCGAGTTGGCATCTAGAAGATACCCTTCAAGACATCATAAAGGAATAAGAACCCGAGTAAGTCTGAACACGGGTATTCGACACGTTGTGTTCTACTTGGGATAGAGTACTTAGCATATTATGTTCTACTCGAGACAATACGGGAAACCTGAATAAAGAAACCAAGCACACGATTCACATGTGGGAGAACCAAGAATCATGCTCCAATACGCAAGACATCCGTATTAGAGAGTTTCTAGAAGAATAAAAAGCCAAACAGGAAACAGATTCCAAGTCAAACAATAACTTAGTTATTCTAGAAGATTGCATGTCGATTAGGAATGTAAATCCTAAATCAAATTCTGTAATTAGAGTCCCACGAAGATTCAGATTCAACTCAAAGGATCTCCAAAATAGGAAAGAAGATAAAAACGACTCCAACAAGCAACCAGTCATAATACAAATTATTTTCCTTACTTGTACAACAAGGATTAGGGTTTTATGCATGTATAAATAGACCCATAATCTCATTTTTAAGAGAGATAGAACAATATGTACAAAAAAATCACTACAAGAGAGAGGCAAAAGAAATCGGGTGGTGTAATTCTTCATTTAAATAGTGAATTTAGTTTGGTTGTGTATTTAGCCACCCGAGGACGTTTCTCCGATTACCGGAGTTTTAACCATGTAAACTTGTGTCTTAATAACTTCAATTGCATTCTCTTTCTCTTTTGACAGGTCATAACCAAATCCAACATTGTTGACTTTCTCATCCATCGAGAAATCAACGTCAACAATATACTTGTCCAACAAATATTTCTCTTGGATCAAAACAAAGAAAAGTTATTGAAAATATACAGTTTTGAATACCCCTCTAATTTTAAGGCTATTTATGAATTTTACCTAAAAATTATTATAATGGGTTAAAGACATATTAAAGAATGCATAAAACTATAAAAGATTGAAGAAAACTACATAGAGAAGAAGAAGATTGAGCATATTGATCAATTATGATCGGTATTTGACAACTTGTATTGGGTTTGTTTAAAAACTTTTCTTCTTTAAAAGCAGACGGGGTTGCAGTAGCCCCACAATCATTCACCTCGGTGCAACTATTGTGATTATATATATATATTGTGCACGATCACATTAAAATATTATTTTAACATGATCATATGTAACTGATATGTAAAAAAATTATATAAATATAATCATATGTAACAATATACCGTCACACCGGTGTACATTACAAGTATAAATAAGCAAGCAAAACATACAAATATTTATAATGCAAGTTTTATTTCTGACAATCAAACTATTAGATAGAACTAGATACAATTACACTCTTGCATAATATCTTATTTAGTAGTGGTTGTAGGTAAGCCAACACCAACACATATGTTGATGTTGACATGTTGTCGATCACTTATTACGGTCCATATTTGGCCTTATAGTCCCTCCACAGCTGATCAACATTCTTCCCCAGAAGATCAACGAAGTAGTTATTACTGTAACCACTTCTCATCTTCTTGTTCAGCTCCGCCACAAAACCATTTCTCAAACTGTTACAATAATCAAGAAACCTCGCCGTCACATCATACCCTTGGTCCCACCTGTTCCCTTGCCCCGGCTTCACCCAGTGACTTGGTGCGTAATTCGCCTTCAATCTCACGTAATCGGCGATCCCTTCGATCAATCCTCCGGGAGCCTGGCCGTTTCCGTTCCATTGCCATATGTGAGTCATTTCATGGTAGAGCACCCCGGTGATTTCTCTTCTCACATCACCAGAATAGCTTCCTATATACTTCGCGCTGACGTGGATTTCGCCGTTGACAGCGTAAGCTACTCCGTCCATGTTGTCGATGAATAGGCTGACTTTCTGGGTGTTTTTCCGGTCAGCTGCGTTGGTTTGCTGGAAGATCCTCCAGATGAAGTCGGTGGCGGAGGATAGCGTTTGCTTGCTGTAGGCTTCGCCGATTTCATTGTTAAAGCGAGCGCCACCGGCAGTGTTTCCGGCGTTGTTGGTGACTACGTAGTCGACTGCATGGCTGCCTTGCAGCAGTGATGCTAGGGTTAATAGTAGAGAGAGGTATAGCATGTAGTGAGCCATGAGATCGAAGAAGCGCTTTTGATTTTTTGATTTTTTGATTTTTTGATTTTTGTGCAGTGAAGTTTTTGTATGAGAAAATTACGTTGGTGCACTATGGTTTATATAGCGTTGGAATTTGGGAATATATGAACAGAAATTTGAAGCTTAATAATTATGGTCAAGAGTGTTAGGCTTAAGTAGCCAATGACGTATCTAATAATGCATATCATTATCAAAATGTCAATCGCCATTAAAATTTAAAATGTTTAAATTTTTGGAGATAATTAAGTATTTTATTATTTGAATTGTCACTTTCTGCCTTCAATTCTGTTTTGTGTTGAAAAGTCTATATCTGAATAAGTCGTCTGTTTCCAAAAGAAATGCAAATTGCAACGGGGCATCCTCAATTTAGGCGTAATTGCAATTGGATCACACTTTTAACTAAAGGGTTCGAAAAATTTAGAAGGAATTCCATTAAATAGTCTTTAAATTAAGGTTGAATTCAAGAATATACACTTTCAATAAGTTGATTGTTTTTATCCACTATTATAGGTAATTTTATAAAAATACCCTTACTTTTTGAATTTAATGAAAAACATTTTCAAATTATATCTCTCAAACACATATTAATAATATGTTTCTTTCATCAGCATCTATCCCTCTCTATGAACACTCTATCTCTATCCTAAATTGCTCCTTATCTATATACCCACACTCTCTCTCATCAACCTTCTCTCTCTACAATACAGAAAACGATTGGAGATGTACATTGTCTAGAAATTAGTCATTTTGTAATCGAAGGTATGTTGTTTTTGTTTTTGTTTTCATTTTTGTTTTGAATCTCTTCTAGGGTCGTATGTTGTTTTTTCTTGTAATAAAAACAGAATGTGAAATCGATTTTGAATGTTTTACGAACCCTATTTTTGTTAACCCAGAATCATTGGACGACGAATTTTTTTATCGTGTAATGATATTAACATGTCTCCATACAATGAAACATCTATTAAATCGTGTAATAACATACTGTTTTGGCATGCTGTTTGTACAGAGTAATGAGAGAGTTGCGATTGATTATTTCATTCGGTGCCCAGTGGTTTGGTGAGAACTAGAAAGGTGGTGATTCAGAAATGGTATTTGTAACTCGTGATTTAACATACGATGGCTTAATGAATACAATAGAAGATATTTTGAGGATTGATTCATCTACTTGCAACATTGAATTAAGGGATGTTATGCTTACTCTCCGGTACGAAGATACACGATATTGACATCAAACATCGCATAATGCTTAAACTCATGTCTATGACATGCACGTCAGATGCTTGTGGCTGTTTCGATCGAGTTCATTTGGGATATGATGCAAAAATGGTTCCACGATCGTCGGAATCATGCAGACACTTTGCGCTCAAAATTGACGACATGGGTACCAACTTTGTTAGATTAACGTAACGAAGATTCTACTATGTTTACAGTACGCCCGATCGATGGGAATGAATTCTTGGTTAAGGATGGTGACAAGGATGACCTAGTAAACCTTATTGAGACGACATGTAGTTATTGAGAATTCCAAATCGATTTGTTGCCATGTAAACATGCATTGGCTGCTTTAAGTGCTTGTAAAAAACCATTCATCAATTTTGTTCGGATCACTATAAGAAATCCAGTTTGGTTGAAGCATATTCTAGAGTTATTAGACCAGTCGGGGCATAAAAACAAATGGGGTGTTCCTAAAGAAATCAGCTCAATAGTTGTGAAAGCTCTTTCATGCCTATCGCATGCTGGTCGATCAAAGAAGACTAGGATTCTATCAACCGGAGAATATCGTGGAAAGAAATCTAGAACATGCTCGTGGTGTAAACAAGCTGGCCATAATCGACAAAATTGTCCAACTCCCATTGGATTTACAACGTCAAATACAACCGAGACACAGCCTACTCAAACACGTAAACAATGCAAATGTGGTGGTTGTGGCGGTCAAGGCCATAACAAATGAACATGCCCCCACAGACAGACTAGTACAAGAGATTTGTGGCATGATGAAGATGTTATTGGTGTTTAAACCTTTTCTACTGGTTGATTTCAGAACTTGTAGCTGAATTTAATTATTTTAGATTTCAGATCGTGTATTTGAACTTAAATTTATGTTTTATTATTACTGTTTTGTTATTGTTTTATTATGTTCAATTATATTAAATTATTTATTACTGTAAATTCCTGTACCATGTACCAAATACATTGTGGCAGTATACCAGGTACCAGGTATATGAAACATTACACGGTGAAAATTAGGAAACAATATATGGTGAAAATTAGAAAACATTACACGATGAAAATTAGGAAACATTACACAATAAAATATAGTAACCATTACACGATTATTGACAACTTATTGACAACCACTGCTTTTAACTTTAGATTTGCTCTTGGCTCTCAATGAGCCTTTAAGAGACAATTAAAATAACTCTACAGAATCCTAGTTGTTAGCTAAACTTTTGAATAGTAATTATAAAATCTCAACCCGAACTCAATAAAAAAAAATTGGGTTGACACAAAAGGTAAGAGTTTTATATGAACCTATTTATATCGAACACTACATGATAATTTCAGCATGAGTTTCGATTCCATTAATTGCAACTTTTCACTTTAATCTACACCGAAAAGAATGTAGTTTACAAACAACACTAAGGTCATCTTTAAAGTGTCACCTCTGCACTGAAATGATTTCGCCAAAAACATAACGATAACATTGTCCACCAACAAATGTGATCCACCAAACTTCAGGCCTGTACACAAACAAAACTCTCTGGTACCAAGTCTAAGCTTAGTCTTCGCCAAAGTGAACCACATTTCGTTCGTGCTAACACCAAGAGGTGTGATTTGTCTTAAAAAAAAATTGTGCATGTACTGGACTTAGAAATAACCTCCTTCTGGCATATCCAAATAATGACCAAAAGAGCTGCTCCTGAAGTCGTCCAACTCACGGCAACCGTCCAACACACTTTCAATCTGACGTATGAACTTATGTTTGCAGTGAATGTTTATCGTTATGTTATATGCCCATGTATTTCTTAAGTATACCAAATATTGATCCAGATCTTCTTCTTCAGTAATAACCATCTGCATTCAAACAATTTGTACATTAACACCGTGATAATTGTTCAATATATATACAATAATCTTCATTTCAGTTTTTGTGATTCAACTGATACTCAATGTTTAATCATAAAACCAACAAGTAAGGTTTCTTTTCGTTTGTAAACTTAAAGTTATAGATAACCCAACAAGAGGAATCGAACACATGTTTTATTGTATAATAGTTAATTTTCAATGGGGATTACATTAATGGCAGAAACAAATCAAACTTAACATTAAAATACATTATAATTAATTAATCAGTCAAGTGGCAATTAAAATCCAAATCCTCTTTGCAAAACGGCTAGTACACAATTTGCATTCAAACAATTTACAATAGACCGCTAAAAACTATTTTCAAAATGATTACACGATGTCATATACAATACAATACACGTTGTAATATCCAATACATTACACGATATAATATATGTTACATTGCACGATAAATTTATAAACAATATACTCGAATCAATACCACATCCTTCCTCGATTACACCTTAGTCTTCCCCAAATCACTCAATTTTTTTTTGATAATATGAAATCACACATCTTTCATCGTTGGAATACACTTTAGTCTTCCCCAAATCACTCAAAAGAATGAATTTAATAAAATCAAATCACACAAACTCATCTAAACCTAGCCATTGGAATACAAAATCAAATCAATAGAAGAAATTAATGGCTCAAGAAAAAACAAATTAACACCCATTGGAATACGCACAAACCTAATTCAAATCAGTAGAGAAAAATCATCTTTGAAAAACCTAAATTCATGAATCAAAAAACCCAAATAGATTTAAATATAATTTTGGATTCAAGAACATACCTTAGTCAATTTTTGATGAAGTCTTCGTCTTCAAAGAAAACAAAACTTCGTTTTCATCAACCTTCGTCTTCGCCTTCAATAGCTTCTTCGTCTTCGTCAAGCTTTGATCCCCACATTATTCTCACAATCCCTTTTCAATCTTTGTGTGAAAACGACCCTCTTTTACTCTTACTTTAACAATTTATTAATTTAATCTTTTTCTTTTTAATTTTGTAAAACAAATAAAAATATATGACACATCATTTTCAACTGAGAGCATTAATGTCCAGAAATTTTTTATCTTAGATAAAAACAATCAACTTATTGAACATTGATATTTTTGAATAAAGACTTAATTTTATGGCTATTTAAGAAAAGCTCCCAAAAATTAATGATACTTACTCTTTAGGGAGGGATGGGGCATTAATAATCTATGTTTAAAAGACACCAATTTAGGTAATGAGATCAAAATACATCGAAACAGTGAATTATCGTTTTCAAATTGAGAGAGAAAAAGTAGAGTAAATTTAATCAACTGAAAGTGAATCGATGATAATGTTTTAGACGACGCAGTAACCGAAAGTTGGAGAGCAGTCGAATTTCGAGACTTCACCACAAGATTTGTAATCGGTCGAGGTAAGTTGAGTTTGATTTTGTTATCGTTTTTGTTGTTGAGAAGTTGCATTGCATGTTAGATATGTTTTTTGTTCATTGAAATTATAGATTAGGGTTGAATTGGGGATCTAAGAATGGTTGTGGGTTATGTTAGGGTTTGAAATGAGGTTGAATATTTGTTGAGGAAGATGAAAATCTGAGTAACCGAGACTTTTTGAAAAAGCTCTGAGCTTTTTTTTTTTGTAGTTGAATTGATTTTTTTTGTAGTTGAATCTAGTTTTTTTGAAAAAACTCCGAGAATTTTTGTAGTTGAATCGAGCTTTTTTGAAAAAGGTCCAAGATTTTTTTTTGTTGAAAATTAGGTTAAGTTTAATTGAGTTTTTTTTTTCTAGTTAAATCGAGCTTTTTTTTTTAACATGATCGAGCTTTTTTTAAAAAGCTCTAAGCTTATTTTAAGTTTCGAGTTTTTTTTGTGAGGGTTCAAGTTTTTTTTAAAGGATCGAACATTTTTTTTAAAGATTCGAGCTTATTTTTCAAGGATAGAGATTTTTTATATAACACCCAAGCTTATTTTAAACATGATCGAACATTTTTTTTGAATTTCTGATTGAAGCTTTGAGCTTTTTTTTTTCAAAGGGCCGAGCATTTTTTACAAAGGGCCTAGCTTTTTTTGCAAAGCCCCGACCTTTTTTTGGGAAACTCCCGAGGCGTTTAATGTTGTTTCCGAGTATTTTTTAGTTTACTTATGTATTGTTTCTGTGACATTGCAGATGATGAATAGGTTGAAGGATTCGCTTCAAACTTCAAAGGGAGACTGGTACGAGGGAAAACTAATTCGCCACGACCATTTTGACGCCATTGGCCGAATAGACGACGCACTAAATCAGGTCCCCAAAGATTTTGATGTGGATGACTGGCATCGGCTCATGGTGTCATGTTTTGGCCATTTCATGACGATACATCAACAGATGAAATTTTCGGGTGGTGTTATCCATCAGCTGCTTATGCAGGATTTGCATCATGAAAGGTTAACAGATGAGATGTAGTTCCTATTAGGGAACCATTCAATGAGGTTTTCGAAGGTGGAATTTTGCCTGATCATTGGGTTACTTTTTGGAGTCATACCAGACACGACCTGGTATGAAGCATTGGAGAATGGCATACATCAGCTGTACTTTGGTTGTATCGATGATGTATCGTTCGAGAAGTTGAGAGTTGTTCTCACCCTTGGAGAGTTTCAGGAGGCGTACGATGATATGACACTCTGCCTCATCTATATGCTGAACTAGATACTGATGGTGGTGGACGAGAGATTCAAGATTCAAGATTCCAGTTTGGCAGTTTCGGCTGGTGGAGGACCTTGATGCTTTCGATGCGTTCCCTTAGAGTGCCCACGTGTACATGCATTCCATTTGTTCATTCAAACATGTGCTTGACGGGAGACGTGAGGTGTTCGAGAGACGCCAACATGCAAAGGGCATTGACGTACATACAGTGGAGACTTACAACATTTACGGTTTATCACACGCCCTGTTTGTAAGAACTTTGAATTACAACATGTACTTTATTTGTCTTGTCCAAAATTTTATGATTCTTATCGTACTTATGTTTGATGCAGATATTTGCTTTCGAGGTGATCCTCGATCTGGGCATCTAGTTCGACACCCGGAGGGATACGAACATGTCTCCCCATATATTAAAGTGGAAGTTGAGAAAACAATTAAGAGGGAAGAAGCTGGCCAAGATTTTCAATGCTCGAGCATTTATTTAATTTGTACGTGTTTATATTCTTCACTAAGTATACAATTACATTATTCGAACTAAGGTTTCAGATGCTTACGAGGACGGAAATGGTGACCACATTAGTTATGGGACTGATGTGGTGGTCGTGCCCCGATTGAAACCCGTTTATGGCACGAGGTTGACATGGTAAGTGTTACGTGGTGTGCCTTTTTAAAACAAAATGTCTTTATATATCCTAACACCTTCTTGATACGTTTATAGGTCCTGATACCATACAACATTGGGTGCCAATATTGGCTATTGGTGACAGTCGACCTCACCCTCGGGAATATGCACATTCTGGATCCCTAGAGATAGGAAGTCCCAGTGCATATTAGGAAACAACAGGTAATCCCCTTGCCCTGGTTTGTGCCCTCGATATTGCATCAGACGAGGTTTCACACTGAGCAACCAGCTGGCCGTGAGAAGTTTCCCAGGAAGAATATGCCCGTCTCTGTCAGTGTGGTGTCCGCATCGCGTCTCCCCCAACAAAATAAATCGTAAGACTTTATATTTCGTAAACTTAGATATTGTTTTATTATAAACCTATTGTAACGCGTGTTAATGTGTCCAACTGTAGGGGTAACTGCGGTCCCCATACGTTGAGATTGATCGAGTATTTACTTACAGATAAGAATGATTTCGATTGGTCGTAAGACGATACGAGGATCATTTGGGAGAAGATGGTTGTGGAGATTTTTTTTAACTCCCGACCAACCTAGATTTTTGTTGTATTTTAATTTTATTATGTACCATTTTTTTTGTATAAAAACAATTGATTGAAAACAATTTTTTTTCTTTGGTTTCCGTTTCAAGTGTTTAGAATCACAACTAGAACGTACATTCCAAATCTTTAATAATATTAAAACTGTAAATGAAAACTCATGTTTACTTACATTTGAAGTTATTGAACAAGTCATACAATTTCAAACAGGAAAAGCCTCCATTCATTCCACGGTAGAGTCTCTATTAGGGCACGTCTGTTTGTTGAGTCCCACTGAATGATAAATGCTACATTTACGGTGGTATTCCTAAGGAACAACTATGCTCGGACCTTCATTAATCAAATATGGGTTAGAACATCTCCTGGAATTATACCCTGATTGTCCACATCTTCTACACGATTGTGTAATTCTCCTTTCCAAAGACGAGACATGTCGATCCACACTCGGGCGTCTTGTTTGTCTCTTGGAGGTTGGATTCAAAACCACCCTTCCAATGATGTAAGAGGGCACTACCCATGTAAATGGATGTCCAAGCAGCATAATAGGAACCGAGTACACGTCAATAAAAGTCTGTCTCTTGTAGTAGTCTGAACACAAGGATGTGAAATCCAAGTTTCGCTCCTTACAGAAACAATGAAAATATTAAGATTCACATTCTAGTAATATTAACCGTACATAAAAACTTGTAATGTATCTTACGACAATGAGTGCGTGCGAACATGGAAGGTGGTCCATCTAGAATTTATTGCATGTGCAGGTATGCCGGGCTAAGTCAACAGTCCACTGTTTTCTAGACCGCTTCACCAAGAATATGTTCCAGTCCACTAGATTGACGGTCATATAACCACACTTCTCTACACGTTTTAGGATCACAAGATGTGCTGCATCGGTCAACTGATGATGCATGGACTGTGTAGCTCGATGGCGATCTTGAAACCACCGTTGTAGCATATTCCAAATGAACTCTGCCAAAGTCAACATAGGCAGTTGTCTGGTAAATTTTAGGCATGAGTTTATACATTCTGTAACATTTGTTGCCATCATCCTGTACCTTCTATCGGGGCAGTGTACACGGGACCACTTGTATGGACCGACATCATATACATAATCGAATGCATTATGGTATAAGTTTTGTAACTCTTCCATGTGCCGGTTATATTTCAACTCAGTGTACGCTCAGGCTGTTTTGTCCATTATTACGGTAACATCCTTGCTGTGAAATCGCTTCTTAATATTTTCAGAAAAGTGCCAACAACATATGGTATGAGTGGTATGAGGGAACACTTTAAAAATCCCTGCTTCAATGCTTACATGTCTATCGGAAATTAAAACCAGATTGACTATATGACTAAGGACACCTTCAAGCAATCTAAAGATCACTCCCATGATAGGTTGTTTTCTGAGTCGTCGTACTCAAAAGCAATTGGATACACCTGTTTGTTTCCATCTTGTGCAGTTGTAACAAATATTGTACCCTCGAATATTCCCTTCAAATAGGTACCATCAACTGCAATAACTGGACACATACACCTCTAAAATATTCTAAGTTAGGCACCCAATGATATGATAAATTATAGAAATTTACCATCTTCATCGCACTGTAAATCAGTGATTGTGCTAGGATTTTATTGTTCCAACACGTAACCGAAAGATGGCAGTAGTTGGAAGCTTTCTTTATGTGTTACATAGATGAGTGACAACGCATAATATAGGGCTTGATGTGCCTTAATGTATAGGATTTGGATACCATACATTATTTTCATGTCTGCGATTATATCTTTGGGATGCATGAGACGACCATCATGTTATTGCAGTCTATGTGCAACGACTTCTCCAATTATGACTGCACTAGCTTGTCGATGGCGACGGTGAACCTCCTTCAATGGACAAATGTGTTCGTTGACAAAACTTCTTACTTGGAAGTACGTCCCTTCATCTCTCCTCACTGCTTTTAATTTCCACGTGCAGTTGTCCATCAGACAAACAAGATGTAACGTTGTCTTATTGGACCTTTTCACATTCCACTCGAAGTTCTGCCGCATTGCAAAATGACCAACTAGTCTCTTCAAATCCTTTTTAGTAGGATAAAATTTGACCTTTATAAATCATGCTTGTAGGTTTTTCTTCTACCAAGTTCCTGTTTTTCTTCTACCATGTTCTTGTTTCCACTCATATCAAACGAGTATGAATCTGCTCCGGAAATAACCCACATTGTGGCATTATTAAAATCATATGGAGTAGAGCAGACCACATAAGTTCCAGCCATATCTGGTGCACTGCAACTGAATCTTTGTTCACGTCTTGCACGTCTTTCCATTTGGACATGCTTTTCCTCTTCCTCAAGATTTGCCTCATTATTCACCTCATGAATCGGCCCAAAATCTGTTCAGTGTTCTGCTTATTGTTCATGTAATTATAGATCTTATTGTATTGCTCGTTGTACTGCCCATCATTCATCTCATTTTTGACAACCAAACACAATGTTGAATTGTGGTATGGCTATATCAGCATGGTCAGTAACTCCAAATGGGACACTACACATATTTTCACGACCTTCGATCTCTCTTCTTTCTATGAATAGTTAGTTGCTTCCGCTAAACGATCGAAATTGGTGGGTATTTTCAAGAGGAGGGATGTCTTCACCTATCACATCTCATGTTGCCCTCTCAATTAGACTAACACATACTTGAGGGATCACTCTATCTTTCCCTAGCATAAACTGAACATCATTGTCGTTTCTTATAAATGTGCGACATTTAGTCCCAAGAACGATTGATATAGACTGTTGATTGATCGGAACGATTTATATACTTATTTGAGGTCTCTATTACCTAGCTTTTGTTCTCGTTTTCGAGCATATTTTAGTATTTAATGTGTTTGTATGCCTTGTGTAGATACATGTTCCCTACGGAAGGTATTTGAGCTTAATTGAAGAGTTTCAGAGGTTATATGGGCTGCAATGGAAATGAGCTGTGCAGAACACCCAAGTTTTGGGGTCCATATCTCACTCCTTAAAGTGAACTGGGTTTCATACCACCTATTTGTAGAAATCCCCAGAAGTCTTCTTTTTAGCGGTTTTTACGGAACGTAATTCCGGGTTTTCTAGAGGGAGATATGTTTGTTTTCATAATGGTGCGCAAGGCTGGAAACACAACAACGAGTGAGAGCTTTATGCAGAACATCCAAATTTTAGGGACCATATCTTCCTCCTCAGATCGAACTACATTTTCCATTACCACTTTTTGGAAATCCCCAGATGTCTTCTTTCTAACGCACTTTACGGATTGTGATACCGGGTTTTCTAGAGGAAGTTATGGTCATTTCCGTAACGGTGAGCGCTGCTGGAAAATACTGAAGAAGCAAAGAATCAATAGGTGGCGCTGGTGAAGCGCCACCCGACCAATGCACCCTCACCAATGCAAAATATCAGTAGGTTGGCGCTGGTGAAGTGCTGGTCGACCAGCTCACCCTTCACCAGCGCACGTGCCCAGATTTGCCATTTTCAGCCCGTTTTTGAGCGGGCAATCTTGTCTTTTCACACCCAATTTTTTCCCTAACCTCTCAACACTATAAATACCCTATTTTATCCTTATTCTTGAGACTTCCCTTCCCCTATCTCTCCCCCCAAACACAACCCCCACACCTCAAAACTGAATCTCTCTCCATCTTCTTCATCTCTTCCATCTTCTTCAAGAAATAAGTGAGTGATTCAAGCTCCCATGGAGGTAAAACCTCCATGGGAACTCACCATACACATCCACCACCCCTTTATACACATCATCCACCCAATTGAGAGTAGATTGCAAGGATATAGGAGAGGTCTTTGACCAAAAACGAGCCAAGCATAGAAAAGAGCTCTATGAGGAGTTTTCTTCAAGAGTTGTTTCTATTTACTCATTCTCTTTGTATTTATTATTTTCTTAATTGTGTAACCGAATTGGAAATTTGTAAACCTTTCACATGTGCTATATATGTATTTTTGTACTTAAATTCATTTGGGTTTTGTTTTGCTCTTGGAATTATATTTTTTAGTGCTCTTATTACCATATGTATGTGTATGAATGACTTGAAATTGATATGTATGCATGATTGAGATTATGAGTAGAGTAATTTAATGTAGGAGTAGATTAATTTAGCTTCCCATGATTGTTTATATGTTAATGGATGACTAAAATGTCATGTATTGATGATTTGAGTGATTGGGGATATTTTTTCCCAAAGAGTGGAAAAGGTTAGTTCATGCATTTAGGTGCTAAATTGGTTTTGGTTCATTTCCTTGCACTTAATGGATTTTTTTAGGACATAATTGCCCTTCCTTGGCCGGATTGGGTGGTGAATTGGTTTAGGGATAATTCCCAAATCAAGAGGATGAATCATTAATTCATATTGAATGTACTTAACGTCTTAGCAATTGCATTGATGCACATTAGTGTTAAGTGAGCATATTTTCCAATCGTATTCATCCATCTTAGGTAGTTTAGAGAGATTAGGAGAGAGCTCTCTTTTGTTGAGGGGGTTGTGCATTCATGAGATTGGAGAACGACGTAGTCGTCCAGTGGTGAGAGCAGCTCGGATTGACACCCGAGAAGACCAGGTGTTCGATTTTCGGTTACGGATGAGGGGTCTCCTTTCTATCTATTTTGTATTTCTTTCCTTGTATCTTCATCTTTTTTTCGATGTGTACTTTCATTCATTATGAATTTGATATAAACCTAGTATTGTTGACTATGCATGTTGTATGAAATTGTGTGATTGCTATGGTGGAGTCATTTGCTTAGTGTAACCATTTACATTCCATATCACTCCATTCCATCCTATCATTGTACATATTGTTTATTTATGTAGTTTGTTAGGTTAGTTTAACATTTACTTTTCAATATATTATTTCGCATATGCAACACACGAGTCCGCTCGGAGTGTTGTAATAATAGCTAGAACTAGAGACGGTCGGTGAATCCCACCTCCCTGTGGAACGATCCTTGCTTACCAATGTGCTAGTCTCTGTGAACTTAAATGTTCATATTTTGAAGATACTGCAACGACGTGTCTGTCATTGATATTGATCAACACTGTGTTTGTTCTCATCATACTTCACAACGGTTTGCACGATTGACACTAGTTCATCGTAAGTCATATTATTTGACACATACGATCCTTGGTTATCGGAACCTAAAATCCTCTGACTTCTATCAGGTAATTGCTCTCATCGACCGATATAAGATATGACTATTCTCACCCGATCCATTGTCCTGTGAAAATCGTCATCACAAACCATTATTAAGAAAATAATAATTAATATTAAATTTACAATTATAAAGAATTAAACGAAATTCTTAAGTATAAGGGATCAAGTTTTTTTTTTTTTTTTGTAAGGGATTGAGCTTTTTTTTGTACATGTTCGATCTTTTTTTTTTACATTATCGAGCTTTTTTTTGTACATGATAGAGTTTTTTTTACGAGGGATCGAGCTTTTTTTATGCGGGATGGAGCTTTTTTCTTAAGGGCTCGAATTTTTTAAAAATGGTTTCGAACTTTTTTGTCCAAGATTATAAACTTGTTTGCACCAGTTTAAAAATATTTGGGAACAATTAAAAAAGCTCGGACTAATATAAAAAAGATCGGTCAAATTAAAAAATGTTCGGACCAATTACAAAAAAGCTCGTAAACATATCAAAAAAAGCTCGGACCAATGTAACCAAATCTCGGACACATATACAACACTTCGTAAACATATCAAAAAAATTGGAATTATTAAATGTTCATGCATGTTCATACTGGAACAACATATCATAACGAATGTATACATTGTTAAACCACACAAAAATGTATGAAAAATTAAAAATGAAGATTAGAAATGTTTGTTACATTCTTGTGCAGAATCTGGAGAGAGATAAGTTTTTTTGTGAGAGAGAGGAGTTGTAGATTGATTTTCAGAAAACTTTTTTTGAGAGAGAGAGAGAGGAGTTACTACGGTTCATTTTAAAAAATAAAGAATCGATTATTTAGTGGCAATTTGGATAGTTCACCGTAATAGATGTCTTTTAAATTTAAGTTATTAAACCGATGATATTATTATAACAAACCATAAAAAAAAGTGATATATCTCACCATTTCCACTTTACCTAAATAACATGTTATTGTTACTATAAAGTCTAGACCAAACGGTTGAATATTGATAGAGTTTTTTTAGTTGCATTGACTAATTGATCGAATGGGTATATATGTTAGATGGGAAACTCTGAAATTAGGTCATTTTACCCTTAAAAGAAACGGAAGCCATTAAAATCTTTAAAAATGAGAAGAAGACAAAATACCATCATCATTTTGTTCACAAATGCCCAAAAACCAATTCATCAACTCACCAAGATTTCCAAATATAGACTTAACTTAAAATCCGTAAATGAATTTCCAAACTCTAATTACCACCATCATATTTTTCTTTTTCTCTGTCATCAGAATATCATAAAAATATAACAATAAAAATTATAAAAATAATTTAAGAAAAAAAAATATAGGAGATCATTTTAGGATATAATATCCATTTATAGAAATATTTAGATCTCCATTAAATCTCCATGGAGGATATCCTCATTGATGAACGGGATCGGTTTGATCATCTCTAATATATTTTTTAATTATTTGATTTTTTTTTTATTGTTTTTAAGATTTAATTATAAAAAATTATTACAATATTTGATAAGATGTATTGATTATGAGTAATTTAGACATTTTATGATCTGTGGCAGATCAACTTGTTCAGATAAAACCCAAACCCATAGGACCCGTCTGAACCCAATCCGTTTGGAGCGGGTTTGAGGAATGAAATTACGACCCACGAACCCGTATAGTAAAAACCCAGCTGGTTTGGGTGTGGGTTTGGATTGAGAAAATAAACCTATGGGTGACCCGTAAACCCACGAACCCGTTTAAATAAAAAATATATAATATTTATTAATTAAAATATAATAAATTTAAACTCCAATAAAAAAAACTCTTAACTATCTAGAGAATAAAATGTAATTATTTCAGTCATTCTAAGTTGTAATTCTCCTCTCATATATATATATATATATATATACACTTGAGTTCGAAAAATTAATGGCACCTTTTTAGAGGGTTTTTGTACAAATATCACCACATTAATAATTTATGTTTAAAAGACATCAATTAACGTGTGGAGACGAAAATGCCCCGAAATTGATTTTGTCGTTGTTAACCTGAGAGCGAAAAAATAGAGAGAGAAAAGGTGACATAGATTTCAGTCGTTTTGGTTGTTGATTAATTGAATGAAATGTTAGATTATTTTTTATTTGTAGATCTGTGAATGATTATGGGTTAAGTTAGGGTTTTAGATTTGTTGAACAGTTGTTGAGGAAGATGATATTCTGGGTGTCTGAGTTTTTTGTTGATGAACCCGAGCATTTTTTCGTTGTTTATGCTTTTATTTTTGAAATTAGTTTGAGTTCATTCGAGCATTTTTTATTCATATTCGAGCTTTTATTTTACACGTTTGGGAGGATTGAAATAAAATTCGAGTTTTTTTGTTCATTCGAGCTTTTTTTATTTTGAGATTTTGATATACAATCGAGTTTTTATATAGAAGCTCCTGGATTTTATATCGAAGCTCCGAGCTTTTATAAAGAAGCTCCGAGCTTTTATAAAGAAGCTTCGAGCTTATATATAAAAGCACTGAGCTTTTATAAAAGCTACGAGTTTTTATAAAGAAGCTCCGAGCTTTTATTTGACTGTTCGAGCTTTTGTATAAAAGCTTCGAGCTTTTGTATAAAAGCTTCGAGCTTTTTTATTAAAGGTCCGAATGCGTCTGCATAGCCCCACTAAACTAATTATTCAATGAAGCTACATTGATAATGTTATGATGTTTGACCTCCATTGAAAGCCTGTTAAATAGACATTTATGAAGAAGATGAAAAAAAAAAAATCTTCGAAAATTTCAAAGTAAGAGCTGATTGAAGTACAAAAACAACTTTTAAGAGCATTTTGGACAGTTCACCATAACATGTGCCTTTTAAACATAAGTTATTAAACCGGTGACATCATCACAACACAAGAAAAAAAGGATGCCAATCTTCATCATTTCCGCTAACGTGCTTTGGCTTTTATGACTCTTGTCCTCAACTAAAAAATTTACTTGAAATAATTTAAAATTTTCACTATATTAAACGTTTACGGTCTTTAAAATTATAATTTTCATATATTTAAATAATATAGAAATATTTTTCAAAAACAAAAATTGGCGGGTTCATGGGTTCACAGGTTTGACCCGTGGACCCACTTGTTTCATGGATTCGTGGGCGGGTTTGTGTTTCCTCCAAACCCGCCAGTGAAACCCGAACCTGAACCCGTTTATTCTTGTGGGTTTGTGGACGGGTTTGGATGACAAAAATTGTCGTGGGTTTGGGTTTTGATTTTATCAAATCCATCCGAACTCGACACATTGCCATTCCTAGTTAAGTGTTAATTTTATCAAGGGTATAAATGTATCTTGGGGCAAAATTGTGATCTGATAACAATTACGCGTAAACTTGGAATGCAATCGGGTTGCTCCATTGTCCTAAAAAAGAAATATAAAATCTCAATCACTCATTTTCATTGACTTTGAATTGGGACTCGACGACTCAGGGCTTAGGCATTTGCCGACCAAAAAGGTCGTGCAGTCGAGCGACATGTTTTATCTTTTCCATGGGGATATACTTTGATTCTCTCACTCAGCTCTAACTCACATTTTATAAAACATGTGCTTTATTTTTAATAAAATATATTATAATATTTATATATCATGTCACGTGGTCATTAAAAGGTGATCATGAAGGGTTTAGGTTAGAAAATGATCTAAATAAAATCTCAATCACTCATTTTTCATTGACTTTGAATTGGGACTCGACGACTCAGAGCTAGAGGTGTCCACGGTTCGGTTAAACCGTTCGAAATTGAATCGAAACCGGTCTCTGGAAACCGAAACCGAAACCGAAACCGAAGCCATAACCGTAACCGTAACCGAAACTTTCGGTTACAAAACCGGTTGGAAACCGGATCCCGACGGTTCTGTTATGGTTATGGGATCTTAAAAACCGACCAAAAACCGCCGGTTTCAATTTTTTTTAAAAAAAACCAATGAAATGCTGACACGTGGCAGCATTTCAGAAAAAAAAACCGAACGAACCGAACTGAACCGTTCGGTTTCTGAAAACCGAAATTGAACCGAAAACCTCCGGTTTCCGAAACCGCCCAAAACCGTCCTATTCCGGTTACGGTTACGGTTCGGCCTTTCCACGGAACCGAAACAGGCGGTTCGAAACCGAAACAGAACCCAAACCGGCGGTTCGAAACCGAAAGCGAACCGAAACCGAACCGTGGACACCATTACTCAGGGCTTAGGCATTTGCTGACCAAAAAGGTCGTGCAGTCGACAGTTACATGGTTTATCTTTTCCATGGAGATATACTTTGATTCTCTCACTCGGCTCTAACTAGAGGTGTCCATGGTTCGGTTAAACCGTTCGAAACCGAACCGAAACCGAACCGAAACCGTATTCTTAAAACCGTAACCGTAACCGAAACCGTCGGTTACAAAACCGGTTCCCGACGGTTCGGTTACGGTTACGGTTAGAAATTATGAAAACCAAAACCAAAAACCGTCAGTTTCAATGAAAAAAAAATGCATCAACTAATTAAATGCTGACACGTGGCACTTAAAAAAAAACGGACCAAACTGAACCGAAAACCGAAACCGAACCGTAACCGAAACCCGCCATAACCGAAACCGTCCCAAACCGCTCCATTCCGGTTACGGTTACGGTTACGGTTATGGTTCGGTCTTTTCACTTAACCGAAATCGACGGTTCGGAACCGAAACCGAACCGTGTGGACACCATTAGCTCTAACTCACATTTTATAAAACATGTGCTTTATTTTTAATAAAATATATTATAATATATATATATCATGTCACGTGGTCATTAAAAGGTGATCATGAAGGGTTTAGGTTAGAAAATGATCTAAATGATCCAAATAATCCAAATTCGTATAGATATACTTTTCAAGCTTTCCCATTAATGTTATTTCCTTTCATTTTTACGTAAATGGACTATTAGCAAAGTATAGAAAGAGAAATATTATATTGTGCGGGAGAGATGAAATTATCCTGTAATTTACCTCTTATACCTGTATCATAACTGTATAAACAAATGGATAGAAGGTATGACCCTACTAACAAAAAAGAATAAAATAAAATTTTCATAAAAAATATAATTTTTTTTATTAAAATCTACTGGTTTTAAACTATCTTCTTGTATGGGTTTGCATATAGTCATGGGTTCTTGGTTTTTTATATTCAAAACAACCTGTCAACCTATACAATGAAACAAATGCTAGAAAACAAAATAGTTAGCAGAGCAAAACAAGCAGCAAAAACATAACACGTAAGAGAAAACTTTAAGTAAGTTTGATCACTCACGCTAATTATAGTATTCTAAATATCTCAGAGTCACCATTTAGCTGCAGGCTTGCATATAATATAAATTAGAAAATAATAATGAAGTCCCGGTCGTGACCAGCTCCATTAATTAAGCTGATCAAATCAAAGAAAAGAAAACTTTGGTTATTTTTTTGGCGTTGACATTCTAGAGTAATGAACACGAAGGACCCGGTCCACGTACAATGTCTCTGATCCTGATCAGCATGCATGACTTCTACTACAGGGATGGAGCCATAATAATTTCCAGTGAAGGAGATCTTATTTAGTGAATATTAAAACTTAATTAGCTGTAGGGGAGGAATTAGAAGTTGGAAGTTGGAAGTTGGAGGGACCAAATGTTGAGTTTATAGGACCAATAATCATTTAGAACCATAAAAAAAATGGATATACACTGATATGCACTTTAAATAACAGAACCAACACATAAGGCTTTAATAAGATATGGAATTTCAATAACAAAATCAAGTAACCCAATCAAAAAGCTTAATTGGAAATATACCCAAAAAGCAAAGAATTCATCATTTACAAATTGACAATCACAAAACATCAAAATTCCACTAAGGCCAGCCACGGAAGAAATATGAACTTTCTCATTCTCAGCTTATTCAAATTTCAACATTTTTCTATCAAAATGAATCAAATAATACCTAATTGATGTTTCAAAAAAGAAAGTAATTGAAATGGAAAAGATAAATGAAATCTAACATTAGAATTGTTTAGCATGAAGTAGGAAAAAAAAAGTGAGCAGTAACATTACTTATTTGACTGAAGCTGGTTTGAGACTTGGGAGTAGTCGGGACAGTGTGGTTTATGGCTTTTGTGAGGTTAATTTTGTTTTTGTTTTTTTAATTAAAAACAGAGCAGTCAGACTTGCACTCATTCTTCGAATAAGTACAAATTAACAATTGTTTTTTTAATAACATTACCAAGTAAGGACTTTTTCATACCTATATATATAACCTATATATATATTTTTAAAACGTCACAGGGTGGCCTCTAGCTGCTCGCCTGTACACTCTTCCGCCCTTGGTTAGATGAGTTAACGTGTTGTTCAAATGTAAAATAAATATATAAATTGATCAGTTTTAATTTTATCTACAACTTACATCAATATTAAAACTTAGATGAGTTAATTTTATCTACCACGGAGATTTGAGATTTATCAACTAAATTACAACGACATCTCTTCCTGTTAGTGTTATATTCCTTTAGTAGTTAAGGGCTAAGGAGAATTTCAGTCCTTTTAAATATATAAACAAAGAATTTTATAACATAAAAAAAAAAGTAAATGTAAATAAAGAAAATTAAAATTGACAATTTTTTTAACCAACAAATCCTTGTGATTTGTGAATCTCCTTCATTGTATAGTTGTCAGACATACTAATAAAATTCACTGTAATCTTTAATTTATGTTATTATTATTTTTACTTGGACACATGAGAGATTTTAATTAATATTGGTGTTCGAGAAATCAGTCGTTTAGACCGATTAATCGGTTTAATAAAGCTAGTTAGTAACAAACTGAGACGAAATAGGTAAAATCAACCTTATTAGTCGGTGACTGTTGGTCAAATCAGTGACAATTAATCGGTGATTAATCTGTCAAATCAACGATTAATTGGTTAAAAATGAACGAAGAAGATAGAGACAGAGAGATGAAGAGTAATTAATTTTCCAATTAATCGGCCGAGGCATCGAGCCTCCATCCGATTAGCATTTAGCGCTAAATAGAATACTATTAATATAGAATCCTTCATTGTTAGTGATCAGATGTAGTTACCACCAAATTATAATTACTATATACGCTGATCATTTTATTTTATTTTAAAATGTTAAATTACATGCTTAGACAATGGTTTGTATGAACCTCTCTCGTTTTGTCCTGTTTTTTCTTTACCACACCTCTTTATTCGGTATAATACAAAAACAAACGAGAATAAAACATTAAAACCTGTCCTGATACGATGAAAAGCTGTCTTTGGAGTTGGCAATACAGGCCACAAAATTGATACATTTCCTAACAAATCAAATATTTTCTCACTACTAGGTCCAAGTTTCATCTATTATTCCTTTGCTATCATTTTCAATTATACAGATTTTACATTGTCATTGAATACTAAAAACTCGAAAATCAAATTCTGCGGCGTATGCAGATTAGTAGATTTGTATAACTTTAAGGTATACACATTTGAGAGACATCTTATTTAAGGTTTAACTATTTATGTTGTTAAGGTCAGCACACAAATATAATTATTTAATTTAGAGGTAATTACCCCGGTAGTTACTCATTTGATACTTTTGATTGTGCACTATCAAAATTGGAGAATTCGGTTCAAAATAACCGTTATAGATGATCTGTGTGACAGAAATGATCATCCGTAAGTAAATTTATCCCGGTGGCCACCTATTTTGAATTAAAATGAAATTAAAAAATATATAACTTTTTATTGGAATTTATCTCCAACTGTCGATCACAGTGATGGACTGTTAAAGATCATATATTATTTTTTTAAAATAAAATAAAAAAAATAAAAACTTGGTTAAAAAAACGAAATAAAATTCTTATTAAAATTAGTGATGGACGATTGGAGAATATTTTTTTTTGTTTTTTTAAATCTCGTTTTAATTCACAATTAGGTGGTCATTACACTAGTGTAATGTCTCACCAAATGAGTGGCCACTAGTGTAACGTCTTACCAAATGGGTAGCCACTAGGTTGCTAGGTTAAATTTACCTACGAATGACCATTTTGATTTGAATTTCTCATGTAATGGACATTTTGATTGTGCCCAACCAAATGGTTGGGCACTAAGGTAATTATCTCTTTAATTTAAATTCAACTTTCCATTCTAATTTTCTTTTTATTAATGAGTAACTATATTATATTGTGTCAATCTTGGTAGAACCATATATCAAGCTTGAAGCTAGTGCATATATAAAATCCCCTTCTGTAATTCATTTGATCAATTTCTCTGCTAATTCAGCTATAGCTATTGTGAGATTTTTTCAACGAGCTTCTTACTACATACCAAAAAACCGAAAAAGTTAAGCGATATATAGCTACAAATAATTAGACTTTTTATTTCATTATATATGGCCATCAGTCAAATGGAAATACATGACCTCACCTTATTCTTGATCGAGTTATCTTTAATGTATAATAACAAAAATATAATTTGCTAATCAGGTCGGACCTGATTTTTTTTATGCAGGTTCACTGATTATGATAATCATTTTATAATGCTAATTAAATCAGAAAACTGATCAGAAAATACCCTAATAACAAGTTCTGCTTAATATAACAAGCTAGTTTGCAAACTTAGCCTTGTAATCTGTCCACAACTGGTTGACATTCTTCCCCAGCAAATCAACAAAGTAGCTATCATTGTATCCATCTTTCATCTTCTTGTTCAACTCTGCAACGAATCCATTTCTCAACCCATTACAGTAGTCCAAAAACCTGGCCGTAATGTCATAACCTTGGTCCCACCTATCACCTCCTCCGGCTTTCACCCAATGAGCCGGTATGTAATTCGCCTTCAACCTCACGTAATCTGCTATCCCTTCGATCACTCCTCCGGGAGCTTTTCCGATCCCGTTTTGCCAAATGTGTGACATTTCGTGGAAAAGCACTCCATTGAAATCCCACTTGATGTCACCTTTGATATTCTCGATGTAATCGTCGTGGAAATGGACTTCATTGTTGACTACGTATGCGATGTACTTGGATTCTTGATCGACGAAGAAGATCACCTGAGGCCGGTTTGTTCGTTCTGCTGGGGTGTTCTGCTGGAGAATTCTCCAGATGAATTCGGAAGCGGCTGCCATTCGTTGCTTAGTGTAATCGGCTCCGAGCTCATTCGTGAATCGAATGCCGCCGCGGGTTGTTGTGGCATTGTTAATGACGAGGTACTCGACTGCATGGATTCCATGCAATGCTGCTAGGGTTAGGAAACAAATGAAGAAGAAAGTTGATCGAGTCATTTTTTACAATTTTTTGGATTATGAATTGATGGTTGAATAATTGTGTTTTCGTTGTTCATTTATAGAGAGTAAATGATCATGTATTCATCTATGTACGTGTTGACGTGCTGTCTAGCTTGATTGTGACTCGAAGACGTTGAATATTTCTGTCGTTTGACTTTTCAAAAGAGCATTCAATAAATTAGAAGAAGCTGTTGAAGGTACATCCATATTCAATACCAGAGCCGGCCCTGGGGTCTATGTTTTTATATATTTATATATCGTTGAATGGAATGATTTTGATTTTGATTTTATAAAAAAGGTTATAAATGTTTTTTTTTAAATCTCAAACATTAAAAATAATAATAATAACAATAAATAGTCTAATTATATGGATTAAGATCCTATATATATATATAGGTAATTAAAGTTTTTTTTCTTTTACGAATCGATTTAAAGTTTTTTTTTTTTATTCAATTTCGAAATTTCTTTTTAGTTATGTGTTATGTACCGTGTAGGCTCAGCCCTCATAATAAACCTATTTTTTAGATTTTACCTAGGAGCCTCCGAAAAATCAGAACCAGCTCTGTTCAATACATTAATTGTACCATTTTCAAATTCTTATAATGTTTCATGATCTGCTGATATCTGTAGTCGAAATTAATTTTTTAAATATTTTTACTTCTAGTATCTTTCATTGCAGTGTATTATCGTGTATTATCTAAGGTATTTCTTAATGGGAAGAAATTAGAATAGCATAGGATAGGATCTCAATCCTCGGAAAGAGATTGTTACACTTTCTCTTCTTTATTTTTTATTTTCTTCAATATTATATACCTCTATCATCCACTTCTAGTAGAGTTGTTAGATACTTCCTCTTTATCTTAGTGATAAATATTCAAGTCCAATATTTGTCAATAAACTCCTAACCTAATTGATGTTACGATTTTAAAAAAAAATTACGTTTATAATACCGAGTCAAAGGACAAGTAACTTAATTTTATGTACAAAAAGATAATTTTTGTAAAAATAGAGTAACTTTTATAATTTTTTCTATTTTTTTAATAAATCCCACATATATAATTAAATTTGAACAAAACTTATAAATTTCAAAATTCTTCCACGAATTAATTACAAGCTTCATCCTATTGAGGTTTGCCGGATCATAATTCGCGTAAACTTCTTCCATGATAATTTTTGACTTGGCAGTTGGCAGTTGGTAGTATCATTGACTCCGACTTTTCATCCTACATGTAAACTTGTTAATTTTTTGTCTTCTGGAATATAAACTATCATCGTTTGATCTAATTGAAAATCTATCTGCTTCTTCATTGTTTCAAATTTAACTCGAAAAAGCTACATGGCCTTTGTTTTCCATGAGAAGACAGAGATTAGTCAAACAAAAACACAATTCATCCAAGGCAAGCAAAGTGGTTGTAACTTGTAAATATTAATATTCAGTTGGCAGACATTTTGACTCATCGCATTCATAGTAACATCCAGAAGTTGCTTCCCAATTAAGGATTGACTGGTGATCTATACTGTGATAGTACGTCTTTGAAACTTCAACAATATATTATTTTAAAAAAAAAAACTTCAACAAAACTGTTAGGATTTGTATGACACTAGTATGTACAGTTTCCCAAGTTTAGAATTATCCGATAACTTATAGTTAATTACTTTTGATGATTATTATTAATAAAATCATTTATTTGAACAAATTCATATGGTGGTAGGACTATTCAATGGGTTACGTTTAGGGTATCTTTGGGATTGCAGTGCTCAAGAAATAATTAGCTTTTAACTTAACTTTAGGGAGAACTTTAAAAGTAATCAAAAAATTAGTGTGTTTATTGTTTTTATCCAAGATTAGTAAATTTATTGTTTTTACCAAATTTTCCACTTTTGGGACAAAATTGCCATTCAGTAAAAAAGAATTGAAAAACAAAACTAAATAAAAAAACAAGAGAAAATAAAAATCAATTAATAAAGAAATCAAAATTTAAAAGAAAAGGAAAAAGAAAGTTGAAAAACTACATAACCGTCAATTGAGACTTGAGAGTTTCATTCATCTTCAGTGTGAGTCACAAACCACAAAAGAAAGAGCAGAGTCAGGCAACAAGGAACACCGACGACGATGAACACTATGAAGACCCAACAACGACGGGTGGTGCAGATGGAGAGAGAGGACGAAGACCCGACCTGACCCCGATAGAGAGACAAGTCCAAGTTATTGACACGAGAGAGGACAGTCGACCGATTGTGACCACCAGAGAGAGAGGAGAGGCGACCGACTGTGACAACGGTTTGACTCCAGTCACCGGCGTCTTCGATTTCAGTCACCGACGGTTTGCACTTCCTCTTTATATTTTTTTTTAGGGTTTCAATTTATTTGTATTTTTGGTTGCATTTATGGATTTGATTTATAAAAAAAAAAGTGATTTTGATTTCAAATTCCATTTCAAAATTGATTTTGATTTCAAATTCTATTTCGAATTTGATTTTGATAGATTTCGAAATTAATTTTGTTAACTTGTGATAGATTTCGAAATTGATTTTAGGGTTTCTTTTTATTTGTATTTTTGGTTGCATTTGTGCATTTGGATGGAGTTAATTTTTTATTCCGAATTCGATTTCAAAATTGATTTTTATTTGGATTTTGATTTTGATTTGAGTTTATTTTGATTTATATACACCAACCAATGTAAATATTTCAATTAATTCAATATTGTGTTCTGCTTTCTGTTTTCAATTGCGAGCGATTTTGTGTTGCTTTGGTTGGTTGAATTTTGTTAATTGTTGTCGACCATAATTCTGATGTTGTACATTGCTTGGATGTGGAGAAAGTCGATCCTTTAATTCTTAAGAAATTGTTGTTAATAATTTTTCAATATGCTTGTGGATTTGTCTTTATTATGGGGATAACTGTGGATTTGTGTTTGTTTTTCAATATCACCATTAATTATTGGGATAACTGTGGATTTTTACTGAATTTTTTATGTTTTATGGTGGTGGACAATGTTTTGTTCTTGTGCTCCAAGTCAGTTGTTGTTATGTTATGTTTTGGTGGTGGACAATGTTTTGTTCTTGTGCTCCAAGTCAGTTGTTATCTTTTAATTGTTGATTGTTATGTTATTTTAAAGTATTTTTACTGAATGTTTTATGTTTTATGGTGGTGGACAGTGTTTTGTTCTTGTACTCCAAGTCAGTTGTTGTTATGTTTAATTTTGTCTTTTTGGTGTTGGGTTAGCTTTAGTTTAATGTTTGTTGTGTGGTGTGCTTTGGGTTTGTTGAGTTGTAGAGGTTCTGCTCCTGTATTGTGGTGGGCTTCTGCTTTTGCTTTTGCTTTTGCTTTTGCTTTTGCTTCTTATTGTTCTTTGTGTTGTATGTTTCACGGTTTCGGTTTTCTTGGTGCTGAGAGGTCATCTTGTTGCTTCTTGTGTTGTGTTGTAGCCTTTTAGCTTTTATAATTATATTGTTGTTCAAAAAAAATTGTTATTTCAATATGCATTGTTATTTATTTTGACAGATTTCATGGTTTGCGTTGAAGTCACTGAATTTGAATAAGTACTCAATAGTTATTCATTATGTTATTTTAATACTCGGTGTACAACTGGTTTGATGCTACCAGATGCTACCAAATACTCCCCTGAAGGCTTGTTTGAGTGGATTGTGAAATGAACAATCCTGGATAAATTTTCATTTTCTAATATTTGTACTTTGTTTGGTTTGGTTTTCATTTTCATTATCATCTTGGTTTGGTTTAGGCACAAGCACATCGTCATCTCCAACTTCGATGACGCCTTCTGGTAAGTGTGCTTTGTTTGTCTTCTATTTTCTCTATTTTTGTTACATGAATTATACTCTGGTAGCATTATCTGCTTGTCTGAATCGGGAGTGCTCGGTACCACCAATACGATACGCTAAAAGAAAACCAATTGTATATAGGACGATGTAGAATTCAGACCATATGGCATTTCTTTTGGTATAATGAATTGTGTAGGATGCATGCATAAACAAGTATATATAGTGTGTTTAGCAGATATTGCTGTTTTTTTCAATTTAATAGTTCGTTTAAGATGATAAGTAAATGGATGTTGGGATGACGTAATGAATAATTGGTGGAGGTTGTTAACTTTGTACAAAAGTGCATATGTTTCATGAAAACTGAGTTTAGTATCTAAATAATTTTAGGAGATTTCAGTTGATACTTGTTTATCAGGAACCAGCAGAGTGATGTGAAATTGTGTGTTTTTTGGTGGTTTAATTAATGAAGTGAAATTGGGTATGACTAATATGTTTAATTATTGTGAATGGATGTGTTTAATGGGTTATGACTAGTTTGTTTAATTGTTATGAACGGTGTGTTTAATTGGGTATGAACTGGTGTGTTTAATTGTTGTGAACGGGTGTGTTTAATGGGTTATGACTGGTGTGGTGGCAACTTGGGTGTTTGTTTTTGGAGGGGTCTGGTGTGGTGTTTGGCCTTTGACTCTTGAATAAATTTACATTTTTTTTTAAATATCGATAATTATAGATTTTGGAAGCAACTGGAATGTTAAAATATTGCTCCAGTCAATGAGTTATTGTGAACTGGTGTGTTTTAATTATGTGAAATTATGTGGTTTTTGTGGTTTCATTTCATTAATGATGTGAAATTGGGTATGAATTGGTGTGTTTAATTATTGTGAACGGGTGTGTTTAATGGTTTATGACTGGTGTGTTTAATTGGGTATGAACTGGTGTGTTTAATTATTGTGGACGGGTGTGTTTAATGGGTTATAACCGGTGTTATGACTGGTGTGTTTAATTTGGTATGACTGATGTGTTTAATTGTTGTGAACGGGTGTGTTTAATTGAGTATGATTGGTATGTTTAATGGGTTATGACTAGTATGTTTAATGGGTTATGACTAGTGTGTTTAATTGGGTATGTTGCTGTTGTTATTGTTATTGTTTTGGTCCCTTTGTCAGGGTCCCTTGTTTGATCTGTTTTTGTGCTTTGTCTCCATCATTAAATTGCTTTTAAAAAAGTTTTTGTAATAATTGTCCTATAGAACCAATTGTTTGTTTTGTATCTTGCAGTCGGTGAACTTGGATCAGATGTGCTCAAATTAGTTAATATATATATATATATATGTGTGTGTGTGTGTGTGTGTGTTTTAGCTTATGTTAAGTTTGTTTATTTCAAAGGATTTGGATACTTTAGATAACTAGAGTGAGATGATGAGAACTCAGGTTGAGAAATTTGATTATGAAACTAATTTTTCGTTTTTTTAATGAATAGAAGAAGGCTTGGAAGCGTGAACCCTGAGAAGAGGAGATCGTATGTCCAACCTCAAAACTGATATACAATTAGTGGACAAAACGGAACCGATAAATAGGTAAATGTTCGGAAGGAGTGATTTAGTGTAGAAAATTCAAGCCGATGGGGTGATTTAATGACTATGCCTAAATATATTCCAGTAATGTTGAGTATTGTAATTTTTACATTTCAATTTGTCACTAGTATTTTTTCTACAAATTAATGCAGGGTTTTTATTGTTTAGACATTATGGTCATATCATATAATATCTATATCATATAATGTTTAGGATAATAATCGTGTTGTTGCCTCAATTTCAATACATAAAAAATCTTTAGAGTATAATTTTGTCATGTGTTAATTTTTTTTTTCCTTGATGGAGTTGCAGCAAATCTGGTAATTTTGGTGGATGGTGGCAGATTATTAACACACCAAAAATTTCCACTTTTAACACACCAAATCTGTTAACAAATGACATGCTTCATACAAAATGCAAAATCCTTAATAAATAATTTGTTTCATCAATAAATAATCATCAACATTAGTTTCATCACAATTTCAAAACAAGTGTTTTCAACAAAATACAAAATCCTTACTAACAGTTCATGAAATATAATTTCAATGTAGTTCATGAAATACAACTGAATTCATAACAATTTCAATATAATCCTTAATAAAATAAACACGATTTTTTGGAAATATTCCATTCGCTTGGGTGTCCAATGGGAAAATGACACTGGAATAGCTTTCCAACCAGATGCTTGTTTTGTAGAAATCAGAACTGAAGTAGATAAATTTCTTTACAAAACCTATAAATTTCGCTTGTTATATTCCTGCATTTCAACCAATAAAAATATCACATTTAGATACCAGTTTATTAAACCAGTCATACATTAAACAAGATGTAACCAATTAAACATATTAGGGGCAACCCAATTAAACACATTGGGGCAACCCAATTAAACACACCAATGCAACCCTAATTAAACACACAAGGGCAAACCAAATTAAACACACCATGGCAAACCATATTAAACACACCACGGTAAACCAATTAAACAGACAACGGCAAACCTATTAAACACACCGGTGCGACCCAATTAAACACACCGGGACGAATCAAATTAAACACACCACTGTATACTAAATTAAACACACCAAAGCAACACAGTTAAACACACCAGAGCGAACCAAATTAAACAAACCACTGCATACAAAATTAAACACACTAGGAAAACCCAATTAAACACACAAACCAATTAAACATATCGGTGTAAACCAATTAAACACACCATTACAAACCAATTAAACACATTGGGGCAACCCAATTAAACACACCGCACTCAATTAAACACACCAGGTCAAACCAAACTAAACACACCAGATCAAACAAATTAAATACACAACAGTTAATCAATTAAACACACAAAGGTTAATCAATTATACACATCGATGCAAACCATCTTCTTCAACCTAAATTCACCATCAAATCTAAAAATGAAACAAATTAACATAGGGTTTCAAAATCATACATCTAGAAGAAGGACTTGCATCATCTCGATTCATCATGAAATCCACATAATACAAATCTCAATCCCTGAAATTCGAACCAAAAACTGAATCTCCTCTATATGGGTTTTATGTGATTTATAGAGACAAAAAAATGGATTTACAGTTTCAACAATGGTAGAAATTGAAGTCAGATTTTTGATTTAATTGTATTTCGGACATGGGAGACAACCGATTGCAGAAATTGAAGGATAAAGTAGCGAAGGTGAAGATCGAAAAATGGGAGACATGTATTTCAGACTTGTATTTGAACAAAATGAAGAGAGAAAAAAATAAGACCTATAATTTGGACATGGGAGACAACCGATCCAAGAAATTGAAGGACGGATGAGCAAAAATGGGAGACCGGTGGTACGAAGAAAATGAAGAGAAGAAAATATTTCAGACAAAAAAAATTTATAGATCGTGAACAAGAAAAGAGAGAGAAGAAAACTTTCCAGTCAAAAAGAAATGGTAGATCGTGACCTAACAAATAGAGAGAAGACAAACTTTCCAGTCATAAAGATAATTAATAAAACAAATAATGAATAAATGAATAATAAAATAAATAATGAATAAAATAGGGGCATTTGGGTCTTCATTGTCAAAGATTTGGTAAAAACAATAAAATTATTAATGTTGGGTAGAAACAATAAACTAACTTAATATTTTACTACAAATGGGTATTTCCTCGTAACTTTAAGGAAAAAGTAGATAGTAGATAGGTCTTTGGTAAACTAAATTTTAACATGGTTTAGTTTTTGAAAAGCTGAAAAATGTATTTGATAAAATGACTGAAATAAACATCATCAAACAATATGAAAAATATACGAATGCTATAATAATTATATATTAAAAATTTAATATAATTATAATAAAATTGAAATGTTAAAATAATATATTATATAAAAAATAATAAAATAGTCAAACTGTCATAGGTGGATCTGTCCACCTTCGGTGACCGAGACATTGGTGTCGTCTGACATATCCACTCATGACCTCTTCTAGTGTTGGAATCTTCCACGTCGGAAGAGGCTATTGCCTCTTTCGAGTCACCATAAAAGGAGGAGGTGCGAGCCTACTTTATCGCTATAAATGGAGGAGGCCTCCTCCACTATTGGAGGAAATACCGGCCACCTTTGGTGACGCCAATGTCGCCAAATCTCCTCGGAGTTGGAAAACTCTGGTGGTGGCCGCCACCACTGTTGGTTTTTTTTTAACGACAAGTGTATTGAATACAAGTCAAAACCAAGCACAAAACGACCATAATAGGCCATAGGAGTGCGACCAACACCAACCCAACCTGAGAAAAACAGAAGACTAACAACACATGATCACAAAGTTGCACAACAAACATAGAACACCAAATAAGAAAACCAAGCACGACTACAAGTTAGACATCAGTAACAAAAAACATAGAGACCGAAAAAGTACCTATTTGAGGTCCCTATTTCCTAACTTTTGTTCTCACCTTCGAGCATATTTTTGTATATAATGTGTTTGTTGAGCATTGTGTAGGTACATATTCCCTACATATGATATTTGAGCTTAAATGACAGTTTGAGAAGCCAAATTGAGCAAAAAGAAGTCAATAATGGAAGTATTCAGAGTTGTCGTGGTCTCGCCGTTGAACCAAACCGTGGTGTGATCCGTGGTCACTGATGGCAAGTTTCTGTGTTGGATCCATCATCGAATCAGAACGCGACATAGAGACCTCGGCACTGGTTAACTCTGTTTTCCAAAGGTTAGTGGGCTGAAAATGCAAGTGCCCATGAAACATACACACATTTCCGGATCCATATCTCCCTCCTTAGAGTGAACTAGGTTTAGTACCACCTATTTTTAGAAAGTCCCAGAAGTCTAATTTCCATCAGTATTTACGGATAGCAATTCCAGGTTTTCTAGAGGGAAATATATATGTTTTCGTAATGGTGCGTAAGGCTGGAAACATGACAACGGTAGAGAGCTTCATGCAAAACACCCAACTTTCGGGGACCATATATCCCTTCTCATATCGAAATAGTTTTGTACCATATATTTTCGGAAAACCATAGAAGTCTTCTCTGCAGCGGTTTTTACAGGTAGCAATTCCAGGTTTTCTAGATGGAGATATGCATGTTTTCGTAATGGTGCAACAAGTTGGAAACTGGTATCGCGGCCGCAACGTCGTCTTGCTAGACAACGACACTTAAGTCACGAAAATTATTGTCGCTAGGTGTGCCGTCTTGCAAGACCGCGACACACCTGATTCCAGACCGCAACATATCAGTTTTAAGCCATTTTTAAAGGGGTAAATGTGTCCTTTTGCACCCTAATTCATCCTAAAATGTTCCCTAACTATAAATACATCATTTTATCCTCTTCTCTTCACCAAACAAAGACCCAAAACAGAGCAACCCTTTATTTTATTCATCTTCATCATCAATCAAGAGAGAGAAAAGAATTCAAAGCTGACATGGAGGTTCTCCTCCATAGGAAGCTCACCACCACCCATTTCTACACATCATCTACCACATTTTAGAGTAGATTGCATGGAGAAATGAGAGGTCTTGGACCAATTTTGAGATAGCAAGCAAGGATCCCATGGAAAAGGCCATCGTCTAGGGTTGTCTCCTTTAAACTCTTCTCTTGTATATCTTGTTGTCTTTGATGTGTAACCCTCATTTGGGAAATATTGTAAACCTGATTTGTGCTCAATATATGTAGGTTGATTATATATTCGTTTGGATTTTGATTTGTTCTTGCTCTTACTGAATAATTTTTTATCTTAATATGCTTATGTATAAATATTGAAAATTGATATGTGTTTATTGATGGGATTAGGAGTAAATTAACTTAATTGTATGAATAGTTGTAATAAAATATCTCATTTATGTGTGTATATCTTTGGAATGTCAAAATTAACTTGTATGGATGGGTATTGAGTGTTTGTGGGTTTTTAGTTGTGCCTAGGAAGACCAATCCAGGTATAACATTAACCACTTAGCTCTTAAGAATGGATGAAACTTGTTTTATGCATGACCTTTGCTAGAATAGGTTTTGGCTTTATATTCATATGCTTAATGCACTACAAAAAAAGTGTATATTAGTGACTAACTATTTTCGACGGCTCTAATTACCGTCGGTGATTCAGCCTTTTACGACGGGAATTTCAGCACCGTCGAAAATAATGAAAAAATTAATACCACATTTTCGATGGCAAAAGGCTATCGAAAATAGTAAAAAAAAACCATCTAAAATGACCAACATTTTCGATGACACTGTTTATACCGTCGAAAATGACCCACATTTTCATCAGCGCTATACATTTTCATCGATACATATACCAACATTTTCATCGGATATAAAATGCATTAACTATTTAAATATGTAGTTGTAGCAAAATGGTAAAATCAAGTCATACTTTTCTATCAGATAAGAGAATATTTTAATAAAAATATTTAATTTGAAACACAATATCATAACATATTAAATAGTATGTAAAATATAGATTCAATTGAATAATGTGTAAAATATATCAATAGTTTTTATATAAATTGTATGCAAAATATATCAGATATCAAGTTATAGCAAAATGGTAAAAGCAACACTTACCATCTTCAATGTCTATGGTTCGAACCATGAAAGTTGCACGAATTATTTGGAATTTAAGCCTGAATCAGGGTGATGTGGGGTGTACCTAGTTGATCTTGGGGGTTCCTTGAGAAGGGTCTAAGATGAGGTGAAGTATTAAAATTCAATTAATTTTGACTATTTTTTATTACTATTATCAACGATAAATGACCTTCGAAAAAAGTGGTATTTTCGCAGCTCGTCGTCCATTTTAAATATTATTTACGACGATCATTTTTATTTTTTACGACGGCCATTACTGTCGAAAAAAGTGGTATTTTCGACGGCCCGTCAATAAAAGTTTATTTTCGACGAACGTATTTTCAACGGCATTCGACAACAGTTTCCCATCAAAAAAGTGTATTTTCGAATCTTTTTCGACGGCTTTTAGCCCTCGTTGATGTCTATTTTTTTATAGTGTTGGTAAGGACTTGAGACACAATTGCTCTAGCCATGACCTTTGGGGAGTGATTCGTGTTTGTGAATCTCTTAATTGAGAGAATAAGCCTTTATCTTGAATTAGAAATGCTTAATGCATTAGGTTGGCTCTACATTCTTGTGCTTAATGGGTCTTTGACCTAAGACACAATTGCTCCATCCATGACCTTTGGGGAATGATGATTTGATTTATGTATTCCTTAATCAACAAATGATTCTGAACAAGAGATTATTTGATTTCGAAACTCCTTAATCGTGAGAATGAGCCCCTGACTAATAGGATGTCCTTAATGTCTATTAATCAACTTATGAGCACTTGTGTATGGTGAAGTTATGGAACTTGTGTGACTATTCTCATGCATCTCTCACATCCACCATTTTATTATTTGTCACTTTAATCACCATTATCACCTCTCCATATTCCTTTGATTTTATTTTGCATTCTTTGTATTTACATTCCTTCACACACAGATACCACCTCCCTATGGACGATACCATCGCTTACCGTTTTACTAAATTTTCAAACTTTAGAGCACATTACGTTGGAATAATAATATAAATATCTTTTGATAATTGCAATTTGATAACGACACAAAAAGGCGAGTATCAAAACTGGCACCGCTGCCGGAGAGGTGTCTTTTCGTTGATTGTTTTTTATTTTAGCTTAAGTTCTGTAAATATTTAGATTTAATCGCTTTGCGTATATATATATACATGTATGATGTTAGGATTTTTCTTTTTAGTTATAGCATATGCGTTTAATGTTATTTGAGTTAGGCTTAATTGCACAAACATCCCCTAAGTTTAAATGAAATTGCACTCATATGCAACCTTTTCATTTATTGCACAAATATCCCCTGTAAAAAGTTGACCAACATGGAATAACGAATTTACCCTTACACAAATTATCAATTCTGGTCCCTCTATTTTCTATAATAGCAGGTCAATCCAAAAAAATCTTTGACTTTTAATTAAAAATTTAGTTTTTACATTCTATAAGTATTGAACCTTAAACCTTAAACCTTATAGTTGGAAAACACAACCCTTAACCAATTGAGCTAACCAAATACATTAATAGAAATTCGTTAATATATATATATAATGTATAATGTATATATAATGTATATGTATATGTATATAGTTATATATGTAAATATGTGTATATGCATATAGTTATATAATTATATTTTAAAGCTTAATTGACAAAATAATATAAATATGTTTATTTCCATAATTTTAACATATTTAAAATAATTATTTTCCTTATATATATATCCAGTTATATAATGTATAGATGTATATGTATATAGTTATATATGTAAATATGTGTATATGTATATAGTTATATAATTATATTTTAAAGCTTAATTGATAAAATAATATAAATATGTTTCTTTCCATAATTTTAACATATTTAAAATAATTAATTTCCTTTTTTTCATTTTAATAAATCTATTTTTTATATTATTAAATATAAGTTTATTATATATATTATATGTATGAGTTCATTTTAATATAAATAGATTTAAATTATTTTAAACAAGTTATGTAACTATATATTATAAACTATATATTTATATTTATATATTTAAAATAAACTCATGTATATATGTATATGTAAATATATGTATATGTATTTAGGTATATATTTAAAATATAATTATATAACTATATACATATACACATATTTACATATATAACTATATACATATACATATATACATTATATAACTGGACATATATATAAGGAAAATAATTATTTTAAATATGTTAAAATTATGGAAAGAAACATATTTATATTAGTTTGTCAATTAAGCTTTAAAATATAATTATATAACTATATATATATACACATATTTATATATATAACTATATACATAAACATATATACATTATATAACTGGGTATATATATTTAAATTAACGAACTTCTATCAATGTATTTGAGTAGCTCAATTGGTTAAAGGTTGTATTTTTCAACTATAAGGTTTGAGGTTCAATACTTATTGAATACAAAAACTAAATTTTTAATTAAAGGTCAAATGTTTTTTGGGATTAATCTGCTATTATAGAAAATAGAGGGACCAAAATTGATAATTTTATATAAGGGTAAATTCGTCATTCCATGTTGGTCAACTTTTTACCGGGGATGTTTGTACAATAAATGGAAAGGTTACATATGAGTGCAATTTCATTTAAACTAGGGGGGATATTTGTTCAATTAAGCCTTTGAGTTATGGTGTGTTAGGAAAGGAAATTTTCAGGTTGGATGGACCTCACAACTCTAGAACAGACACCCACAAATCTAATCACCCGTGAAGTCCCAAACAAGGCTCTCTTAAGCGCCACTTGAACCCTTCTTGGCTAGGCTGTCTGTAAAGGAGTTTGTAGACCTTGGATTAAAGACTACTTTTAGCCCTCTCATTTGATCCATATAACCCTTGATATCGTAAATCGTTCTAACATGATTAAAGCTCCCAATTCCGTCAGAGTTATTTCGGTTATAATGAGGATATTTCGGTTAGCAAGAGTATATTTTGAAGCACAAAGTTTGAAAGCTCTGAGAATAGCCAAGATCTCTATTGTATTAGACTCAAGAATGCTAATAAAAGTAGAAAGATGCATAAAGAATTCCTTTTCGAATCTCTTAGAACACCTCCAATACTTGCGGGTCCCGATCATCAAATGCTGGAGGAATCCAATGAGAAAGGCTGGAAATCTTTGGCTTAGTATAATCAATGCAACTCACCTTTAAGTTGAGCAACATAGTCGAAACTGGAATGTTGAAACCTTTCCCATGGAATTTAAACAATCATGCCACCTTGAATTTCACCACCTTCATCACCTGATCTATAGAACTCTGATTGCCTTCGAACACCACCCCATTTCTAGCCTCCCGGATCGATCAAGTCATTGCGTAAAACAAGATGATCCAAGCTCGTAAATATTTAGAGGCTCGGCAAATACCATTCCAACTTATCGCCCAATCCTTCATGTCATTACTGAAGCAACAACAAACATCCCACCAATCCATACAAGAAGCCCAGATCCTCCACGACCAAGGACAATGAAGAAACAAGTGATCAATGGTTTTCTTGTCATTGTTGCACAACGGACAGTTAAAGTTCACAACATTTCACAAACTGAATCGATCAAATTGACTCTAACCAGAAGTCTTCCTGGAGTGATCTTCAGAAGGAGGAGCTTCTAAGCATATTCGCATAGAGCTCACCGCGAACTTCCCGTCATTGCCAAACGACCAAACAACAGAATCATGTATGTTCCTATGTATAGTCAAACACTTTAAAGTTGAAAAGAAGCAAGACCATTGGTGTAGTTCCCAATCGAACGAAGGTCTACGAAGATCCATATTCCAGTCCCAATTCGATCCATTCCAACGACCAAAGTTCTTGACTAAACCCGCTTTCTTCTTTGCTAAAGCATAGATTCTTGGGACGGTCTTATGTAAGGGAATGTTATCCCATTTCATCTCCGACCAGAAGTTGATTCTATCCCTACAACCTAGAATGGCAACTATCCCATCATTTAAGACTTACGTAGAAACAGAGGCCATCTTCAAATAACGAACTGACTGCCCTCACAAAGTGAGAAGATTTGGTACGGGTTTACCAGTTCCATAATAACATCCAGCGATTTAAACTGTATGTGGCACAGATTACTGCCTTCCATATAAAAGAAACCTCAATGCCAAACCTCCAAGCCCACTTAGTCAATAATCTTTTGTTCTTGTCAAGAACGCGGCCAATGCCAAGACCACCATTACTTTTACTATTGCACATAGTCACCCAGTTCACCGAGTAAATCCTTTTCTTGATCGTGCCATCACCCCCAAAAGAAACCCCTTTGTAACTTTTTGATCTTATTAGCCACCTCGACGAGAATCCTGAAAACCGAAAGGTAGTACGTAGGAATGCTCGAGAGCACTGATTTGATCAACACTAGCCCCCCTCCTTTTGGCAAATATCTAATCTTCCAAGAAGCCAACATATTCTCAATCTTATGTAACACCGGGTTCCAAAAAGCCTTCGTGCATGGGTTGACTCCAAGAGGTAGACTGAGATAAGTGATGGGAAGGGAAGCACTCTTACATCTAAAGGCAGCTGCCCACTCAACATTCTCATCTTCTTTTCTACCCACCTTAACAAGACACGAATTATGGAAATTAATCCAGAGCCCCACCCGAAGCCAACTCGAAGCACCTGAAAATCCTTTTAGTAGCAGTCATAAGGTTTTCCATCTTTGGCTCCACGAAAATTATAGTGTCATCAACAATTGAAGATGAGAGACATGCACCTCATTGCAACCGAACATACCCCCTTTCAACATATCTAAACCCGAAGCCTTCTTGAACAGACAATTCAAGGCTTTAATTACTAGATTAAAAGGAAAGGGGGACAGTGGATCACCTTGACAGAGACCTTTTTCTAAAGTAAATTGATTTGTAGGACTCCC
Source organism: Dipteronia dyeriana (assembly GCA_032871835.1). Classification (NCBI taxonomy): domain Eukaryota; kingdom Viridiplantae; phylum Streptophyta; class Magnoliopsida; order Sapindales; family Sapindaceae; genus Dipteronia; species Dipteronia dyeriana. Next base: position 90,360,196 of record CM065295.1, on the reverse strand, counting down.
ATTAACCAACACTGATAGCAATGGAGACGAGATACAATTGTAAATCCAATTTGTCCACCTTACTCCGTAACCCACCACTGTTGGTATTTATATTGTAATACTTCAAAAATAATATCCCGACTATAAATAAAAACATAGAAGAAATTAATGAAATCTAAAATTGGCCTATGAGTCTATGACTTGACATTATACACTAGTTCTATATATTTTTCTAAGTAAACCATGCATTTTTCTCAATTTCTTCTCATTTAGATAATCAATATATATATATATATATATATAAAAGATTTGTCACATACGATTCGTGAATATATGGCTTATATACAAACCCACTTTTCGATTGGTGGAGCTTGATAACTCTTTTTTTTTTTGTACTTCATGAGATATATATTCCTCATTAGTCTCATTGTCTGTTGTTGTAAGCTGGGAGCAGGGTAAAATTATTGAGTTCCACTTTTCGATTGGTGGAGCTTAATAACTCTCATTTTCTGGCACTTCATGAGATATATATTCCTCATTAGTCTCATTGTCAGTTGTTGTAAGCTGGGAACAGGGTAAAATTATAGAGTTAACAAAGGAGCTTTAGCTTTAGTGGTTGTCATGAAGTTGAAACTTGGAATGAAATTAGAGGGTTTAATGAAAGATAGGCCGACATGAAACTTGTGTCTCCGCTTTGTCATTAACGATTGATTTTCACTAACTAATGAAGTTGTTGCCATTCTGTTGCGCTTTCAATTTGGGTTTTCAATTTGGGTTTTCAATGAGCTTACAAGGATTAATGAGATAAATATAATAAATATTAAAAATGGGAAGTGACAATGTGTAATTGTAAAGTTGAGATTCTTGAGTACTGACAAGTCCTAAAGAAATGTTCATACTCCTAAGTATAAAAGTGTTAAAATAATAAATTAACCGGTAAGACCGGGTCAATTCACAGGGAGGTTGTTCACTTGTCCCTGTAGAATTAATTATCTAGATTAATTACTAAGCTTGTTATAAAATGTAAATCAATTAAAATTAAAATTGGGGTTAAGGAATCTACTGTTGGTAATCCGAATATAATCAAATTATTAATATTTAGTCCAGATTAATGGGAGGGTATTCCACTCCACTGACCACTCTCTAATAGATGTGGGTAAAAGTACTCACTGTGCTAGACAATTTCTGTCTGTCTACAGTGAGTCAAAACTCTATAAAGATTAGAGGGAAGAAATCACTCTCTGATAGATATGGGTAAAAGTACCCACTGTGCTAGACAATATCTGTCTGCCTACAGTGAGTCAAAAACTCCACAAAGATCAGAGGGAATAAAGCATAAAAATAATAAACGTACCAAAATTGGATAATATTTTCCATATCAACGGTATCACCTTTGGCCACAATTATATAAAATTAGCCAGATAAAATTTAACTAGAAAATAGCTATTTTATTTAAACTAAGAATTTGAGAACAAAAGAGAGAAAATTTTACAAATCTAATATCAGATTTGGATTCAGGATGTCCAAATTAGGGGGGAGAGGTCCCATATTTATACAAAATATAGATGAAAATTGACCATCATATGAATTTAGAATGGAGCGTCCAGATTTCGTCACGTCATCAGTGGACAGTGAATAGTGAACAGTAACCGCATCAGTGAAAGTCAACAGTGCACCGGCTTCTAGAATATGATTCTCTGCAGCACGTGTACGGTGCACTCACAATTCGGGCCAATAGAAATATGTCACGTCATCAGTCAACAGACAAAGTCACCAGTCTTCTAGAACGTGATTCCCCGCAGTCGCTTGTACGGTGCACTCGTAATTCGGTCCAATAGGAATATGTCACATCATTAGTGAACATTGAAAGTCAACTGTGAACAGTGAAAAGTCAAAATTACAAAAATGTCATCCGTGGCCTTCCTAGGATGTTTGACGTTCTGAACTTGAAAATGATGTTTGTTTTGCCATCTGACTTCTCCATAATTCTGAATTAACCATATTACCTCTAAAATACAAAGAAAAATATATGGATTACTTCACAACACATTTATTTAAGCGAGCGAACGAAAATATATCTAAATTGGGGAATTAATCATATTGGAAGTGTAAAATGATAATATTATCCCTTATTAAACGTACACTTTTCAGTGTTAATCAAGTACTCTTGATAATTTTTTAGGGCATTTGTAATTTTTAATATTGTATTATTATTTTTGAATGAATTAATCTTTTATTAGTATTAGCATCATCCTAAATTAATAATATTTCATTATTTAATTTACTCTACATAAATTAGGGTGGCTCTATTGCCACCCACAAAATATTTTCCTACACTCATATTAAAAAATTATAATTATTAGTTTTACTCCCTACACCCTTTAAAATACCAAAACTATCGTTTAAGTATTTTTTTTATAAAATTTTGAACATTTATTTTTTCTCATTACACCTATTTCTCTTTATTTGCTTCCACTGTCGCCAACAAAAAATCGTGTACGTACAATTTCTTCTTTCAACAAAAAAAAAACTACGTACAGTTCATTCGTTCCCTTTAATAAATATTATAGAATTTACTTAAATAAAAAATATCATATTTAAATAAAGAGAAAATGGTAGAAAATAACACTCTTTTCATGATTAATTTTGAGAGTGTCACTATATTAATAACTTTCCATAGGAATAAAATAACTCTATCTCTTTCTTTTATTACATTTGTGTCATTTTTAGGGTTTTTTTTTTCAAAAACCTCAATTGATGGATGATCAGTGGAGGTCCACCGTCAATGAAGATGAAAGACCTCCATTGGAGGTTGAAATCGGCCTTCAATAGAGGTTTCAATGAAGATGACAAGAAAAAATTAAAATTTTTCATTTTTACATAGAGAGTTTCGGAAATTGTAAAAGACCTCAGAAAATTTTAGGAAACTATCAAAAAGTCTCAAACACTACATGAAAAGTATAAGAATACTAGAACAGTCTCGAAAATTAGAAAATAAGTCTCAATAATATAAAATAAGTCTCGAAAATACCAAATTAAATAAGTCTTAGAAACACAAAAAAGTGCAAGATTTATTTCTATGAGTGTGTTTTAAGGTTATTTTTATCAGATCTACACTTTATGTATTGTTAAAACAGTGATATTCTTAAAACTACACCTTGAAAAAATGCAATTTAATTTTTGAACCCTTAAAAAAAACTTTACAATTAAGAGTTTACTAGGGAAAAAGTAAACTACAAATTCAACTATAAAATTAATTATATTTATTTTTCGTTGTTACTTGCATAATCAATATATTAAATTATCTAAAAAAAACATGAAATCATTCGATAGAGGATTCAATGAAGATGACAAATTTTTTTTTGAAAATTTTCATTTTTACACACAAAGTCTCGGAAATTGTAAAAGATCTCAGAAAATTTTAGAAAATTATAAAAACCTCTCGGAAACTACCAAAAAATCTCAAACACTACCTGAAAAGAGTTGAAAACTACTTGAAAAGTCTTAGAAATTACCTGAACAGTCTCAAAATTTATAAATAAGTCTCAAAAATACAAAGTAATTCTTGAAAACACCAAAATAAGTCTCAGAAACACAAAAAAAAAACAGAGATTTACTTTTATGAGAGTGTTTTAAGGGTATTTTTATCAGATCCACACTTTATGTGTTATTAAAACAATGATACTCTTAAAATTACACCTTGAAAAAATGCTATTTAATTTTTAAACTCTTCAAAAAAAAAACCTTTACAATTAAGATTTTACTTGGGAAAAAGTAAAAAACAAATTCAACTCTAAAACTAATTATATTTATTTTCTGTTATTACTTGCAGAATCAATGTATTGAATTATCTAAAAACCTATGAAATCATAATGGTTTACGCACTTAATCATCATCATAGAATGATAGAAAACAACAACGACAATAATTAAATAAACAACAGTATGGGGCTTCAATTCTTTTGTCTTAAAAAAAAAACTATTTTTCAATCACCAAACAAATCAATTTTTTTCATTTAAAATTTTGGATTTTTTTTAAATCCATCCACTAGGCCGGTTTTTCAATTTACAAACCAATTAAATTAATAAGAATTTGTAGTTGAATTAAAGTGAAGTGAGTGAGTGAGTGAATTGTGATTGAAAACCGTATAGACTTGATCGAGTTCTACAACCGTTTAAAAAAAGTTCTATAAAACTACAATTGCAACAAATTTTTATTCAATGACAAAACAATAATAAAAAAAAAAAGTAAACATACCTGGATACATTCAGAATCCATGAAATCAATTCTTTGTTCATTCATTCTTTGGCTATATGTGAAAAAAAAAATTATATTTCTAATTGATGTTGGGTTTGATTAAGTATATATTATTAGAGTTTACGATAGATTAGGTGTTCAACTTATGTGTGTAGGAAGTAAATTTAATTTCGAATTATAAAACCATATATTTAATTAATTAAATGCATGTATTGGTATTTTAGATTATTTTTTTTCATTAAAATATAGGTGTATGGAGATATTTTATGGGTAACAATAGTCTCACGCTTTAAATTATTATTATTATTATTATTATTATTATTATTATTATTATTATTATTCTCAATCAAATATTAAAAAAAAAACATAATTAACATTAAATAAGAACATATTTTATTACTATATAATATTGTCCATTTACTCACGATGTGTTCTCTTATTATTTTATTTATATATCAGCTATGCTGTGACTTGAATGGGGAATAAAGGTAATGGTAAACTGATATCTTTTGATTTTTAGGAAGCACAACAAATTAAAGCCAGTACTTCCTTATTTATGAGAATCGAATTTCAATTATTGTTAAAACTTAAAATTCATCGAATTTTTTTTTTATTTTAATTCGAACTACAATCCGATCAGGATTTATGACGAGATCAACCCCTACAATCCAATATTAAAATGTAACACTCACTCTTTATTTCTATTTATTCAGAAATTTATAAATTTATTAAGCGGCTATAAGCCTATTATAATTTAATTCCCATACTTTGCCTTGTAATCAGTCCACAACTGTTCAACGCTCTTCCCCAACAATTCCATGAAGAAGTTATCACTATAACTTTCTCTCATCTTCTTGTTAAGCTCTGCCACAAACCCATTTCTCAGATCATTACAATAATCCAAAAACTGCGCCGTAACGCGATACCCTTCAAACCACTGGCTTCCCTGTCCCGGTGGCCCCCAATTTTCCGGCGCTAAATTAGCCTTCAACCTCACAAAGTCAGCGATCCCGTCGATCAGTCCTCCTCGGCTCTGACTGTGAACCTGACCTCTCCCGTCCCATTGCCATACATGTGTCATCTCGTGATAAATTATGCCGTTGAAATCACGCTTGATATCACCTCTAATACCGGAGAGATATTCATCGTTGATGTGGATCTCATTGTTGGTGGAGTAGGCAGGAGCTTCGTTGGGCTCCATGTCGTTGATGAATAAGGGTACGCGAGGAACCTCCTTCCGGTCGGCCGGAGTGTTCTGCTGGAAGAGCCGCCAGATGAAATCGGTGGCGGATGTCATTGTTTGTTTTGCGTATTCGGCTCCGATTTGGTTGTTGAATATCTGGCCGCCGGAGGTTGTCTCGGCCCGGTTGGTGACTGTGTAGTCGACTGCATGGATTCCATGCAGAAGTGTTATGACCAGGAGAGAAAGGAGAAAGAAAGTTGGCTGCACCATGGCTTTGGTTATGCTTTATGCAAAGGATGTGTTTTAATTTGTGCTTGTAAATTTGAGTAGGGGACTCAACATTTATATATAGAACACTGAAACCTTATTCGTCATAACATAATTAATGAAAGTTGGAAATTGAAAGTTGCAAACTTCTATAGAACAACTTTTTCCAAAGTGGTTTTACGCTTTCCATTCACTTTCACTTTCGTGATAATTAGGTTTTCAAATATTGTATGCATTTTGTTATCAAATCATTATACATTATTGGGAGACCCCTTCCCTATTGTGTGATTTGTATTATGAACTGTAATTATAGCGATTAATCTTATCATATCTCGATAGATAACTTATCCAATCAATATCAAGTACATTTACTATAAATAAATTAAAAAATTGGATGCTTCCACACAGTTTTGAAAAGTCCTAAATTATATCTCAACATCTAGTAGAAGTTAGAACATGATTTTATCTTCTTCTTTTTTAAAATATTATACTATTATATAAATTTGTTTTTTTTTATTCGAACTCTCAACCACATGGTGTAGGTGTGAGGGTTTACCACCGAACCAACCTCATCTCGTCTAGAACATGATTTTATCACGGATTGTGTTAACATGCATTTATGGTCCATTCTCTTAAATGACTTATGTATCGTTTGTTTTTTCGTATGAAGACCGAACAGTCCTAATTTTTCTGAAGAGTGAATAGGGACGTACTGAAATCTGAATCTAAATATACCGTCAACATATTTGTTTTCTTAAAATAAAATTGTCTAAAAATTATTAGTTTTACATTTATAATCATGCTAATTTAAAGAAATAATTTAACATGCATCATTCTTTATAAGATTTTGTATGTGTTTTGGTTTCCTGGATCATATGCACCGGAAATCAAATAAAAAAGTATTGATTTTTTTTAAAAAAAAATAGGTTCCTCAATTATATATACCAAGAAGTGATTATAGTTTTTTAATTCTTTCTAAAAGTTGTTTAAATAAGGAATATGTAAAGAAAGAATTCTACGTCATATCAAATTAGGATAAATTTATAAATATATCTTCTTTGTAATGATAGACTTGGAAGATAATATTTTAATTATAATCCAGTTATTTCGAATTAAGTTAAAAATCAGGATTTTTTTCATTTTTTAAGTTGTTTTTTTTTTAATATTTTTAAATTGTTTGACCACAGAAAAAGAAAACAAAAATAACTGAATGAATTCCATTCAAACCCATTAAGTTTTAAATGGAAAAAACAAAGACCCCTTATAGTTGTGCAGCAGTGCATTACATGCATATATTTATATATATTAACAGCGATATATCATAAATGAAGGCCTCCAACGGGCAAAAGCAACAAACATCTGAAACCAACACGAAACCATAAAACAGAACGGACATGACCTATCAAGAAACAAAGAACCCAACATGCATACCCCCCAAAACTAACTAAAACGAAAAAACCAGCCAACCAAAAACCCCAAAGCTACGCACAAAAACCTGCCAAAACCACCACATTGAAACAGAGCACAACGAAACGCAAACTCTACTTGTTATTACATGATAGAATCTGTTCCATCTTACCAAAGGTGCCATCTTTAATCCTCCTAACAATCTCCACGACCATTTCATCTTTAATATATACTGTATATGAGTTTTTATTCAACTTTTAATTCTTTAAAAAGGACCATTTTATTACATATATATGATTTTGTATTTAAAAATTGTTTTCTTAATTCTCTTAATTACAATATATCATATCACCACTCATCGGTTAATTTTCAACCCATTAATAACATCCACTCATTTTCAATATTTCATATTTCTCAAGTTAATTGATGTTTAGTAATTGACCAAGTAAAAATATATATCGATCGAAAGACTTTGAAAAGTCGACAGAGAGATATTTCACAGACAGATCCGTCTTCCAAGGCAATGAAATGTACATACATATACTCCTGTCCTTTTTCATACCGTGTAATCAATGTGCGTACTCATGAGTCATGAACCCAATTTCGGTGGTGAATTTTCGTCATTCAAAACATATTTATTTATTATTTATATTTATAGTTATGGGAAAAGTGCACAAATTTCCTCTGAATTTATGCCTACTTATAGCTGGATGAATGCTTTAACTAAAAATTGTACAAATTTTCCTCGCTGTAAGTTGATTTTCGGCATCCAATCAAAAAAAAAAAAAAAAATCGGCACACGTAACTTTTGGCCAGCATTTTGGTGTAAAGGACTAAAATAGGAATATTGCTATTTTAGTCATTAGCAATATTGTGAATGAGGTTTTTTTTTTTTTCTATGGTTTGGTTTTGTCATTATATATATGGAGAAATTTTCAAGTCGGTGTACACTGATATAAATTTGTCAGTACGTTGGATGTGAATCATTAGATTTACTTACTTTGACTCCAAGTATATGCACTTGTCAAAACTTTTCAATAATCAATGGTCCACATGCAACGTACTGATATAACTTTTATCAATACGTACTGACTGGAAAACCAATATATATATATATGCGTTTTGAGTTATTATAAATTTATAATTAGTTCCTTCGTATCACTGAAATCTCCCAGGAATATATAGTGTATCTTCTGTTCACTTTATGTTATGTGACGTTAATATGTTATATTTGGTGAGAGAAAAAAATAACATTGAGAGAGGAACATAATAACAAAGATTTGAAAAAAGAAAAACAAGGTTTTAAAAAACAATTATGTAAAACTGATAACGAATATATGAAGCATTCCTATCATCCTTGTAATAAGATCAACAAAAGTTCATATTTCTATAGTTTAATAATTGTATTTGGGGATATCAATGGGTCATATAAGGACATGAGAGGTCCTCGCCCTCTGCCCTCGTTTGGGCAGACGAGGGTGGTGTAGTTTAGGGGGAAATGTCCTCCACCACCATCCAATTTCTCTATTACCCAGAGCCGAACCTAGGGGGATGCAGTAGGGGCGCCCGTCCATGCCAAAGAAAAAAGGGTCCATTGTTTTTTATCTTTTTATGTTTAGTGTTTAATTGAATGATTTTGGTTCAAATAAAAAGGGCTATAAATATTTTTTTCAATAGCTCAAACATTAAAAATAATAATAATAATAATAATAATAATAATAATAACAAATTGTTCAATTATCTAGGATCAAGATCACCTACCCAAGTAATTAAAGTTTTTTTTTCATTTTTGAATCGATTTAAAGTTTTTTTTTCTCTTTTAAATCAATTTCAAAATTTCTTTTTAGTCATATGTTGTGTACTATGTATGCTCAAACGCTTATAAGGTATCCATTTTTTAGATTTTACCCATAGGCCTCCCAAAAGTTAGGACCGGTTCTACTATTACCCTCGATCATTTATCATTCTCCGTTTGATTTGAAATTTAAAAATAACCATAAATAAATATAAGTTTTTTTTTCTACCTTAAATAATATAATAAAATTTCATCATTCACCAAATAATCAAATCAACATATTAATTCCAAAAATAAAAATTAAATAAATTAGAATATAAAAAAAAAAACTCTATTATTAGGGGTGAAATTCACCTCATCCTCATCATAAATATTTTTCGGAGGACTTTTACAAGAGGACCGGCCACGCATAGATTTTTGACAACCTTAATTTTAATTAGAAATAAAAGATGTGTGGACCCTGTGATATTAGAAAATTCAACACGGAAAAATCTCGGGAAAAAATCAATGCAAACTGACTTTGAAGGCTATCAAATGAAATCTACCTTGAGTCTTCTTTGATTTGGACTTGGAGCGGTAAACTCCCGTCCTTTTTTCTTACCCATAATTTTTTCGTGAGATTTTGAAAATTCAATATAAATATTTTTCATAATTTATATAAACTTTCGAGTAAAATTGACTTCAATTTTTTTTTTATAAAGAAAATAAACATCAATCCATCAATTAATCTTCAGAAGAGTATGATATTAAGTGAAAATAGTGAGAAATGTCATTTTTTTTTGAGTTACAGCGATGTCACCGTTATAATAAGTTAAGTTTAATAGACACATATTATGGTGAACTATTAAAATTGTCCTTAAATAATCGATTATTTATTATTTAAAAGCCTCTTTCCAAAAAAGTTGTCTGAAAATCAATCAACTACTCTGTGTATCTCTTCAAAAAACGAGACTAATATTTCTGATCTTCATTTTCATTTTTTCATGCATTTCTGTGTGGTATAACAATGTATGAACATTTATGAACATGTTGTCTCAATTTTTTTTGTTTATGTCTGCGAGTTGTAAACTTTTTAAAAATAATGTATGAACATATATGCATTTTTTTGTATATATATTTGGTCGAGTTGATTTGAAGTGGTACAAACAAGTTTAAAATCTTGGACATAAAAGCTGGAAAGCATTTTTAAAAAGCTCGAAACTTCAGTAAAAAAGCTCGATCAAATTATAAAAAACCTCGATCCATAAAATAAATGCTCGATCCCTCACAAAAAAAGTTCGATCCCTCACAAAAAAAGTTCGATCCCTCTCAAAAAAAGTTCGATCCCTAAAATAAAAAGCTCGAGCCATATTTGAAAAAAGCTCGAGCCATATTAAAAAAAGCTCGATAATGTACAAAAAGAGCTCGGTCCTGAACAAAAAAAAGCTCGATCCCTGTTGAAAAAAGCTTGATCATGTACAAAAACGGATCGATCATGTAAAAAAATGTTCGATCGGTAAAAAAAGGCTCGATCGCTTACACTTTTGATTTTTATTTAATCCTTTATAATTGTAAATTTAATATTAAATATTATTTTCTTAATAATGGTTTTTGATGATGATTTTGACAGGACAGTGGATAGGGTGAAAATAGTCATATCTTACAACGGTCGATGAGAGCAATTACCCGACAGAAATCAGAGGTATTTTGGTTCCGATAACCAAGGTTTTTATGTGTTAAAGAATTTGAGTTACGACGAACTGGTGTCGATCTTGCAAACCATTGTGAAGTTTGATGAAAATAAATACAGTGTTGATCTACAGTCTATATCAATTGTTCCTAAGACTACATGTCGTACATTTATAAGAAACAATGATGATGTTTAGTTTATGCTAGGGGAAGATAGGGTGATCTCTTAAGTATGTGTTAGTCTAATCGAGAGGCCAGCAGGAGGTGTCATTGGTGAAAATATCCCTCATCGTGATAACACCCAATAATTTTGATCGTCAGGTGGAAGCAACCAGTTGTTCACAGAAAGAAGCAGGATTGATGGTCGGGAAAACATATGTGTTGTCCCACCAAAAGCAGCCGCCCATGATAATATACTGGGACCTCAATTCGACGATGTCTTTGGTTGTCAAATTGAGATGAATGGTAGGCAGTACAACCACCAATACAATGAGATATACAATGACATCAACAATGAGCAGAATACAACACCGAATGTTGGGATGATTCATGAGGTGGATAATGAGGGAAATTTCAATCTGGTAGATAATGTAGAGGACAATACGGATGATGAAGAACCTGTCCAAACGGAAAAATGTGTACGACATGTACAAAGATTTAGTTCCAGTGCACCAGATATAGCTGGGACCTCCGAGGTCCGGGCTAATGTTACTCAAGATGATTCTGATAATGCCACAACATGGGTTATTCCAAGAGTAGAATCATACTTGTTTGGTATGGATGGAAGCAGGAACTTGGTTGAAGATGAACCTACAAGCATGATTTATAAAGGACAATTTTTTCTAACGAAAAAGGATTTGAAGAGACTAGTAGGCCATTTTGTAATGCGGCAGAACTTCGAGTGGAAGGTGAAAATATCCAATAAGACAACATTACATTTAGTTTGTTTGATGGAAAATTGTACGTGGAAGTTAAGAGCGGTGAGGAGAGATGAAGTAACATACTTTCAAGTAAGAAGTTTTATCAACGAACACACTTGTCCGTTAGAGGAAATTCAGTGCCACCACCGACAAGCTAATGCAGTCATAATTGGAGAAGTTATTGCACATAGACTTCAACAACAAGATGGTCGACTAATGCGTCCGAAGGACATAATCGCCGACATGAAATCAATGTATGAAATCCAAATCATGTACAGTAAGGCACATGCCGCCCTCGATTATGCGTTGTCACTGACATATGGAACGTATATGAGGAAACCTTCCAACTGCTTCCATCATTTGGTTATGTTTTGGAATAAAAAAATTCTGGCACAATCACTGACTTACAGTGCGACAAAGATGGTAAATTTCTGTACTTTTTCATGTCGATCGGTGCCTCACTTAGAGGATTTCGGACGTGTTTGCGTCCAGTAATTGCCGTTGATGGTACCCATTTGAAGGGACGATTCCGGGGTACAATGTTTGTTGCAATTGCACAAGATGGGAACGAACATGTGTATCCAATTGCTTTTGGGTACGGCGACTCAGAAAATAACCTTTCATGGGAATGGTTTTTGGATTGCTTAAAGGGTGCTCTAAGTCATATTGATGAGCTGGTTTTCATTTCTGATAGACATGTAAGCATTGAAGCATGGATTTCTAAAGTGTTCCCTTATACCATCCATACCATATGTTGATGGCACTTTGCTGAAAATATTAAGAAGCGATTCCATAGGAAGGATGTTACCGCAATAATGGACAAAGCAACCCGTGCGTACACTGAGTTTGAATATAGCCGGCATATGAAAGAGTTAAGAAACTTGCACCATAATGCATATGATTATGTAATTGATACTGATCCACACAAGTGGTCCCGTGTATACTGCCTCGAAAAAAGGTACAGGGTGATGACAACAAATCATGCAGAATGCATAAACTCATGCCTAAAATTTGCACGACAACTGCCTATGTTGACTCTAGCTGAGTTTATTAGGAATATGTTACAACGATGGTTTCACAATCGCTATAGAGTTGCACAATCTATGCATCATCAGCTGACCGACGCAACACATCTTGTGCTCTTAAAACATGTGGAGAAGTGTGGTTTTATGACCGTAAATCCAGTAGGCTGAAATATTTTCTCCGTCAAGCGGTCTGAAAAACAGTAGACTGTTGACTTAGCCCCGAAAGACTTGTACTTATAACAAATTCTAAATGGATCATTTTTCATGTTCTCACACTCTTACAGCCGTACGGTACATTACTTTCAAGTTTTACTGTGTGGTGATTATTACTGAAACGTGAAGCTCATCGTTTTCAATGTTTTTTATAGAGAGCGAAACTTGGATTTATCAACTTTGTGTCCGTACTACTACAAGAGACAGACACTTATTGACGTGTACTCGGTTCATATTATACCTGTGGGAGATCCTTCCACTTGGGTTGTGCCATCTGATATTACTCATAGGGTGATTTTGAATCCAAACTCCAGGAGACAAGCAGGACACCCGAGGGCGGGTTGCCATATCTCGTCTTCGGAGAGGACAACTACACAATCCTGTAGAAGATGTGGACAACCAGAGCATAATTCCAGGAGATGTTCTAATCCATCTATGATTAATGAGATCCAAGCAGAGGTGTTCCCGATGAATACCGCCGCAAGTGTAGCATCTACCATTCAATTGGACACAACAAACAGATGTGCCCTAACATTGACTCTAATAGAGAATGAATGATAAAGTTTTGATCACATTGTAAACATTTGAAATTGTATTAGATTGTAATAATTTGGAATTGCAATAATAAATTAGTAATGAATGAATTAATATTAATGAATGAATTACAATGTCTTTGTACTTAAAAAATGGTATGAAATATACAACCAATCACTAAGCGGGTCTGGAGTTACAAAAAATCTCCACAGCCATTTTCTCCCGAATGATCCCCTTGTCGTCCTCTGACCAATCAAAAGGGCTTCGACCCGCCAGTAAGTACTCGATAAGCCTCAAAGTATGGGGACCACAGTTACCTCTGCAATTGGACCCATTAAAAACCGTTACAAATCTTTTTTAAATAATATCTAAGCACGTGAATGAAATAGAATGTCTTACGATTTTTTTTGTTAGGGGCTGTAGAAATGGGGGACCACACTAATCGAGAAGGGCTTATTTTCCCTAGGGAACGGTCGACGACCACCTTGTCGTGCAGTGTGGAACCCCGCGTCATTCAACATGGACGGTAAAAACCACAGTAATGGTCAGACCTGCTGCTTCCTGATATAATGAGGGACTTCCTGATATAATGAGGGACTTCCTGTCGCCAGGGGTCAAATATCTCAACCTTCCCGAGAATAAGGTCGACGGTCACCACCAACCAATGTTGGCCCCCAACATTGCACGGAATCAGGACATGTAATAAAATGCATAAGGTGTTAGGTCAGGATATACGAACAATTTATATTTTAAATCATTTCCATCTTCTAACACTTACCAAGTCAACCTCGTGCCATGGGCGGTTTCCACTCGTGGTAGTTCCACGGACCGTCTGAAGGTCCTCTTCCAACCATCGGGACTGTAACACATTCCACGTTGCCGTGGTCACAGCCCCGTGCGAGTCACGAGGCATCATCCTCCCCCACTGTAACAACATAAGTGGTTGTACATACAATCATTGACAATATCGTATTAATAATACAAAACCATAAAATGCGATTCGATTCCAATAATTTATAACTACTTACATAAAATTGTGTATCCAATACGTTGATCATCTGGTTGTACACAGTGGAGAATCCTCGCTGACGCTTCCAAAGAATATGGAGGTATGCGTCCATATGTTGACAGACAATAAAACTAATGAATTGTTAACACTACAACATTACTTACACAAACGTTGATATGAAAATCACGTAAGTAAGTACCGTGTCCTCCATGTCTATGAAGTTGGACTGCATACGGATGAACCATCCGGCATCCACCGGTGCCAACACGTTCACATCACATCTGCTTAATGATTTAATTAGCTTTAGGTAAATTTGAATAAACATTAAAACACTGCCATTTTTATTAGATGAAGTTGGACTCACAGTTCCCAATTGATGTTCCTCTTGAAGGCTTTGTATGCCGCAAGCTGATCGGCGTCCATAAGTCCGTAGGGGTCAAATATGTGTTCCATGGACTCGAGTCATGTCCTCAATCTCTTCAGTCTGTATGGATCTGTGTACGGGTTCATCAACTGCCTTCCGTGCTTAACTATACGCTTACTATACGGTACTCTAGCCTCCGATAAGTTATGAAGCTCGGTCGTTGTGCTGGGCGGTGGAGGGGACCGCAGACCCTAGGTCATCATGCTAGCCTGGGGAGGGGACCGCTGAGCCTGGGTCGACATGCTGGGTGGGGGAGGGGAGGGGGCCGATGCCGATATATTGGGTGGGGGAGGGGACCGCTGAGCCGACACTGACGTGCTGGGTGGGGGAGGGGACCGTTGTGGCTGAATAGATGTGCAGGGTGGTGGGGGGGACAACTGTGGCTGAATCGATATGCTGGGTAGTGGGGGGATCGCTGAGGCTGGGTGGACCCAGATAGGACAGCTGGGAGGTCTGACTGGAGTGTTGTAAGTATGCGACTGAGGTTGACTCTCCGGACCTACTCCCCCGGTAGACGGGTCCTCGCTACGTCCACTTGCCATGTATGTCCCCCCCCATATATCTATCAGTCTTGTCTCCGGGACTAAAGTCTGGATCAGGAGGTGGAGGGTCATCCCTGTGTGTACGCATGGTCGACCCCTGAATCTCTTGGATCATATCCAGTAACACTCGGTGTTATTGTTAACGATCCACATCACTCTTCCGGATCATATCCACCAACTCCAAGTGTTGACGTTGTCGATCCTCCTCACTCTTTCGGAGGGCTTCACGTACATCGTTCAACAGATCTACCCACGGAGCCTGAAATCATGTCTACATTGTTAGTACAAAACTATCAACACGTGTTAATAAAAAACACTAAACTTTGTTTTCAACTTACCTCTCCATCACGTCCAATGCCCCCAAGGGAATCCCCTATAGATGTACCATGTCCGGGGGTGGTAAACCGAACCCGCCTATGCCTATGCATATGCCTATGCCTATGCCTTTCTTGTTGAGGGTATGTCTCATATCCCTCACTGTCATTGGGCTTTAAAGCCCCAGCAGCGGGTTCAGATCTCTCACTGTCACTGGTTCTATCTATGAAACCCCCACCCTCTGTCTCACTGTTCCCGCTAAAGGTAGTTCTGATCAGGGAACGAAGGCGGCATATAAAGCTTGTCCTCCTCTACATACAGGCTTCCCCCCTCTTTTAGCCTGGCATAGTACTGTGCCTATCTCTCAACTGGTGTGGGCACCAGTTCCTTCCTCACAAACATCTGAAATATTAGTTAGAACAATGTAATTGTACACATACTAACTAATATACACATTAACAAATTAAATACATACCCTGGCTTTGAAAATCTTTGCCAGCTTCTTCCCTCTCAATTGTTTGGTCAACTTCCACTTCAAAATACGGGGAGTCAAATCTGTAACCCTCCAGGTACCTAACTCTTTGCCCAAATCAGGGATCACCTCGAAAGCAAATATCTGCATCAAAGATAAGTACGATAACTAACCATAACATTGAGGACAACACCAATAAAGTACAACTTGTAATTCAAAGTTCTTACTAATAGGGTGTGAGATAGACCGTATATGTTGTAGGTCTCCACCGTGTGTACGTCAGCGCCCTTTTCCTGCTAGCGTCGCTAAAACCCATCTAGTCGCCCGACAAACGCATGCTTGAATGAGTAAATAGAATATCTGTACATGTGGGCACCCCACGGGAACGTATCGAGATCCTCAACCAACTGAAACTGCCAAACTGGAATCTTGAATCTCTCATCCACCCCCATCAGTATCCAGCTCAGCATATATATGAGTTAGAGCTTGACAGCATCGTACGCCTCTCCAAACTCTGTGACGGTGACAACACCCCTTATCTCCTCCAACCATTCTCCACTGCTGCATACTTGGTCGTGTCTGGTACAACTCCAAACCGTAATCCAGTTATCAGGCAAAATTCCACCTTCGAAAACCTCACTGACTGGTTACCTAACATGAACTGCATCTCATCTGTTGGGTCGTTATGATGCAACTCCCTCAAAAGCAACCGATGGATAATACCACCCGAAAACTTTATCTCCCGATGCATCGTCAGGAAATGCCCGAAACATGACGCCATGAACCGACGCCGATCTTCATCTGCAAATTCTGTAGGGACCCGGTTCAGCGCGTTGTTTATATGGGCAAGGGCATCAAAATGGTTGTGTCGAGTCAATTTGCCCTCGTACCAGTCTCATTCTGGAGTTTTAAGAAAATCTCTCAACTTATTTCTCATCTGCAATGTAACTGAAATACAACATCATTAAACATAAAAAATCTCGTAACTAAAATTATAAGTCTCGATCCAATGTAAAAACAGCTCGGTCCTAAAAAAATATGCTCCATCCCAGGAGAAATAAGCTCGATCCTATGATAAAAATGCTCGATCACATAACAAAAAAGATAGGTCCTATAAGAAATAAGCTCGATCCTAAGACAAAAAAGCTCAACCCTTTATAAAAAAGTTCGATCCTATGAAAAATGCTCGATCTTATAACAAAAAAGCTCGATCCTAAGTAAAAAAAGCTCGATCCCATGATGAAAAAGCTCGATCCAATGTAAAAAAAGCTCGATCCCTTTCAAAAAGGCTCGATCCTATCCAAAAAACGCTCGAATCCTTATAAAAAAAGCTCGACCCACCAAAACCTAATTTTCACGAAAATAAAGCTCGACTCATATATAAAAAAGCTTGACCCTTTAGAAAAAAAACTCAATCCTTAGAAAAAAATACTCGATCCCATTACAAAACAGTTTGATCCTATGTAAGAAAATCTCGATCTTATTTAAAAAAAGCTCGATCTTATTTAAAAAAAGCTCGACTCATATACAAAAAGCTCGACTCATATACAAAAAGCTTGATCCTTTAGAAAAAAGCTCGATCCTTAGAAAAAAATGCTCGATCTTATTTAAAAAATTCTCGATGTCATGATGAAAAAGCTCGATCCAATGTAAAAAAAGATTGACCCTATTGAAAAAAGCTCGATCCCTTTCAATAAAGCTCGATTCCATTCAAAAAAAACTCGAAACCTTACAGAAAAAGCTCGATTTACCAAAACCTAATTTTTAGGAAAATAAAAGCTCGACTCAACTACAAATAAGCTCGATTCTCTTGCAAAAAGTCTCGATAACCCTGATTTCATCTTCCTCAACAGATATTCAACCAAATTACAAACCCTAACCTAAACCACAACCATTCTCAGATCTCTATTTTAACCGGTTTCTACAATTTCAATCAACAAAATTCAATTCTAACATGTATTGCAAGTTCACAACAACAAAAACGAGGAAAAAAAACTAATCTTACCTTTGTCAATCGCAGCTGTTCTCGTGTAATCTCGTTCCGGTCACTTCACCGTCGATTAGTTTCTCGTCGGTTTGACTGTTGCTTTTCTCTGATTTAGAAAACGATAAATTCCTCACTGTTTTAATATTTATTGGGTATTCTCGTCTGATCATGTTAAAAGATGCCTTTTAAACATACATTAGTAAAGTGGTAATATTTGCACAACACCCCCTCCCTCCCCCTCCCCCTCCCCCTCCCCCCCCCCCCCAATAGTGCCAATAATTTTTTGACCCCTAATATTAAACGTTCATCATGGACATTTGATGAAACAGCGATGCTGGATACCCACAAAACATTGTCGAAATTAAAAACATACTTAAATGTCGTGGTATATGAGTTGTTAATAATATATAATAAATCGTGAGATAATGTGTTAGTTACAAACATGGTTATAGTAATTGGTTAAGGCCTTAGGTGGACCGGTTGCCTTAAGGAAGGCCTAATCGTCTTTTGTAGATGTCCGACTAGGCAGAGTCAACACTCAACATTTTTTTTTTGTATATCTTTTTTTCAAATCGACACCATTTTAACTGATTCAGTTTCACCACCTAAACGGTCTAGGCACTAGATACCAATCTACCGTATGACTGGCCTCTAGCCGCCTACTAGAAACACTGGTTACACATACTATAACATTTTTTCAATTATTTTGACAAGTCTATAATCTCAACTATTTTGATATATGTAAATATGTACATACATATGTCCCAATTTCAAATCTTACTAAACTTCAAATCGACTATGGTAATTAATTAAAATATATATCAAATATGAAAACTTTAACCTAAAAAAAAGAGAGAGAGATGCCATTCAAAATCATATCACGCCAAACATTACTATGAATAATATCTCATAATTATACATATAAGTTTTTTTTTTTATGAACTATTACGATAAATAATTAGAGGTTAGTTCGTCACACAACTTAAGACTTAAAAACCCAGTGTTATTTATCAGTATAATCTTGTTTTTTTTATTTATTTATTGATATATGGAAACTGCATAATTAATTAATTAATTCCCATACTGGGCCTTGTATTCACTCGATCACTCCACAACTAATTTAACACTCTTTCTCAGCAAAACCATGAAGAAGTTATCACTATAACCATCTCTCATCTTCTTATTAAGTTCTGCTACAAATCCATTTCTAAGACCATCACAATAATCTAAAAACCTAGCCGTAATGATATGTATTTTCCAATTAAGGAAATTACATAAAGAATTTAAGGAGGGGAGACTTGAAAAAAAGTAGAACATAAGATATATTTGGTTGTTAAATGTTCAAGGAGAAAATATGAAAGATAATTTGTTTTTCAATTTAATTAATATATTTATTCAATTCAAATAGTCTTTATATTGACTTACAACAAATATTGAATCTGAAAATAAAGAAACAACTACCCACTGATCAACAACTAAATAGCCACTTAGGGTGCGTTTGGTATAGAGATGGGACAAGACAAGGTGAGACTGGACTGGACTGGACTGGTTGTTCTATGTTGTGTTTAGAATGACTGGACAGAACTATAAACTGTACAGTTATGCATTTGGTATGGCTGGGACAAGACGAAACAAGAGATTCAAATGACTAGAGTACCCTTCTTATATATATAACAACATAGATTACAATATTATATATATATATATATATATATATATTAATATAATGATCTATAACATATTATTACATTATTATTAGTAAATATAGAATATATATATATATATATTAATTATTGTATAGGTAATTATAATATTTTATATATAATATTAATATATATTACATAATATTATTATATTTATTTATATATATATATATATCATTTTAATTATATATATTATTATATTATGTAATTATAATATATAATTTATTGGACATGATTGTAATCGTTTAAAAAAATTTAAGAGTAAATTGATCATTTTGACACTTGTTTCATATCATGGGACAAGTTGTCATAGGATGAGATAAGTTTTTGTGATTTTTATTTCACCTTGTCTCGTCATGTCCCATGCTAAGGACGCGCCAAACTTGGAACAAAAACAAACTGTCCCATTTTATCCTATTATATCCCATGTACCAAACACACTCTTACTAACCAAGTCTCAACCGACCATGATCAAGTCTCTTCCCGCTGCATGACTTGGATCATGCACATATATCACAGTACCCTTCGTCCCATTTGGTTCCGTCCCCTGGTTGCGCCCACCCGTTGGCAGGATAATTAGCCTTCAACCTTACAAAATCAGCAACCCCTTGGATCAGTCCACCGGGAGCTTGACTTGCCCCGTTCCACTGCCAAACATGGTCATCTCGTGATAAACGATTCCAGTGAATTCTTGCTTTACATCGCCTTTGTAATGGTTTAGATGATCAGCGTTTACTTGATTTGAAAAACTCTCTAAAATGAACAGCAAATCCAACCATAGAAAGTAGCGTATGCAGATTCATAAGACTTAATTCCTTATACACAAAGTACATTTCTCACGGTGACAATTGATAGATTTTTTTTTTATTGATATCTACCTTTTTTCATAATTATAAATTTCTATTGGTAGCTAAATAAAAGAAAAAATACGTAATAATTAAATAAATATTTCAATTATAAAGGAAAAAAAAATTATCATTTTGGTTCCTACGTTTTAGTCGTATTATGATTTTTTTAATTGTCTTTTTATTTTTCATTAATGTGGTCCTCATGTATTCAAAAACTCATAAATTCAGTCTATAGGACTAAATTTTTAACGGGTAACCCTAATAGAAAAAATAAATTGACTATTTTACCCTTAATTTAAATTAAATGACTATTTTACCCTTTAACTTTGTCAATTTTTACAATTTAACATAACTTGCAATCTAATCATGATATGACATGTGTTACTAAATTTAAAGTTTTTTAAAAATGGTTAAAACTTTAAATCTTAATTTTTTTTATAAAGAAATGAAAAAAAAAAGAGTATACAAAATCAGTTTAAAATTAATTTAATATTTAATCTTAATTGTTAAAAAAAGGGAAATTATTATTTCAAAAATTATTAATACTATTTTATTAGTTAATAATTATTTCCAAAAAAAATGTAAATGTTTGAAGAGATCTGGTTGTAAACAAATTATATTAAAAAAAGAGGTATGTCATATGTGAATTTTATCATACGTACACGTCATCAACAAAGATGATAAATTGACAGGTGGACATCCGAATAGGTATTCAAAAAAAAATCCTACAATATATAACCAAAGATGAGAAAACCCGAGTAAGCAGAAGTTGAACAAAACCTACAGGATCAATCAACGTTATATACTACTCCTTCGGGACTGGTTAAAAAATATTTCTACTCGGGAACGAATGATGTTACTCGGGACCAACGGGTACTGTCCTTACTCGGGACGAATATGAAGAAAACTGAATAGAAGCCCAGCGCATAGCCCACGTAGATCAAGTCATTAAGATACATGGAGATATCCATATAAAAAAAAATCCCAATAAGAACAGAATATTAAACAGGAAATGTTTCCAATAAGGCAACAACTTTATTTCTTCAGAAAGACTAAGCTCTTATAAGGAAATAAGTCATGATTGGACTGCATTACTAGAAACCTATACGATCTCAATACAAGACTCCGAAATAGGAAAGAAGACAATCAGCTTCAAAGAAATAAATAAATTGTAATTAAATACAAAGATATTCTATTACTTGTACAAAACAGATTAGAGTTCTATAAACATATAAATAGATCCATAATCTGTCAAAAAGATATATACAGCCTTCATAGAAAAATACAGAGAGAAAAAAGAGAGATCGAGAGCTTGTAATATTATAATTTCATAGTGGATTTTGGTTTGGTTGATCATTCAACCACCCGTAGACATTTCTCCGGTCATCGGAGTTTTACCACATAAAAGACATGCGTCTTAATTACTTTCTCCTTCTCTTTTCTCTTTGAAATTACAGTTGAAATCCAATCCTTGTTGGCTTTTCTGATACAATCCAGAAATCAACGTCAACAAGGTCAAAAAGTTTGAAAATCCAGATCTCTTAATTTTTTTTTAAAGCTTCTTAAAACAAAAATAAACACTTGAAGAGATCTGGAAATCCAGATCTCTTTAAGCCTCCATCTAAGATGGTACTCAATCCAATGATTTTTCATTCTTTTCCCCTTCTTTTCTTGTATTTTAATTTCTACACAGCTCTTGGCTTTTTTCGTGTGTTCCTCTCCACACAGATCATGAATTCGGTTCTCAGACATAACACAAACCATATTCTTCATTCTCTTTCCATCCTTTTAGCAAGATAAACCAATCAGGTTATTCACAAACTAAGTAAATCCATATCATAAAATAAAATATATAATAAAAAATACGGCTCAGGCCTCCTTCGGCCATTCGCAGAGGAGACCATGCCATCCTCCGGTTAGGCGGAGGAAGCACCACCTGCTTCCTCCAATTTGGAGGAACTCGGGCCACCTTCAATGGTGGCCTCCATTTGTAAGGCTAGTGGATTTTAAGAATTCTTGATACCTTAAATGGTGGGCTCCATTTGTAAGCTAGTGGATTTTAAGAATTCTTGATGCAGATGCTGAGACGAAGATGAAAGAGAGAAAATGAAAGGCTGGTTTCGTTTATCCCTCTATTAATGATTCATTAGTGAAGGCTGATTCATTATTTATGATCGTTTTTTTGTATATATATATTTTTTTTTTGGTTGAAGGTGGTTGATGATGATGGAGGGTTTAAGTTTGAAGGCTGATGAAGATGATGATGGTGGTGGTGGAGAAGATGAGGATGATTTTTTTTTTATTATTATTATTTTTTTTTAACCTTTTGGGTGTTTGAGAATTGAACTGTTGAAGGTTGTTGATGGTTGACGAAGATGATGGTGGTGGTAGAGAAAACGAGGATGATGAGGATTCATTATTATTATTTACAATTTTGATTTCCATCGATTCTTTTTTTAATTTTTTTAATTTTTTTTTGTATTATATAAATGTTTGTTTTTTATATTTTGTATGTTGACACGTGTCAAATTGTTTATTTAAAGATGAAAATAACCCTCTTTCCGTTAACTTTGACCAACGTTTTACGTATAAAGGGGCTAAATTGATGGATTTTGGAAAACATATGGATCATATTAGTGAAAAGTGGAAAGATGGTTAAAAAAATCATAATTCGTAAAAATATAGGAACCAAAATGATAAAACTCCAAAAAAAATAATGATCACGTGTCGCAAATTTGAAAACTAACTTGCAATTCATATATCTATTGAGGTTAAAAGTGTATTAAAAGTTTATTATATATCGTTTAAAAGTGTCACAAATTTTAAAAGTGTATTATATATCATTTAAAATTGAGGTTAAGAGCATAAAATTTTCACAAAATACTTAGTCAAGCATAATTCTTCTGATTGTGACCGGTAAAAGCTAGTTTAATTATGAGATCTCTTATTATGGTTGTAGAAAGAACTTTGATCAAATAGCACATATATGGGAGTTCGAGTATTTGTGTGAACATGAAGCTGGTATTGTGAAATTTGAACATTTTAATGAAATTCACCTCATTCTCGTCATAATTATTTGGGATAATTATCTCGGTGACCATCAACTCTTGTCACCATTATCAAAATGGTCACCCGATAGGGGACTGGTTTCAAATTGACCATTTTTGACAAATATTATTACATTCATGGTCATCTATCCATTTCCATCCAATGAGTGGTATTTTGGTAAATAAAGGGATGATAATAATTTATTTCAGATATTTTTTTGGAAATCAATTTTTTCTTTTGATTTTTGAAACAAATAATTATATTTAGTGTGTGTATATATACGTATAGCATATCCCAAACATATATATATATATATATATATATATATATATATATATATATATTACTTTTCAACTTATCTCAAATATACCTTTTAGATTTTTAATCTTCTCAAAAAAGAAAAAAAATTATATATATATTTTCAACTTATCTCAAATATATTATTTAGAATTTTTAAAATTTGTAACCTTAATCTTTTCAAAAAAGAATATATATATATATATAACACATATATAACACACACACACACATATATATATATATATATATATATATATGCAATACGTATATATAGACACTAAATATAATTATTTGTTTTAACAACAAAAGAAATTTTGATTTTTAGAAAACATCTAAAATAAATCTATATCATCCCTTTATTTATCAAAATATCACTCTTTGAATGGAATTAGATATAATGATTATTAATGTAATAATATTTATTAAAACTGACCATTTTAAAATAAATTTCTCATCCGATAGTTAATTTAATAATTGTAACATAAGTTAATAGTAATTATCATATGTGAACCCTGCAGTATTAGAAAGTTCAACACGGAAAAATCAACGCAAACTGACTTTGAAGACTATTAAATGAAATCTACCTTGAATCTTCTTTGATTTGGTCTTTGGAGCGGCCAACAACCGTCCTTTTTTCTTACCCATAATTTTTTCATGAGATTTTGGGTATTCAATTTAAATATTTTTCATAGTTTATGTAAACTTTTTGGTAAAATTGACTTCAATTTATGATTTTTTTAATATAAAATAAACATCAAATCATCAATTTAATATTAATACAAAGGTTGAGAAGAGTATAAGAGTGATCATCATGGACATTTGATGAAATAGTGATGCTAGAATACCTAAAAAAAATTGTTCAAATAACGTGGTATTTGAGTTGTTAACAATACGTAAATCATGAAAAGATATATTAATTAGTTACAAATCACATGTTACATCATTTGAGTAAATATTTTGAAATTTGTTAATAAAATTAAACTATTTTGATATATGTACAAATATTATGTATATATGTCCCACAATTTCTAATCTTACTAAACTTCAAATCGAATATGAAAATTAATTCAAAAAAATATATATCAAATATGAAAACTTTAATCTAAAAAAGGAAGAGATGCCATTCAAAATCATATCACGCCAAACATTACTATGAATAATATCTCATAATTACACATTTAAGAATTTTATTTCATGAACTATCACAATTAATTAGAGGTTCCGTCTACACAACTTAATAACACTTAAAAACCCGGTCTTATTTACCAGTATAATCTTGTTTTTTTATTCATATTGGGAGGCTGTTTAATTAATTAATTCCCATACTGGGCCTTGTAATCACTCCACAACTGATCAACACTCTTTCCCAGCAAATCCATGAAGAAGTTATCACTATAACCATCTCTCATC
Organism: Dipteronia dyeriana; assembly: GCA_032871835.1. Classification (NCBI taxonomy): domain Eukaryota; kingdom Viridiplantae; phylum Streptophyta; class Magnoliopsida; order Sapindales; family Sapindaceae; genus Dipteronia; species Dipteronia dyeriana. The sequence continues at coordinate 90,334,890 of CM065295.1, read as the reverse complement.
TTCTTGTTAAGTTCTGCTACAAATCCATTTCTAAGACCATCACAATAATCCAAAAACCTAGCCGTAACACCGTACCCTTCGTCCCATCTGGTTCCGTCCCCAGGTTGCGCCCACCCGTTGGCAGGATAATTAGCCTTCAACCTTACAAAATCCGCAATCCCTTCGATCACTCCAGTGGGAGCTTGACTTGCCCCGTTCCACTGCCACACATGCGTCATCTCGTGATAAATGATTCCGGTGAATTCTTGCTTTACATCGCCGTTGTAACCGTTGAGATAATCAGCGCTTACTTGGATTTGGTTGTTCCCTGTCGCTGCAGGGTAGGACTGGCCATCGATCACGATATTTTCAACGATCAATAAGAGCACCTGAGTAATGTCCTTTCGGTCTGCGGCTGTGGTTTGCTGGAACAGGCCCCAGATTAGTTGTGTGGCGGCGTCCATTGTTTGTTGGGCGTATCCGGCTCCAATCTGGTTGTTGAATATGATGCCTCCAGGTGCTGTCTCGGCCTGATTGGTGACCACATACTCGACTGCCTCGACATGGATGATCATGCCGAGTAGGGCTGATAGCGTCACGAGAGAAATCGCCAGGATCATCAAAGCTGGCCGACCCATGTTTGAAACCTGATCGAGACCTGAAACTTGAAACTTATTAACCTAGTGATGCTTTATTGCTGTTTAGGTAGTGCATGTGCGTTGCAACTGTGTTGTTGCTCCATGCATATATAGATTTTTTAAAGGGGCAAGAAACGTTTTTAGGACAAGAAATTTTATCAGGTGCTATTTGCAAACCTTATCTTCACGTACACATTGATCCACAAATTTTATATGGATGATAAATGATAAGAAATTTACTTTAAAAAATTGAAAATATTTTGGGTGTGAAAACTATTTTTTCCAGAGTTTTTAAGATAAAATGTAAGACTAGTAAGAATAAATTACCTTCGGAATTGTGGCTAAAATGTTTTTTTAGATCATGTTAAATCAATTTTTCATATCACTGTATTCAAATTACTGCCAATGTCAAAAAAATATATATAGAAATAAAAAGTTTTTTTTTCCTTCTAAAAGTAAGTATATAAAAAAAAAGTGGATCACTTCATATTTCACTAAATTTTAAACACACATAATTAAGATGGTAAAGAAATTGAGTTTATTTAATGAATTTTAGGCGTTATGAAATTTTTCATTTAAATCTGGGTAATTTGGATTGTATAAATTATAATTAATTAAAATCAAGTGAATGTTTTGTAGCAGAATTAAGATAATTTTACAAATTGTTTTAAAATATATATATATATATGCTGATATACGTGGCTCGCCATGATTACCATATCGAAATATATTTTAATTATTTTTTTCTCCATTTTTTATGTTAATAAAAAAGGGGAAAAAAAGCAGTTGGACAGTCACTTATTTTTAAAATGGATTAGATTAAATTAACTTAAATTTACGATTTAAAATTTTAAATTCAACATCTTAAACAAGAATTATAAATACATTTAAATCTCAACCATTTAATTAATAATACATAAATAAATTTTAAATCATAAATTTAAATTAATTTAGTTTGAAACTTTTAAAACAGTAATTGTAATCTGGTTAGATCTCGGCACACCACGAAGTCATGATCACCCATTGAAAATTAAACTTTGAAACAGAGGAAAAAAAAACATCAAAGAAAAACCAGTGCAACAAACAGTTTTGAGGATAATAATGAAGTCTACCTTGACTTGTCGAGTCAACATATGAACAGATTTTGCGAGAGTTATGTTATTTGAAAATTCAAACCTTACCAAAGTTGGCCTTGACTGCATTTGATCTTTTGATCAAATGTTATTTTGCGGACAGTTTAAACTAAGATTAATGATGGATATAAGTTCAAAACTACGGTCTGTAAATATGTGAATGAAATATTAATCCATATTTATATGAAATTTATTCTAGATTTATTTGTTTATTATTTCTTCAATTAGTATATATTTGTGTCGGTCCCAATGTTTCATAACAGTCTTAATGATCATAAATAATTGATTATAAACAAATGAGTGTGTTCATCGATGCAAATTAAAGATAGCTGTTGAAAGAGCTTCAAGAAGCAAGGAAATTAAGTTGTAAAAGCAAATGCATGATTATGAATTGGTCTTCCTTACGAGAGATATTTTATTGCAATTTTATGAAATTTAATTGCTTAGACTTTACTGAAGAGAACATTGCATTTGGATACAAGTTTATTGTACAATTTCCCTCCATCCCGATTTAAGGAATTTTTTTTTTTTGTTGAGAAATTGGGGATATTGAGGGAGGGGGTACACACACCCACCCACCCACCCACACACACACCAAATGGGAAGAAATGGGGACCCCTCCCCATCCCCATTTCCTCATTTCCCCCAAACATATATAAATATAAATATAATATATATTTTTAATATTTTTTTAAATTCTTTGAAACCCTAAGTATATATACACATTTAATTACTCTTTTTACTGTATTAATGGATTTTATTTTGTATTTGTAATGGAATTTTTGTTTTTTAGTTTAATTTGTAAATTTTAATTCAATGGAAAAATCGGGAACAGAGAAAAACTGATGAAATTGATCCATCGGTATGTCTCCTTCTATACCTATATCATTAAGGATTTAATATCATAGATTCGAGTCATATCCTGGTGTCTCTCCCCCCTCCACCTTAAACCCTAAATTAAAAAATAATTGATCCATCGGTATGTCTCCTTCTATACCTATATCATTAAGGATTTAATATCCTTGATTAGAGTCATGTCCTCGTGTCTCTCCCCCTCCTTAAGCCTTAAATTAAAAAATAAAACAGAGAGAGAGGTTTTTTTTGGGTTTGGTGATACTTGGGCTTGGCCTAGCTATCGGCCCAGTTTCTTAAAGCATTAATAACTTGGTGAGCTAAAGCGTAGCCCAAAGCCCATCCACTGAAGCCGATTTAACTATCCTCCTTTTTAACTGAGAAAACCCACTTTGTGACTTGTGAGATCATAACAAGTCAAACCCCTTTTGAGTTTTGAGAGGCCAGCAGATTCCTAAAACTACAGTTAGCCCACATATATTCAACCATCTCACACCAAAATAAAACATGTTCAGAGCTTCCAGACATCTCTTTCACAGCATCTACAAATAATTCTTCATTTAATTAAGTGATTAGCCAAGGAGGGATTAAGAATGTCAATGGGACAAATGGGGATGGAGACAGATTCTCCGCCCTCGGGCCTGCCTCGTTTGAATGAACTAAGAATACAAGTCGAGATATATAACATTACTCTACAAATAATAACGGTTAGTTTCATTTTTAGATTTGAATAAATTGATAAATATTTGATTTAATATAAAACTATATCTGATTTATTCTGTCTAATCCCTTGTTAGTTTGTGATTGTTATTTTTACACATTCTTATATAATTAAATAACAACATGTTAAATCTCAAAGAGTTGATTTAGTGGTAAGGGAGAGCATGTGATGTGTAATTAGATGTAAGGTCATAGTTTCGATTTCTTCTAATGTTAAATTTTTGAGACTAAACAGGAGGTAATTTCTGTGTATTCACTTATCCAATGTGGAAGCTGCCCTGAACCGACCGAAGGGATTAGTTGAAGTGCGTGAAAGTTGGCTGGGACACCTTAGTAAAACAAAAATAAATTACCCGATAATATTTAAGGAATGAGTATGTTACAATAATTATGTGTTAGTTTATAGAGATATTATGGAGGTTCTGGATCAAGCCAATTCTTTTTTTTTTTTAATAATAAATTCGGTTTGCATTTTTTGTGCCAGTTCAAGCGTAATTTTTTTTTTCCAGTTTATATTCTAGTGTTACGATGCCTAACCCGGGTGGTTTAGTTTTTTTTTTTTTTTTTTGGATTTTTTTTTATCTTGATTGATTTTATAATTAATGAAAATACGAGGGTTTAAGAGATGGAGAAATTCCAATCATAAACTGATTTTGAACTTCACAGCAATTCTTAAAACAAATTTTATCAAAGCACCAAACACAAGCTTAATTAATTTCAAAGCCAATTATTTTTTTCAGCTTAACTAATAATGGTTATTTTTAAAGTCGTAAATACTCACAATATTATTATGTAATTTCAACTATTAAATTATTGTGAATAGAAAGACTAAAACAACATTATATTAAAGGATTATCGTCATTTTTAAAATTTCAGCGCTAGATTATTTTATCTGCTCAAATGAATCCAAAATCTCATAAATTTCCACATTATTTGGTTATTAAATATTTAGATAAAATAATGTTATAAATTATTATATATAGTAATATAAATTCATTAGTACATTAAATATGAATAATTATATTTACATATTTTTGTAATGTTTCTGAAAAACCACTTTTAACATATCTTGTTTGATTTTTTCAAATCTCTTAAATCCGAAGAAACATGAAAATGTATCTGAAGGTAAAGAGTCAACAAATCTGGCTGAAATCTGAAGTTGTATGTGTCTGAATTTTTTTTCAACTTTTTTTTCCAAAATAACCTCTCACAAATAACATAATTCCAAAAATACCACCAGATATATGAACCTAAACTTCATCCCTAAAACATGAGCTCTTCACACTTGATTTCATCTGTCAAACCCAAATCAATTTCATTACCCAGCCAAGACAAAAAGTTAACAACCTAAAAATCTAAATAATAATAATAATAATAATAATAATAATAATGGTAAAATTCAGCAAAAATCTCAAAGTCTCCATGAAACTCCTCCCTCTTCAAACTCCTCACCATTACCAGAACTTACACCACCCATACGTCTCTGATCTCCTCCCTCACGCACCTCCGACACCGCCGCATTGCTACCCACCTCCAACTCCCCCACGACGAACTCCATTAGGACCAGTCTGGAATCTCCGGATCTTCTTCCGATGAACTTGATTGATATATGTTAGAGAGAGAGACGGTGAATTAGGGTTTTTTTTTTTGTACAAAGAGGGCAAAAGCCTAGAACAGAGACTATAAAGGAGGAAAGGGCGCACCACACCGCCTAAAGAAAGAGAATTAGGCTTTGGTTGTGAAGAAAGAGAGACAGCGAATTAGAGTGAAAATGTGAGATTTTTTTAATTGTTTGTTTTAATTCGGATTTAAGATATAGAAAAAATATATCAGACCTATTCAGATTTAATTAGATTTCAATAAAAGAACAAACATTCTCTAAAATAAACAAAAGATTTTATTATTATTGTTATTATTTCGAAAGAAAACAATAAAATACTTAGTTTGATAAAAAAGAATGATTTTGACCATAGAAATGTTTTCAATTTGACTGACACAAATTAAATCGGGGATATATCTTCTCCATTACCATATATATATGTCAACAGCATGTCAGCATATAAATAAATGTCGAAATATTCAAATATATAACTTGTGTGTCGGTCGGTCCACATCCACATGTATTATGTTCACTTGTCCGATCTCAGTGGGCTGCAAAGAAAATACATGCAAAATCTCTTCTTTTTTCATGAGGTCGAAATTATTTGCTTAATTTGAAACTTAAAATGTTTCAATTTTGAAATGTTGTAATATTTTAGGCAAATTCATTCTTTCTCTTAATTTGAAAAACTATCTAAAATGAACAGCAAATCCAACCACAGAAAGTAGCGTGTGCATATTGCATAATACTAATTCCGTCTACACAAAGTACATTTCTCATGGTGAAAGTTGATAGAATTTTTTTTTATTGATATTTACTTTTTTCATAATTATAAATTTTCTATTGATAGCTAAATAAAACAAAAAAACGTAATAATTAAACAAATATTTCGATTACAATGGAACAAAATATATTAGCATTTTGATCCTTATTTTTTACATATTATATCGTAACTTTTTTAACTGTCTTTTTATTTTTTATTGGTATAGTCTTTATGTATTAAAAAATTCATCAATTCAATCCATTTGATTAGATTTTTAACGGATAATCCTAACAGAAAAAATAAATTAACAAATTTACCCTTAACTTAAAACAAAAGATTTTCTTTTTAACTATGTCAATTCTTACGATTTAACATAATCTGCTATCTAATCATTATATGACATCTCACTAAATAAATAAAAAATATAAAAATGGTTAAAATATTAAATCTTAATTTTTTTATAAAGAAATGAAATAAAATTAATTTAACATTTACTCTTTTAAAAAAAGAAAAGTAAAAAACGGAAATTATTATTTCAAAAATTAATAATACTATTTTAATAGTAAATCATTATTTAAAAAAAAAGAAGGGTAAATGTTTGAAGGGATCTGGTTGTAAACAAATTAAAAAAAAATGTCAAAAAAGTTTGAAAATCCAGAAATCTTATATATATATAAAGCTTCTTAAAACAAAAATAAACGCTTGAAGCGATCTGGAAATCCAGATCTCTTAAAGCCTCCATCTGAGATGGTACTCAATCCAATGATTTTTCTTTTTTTTTTTTCCCGTTCTTTTCATGTATTTTCTCCACACTCTTGGCTTTTTTCGTGTGTTCCTCTCCACACAGATCATGAATTTGGTTGTCAAAAATAACATAAACCATATTCTTCATTCTCTTTCCATCCTTTTAGCAAGATAAACCAATTAGGTTACTTACAAACTAAGCACATCCATATCATAAAATAAAATATATATTAAAAAAAAATACGGCTCAGGCCTCCTCCGGCCATTCGCAGAGGAGACCCCTGGCAACCTCCAGTTCGACGGAGGAAGCGCCACCTGCTTCCACCGATTTGGAGCAACTCAGGCCACCTTCAATGGTGGCCTCCATTTGTAAGGCTAGTGGGTTTTAAGAAGTCTTGATGCATATGCTGAGACGAAGATGAAAAAGAGAAAATGAGAGGCTGGTTTCCGTTAATCCCTCTATTAATGATTCATTAGTGAAGGCTGATTCATTATTTATGATATTTTTTGAATAATTTTTTTTTTTGGGTTGAAGGTTGTTGATGATGATGGAGGGTTTAAGTTTGAAGGTTGATGAAGATGATGGTGGTGGTGGAGAAGATGAGGATGATTTTTTTTTTTTATTATTATTAATTTTAACCTTTTGGGTGTTTCAGTGTTTGGGAGTTGAACTGTTGAAGGTTGCTGATGGTTGACGAAGATGATGGTGGTGGTAGAGAAAACGAGGATGAAGATGATACATTATTATTATTATTATCATTTACAATTTTGATCTCCATTTATTCTCTTTTTTTTTATTTATTATTTTCTAATTTGTATTTATATATTAGTTTAAATTTGTATTATATAAATTTTTATTTTTTATAATTTTTATGTTGACATGTGTCATTATTTGTTTAAAGATAAAAATAACATTTTTTTTATTTAACTCTGACTGTCTGACTAACGTTTGATTCATATCGAGACTAAACTGATGGATTTTAGAAAATATAGGAACCACTCCGGTGAAAAATAGAAAAACGGTTAAAAAAATCATAATTCGTGAAAACATAAGGACCAAAATGATAAAATCCTAAAAAAGAATAATGATCACTTGTCGCAAATTTCAAAACTAACTTGCAATATATATATATATACTTAAAGGTTAAAAGTGTTATTATATATCATTTAAAATTGAGGTTAAGAGCATAAAATTTTCACAAAATACTTAGTCAAGCATAATTCTTGTGATTGTGACCGGTAAAAGCTAGTTTAATTATGAGATCTCTTATTATGGTTGTAGAAAGAACTTTGGATCAAATTGCACACATATTGGAGGAACCTATTTATGAATAATACTAAAAAAAAACTCAAAAAATTATCTCAAAAATTGGTTAGTATTACCCTTTAGTTATATTTAAATACTATTATCATAATGATATAATTGTATATTTTATTGCATGAAGATCCGGAAATGTGCTTTTATATTATGCTAGAAACCAAAAAATTGGGGTTGGTTTCAAAGTCCAAGAAGATGGTTTCTGTTGCACTGATGAGGTACTTAACTCTCAGGATATTATCCTATGCAAAAGAGAAATTTTCCTGATTTTATTAACTAGAGAATTATTATACATTAATGATGTATGTATTGCATAGAATGAACCATTTACACAAACTAATGAATCATGTAATTGTATTTGTTTACAGAACACTAACCGAAAAAAAGAAAGAAGAAGATCAAAAAAAAAAAAGCTGCATGTTTTTCGTACATGCATGCACTTTTCAACTTCAATATAATTTCTCCACACAAATTGTTTGCTGCTTGTTGCTACCGCTCTGCTTTCTTGTGTAAAGAATTGAAGACTAAAAGTATCAAGAAATGACCCTTCAACGACAAGTAAAGAATTAATTTGCAAATACACCAAAATACATATATAAATCCCACCGGCAGGCGATCGATCGATCAGTGACCGCGACCACGGTTGCTTGGCCCGGAATAAGCTTTGTTTATATTCAAACCCTTTACTATTAAAGGAATGTCGGAGGATTGATAATCATGATGATCTTTCAGATGTCTCAAGCCCTCAACATGCATCGAATAAGAAAGCAAAACAAAGAAGACGAAGATGAAAATAGCATTCAAAGCTAACACAAGAGAACCAGACCTCCTCATCTTTGTGATGAGTTTCTCCTTATTTCTTGCTATTAGTTATATAGCTTTGAAGTCTTTGGTAGTTGATTTTGCAGTGAAAGGAAAGAGTCTATTGTATATGTATATATATACAAACAAACAAGGTAGTAGATGTGTTCTTTGACTTGTGATATCTTTTTGGGCGAGTTGGCGAGGGAGGAAATGCCCAATTCTGTGTGGTTGATAGGTTTGATTTTTTTGGAGTTGAAAGCTTTATGGCCAATAAAATAATAAACAAAGTGTTTTATTTAAAAATATTTTACTACTGCAAAACGTAAACGCCACATGTCAACGGCCTCTTACCTAGGTGACTTTTAAAAAAAAATCCCAAAAAGTCATCGAATTTGCAAAAATCCCCGATAAAGTTTTGGATTTGTAAACATATACGGTAAGTCACGAAAATATTTAAAAAATCTTAAATTATCAAATATGTATATTAAATTTTAAAATTTTCAAAATAAGATTCGGATTCAAGAAAATAAATCTTGGATTTCAAAGATAAGTCTTATAAATACTTGATTTTTTTTTATATTCTTTTGACGATTTTTTTATCGCAAACACTTATAAAAGAGGTAAAATCACAATTCATTTATAATTTTTTTTGAGAGATTCTTTCTTTTTTAAAAATAAAATTTGAAAAAAAAAAATTATGTTTCTTAAGAGAGAGAAAGAAGAAGAAAAAGTGAAGTCGAGAATATTTTTATCGGTTACTTTATTTCTATAAAAATTATTAAATCAGTGCTAGTTTCACAAAAGATCCTTAAACAGTGTTATTTACCCTATTAACTCAAGAAAAAAAAAAACGTAATGGCCACGGTTTGACTATTGAAATGGTGGGGTTTTGTTGGGACAAAAAATTCTTTGTTTTGGTTGTTTAATATCCAACTTTTAAAAGTTGATAGTGTCTCTCTTTTGACACAGTTTTGTTGTCTGCTTTATTGACCTAACTCAAAACTCAATTAGGAGATTGTCTCCATTCCCCCACTTAACCTACTCTTAAACAGTCTCTTCATCCTGTTCCCATTATAAGACCCTCAATTAGTTAGCTCCGGGTCTCTTTCATTAATTCAACTATTTTTCTTTTGCATTATGTTAACGTGTAACTTTAGGATGCTCATAATTAATAGACCAAGTGAATTGTTTATAAGACTTCTATATATTACATAGGATTGATTGATTGATTCTAATTAAATTTTAAAAGTTGTTTAATCCTCTTTGGATAGATATCATTATGACTGTTGGCTTGTTGCTTGTATCACCCAAAAAAACAAAAACAAAAATTAATGGACTATAAGGAAAGGATTTAAGATTCAAATATACGTCTTTAAAGAGAAAAGTGTTTTCTACGTAGTATGGATATCTCGTATAATTGATAAGAGTAATGTTAGGTTTTTCAATTTTTTTAAATTCTTTCTCAAATAGTGTTGTCATATGAGATGTCAACGTCTTGTAAATCATGAGATTATATGGTAAATAATGTGATATTGACAACTTACGTTCCAACATCATTTATGAATGAATTTTGAAAGAAAACAAATTGGGAACCTATCATTAGTTCATTACTCAATTGATAATCTAACCACACGGTAAGATTTGAGTGACAATAAATATGACCAGCAGAAAGGATCTTCCTTTGGTTAAGTAATTAAGATATGCTCTAATTAATTATAGGCTTATAGCCAATTGAGTTGATTGTAATAACAAAACTTTAATCAATATAATAATATTAAACTACCAACAAATAAACAGTTTTCATCCTTTCAAAAATAAAAATAAGTATATCAACATCTCGTCTGAATAGTTTAGCGTTTGTTATCTAAGACTTACATAGATATATATTTTATTCAAAAGAGGCCAAACTTTCTTACAAATCTCCGGTAAGATAACTAAAATTAAATAAACAAATGCCTTAATAAGATTGGATTTTGCCCTTTTTTTAGTATGGAAATATAGAGCTTTTGACCTTAATTGGCCACGGTCAAAGAAATAAACTATATAATAAAACAATTTATATACATTCAAGCTTGAAGAATGAAAATGAGTGATTTGATCAATGTTAAATAATTATTGAGAATTCTCAAAACCCTGATTACCGACTTCAAAATTACTTCTGTTATAAGTAAATTGGTTATATATTTTTCTTTTTACTTATGTGATAAATATTTGAGTCTTATAGTTACCTATTGAATCTAAAGTATAAGTAACCATATCTTTTTAGTGAAAATTACAATTCAAATCGTATTTGTAATTTATATCGGTTTATCTCGACAAATGCTTGAGTCGATTGTATTTAATTTAAAAGAAATAGATTTTTTTTTTTTTTTTTACACTTCAACCAAACCAAAAGGAGGTTGGCTATCAAGATTCAAAACATTCAAGTCACGTGAGATGGCCATCACACGAGTCAAGGACACGTGTAGGGTCAAATTCATATATAGAGAAGGAACTGGGGTTGAATTGAACGAGTCCATTCTTCATTTCAGATGTCAAGCCGAATGCGGCGGATGATTGATGCTGACTTCAGACTGAGTGTGCTTTGTGCCTTTTTGCTTTCATAAAACCAGAAATTTCTCACCAGTCACCACCCAATAGATGCTCCTCTTAAGTCTAAAACATTTGCCTTTCAAAATCGAAAAAATTAACAACAAAGACTCATATTTATTCTTTCATTAATGTACAATGTTTTTTTTTTTATATAAACATAAATTTGTTCAGTTAATTTTTCAATCCTTAAAACAAAACACAATTTATTATTAATCAGACGAGATAAGACTAGTTCGATCATAAATCACATGTTTTAGCCCTTCCTTCTCGATAAAAAAATCCCAAATTTATATAATAATATAATACTTAATAAAAAATCTATTAATAATCAAGCAAATTCAATAATTTCAATTTGACCCATGATTATTCATTAATTTAACATGCCGGGCAACATTCAAAATTCATCACAATTGACAAATATTTCATAAGATTCAATAAAAACGACTTTAAAATACATCAAAAAAAAAATCTATAAAAAATGTTTTGACAATTTCAATTTTCAAAGCACATAGTCTGACTGTATAAATTTCATCGATATTTTCTTCATTTAAAGAAAAAATTAATCTAAATAAAAAATAGCTAGAAATAAATGTAAATTTAGCACGGCCTCCAATGAAGTCAAACTTTAGAAGAGGTAATTTTTAGATAAATAAATGAATTTAACAAATTGGCAACTGGTTCGTATAGCAGTTCACATATTAGCAACATGTTTCATTTTAAAAACTACAAAATGGAAAATAGTTCACAAATCACAACCGCATGGTCTGACTCGACCAAGGAACAATGAGAATTCACATCCGGAGAAGATCTTGGGTGCATCAAATGCACCATGTGTCCCCGTCGAGTTCTTGCCACATTGCAAAATTTGCCACGTGACAAGATTACTGTTGGGATACATATGCATCCTGCAATATTCTAACTTTTGCCCTTCCCGGGGAGCCACCACAAACAGCCTGCTACTCCGACCTCATTTGTGGAAAATAAGTAACCAATCATGTACAAAAGCCTAAATTATGTATCATTTTATTGAACTAGTGTGTTTAATTCTCTACTGTGTCAAATTTTTTCTCATAAATTCATAAGTCATATCTATCAAATCATCTCAACAGATAATTATAGTCATGTAAACACTAAATACTATGGTAGTAAAATGTGTAAACAATACAAAAGGCTTGAAGATGGCTCATACCACTATCTAAAGGCACGTAACATCTGAATCGATCCAATACTTCCCTTCAGAAAGCAAGAACCTGGAAGCCTATTTTTGCTCAGGTATCCCAAAAGAAACCAATGTTGTGGACTTGTGGGTGAAGTACATTGTTTTCGCTAACCACCACAGTCTGGGATGTTACTGACTTACTTCATCGAGATAAAATAGTGACCTGCACTAACCGATGGATTCAAATCTCCAGTTTTTTCCATCGAAAGAGTGGATGGGCACTTTCAGTCTCTTCAAAATAATTACCAAATAAACATTTCATAGCAATTGCCTATTGATGATCAAAGTGAGTGGAAGCATCGAGTGCCCAGCTTCAACATGGAATCTGTTTAGCATCGAGTGCCATGTCTTTGACCCTGTTCACCGAAGCCTATATAAGTTTCCATATTCCTGCACCCAATCCAGAGTCTAGCCTGAAATTTCAGTCAAACCCCTAAAATATCAGCACCAAAATCTTCAGTACAAGTTGAGGATGACAGAAGCAACGACAGTCGGTAAAGGCATTAGATTGGGAAAAGATAGCTTCAGTGATAGATAGGCATTTCAACACCAATGCAAGCATCAAAATACAAGTTGAAAGTTGCCATCTCAAAGGAACCGATGAGTGTGTTTCAATATGCATTTTGTAGCGGAAAACTGTCCAAATAGCTCATTTCTGTAATCTTAACACTTAAAAGGATTCTCTTCTTTTATATATACATAAATATAACATCTTTAAAAGATTCTGGACAAAAAATTAACCAGATACCAATATAAGATTAGATCCTGCAAACCTGTTTTTAGTACCTTGTCAAGAAATTCACCTCCCATGCAATCTTTGACAATATAAACCATTTTAGTCCAAAACTTGGACAGGTTAAGAAATCTTGTCGATTGTTTCTTCCTGAAAAGCCAAAACATATAACTGAAACCTCTGCTAAGTAATCTTTACAATACAACCACTTATGACTTAACAGAAACCTTTACCAGACTGAAAAGCATAGGTACAGAAAAAAGTCACAAATATACAGAGTGGAGTGAGCTTCTACTGTATTGAATATATGAATAGTAGATACCTCAGCAAGAAAATAAATCAGAAATCATTATATGACCAGCCAGGCTCCATGACAAAATATATGCTACTCCATAAACAAGATCGAAAACCAATTCAGTTGCAAGAAACATGTGGTAATACCAATAGAAGATTATATATGATTGATTCAGCTAAAATACTAAAATAGTCAGAAAATATGAGTATATTCATATAATATCTAGGTGTGATCACTTAGAAAATTTCGTGAGATTCCTCTACCCAAACACATATTTGGAATGATAAAACCCAATGTTTATAAAACGTTTTTAGTATTGAGGAGTTTACCTCTACTAAAGTGAGGCATAAGCCTCGTAGCGAACAAGGCGTAAGCCTCACTAGGGATTAGTTAAAATACATAAAAAATATATATATAAAGCACATAAAATTTCATAAATCAATCAATAATCACATTAATAATCATTAACAACCTATTTTATCCTATAAATATCAAGTTACAAAGTTAAATGTAAGGTTTCGAACTTTATAAGCAATCAATAACATGGCATAATTCATAAAATAATTAACATACAATCATCATACTAACAACAAAGATGTTTAAAACATGGATAAAACCCCAAGGTAACTTAAAAAGAGTAGTTTGACTGAAGTCAAGATGTAAAACCAAATGCAAGTGCTTAACGGCTGGTTATTCACACCGGAAAGTATGATTTAATCGGTAAACCCATACATCAATCCTTACGAACATAAGCAATATAATCCATCATATTCAATCTTACCAAGATGGTTGGAATTTGGAAAGCACGTGACACCAAATTTGAGATAGCAGACATTAAAAGCTAAATCTTCCTAGTAAGTTGCATGGCGTCCACTTAGGATGGAGAAATCAGTGCGAGAATCTTTAAATTCCCATGTAAGTGGCACTACTCCATTAGTTATAACTGTATGCTTCCTCCATAGTTTTGACAAACAGATGTCTATAAGATAAAGTTCATAAAAAAAATGAGTCGGACATCAAAAATTCAAAAACATGAAAGATCAACTCATAAAATTGGCTCCATCACCCAAATAAGAAAAAAAAAATTAAGAAATCCCAAGCGGAATTCGAAATTCAATCATAGAAAAATGCGAAGATAAGTCTTAAAACCAGTAATTTGAGAGAAGCTTCAAAAACTTAACTGGAACTAAAACAATGTGAACGAAGTGCTGGTGCCATTGAGCACAGGAAATAATAATATAATTGCACATGAGATTATGAGGAATAATAAAGGATTAATGATGTGTAAAAGAGATATTCTAAAGGGACAAACTGTATTTTATCGAAAATATCAGAATCATTTGTAAACCGGTCATCATGAACTCCGGTACATAAATCTTTATAGTTTGCATTACAAGTGAAACTGCTAAGTATAGTCAATTTTTAATACAACCTTCTGCAGAAAAGACCCATAGTTAATGGAAGTAAAGCAAATGGAACAAAATATAAGATGCCCAAAGAAAAACAGAAATTGATATTTTAAGGAGAGTAAAGCTACTGACCTGAAGGAAAGGTAGGACAATATTGTATACTTGTACAAAAAACTCTGACTTCATCATAATCCTGATACATTAAGGCTAGAAATAAGAAACAGCCAACATCACAATAACTATAGGTAATATAAAATATCATCCATAAACAAGAAATGAAACAACCCTTACATCATTATCTTGTAGATGTCATTCAAGAGAGTAAGTCCATATATATCATAACAGACGACCGGTCAACAAATTTGTTACAGTTCGATATAAGATACAGGCAACATCACATTAACTAACTACATGGCATATACATATTATCCATAAACATGAAATGAAACAACCCTTGCAACATTACCATGCATATGTCATTCGAGAGGGTAAGTCCATATTTATCAATCACAACAGAAGACCAGTCAAATTCAACTATGCTAATAGTACAGAAACAAAGAAGGATTGCAATAACTTTGGTACCATTTGCTCAAATTGATGGTATTGCATTTGAAGAACAAGCGATAAAATTCCAACTTAATGAACAAAGAAGAAAATTTCTGTGACATAATGAGCAAATTCACCAATGTCTTGAGATATCAAACAATAATAATTCTAAGATAAACACTATCAATTAAAACTACATAACAGCAACTGCTTCCTTCACATTTTATTCAAGATACACGCTTGAAAAGGGAGTAAAATGTAGATAAGATCCAGAATAATATCAATCAAAATAAAGCTATAACCTTCTGAAGATGTTCTACAGAACTCTAAGATTGCTATCAGAAGACAGGAGTGCACATTCCTTCAACCAATTATTATTCCTTAAAATGATAGAGGTGGTTCTTTTTTAATTAGCATAATTTCCCAATAACATGTAACATGTGAATGCAGGATAGTTATGTACCAACATTATAGAGGTGGGGAGACAGTTAACAATCATCCCACAAATGAGTTTGAACCATAATGCATACTGCCAATCCAGGTAATGAAAAGCAATAATCTCAGATTCTCAAACAGCTTGAACAAAATGTTTATGCAACAATTTCTTTCAAGTTAACACAGGATTGGCAATGGAACCTTGTTGTATGAGTCTGTGTGTATAATAGCTTCGGTGGGATACACGATCCAACCTAGATACAAGTCAAAATATATTTTATCGACCTAAAATTTAGCAATCCTACTCAAAAAGGACCGAAACCATCAAAAAGCTTGGTGCTAAACAGGTTAGCATCTTCAATAGCTAAACTCACATGATAGTTGCTACACTTCATTGCACCTGGTTTAGTCCAATAAGTAAAGAGAAGATTCAACGAAGAAGCAAAAATTTTAGAGAGAGAGAGAGAGAGAGAATCTCAAACTAGCTTTGCATAAATACCTTCTCAGAAGACGGAAACATACATAGATCTCTTCGATATCAACCTCTACCTTTAGATTGATATACTGCTTCAGAAGCTCACTTAAGTTATAAATAGCTTCATCCCAACCTTCAGAACTTGCATCTTGAGGATTTAGAGGTGCAGAAATAGTATGTTGCAGTATTTGAGATAAATTCCCAGTTGATCCTGACTTGTAAAACATCTCGGCCAGAATTTTTAATATGAAAAAATTGCTGGCTTTGAACTTATCAACCCACAGTGGAGGATTCCCAAACCAAATATTATTGTTCCCAACAGCATCAATTGATGTGGTTAAATTCTCATTAGTCTTGATACCTACGGATTCATGCAGATTTTCTGAAGCGACTGAGGCAACATTAGAATAGAACGTTCTGTGTGCTGGAAGCAGCTCAAGTATATCAGCTCGTAATTCATCTGGCAACTGTTGCAACACTGAGGTATCTATTTGACTGAGAGAAGAAGGCATTAAATCAATTTTATTGAGACCCAAAGTGGGAATGGCCTCATTGTAGAATTCTGCTCTTGAAGCATGCTGCGGTTTCATTTTTTCAATGATATGCTGCTCAACCTTGTAAAAATTATACAAATTTGGAAAACCATAGGTTACACGAGTGGTAATGTAAAACACTGTAGATAAAGACAGTACTACAGAAAAATAATATATTAAGAGATGGATTATTAAATGAATATGTTATGCACTTAGCCAACTACTTGATTCAGGTAATACTCTCCAAGTTCCAATATTGTGCCTCTTGCCCTCTTCTGAGGTGATTATTACCGGTCCTTGTATTCCTTGAGAGCTATCATTAATTTCGCACTCTAGTATCATAACCAAGAACCTATTTGATATTTTATAACGTGTCAAGGTGATACCAATTTGTAACCCATCTATGGAGACAAGATATTCTAACAAAAAAGCCCTGTAACCTGTTGAAATATTGTTCAACCAACTAATGAAATGTATTGTGAAAACATACTGTGGGAGCAGCATAGCACTTATGAAGCAAAGGTGAAACAATAATATTGATGATGAAAGAATTTTACCTTTAGTCCTTCTGGTACTATGCTAAAAGGGACCACATCAGAAAGGACAGATCCGTCTCCCTTGTTCTTAGCACCTTAATGAAATTAAAAAATAACATGACATAAGGAACTAGTAAATATTAATAAAAACTACAGAATTACTTGTCTAGAATCCAGATAACAAAAGATCACCATCGTGTACATGCAGAGAATTACAGAAAGAACTGCTGGCACCTTCACCTTTCTTTTTAGCAATCAAATCAGTTAACTTCCCATCATAAACTTCATTCAATTCTGAAAAGAGTTCTGGAGGAAGATTTTCTAGCACTCCCATATCAAGATGGCATAAAGGTGGCAGAGCCGAAACCTGGTTCAAACATTCTTGACCATTGGACAGATTATGGTCCATTTGAACAGAATGCTCATTTGCAGTAGTGGACAAATGACTGAGAGTCCCACCAGTTTGCCCCACAGAATCTGTGAACAAAATTATTAACAGCTGGAAAATTTCAGTTCATCCTTACCTAAATAAACAAATATAAAGAATAACAAAACGTGAACATGACTGAAAAAATGCAGATAATTAAATAACATAATTGTGTAGTAGGGTCGTCTCTAAGTGTGGCCTTCTTTTCCCTAAAGCTGGAGAAAACTCCTAATGCGCCATTTTGAAGTCTGATATATTCTTTATACTCATTTTATCTTAAACCTAATTTGATTGTAGCATGTTAAGGGCTTTCCCTTTCAGAAGCAAAAAATTAAACAAAAAACTTCCCATTAAATAACCAAACTCTTAAAGAAAATATATAATTTCAGTCAATACATGATGGTATTGCATGGAGAAACAGTAAGCATCCCGAATAGCCCATGCTTTCAATAAAGCGAACAATGCATGTGCCCAGTGTAATTCTAATCCACATTAGTTGTATTGTAAATAAATCGGCCAGCCACACACAACTTAAGTAGAACTATCGTTATATCAGCTTGATACAATCATAAAAAGGCAACACAAGGTTTTCTACTAAGAGCTTGATTAGAGAAGAGTTGGTCTCTTTCCCTGGTGCTGCTGGAAATGTTATGCAAATTATTTGTAACTATGCATAGGTCGTATGCTTTTTCTCCTTTTAGTTTCTTTTTCCGGTGAAGGGTCAGAATTTCTCCAATGCTTTAACAATAAATATCAAGAATTAAGGAAAAAAAAAAAGGCCCAACAACTCATAAGAGAACAGCTTCCCAACTCAAACATATTAAACAGGATTGGGCATTTACCCAACCCAATTGGGCATTTAGTAGATAAAGAAAAACAACTACATCTCCAAATAAACAATTCCCCATTCAGGATCTCATATATGAGCCATCCACTGATTTCTTGATGTCTCAACTAGAGGAAGGATAAATAGAACATACTGATAAAACTATGTTATTAAATATAAAAAGACAAGGTTTGGTTTGTAAAGAATTAAGAAGATAATCAGCAGTTTAACACCAAGACCATAGAAAGTTGTCAAGTGCATACAATTATCAAAATATTAGTCCATATTACCTATATCAGCCCTCACTTTGCTCATACCACTGATATTACATCGCTCTTCTGTACCAGCTGAGGCAGAAGTGAGCCATGATTTCAAAGTATTTCTTTCAGCCCCTTCAAGCCAACAAAGTAAAAATGCAATTTAAGTTATTTAACATTAAGAAATGGATTTTAAAAATAATAATCAGTGAAGAATTAAGAGGTGCGTACAACATCTAAGCTGGCAATAGATACAGATATGGCTTTAAAACAACTCAATGAAACATAGGGGAGTATAATCCGGAACAATACAGCACATACCTATTTTACAAATGTCAACACTTTCGAGTTTAGAAACTTGCAATCCCATACCCCGTATGTCCTTAACATCTGTGTAAAGTCAATCAAAATATTAACCAAAAGTTATCACATAAATCGCACCAAAATACTTATCAAGTGTAACCCTGATAAACAGGACTTGGAAGCACACTAAGCCAATACCATGGGAAACATAATGAAACAGAAGGCAGTCTACAAAGCCCATAAATTAAAAAAAAAATTAACAAATAATTTAATTAACTCAAAAACTAGAACATCAGAAAGATCTAAAAAATTGAAAGTCTAAGATGATCTAAAACACAGTCCAAACCAGTCAACCTAAACATGCTTACATGTCTATTTTCAGGAACATATCTTTAACATTACACCAGGTAACATAAGTAGAATTTTCCAATAATACAAAATAAGAGAAATTCTATAGTAAGTATACGTTACTAACCTAAATGGAATGACCCAAAGAGCTGCTTTGTTATCCTTTGGAGCACTTCCACATCATCAGTGGCAACTGGAACCTATATTAATATTTAAGATCTTAATACTTTGAACCCCCAAGTATATAAGTAAACATACTAAGAGTGTGAACTATGTTTGGTCCACGTCTACCGTCATTGAGTGGCTCAAGTTATCACAATGTCCATGGCCCATATACTTGGCAGGCTCGTCAGCATCTTTTCTTCTCTCTTTTATCTAGAAGTATCATAGGGAAAAAGAAAAAAAAAAACATATTTCAAATGTAGTTCACACCACAACCCCATAATATCTATCAACTTCTTGACTATAAGAATTAAGGAGACATGACAAAATCACATGAGTAAATAAATGAAGTGGAAAAGGCAATACCTTAAGAGTAAATGTGCGCCCTTGCACTCCACATCCCTGCAAGCGTAATGAAACCTCATTGCAAAGGTTTAAGAGAAAATGTTTGGTCTGCAATAATCAAATCTAATATAAAAAGGAGGAGAAAAAGAAGAAGAAGTAAATATGAGAATAAGCTTCTATAAGGCATCAGAATACCAACATCTTGCAAATCCCTAAACCTGACGCCCCAATTTACTTCAGCGCCAATAGACTTGCTTTCCTGCAGATGAAATCAACTGTCAGCAAGCAATGTCCAATGATATTAAATAACATAAGAAAGGAAGACTGGTGCAAAGAAGACGTTAAATTTGAATAGGAAGACTTGTTGGACCATTTAATGAAAAAAGCAACTTTAAAGAGATAAAAAGCCAGCATAAAATTTAGAAAATAAAACAAGGTCACCCAATAAACAAAGGATTAACAAGCATCAACTATGATTAATGAAGAACATTCTTTTCCCAAACCTGAATCAACCCAACCAGCCGATTATCTACTCCTCTACTAAAATTCCACAGCATCTCACCAGTTTTAGTTCCATAATCCTTTTGAAGAGACTCCTGAAGATGCCAAAAAAGATGTACACACTTAAAATACTGAGAAACTTCCTAATGTTAACAGCTAAAATTTCTCAAAATCATTTCTCCACTAATTGATTGATCCCAATTATAATGCATATAAATAAACCTCAACCAGTACTTTCTGCATCAACAACCAGTATTGCTGAGCAGGCTATTTCAAAAATGCAAACTAAGATATAATGCCTAAGCAACATTCCATGAGAAGATTCCAAAAACCATGATAGCCAAAAAGAAAGAAAAAAGGTTCCATGACTTGCAAATATCATTACCAAAATTTATATGATTGGTCATGCCAAAAGGCCAAACAAGTCATCGACCACATTCCACACCATGACAGGCAAGCTTTTATCAAGTGTGAACAGATATCATCTTGAAGACAACGTGTATCCCAATAAAATAAATAGACAGACCTAGTCTGAAACCTTTGTTGTCTCAGATTCTACTATCATTTCAAACCAAAGGTGGAAGCAAGCTTTACTGTCAAAGGAAAAGGGAGTGCAGAGTTTCTTAAAATAAGACTTTGGATGATAAGTAAGACAATGAGTCCTCCATTATCAGTCGTTTCTCTCTTAGGCACCTCAATTGTTTGGACAGTCCATTTAATTTAACAATTGATTCCACCAAAAAAATAAATAGACAAAATTAACAAAAATTACAATTTCCTTTCAGCGATATGTATCGAATTTCGGTTCCAATAGCCACATCATCAAGAAAGACATTTTCTCTGCAATATTCTAATAGCCATCCTTTTTTCTTGTTGCTTATTTATTTTTTCACTAAATTATTCTAATTCTGAACTATTTAGACCTAAATTATTTATAGATAATTAATTCACGAAATCTACAGTTTCTTCTATTTCTATTTGTTTGATTCTGTGACCAAAGCAGGTAATCAAATGAATGTGGAAGAGAAATAAATTATCAAAAAAGAAAAGGGTTTGAAATATATCCCACTGGTCAAGTTATCATGTGCTCAAGCTTACCAGAAATCTACTTATCTAAACTTTTCAAAACATTTTTTACAGTTAAAAACAATAACAACCATTTCAACATTGGCAGGAAGTAAATCAAGTCTCAAATGAAATATAAGATTACCTTGGTAATCATACGTAACTGGCCACATGTCCAAACATTTTGCTTCTTCAACTTCTCCTCTAAAACATGACCTATTCCTGGAAGTGCCTTGATTGGAAGTTGACGTAGATACTCATCCACCTGCAAAAGCCAAACACTTTAGTCCACCAGATGACATTCACAGATTATTACCTAACTTGAATAAATATAAATTTGCTTCCATAGTACAGCATGGTATATCCTTATAAGAACATAAGCAATTACATTGTCTGTGGGCAAAGCATAAATTATGGCATCATGAGAGAACAGGATCTCCATAGAGTATCCCTAAACTCTCCTGATTAATCTTAAAACTTGTATAAATTCAGAGGAAGGGGTGGTGGTTCCGATTTGATACCAGGAATACAACCATGTCCATTATCCAATATCAGCAACTCAATGGATTAATAAGGAAACCTTAAATTAAGGATAATTTGGAAAGAACATTCAAGGCATAAATACACCATACGCAGATAAAGCATATCTATCAACCTCTTCAAATATTTTCATTCCTAACATTCCAAATTTCCAACCCAACAAAAGAAAGGATAATAAATAAGTCCAAGAAAATA
Source organism: Dipteronia dyeriana (assembly GCA_032871835.1). Lineage (NCBI taxonomy): Eukaryota > Viridiplantae > Streptophyta > Magnoliopsida > Sapindales > Sapindaceae > Dipteronia > Dipteronia dyeriana. Next base: position 90,312,597 of record CM065295.1, on the reverse strand, counting down.
AACTGATTTCGGTACTGTGAGATATCTTGAATCAATGCTTCAATGGAATATGCTGCATGCTAAACATCATGATCTTCATCAATCCTTTCATTAAAAATAAAAAGACTCCATTGAAAGTCCACAGAAAGCAAGTTAAAGTGAAATTTACAAAATGAACATTCAGCTCAGTGAGATAACAAGCCTCAAGGCCATCTATGTTAAAAGAAATTTTAAGGATCTTCAAGTTGAAAACAACTGACAAATATAATGTCCTCATGTAGTGTACATGACTACTGAATGCAATTTAATGGTCAAAAAAGCATCCTTCAGCTAAAAATTCACTTATAAATCCCTAGACATTTAGAAAAAAGGGGCAGAGAGAGAGAGAGAGAGAGAGAGAGAGAGAGAGAGATTATGGACAACATACTACTATGTCTGGTAATACTTTACTCAACAAACTACAAGTTAAATGTGATAAAATTTTAAAAACTAACAGTCTTCCCAGAACTCTATCTAATATTAAATCCGAAGTGATGTAGCAATAATGTACAGAAAAAAATATAAATATAATTATACTATCAGAATTCAATATAAAAATGAAGCCTCCAAAAGCTTCCATATATATTCATAATGAAAAAGGAACTAACAAATGAAGCAAGGAAAAGCAATGAAAACTAAAGAGCAACATTGCATTAAGCTGTTAAGATCCATGACATGCAAATTTAAAAGCTATATTAAGGGGAAAAAACAACAACAACAAAAAAAAAACAGCATTCTCCAGACATACCTCCTCTGGAGGGATGTAACATTGACCATCTGGTTTAGCTGATCTAGTGGCAAGGCGAGCCATTAGCATATTACCAGCTATCCCAGCACTTGCAGTGCATGCTGTTGTTTCAAAAATCTCTTTCCTTATTTTTGAAGCTAGAAGCTGGGGATCTTCCCCTTCTAAGTCCGTGACATCTAAAAATGCTTCATCACAGCTAACTGCCTGTATTCAACAAAGCTTCAACATGGCAAGAAAACAATAGGGGGGGAAAAGGAATTCAAGAATATATCTCCATGAGCAGACCTGAACTTTCTTGCAGTGCTTATGAAGGATGTTATACAACTGATCAGCCACCTGCAAAAGATCATAAAGTTTCAGTAAACCCACTCAATAGGTGAAGTGATGTATCATTCCTTCTACACAATTTAAATTGAAGGTTTAAATACATAAATTACCTCCTCGTAAGCGTTGAAGTTATATGGTAAAATGACAAGGTGGGGGCAAAGAGCCTTGGCATCTCTAACAAACATTCCAGCCCTAACTCCTAAGAATTAAGAATAATTATAACTTGTATCAGGAACAGAAATCATCCATCAAAGGTGATAAGTAAACTGAAACATAAATGACTAGGCATAAAACCAACCATAAGCTCGAGCAGGATAGTTTGCAGATGAAATCTCAGCAGTTCCTTTTGGATTGTCTGAATGACATACAGCTACAGCCTTATCCTGTAATTCGGGATGGCTCCTGATGATAACTGAGACAAAGAAACAGTCCTGGAGCAGCATAATGGAGTCAATGTTCAACTATAAATCCAGAGAAGGAAAATGCCAAACATCCATCTAAATTGTGCAGGAAACATCTATGGATTCTAGTCTCAAATCAATCACAATTGATGAAGTTCACAAATCACAACCACAGCAACAGGCAAAAGAAAGAAGATGTCTATAGAAGTCATGTTCAAAAGCAGAAGATAAATAGATTACCATATCAACATGGATGATGGCAAGATAAAAAGATTACCATATCAACATGGATGATGGCAGTCCTTAGAGCATCCGAAGAAACTTTCAGGCTAGAACATGTACCCTGTAACCCACTATAGTTGGGAAAACGTTTGCGATACCTATTTCTCCAGGTTCCTATGAAGTGCAGCCTTGAACTCTGTAGAAACCAAAGTTCACTTAGGAATTAGGATATAAACAAACAGGACACTGTGGACAAATTTAAATGAAAAACATGTGGTATGGGAAATTCATTAAGAAAACAGAGTGAGTCATAAAGTAGAAGGAAAACACATGGAAGATTAAAATTAACAGCATATACAATTTGTGAGACTAGCAGTAGATCACACAGAAGAATACAGTTCAAATTATAAGCAAATAAACTAGCACAAACAACAAAATTGGGAGAAAACATCAATAGTGCCAGGTATTAACTTGATCAGTCATATTCAAATGAACAGCTTTATAAAATTTGGGATTAATAATAATTGCAATCCTTTGTGTTAAAATGTAGTTCTTTTTTTGTTTTGTAGAGCACATAGTTATTAAGTAAATTTTTATAATTTATATCCTTTGAATGTATTCTGGTTTTACTCAAAATATGGGAACTTTTGGTTTATAAAAAAGGATAGAAGAAGTGCAGAGACAAGTTGAAAACAGTTTGATATACGAAGAAAAAACATTGGTAAGTCATTGTACTTGGTGCCAGAACAGAAAAAAGGGTTTAAATTTTGCAAAAAGGACAAAAATTGTGAATGTGATTGGTAACGGATAAAATTTAAATGCAGGTTTTGAGGTGAAGTTGAACCGGTGGCAGACTTTATTACAAAAAGGATCATTGTGTAAATGCCATATTGTTTTTTAAAAAAAAAGCCTGTATTCTAGCTGTCCATGTTGACCAAATGCCTCCACAATCAAACATTATTTCCCCATTCTCATCTTTACAAAGTCAAAAAAAAATAAAAAATCCTTGGCATAAATTAAAAATCAGAAGCTTAGAATTAACCCTCAAAATAAATGAATTTGCATCACAATAAATCTTAAGGTAGATCTTTACTTCCTGTAATCCTGTCATAACAAAACAGGATTGATAAATACTCCTAAACAATCATTTCCCACAATCCATTAACACAGTATTCTTGAAGTTCCCACACGTACCTATCTTTTTAAAGAAAAATAAAATTACCAGTTCTCAATTTCTGTGTCATCCTTGTGCAGGGCAATGCTAATCTTTTATTTATCGTTCCAATTTTATCGATGTCTCCAAAGAGACTCCGTGAATAACTAATTGTAGGAAATTCATCGGAACATCTAAATGCTCAAAAGGAATCCATGAAGCACGCACAATAATTGAAGGAAAACAAAGACAATATAACAATAAAAGCAAGAACATGACATCATTTCCAAAACACTACCTTGAAATAGTTTTCCACAAAATTAGGATCCCCGAGAGTTGAATGAGGATTTTTAGATGGCCCAACAACTGTTGAACTACTTGATTCAGAAATTTTATCATTGAAGCAGTGACTGCTAACTGAAGCAGAGCGTGGAGGGAGAGAAGACTCAAGTTCATTCTTTACACTGCTTTTATTTTCTGTATGAGAACTACTTGGTTCTGCCATGTTTACTTCACAAGATTTTCGACAACCACTTGGATGCTCGATCATTTTTTCATCATTGTTATCTTCCAGCAGGACTTGTGTTTCTCTCCTTATCCGCCTTTTGTGTACCACAGACTCATCTAGTTCAGATGAATCATCATTTTTTAATGTGCCGTCATTAAAAGATGAGTCCTCGATTTCAGGCATTGCCTGACATATTGCAGGGATTGAAGTGTCCTCGGAGATTCGGCTGCTTCTCACAGCAAAAAAGTCTGACAACTTTGGTTGATTATTAGTAAGTTGATCAAGTTGGTAGGGAACCCCTGGCAATGGCAAAAAAGAACATTGAAAGAAATTTAAAAGGAGAAAATCAATAGTTCCCATCAAGAAGTTAATTTGCTAAACCCTTTTCCTATTTGAAATATTTGTCATGTCAGGCACATTTTTTTTTCTGAAATCTCCCACTTTTCTCTATTCATCAGGCTCTAGATTGAGATTATACCGAACTATATAACCTTGGTTGTCAAAAAATCCATGAGACGCTTTGAGAACACACAGGCATAGATAAGCCCGATAAGATTTTAACACTTGACATCTTAGTTGAAGAGACCTTTTACAACTCAACTCAACCCACCCCTTGTGTTGAAATGTAACTTGAGGACACACACGTCAAATTTTCAATAGGAAAGTGTGAGCCCTTATTAACAGAATGCATAAACTTACAAGTCAAAAGTTTGTTGGCAGCAACAGAATCTAAAATCCATGCCGGTTTCACTACTGGGAGGCCAGCACTAAAGGACCTAGGTTAAACAAAAAAAACAGCATAAGTATAAAATCCATTTAATAAAAATACAATCTTACCAGCTTGGTACAAACAATATGATCTCAGTAAAATTAACCTTAGATTCTTGATTTTACTATTAGGAAGATTGCTGCATATGATATGGGTAACACGATGCCTGGAAAAGTAATTCTCAAATCGTCCACCGTATTTCAACATATAGCCTCGCAATTCCTAAAGCAACACATTTTCAATGATTCAATCTCAATGATAAATGCCTAATGTAACAAACCATCCCTTTAATTGTCAACCAAATTGAAGAAATTTAAACTGAAGTTCCATACTTTGTTCCATCCACACAAATGAAAAAACCAACCCAAATAAAAAAAAATGAAAAAAAGATAGTACAATCAATAGTTTCGCATAGTGAAGGGAACCATAAACAGTTAAACACTTCCAGTTTGTTCTATTCAAGTTCCTTTGCAACCAGACAAAAATTAACAAATTGCTCAATAAATAAAATATATACCTGACTAGAAGGTACTGTGAAACCATCAACAAAGATAGAAACCCCGTGAAATATAGGCCTCCCAGAAGTCGTAGCAGCACTATGTGAAGAACTTGAAGCTTCAGCATCAAACTGGTTTTGAAGTTTTCGATTCTTTTCTACCATATAGCTATACTCAAAAAACCAAAAACCCATCAAAATTCAGGAAATTTAAAATTTTAATATCATCCTAATTCATCTTAAGATTTGTTTTTTTTTTTATCGATACAAAACTATGTAAGTATGTTAAATTTTCCAAATAAGAGATTGATTTTAATTTTTCCTTGATATAATTCAAAAACAAGACAATGAAAGACAATACCAAAGAGAATTATATCATAATTCAGATAGAAAATTACATAAAAAGTGAGAGAGAACACCTGCCGATATTGGAGAAAGGAGATTTGCGAAACGAAGAGCGAGAAGAGGTGAGAGAATTGGATCCCCAAGCCATTCCTAGGGTTTTCCGGTTGCTTTTCTTCTTCTTGCTGTTGTTGCTATTGCTGTTGTTATCAGAATTATTAGAATTGAAGCTTCGTTTCGATTTCTGTCCTGAATTCGCTGAGCGAGAGGAATCGAAACTCATTTCTTTTTGTTGAACAAAGAGAGTACCGAGGAAGCTAGTGAAAAAAGAAAATAAATATTTCAAACGAAGCGGCAAAAATCTTGCCTTTTATATCATACAAGCGATAGATCGAGTCCGTTTCGCAGTCGGGTTAGTGTATGACTTTCTTGAGTCCTGACAAGTGTAATTCGGGTCATCATAAATAGATTTTTTTTTTTTTTTAATAGATTATGCCTACCTATTTAACTATTTTATTGATACAATCTCATTTAATTCATTTTCTCAAAAACATATTTTCCATTATTTTTTTAAACATATATATTCATCTATTTGAATCTCTTCAATGTCTAACATATTCCTCCTTAGAAGAGGGTGTGATGGAGGAGATGTCATCAAATGTCTGATAGTTAGGACTTAAACTTTGTTGACAAGTCCTAAATCTTGTCAAGTAATTTTTTAAAAATTAATAAATATTTTATCAAAATGATATGGAATGTGAGTCGTAAATAATATATCATCCCGTGTATAATCTTATGATTTGCACGTTAGTTACAACACATACAACAAGAAGTCCTTGGTGAAATCTTCCTTCAACTTCCTACACAAGCGTTTTTACCGTTCAGATTAGCTTGCAAATCATGGTACTCTCTGATCACCGACCCGAAATATATTTACAAAACACACACAGTTCACCTTCAAGAACCAAGACACTTCTCAGCTATACTTGTTTGGGGTTTCCACAGCCCTGAAATGAGAGAAAATTTCACATTGCATTGTAACGATGACAACTAATTCTCTGAGCGTCAACCGTTGGATTTACCATTAGACAACAAATAATATCATCTATTGCGCTTGTTGTAGTTTGGTATGTCTGCGTAGTACTTCTACGAGAAATAACATGATTATGCCAGTCTCTAGTTTTATGGAACCCTCCTGCAGGATTTCGTGTGAGCCAATTTTCAGTTTCGGGTTAGAGTTTACATCCCAAAAACTATAAGTCACCCCAAGTTGTTGATATTTTTTGCTTTTTAAGTTAGAGGAACATTACGGCCACGACCTCCCTTTGCTATACAATCAATGATAAATTGTCGTGGGGTTTATGTAAATGGAGCAGTTCATTGGATTGCTCAATCAAGTAATAGATTCTCACAAAATGGTTTGACATGAGCGAGGAGGTGCTTAAGGAATCGAACATTCCAACAGCAGATAAAATAGCTAGTGAGAAAACACAGAAGTTGTCTATGGGGGCGATGGGCAAATGGTTTTCTTTGTTGAAGTGGGAAAACGGTCATCTCTTATGATAATTGCTGCATTTGGGTGATGAAGGAGAACAGTATGATGTGTCGTTAACGTCGTAGAATCTTGGATGAAACAGTTCAAGATTGATCTAAGTTGAGTCTGGGGAAGATTGGGACTTTAGGAGAATCGGGGAAATTCTACTAGTGACAAGATATAATAGGGAAAGATCAATAACTTCTTTTTTCTCTTTTTTATTCATCAGTAATCATTAAATGTTTAAATAAGAACTTTGGTAGTAATGCAATACTACATTTATCCAAAGACTCGAGTTATATAAATATTAAGGATAATAATGACAAATAAATTAAAATAAATCAGTAACACCCTCTCTCTGTATCACAAACCAGATTCACCCAAACTACTTTGTAGGCGCATTTTAATTTCCAAAACTGAATTATACATGAGATCCAATTAACTTAATTCTCCAATGAGGAGTAGGACATCAAAATTTCATTATACATAACAAGTGTTGGTTAAATTTATGAGCAATTTCATCTAACCTTTTTTTCATGATTTTACCACCAGTGGCCTTACTCCTGTTCTTTTGCCGCCAGCTCCTTTTCTCTTATTTGTCTTCTGATTATTTCCGCTCCGTTTCTGCCCTTTGTGCTCCTCTGTTTTTTCATGAGCATTCACCTCCTCAAACTTGATTGGTTTAATAATGATACCAGACTTCTTCACCACCTGCATATAATAATACATTAAAAGTGAGAAATTTGACAATGGATATTTGGGATGTTAAATTCCTTCTATAAAACCAAAAAGAATAATATTTTTTCTTAGTATTATAAATGGATTGTAATAATGCACTCACATCTGGCTGATTCATAGCTCCAACAGATGTTGATGGATTGAACTCCGGTCCAACAGGAACGCGAATGCTCTGCTCGAAAACTTCTTTAGATGTGAAGGGGTAAGGCAAAGTTTTTGTATGTAATTTCTCAGCCTGCGAAATCCAAACACAAAGATCTGGTCAACCACAACAAAAGCAAGGCAAAAAATGCCATAATATTTTTAACCTAGAAAATAAACAGGTAGTAACTGCTACCTCAATGTGTAACAAGATTCTATTAGTAGAATCGGAGCAGAATAAAACAATTACAAAGGATTACTAAACCAAATACATTTTCTCCAATACAATTAAGAAGCCATTCTATAATCTTCAACTCTTTTATAAATCATAAACATTTATCAGTCGTATAAAAGTTCAATTTTGGTGGACAGAACAACTATAATTTTTTTAACATCTATTTCACAATCTCGTTCAGATTACTTGATCCAAAGTTCCAAACAAGTGGTCGTTGTTATTTGAGAAACACCTATATTAAGTTTTGCTCAGTTTTCCAGTTGCGAACAATCATGAATCATGCTGTTGCTAATTGGAGTGAATCTATTATATTTATCACTGCAACAAGTAATCGTCATCCAGAATAAGGGAATAGTATATATAACTTTTGAGTGCGTTATCAATAATATAATAAAAACCACCAACCTTTTTATCCAACTTCTCAGATATAATGACATGTTTGAGATGTGCATCCTTTCTCTTTTCAAGAGCCTCTTCTCTCTTCCTCTTTGCAATTTCATGCTCTTCCAGCATCCAAGAAGGTAATCCTTTCTTTCGCTGTACACTGGTCCATTGTCCCCAACCAGGGAGTAGATTAGGCTTTTCTGGTTCAGGAATCTCCTCATTCAGAATCTCTTGTTTAACTTTCTCAAAATCATCCTCCACATTATCCCCCGCAAAAGCAAGGCGAACAAGCTCCTCTTGAGAAGGAAGTTCATACAATGGTTTAGAACCAGCAGACAAAATTCCATCTACCATCTGCCCTTCACTATCGGTGTCACTTTCCTCAGCCAGTTCCTTCAGTTTTAAAAGACCATAAATACGGAAAATAAAACTAAAAAGAGGCAGTAATCGAATAGAAAATAGAGCAAAACAAAAAATACAAAGGGATATATACCTCTTGATTCTGCAATACAGGTTTACCAACTACTGTAGACTTCTTTATATTGGCATCCACTCTCTTTCCCTTTTTCATCTGCTCATTATACACAAAGTGATCAGCATGAAATTCACTGGTTCTTCCACATGCAAAAACAATGCAAACTTATGGATGGCAAGCAAACTAAACCTTTTTCCATGTGCCTGATGCGAAAATAGCAACATCATACGATGTCTTGGGCCCTGGGTCTCTAACGACATCATCAAAACTCTGTGAACCACAAAAAGATTATATCCCCATGCTTATGCAGCAAATGAGATTAAACTCCACTGAATTTTTGAATAATGAGAAAACAACTACCTTAAACACAGAATCCCGATGAACATCGGCATCTTCATTAAGAAAGCCAGAGTCAACATTAACATCCTTCTGCAAATCATTTCTCATTTCATTTCCAACATCTATATTTTCATCCAAGTCATCTTCACTATCACTATTTCGATAATAATTATCTGTTTTCATCTTATTACTTGGTTTTGGTTTTGGAACATCTCTTTTAGGTGCACCAAAGACCATTCTACCACTTGTAATGCCTACTTTGGCATTTTCTTCCCCACCTGTATCCTCCAGATCCTTCAACGATGATTCATACTCTTGAAGAGCAAGCTTAGCTTCTTCAACAGCTTCTTCCTTTCTTTTTTTCAATCCACGCACCTACACAAAAGAAAATTACCCAGGGCACATAAAAAGTTAATAAACAAGTACAATTCAAATGCAAATTGGTTTATAGTTATGAAAAATGGAGTGGATATTACCATAAAAGGTAAAGAAAGCACTCCCGAGGTAGGCACTTCGTCATCTTCTTGTAATACTTTCAGTGTCTTCTCTTTTGCTTTTGCAAACAACTTTGATGCCGCGTCCGGGTCAGAACCAGCTGAGTTTTCATCAACATCATCCTCATCACTATCATCACTGCCACTACTGCTACTACTATCCTTCATAGTGTTCATTTTTCTAGTCAAAAGAGCATGTTGGTGGAGTTGTTCATTAATTGCTGCTCGAGTCCCTTCATCTTGGGCATCCAGACCACGCTGCAAGATGCGCTTCGCCCACTTCGAACTGTTTTTGTGTTTTAAAGTCATACGTTCCTGCATCACATATAATAAAAACAAAATACAGAGGCAATGGCTATTATTTATTTATTTATTTTAAGTAACACGCGAGAAAAAATATTCAGCACATAGGACATTGATAAAATTCATCAAAGATCATTCCTATAATTTTATCAGCAAAAAAAAAAAAAAAAAAAAAAAAAAAAATTCATTTAAAATCATCAATCACCTCTGCTCGTTTAAATTCTTGCTTTCTCGCCTCTTCTTTTGCTGCTTCTGGATCCATTAGCATTTCCGCAGATGCTGATTTCAATCTATCTTTTTTTAACAAACGATGGTACGTTTTTGACTTAATCTTCTTTATACGTTTGCTCTTCATCTCATGACGGAAAAGAAGGCTGCGCATTCTAGCTATATGATTCCGGTCCTCCAAATATTCTTCAGCAGAAATCTGCCAAGCATCATTAAGAACAAAAAATGCTAAACAAACAAGCATAGCTTAAAAAAAAAAAAAAACTTTATGATTTGATGCAATTACAGATATGTATAATCTAGAAAATCAGGCTAAAATAAATTAGAAAGCACAGTAAACTACCAGTACCAAGGAAATGGACAAACTCCATTACACACATTAAATCAACAAACAAGCCTACATAAGAACCCAGCTGACACTAAGTTTTAGTCATGTTATGACAATTCTGTTTTCATAACATCAAGTTTCCAATTTTCATTTCATAAGAAATATCCTTAAGGTCACCATGCAGGAGCCAATTTGGTCACAATGACATGCAGATAATTGAATGCAATAAAATCAAATTCAAGATAAGCATTGCCTAACAACAAACTCTAAAATAGAATTAGTATATTTTGATTTAGTTGTGTATAAAAACCCAATGTAATCAGCAATGAACTCATTCAACCTATATACCTTGTTTAATTCAAGAAGCTTGGAACCATCTTCATTATGAGCTTCTTTAACCTTGTCATCATTGACTAATATCGCCATTTTCTTCTCAAACTCAGTTCTTGGTTCAAATCCAGAAGCTATTGCCCCAACAGTCGAAAAACCCAAGTTTGTATCTTCATCAAAAAATAATGAAGGTGCCTCTCTATTCATCTTGACTAAAGGCTCCCACTTAGTGATGTCTTTCTTTGATTGTTCATACACAGCCTTCCTCTCCAACATTTCTCGTTCTACCCTCGGAAGTGGTGCTTGAATAGATGTCGAGTTTTTATCCTCATGTATTAGCTTTCTAATTTCACTATATCCAGGTTTTCCTTGAAGAGGTTCTATCAGTTCTTCAATGGAAATTTGTCCGTTGCCATTCAGAACATCACGACTAGGATTGAATTCAGATTCTGGATATGCCTCAGATATAACTAAATTCTTTTTCTTCTTTTTCTTTCCTGAAAGATATATATTTAAGGTCATTCCAAAAGTAGTAAGATAAAGGACTTCTAATCACGTTAATAACAATCCCCGGTTGTGTAGTAACAAACATTCTCTCTAGATCTATTCAACAAGTTTTCCAACTACTAATTACTAAAGATAGTTTTCATCAATGCAATTGAAGATGCAGTAAATCTGCAAAAGCACAGTATTTTGGTTTATAAATAAAAAATATTTTAAAAAAAGTACTCATGAGTCATAAATACATATAATTTCAATGTCATAACCGAAAACAAGCTCAGAGATGAATTACATAGAAAATATATATGTTTCACCTACAATGTGAGACAGTTATTATGACTACATATAAAGGGTGCTAACACCCTTTTCTATGCTAATGGTTCTCGGTTATATTAAAAAGATGGTCTGGTAGTTTATTGATAAAACAAGCAAAATCCATACTAAAACATTCATGACTCCTTGATTTTTCAATGATTCCCTGCACTGAACAATGAAGAGAGATTCACAATACGATGTACCTTCAAAAGCCTCACTCGGCATTCCACTAACTGTTTGCAACATCCTCAAGTGCCTTTCATCATCTTCAACCTCATCGCCGTGCTGCTCTGAACTTCCCCTCCAACCATGGGATTTTTCAATTTTACTTACCCCATCATAGTCATCCTTGTCGTCGTCATCTTCTGACGACACATTCTCATCCTACACAAGTAAAAGAAACATGAAGACTAATACATCGAGGAATATTGATCTGAATACAGCCATATATTAGTTGAAGCTACTCTGCAATGCAGGAACAAGACTATGAGGTCCAAATGTAGCTCGCTTGTATTACAGAATATAAAAATGAGGGCATTGAAACTCGAAAGAACGCATTTGCCTTAATCACCGCCAGAATTACTTCCTTACAGCCTTTTGTTATTAAAAGCAAATACAAACACATGCCAAGAGATTTTCTAGTTTCATAACAGATAGTTAAGTTCAAAGCCTTATTCAAACATAAATATCAAAAACTAAAAATATCAGGACAAATTTCTGTATTATGTTGTTCACTTAAATATATGTTAACTCTTGCCATACATTTACCAAGCTACGACAATAGAGTTAAAAAAACTCCATCAACAAATTTACTGGCTAACTTATGAAATTAGAAACACTTAACTGAAATCCACATTGCACAAATTTTATAGTACAAAACAATCAATTGAAATTCTAGACCTTAGGTATCGGAATATTACAACTATTCAACTACTGTGATACTTAAAACGTATTATGAGGCAAACATGAATTTGTTTAAAAACCAATTCAACTAACAAAAAATCAAAACTTTGAAAGCATGAGAAACACAAACCTCCTCGACTGGGTCAGACGGATCCAACAAGAAGTTTTTGACAATGTCGAAGCGGCGGTTCTTCCCGGACTCTTCCTGAGGCAGCGGTTCCTCGTACTCGTAGAAATCATTGGCCTCGTCGGAGCTAATGTTTTCATCGCTGTCGTTTAAAGAATCAGTACTGCGTTTTGTGCCTCCGAGCACTTTTCGCAGAGGAGCAGGCAAGCGCGGGCCAGTCTTCCTCTTTCTCTTGTCGTCGCTGCCGCCGCCGCCGCCGAGGGTTTTGTTGAGTTTATTTGGTTTCTTGTTAGATTTGGATCTGTCTTTGGTCAAGTCTGCAGCTTTTCTCTTCTTTTGAGCCATGGCTGGAGTGAAGTCTGCGGCTTTCCTCATCTTCCCTGCCATTGTTTTTGTGTTTGCGGCGATGTTTCAATATTGAAGTAGCTCTTAACTCACAAAACACAAAAAAAAATGTTATTTATTTTTCTTTATTGCATATTTACAATTTTACATAATATAAAACTGTTACATATATTTTTTACTGTGTCTTATTTCTAAAAATACAAATATATCCTCAAATGATAAAATCTGAATTACTGTATTTAAGATTTTAGAAAATTCACTCCTTTATATTTTCCTACAGTTTTCCATATCAAACCATAGATAAACTACAAAAAGTATTGTAGGTTTTATTTTCGAAATATTATAAAACTTACTATAACTTTGCTTTTATTCTAGTTTCTGTTATCTTTTATTTTTTATAAAAAATAATTTTTATTTTGAATATAAAAGTTATTTTGTGAGATTTAATAAGCCGAGATAACTTCTATCCCAAGAAGCAAAGTGCACTAGATTGTAAAATTGTTATTCCTAATTTTGTATCATGCAAAATACACATACGATGAAGTTAACCCAATGGTAGAGTCCCTCACATACGAGTTCGAATTACACTCTTTCCAAAACAACCCAAAATTCATGTAACAGTGTACGTGTAAAATACTTATGAAAAAACATAAAATAACATGATAATAGACTTCAAAAAGACTGCCGATCGATAGTTTTGGGTCTTGGGTCGAACTGGGTCATTTTTGGCTATTTAAACCCCAGCACCATTGCAGAGTTCAACAAAAGAATACAAAGGATGTAATCAATTCAGCAGCGGGCAGCAAAAGACTTTAGGCCCAAGCCCAGCCAAAAACCCAACTAAACCTAAATAAAAATTATGAACCCGTTAGACATGCATATTAATATGCAAGAAAAGATGAGCCAGTACTAGTTAAAACTAAGAGGAGGCAACCATCCCTCATTTCAAAATTGCAGAGGTAGCTGTTTACTTGTTTTGTCCAAAAGATTTTCAGGTAATCCATGCTCTGATACAAATTCATACCCATTCTACCTTTTTTTTCCCAAAAAAAGAACTTTCTCAGCCTCACTTTTTTTTCTTTTTTTTTTTCACTTTCTACTACACAGAACTTTCTTACATGAGTGGTTAAATCTGTTGAAAAAAAGGCACCAAAACCATTTACAACAACTACACAAGTAAAAACTTTGCAGAAATTACAGCAATTCATTACTGCTGCCTTGTAAGTACTGGTGATGATAATGAGGCATTGTTTCCCATGGCAGGTGACCAGAAATCAGCACAGTTGCTGTCCGCCACGTGTACGGTGCAAGCCACCGGGACCAGACACAGCCCCCTGCTCCTCAAATCATCTTTCCCTTCTTCTCCTCCGTCTTCCCCGCCGCCGTCCTATAATCATCATTTAACACATTAGTCAAACGCAGTAATGTCGCCGACATTACAAACCCAATAGCGAATTTTCATCAACTAATATCTCCAAACACAAATATAACTAAAGTGCTTTTACAAAGTGAAAATAGGCTTTTTCGATAAAGATCAAATAGCACTTGTATATAAATACTTTATTATAATTTTTTTTATAAGAACTTTCATAAAAAGTGCTTTTAGAGAAACAGCACTTTTATTTACTGGTTAGAGAATCTCTCTCCTCCCAAAGGCACCTCACAGCAACAACAACGCAGTTGAATGTTGACTCGAGAGTCACTATCACCACCACTACTACCATGGTCAAAATTTATACAAGGGTCAGTGAAGTCGGTTCCACACATGACCCCACATGAGATTTCCCCTTTTACATCCGCAGGTGTGAGTGATTATCTAAATCGAATCTCAACCGTCCACATGTAAAGGTGGGGACCTCAGCGACAGCAATAGATACTGTAGTGGATGCATCTGGAACGTCCGGTGAATAGAAGAAGCAATGAAAACAAAAAACAAAAACGAAAACGAAAACGAAAACGAAAACAAAAAACGAAACCAAATTGTTTTTTGCAGGTCCTGGTTTCTCAAAAAATAGAAAAACAATCTAAACAAGCAAGAATTGGTGGTACTCACAGGTAGGTTATGGTGTTGTTGCAGGTATGGAGAACACAGAACCTGAACCTGTTCTTGCAGAAACCTGATATATCCCATCGCTTCATGTAGCACTGATGCTGTATCCGTCTACACAATTTTCAATTACCCAAATTATGTTTAATTAATACAAAAAACCATATAATTTTTGGATTAAATAAAGTAAATTTTACCTTGCCAAATGGTGAGACAAGCTGCTGCAATGTTGAGATTCGTTCTCCCAGCTTTTCTTTTCTTGGCTGTTAATTATTTCAACAAAAATGGACGAAAAAAAAAAGCAAACGGGAATTAAACTTATGAATCATATGCAATTTGTTTTGGGTTTGTGATTTTGATGGTGAGACCTTTGCATGTCCAGTGGATGGAGTGTTATCTGCTTTGGTCTTCTTAGTGGTTCTCTGACTTGCCACTGGAGTTGTAGTTATGGAGTTTGAACATTCTTTACCAGACCCATTTCGCTTTTTCTACAATTAAAATACCAAAAAATACATAATTTATTTTTCTTATTTTTCAAGCAAACCCAAAGAAAGCTTTAAAATTAAAAAAAAAAAAAAAAAAAAACTCACATTAGATTTAGAGGGAGTGTTCACAATTACAAGACTGTTATTGCCAGAAGAAGCTGAAGAGGAATCACTACAAGCAGTGACACCAGATTTCTGAGGAGTGCTCTTAGAATAAGTAGCAGTTGTTGTAGTTGCAGTTGTTTCACCAAACACTACTAATTCGCCATCGCTACTGTGATTATTATAGTCGCCAAAACAGAGCATTTTGGGAGGTTTTCCATGAGCTGAAAAGCAGGAATCAGAAGAAGAAGAAAAGTTGGTGTTGTTCTTGATGTTATTAAATGTCTGATGTTGATGTTGACGATGAGAGTCCAAATCAAGACCCAGAACAGCGTCATCATCGGAGAACAACAGTTGCGAAAAACTGGTGGCAGTGCCTTGTTCATGGTTCCCCTCCTCATGATCACATCCACCACCATTATCGGCCATTAAAGAAACCAGACCCCAGATCAACAAAAACCCAAAAAGAAAAAGAAAAGAACTTTCGTTGAAATCTTGTTTGGCCTTTTAAATTAGAGATGTGAATGTGACAGAAGAGAAACAGAGAAGGAGAGAGAGATGTCTATTTTCTTTTCTCTGGACTATAGTACATGTGATAGTGTGTAAGAGTGTGTAGTTAAGACTTGAGAGCAGCCTTTTCAAGGTTGGCTCTTTGGCTTTGGTTTTCGTCTGTTTTCAGTCAAACGCCACCTAGCCCGAGAAAACCGTGGTTTCGCTCTCCAAAGCATTGTGTCTGTTGCTTTGCTTCCCTCGTAACCGTTTGTTTGTTTGTTTTTTTTTCTTCTTCTTTCGTTTGATCGTTTCACTTTCCCACAGGTCACTCGATCAGTGAGTCAGTCACTCAGTTGTTATTACTTGAAATGAGTTCCTGCTAAATCAACAAATACAAGGTAAATGGGTGATCCAATATTAAAACCCACCCTTATATTTTTACTATAAGATTATGGATTCAAATTCCTCAGATTTATGTAATTATATAATATTTTAAAAGGTCCCACTCTTAATAATCGGAGGGCTGGTATTGAGTCTGATTGACTTTGGTGGGAGCCACATACGAGAGAGAGTTTCTCGTTTTGGAGAAAATGTAACTGGCTGATGTGGCAACCCATTAAGGTTATATACCAAAAAAGATCAAAGAAGGTGAGATTGTTTGTGGGTCCCAGTCCCACGTGATCATGTATCTCTGATCTGACGAGATGACCAAATCAGAAGGCTCGTGATAAATGATCGTATAGGCTCCTGCTATGGCAGCTTCCCAAAAATGAGTGTATACCGTATAGTAACGCATAAATTGTAGACTGTCAGCATGAAAATTTTTAAGTGAACTTCTAAATTCTAATAGTAAAAATAAAATAAAAAATCACGTAGTAAACATTACGACTACATACAATCATGTAAGCTTTTTTTTTTTCTTATGATAGATGGAAATTTCAAATAAGTTCGTATTTGATTTTTTGATTTAACACTTAATGAGTGTTTTATTCAGCTGTTTTGTTTGATTTCATAAGTATTAAAATCACTTAATGAGTCATTAAAATCATATTTTTTAAAATGATTTTTTTACACTTTTCACTTAACACAAATCCAATAGAATTAATTACAAACTTTTAATTTTAAAACTATCATCACTAATTTTGTATATTTTCAATTTTGTTTTTTTAAAGCCCTAATCATATTAATACTTTTTTTTCTTCTCACTGTAAAGAAATTTAACATTAGAAAACATAACTTCTTCAGAATAAAAACAATTGGTGACTGATTTTCCTAGCATATTCCGGTAAGAACTCTTTCTCGTTTCCATAATTTGATAATTAGTTTTATTAATTTTATATTACAATTTGAGTACATATTTTTCACTTGTTCTAAAAATTAATTGGAGAATGTTTTTCATGATGATTTTGTTTTGAGTTTTTTTTTTTTTGGTTTTGAGATGTTAATGTTGGGAAGAAAAAAAGAAGTTATATATACATATGGATTTAGAGGTGTCCACGGTTCGGTTCCGTTTTGAAACCGTCGGTTCCGGTTCCGTGGAGAGGGGAAACCGTAACCAGCGGTTTGGGGAGGTTTGGATGTGTTTTTTTTTATAAATAAAACCGTCGGTTTTTGGGAAGACTAAACCGTAACCGAACCGGCTCGTAACCTGTTTCCAACCAGTTTCGTAACCGTCGGTTTCGGTTTCGGTTTGGTTTTTTATGGGCGGTTTCAGTTCGGTTTCAAACGGTTTAACCGAACCATTGACACCTCTATATGGATTAGATGCACCGGGCTATGCTATTTGGGTCAAAATCAAGTACTATATGATTTTTTGTTTTTATTAATATTTCTTGAGAATTTTAGAATGTATCACCATCAAATATTATGTTCATTTTTAATGTAATTCAACAAATGGAATAATGTATGAAATATTTTTAATAACTAAATAAATTTATTTTAGAATTAATTTACATGTTAGAGTTGTCCTTAATATATTAAAATGTAAATATGTAACAAATAATAGTTATAAAGGTATAGATGTAAAAATATTTATTTTCAGATATTTATAACTTAAAAAAACAAACAACTTATCACTTATATTCAGTTTTCAGCGAAAAAAAACAAACATGTTTTTCAATTTTCAGTTTTCAGTTTTCAGTCACTATTAAATCTTCAGTAACATTCAGCATTGTTCCGTCGCTAAGTTTTGTGTTATTTTCACCTCTAAAACACTGCCAAACACATTTATTTATGAAGGGAAAAAAAACCTGTTTTTGTAAAGCACTTTCAAAAGAATTTGTATTTTAAAATATAGTTTTTAAATTTATTCAGAAGAAAAAGAAAACCTATTTTTGTTAAGCACTTTCAAAAGAATTTGTATTTTAAAATATAGTTTTTAAATTTATTCAGGAAGAAAAAGAAAACCTATTTTTGTTAAGCACTTTCAAAAGAATTTGTATTTTAAAATATAGTTTTTATTTTTAAAGACATATTAACTTTTTCAAAAAAAAAAATCATATTAAAAATAATAATAATATTATTTTATCCAAATTTACTTTTCAAATATAATGTTTAAATATTATAGCATTACTATGATTCATTGTCAATACCACATCATTTGGATACTAAATTTGAACAAATTAATATTACTCTAAAAACAATACAGACTCCAACTAGGCAACTACCAAATGCAACCTTAAATTCGCCACATCCCATGATGCTAAGTTTCCATATGGAGAAAAGCATTCCATTAGCTGGAAAATTAAAGATTATAAATCATCGGTCGGTAGATAAATGAATTTGAGATTTAGATAAATGATTCTTAAATTAAGGGTTCGAATCCTATCGATAAATAAAAATTTAAAAAATAATGATAGTCTAAATACAGTAAAAAAAAAATTAAATTATTAATTAAAAAGGGAGTTCATTTTTACTCGGCTATTAATTGGGATTGAGGATTAACCCTTCCCATTTTCTTTAAATGAATAAACACTTCCTCAGTTCCTCTTAACTTTTGTGACGTAATTCGAATATCACCTTGTTCGTCAAAAAGGTTAATGTAAGTAACATGGACAAGTAGACCCCTCTAGTTTTGGTGTCAGTATTGAAATCTAGACTTAATTTAGAAATTAAGTCAAAGTAACCCTACCCTAAAAGTAAAAATGAATTATAAATGGGTCACAATTGTGTAGAATATATGATGATTGATATTCAAAATGAATATCAAATAATTTAAATAAGACAATATTAAAAAAAAAAAAATCTAAAAACTTTTTTTTTATAAGATGAAATTGATCCGGTGGTTTACCCCTCACATCTATATTATGAGATTGTGAGTTTTGATCGTCTTCCGTTTCTCAAATCCTAAAGTACAATATTATATCAAAATAATAATGATATTAACTATTTCTTTTAACCACCTTGTATGTTATAAAGAATATGAAAATATTTACCCTTTTTTTTATGTATAACTTATGAATGATTAGTCCTAATTTTGACAGAAAAGCGATTAGTTCATAATCTGCTCAAAGCCATCACTGAATTCCTACAGCTCAAGTCTGTCTGGTCTAAAGACAAGAGATGACACTGAATTAAAACAATATTTAGAATGGATTAATTATGGACAAATATTGTCTTAATAGCAATACCAGCAAAGCATCACCAAGAATCACATTTAGTTATTGAAATTTGTTTCCTCCATCTACATATATTTAACAGTGATCCGAGAGAAAAAGTTGCCTGAATTTTCGCAAGCTAGGCTGTTGTCGTACATACCCGTAGGAGTTTCATCTGCTTGGGAACGAGTTATAACACCCGCTCCCAGGCTCCCAGGCTCCCAGCTCCCCCCTCAAACTTCAAACCCTCGCAGTAATGAAGTGTTTCTCTGTTTTCCAGCCTCAGACTGAGTAGCAGCTAGCAACTTCACTAAATGAAAACTTGACTTCTGAGTTCTGAGGGAGGCTTGAGATCACAATCTCAGGAAACTGCATGGCCGTGCAGCAATTGATCTCAAAGTGAACTATCGGCCTGTCCACCACATTCAGAATTTCATACCAGCAATATTGCATCGTATTTACAACAGAAATTTCACCTTTGGCACCCTGCTGAAGGGACTCACAAACAAGCAAAAACAACTGATTTGCCATTCGAAAGGAAGTCGCACACAACTCCACTTGGAGACTTAAACTTGAACAACATCATTACATTACAGCAAATGCTTATCAGCAATGATATAGAGCTTAAAGTCGCAACAAAAGTATCATAACTTAAGGGCTCCACCAATGATACAAAATCAAACAACAGTTCCATTTCAAATGAAAGTAAAAGAACATGATGAAAACTTAAAAATGAACAATTCACCAAGCCTATATTGTTTCCCGTCAAGAGAGGACGATAGATCGTGTAATCAAGTCCAGAAAAGGAATAAGACTGATCAAGTATATAGCAAAAGAATTTTAAATCTACAGACTCATTTTCAGATATCAGACGAGACACCCATGATAAACTTGTTTTCTTTTTCATACTTAGAATTTAGAAATCTTCAAAATTTTCCTAGTTCACAAGGCTCGCAAGAGACTATTGCAGGACCCTACAACTTTGATAGTCATAAAACTTGAGGGATGTAATATTCTTGGGCCCTTCTGACCTTTTGGTTTGATGTCATATGTCTAACCACTGAACCCATCCCTCGGAGTTGACACTACGATAAAATTATATATAAGGAATCACAAATAGCAATATATATATATCAGAAACAAAAGAGCATAAAGGAATAAAAGGAGAGGGGGAGGGGAATCAGGAGAAAGTTGACAAGCTGTCCACAAAACAAAGCTAAGGACAATTTGTTTCAATAGTAGGCAATTGCGGTACCTTTCAAGAATAGCGACGACTTCAACATTTCAACTTGTAACAAGGGAGCAACTGATGAATAACAGTACTTTAATAAAATTTAATTTAGATCAACATAGCCCAGAGCATTCAAGGTTTAGGATACAATGATTCATGTCCATCTTATTTATTCCATGGGAAACATCAATCTGAATAAAAGAATACAAATGACTAAGAAATTTATGTCTCGTTCTGGCGTTACAACCGTTGCTTAGTCCGTTTTTTTTTTTTTTTCTAAAAACGATTTCGAATTAGCATCAGTTAATAATTTATCATTTTATTTTTAAAAAACGAAAAATAAAATCAGTGTTAATAGTGAAAAATATAAAAAACATAAAATACATGTTTTTTTTTTCTTTGTTTTTTTTTTTGTTTTTATTTTTCATTTTTTTTCTTCCTCTTTTCCGATTCCCTATCTGAACCCTCTTCTTCTCCAATCCTCCGCTTCTTCTTCTTCTTCTCCTTCTCCTTTTTATTCTCTGATCATCTTTTTCTTCTTCTCCTTCTCCGATGCTTCTTTTTGTCCGATCCTCTTCGTCTTCATCTCCGATACTTCTCCTTATTTGATCATCTTCCTCTTCTTCTTCTTCTTCTTCGATATTCTTCCTTTATTTTTCTTATTTTTTTTTCTTATTGATCGATCTGGTTTCCTTTCTTTTTCAGAAGAATATGTCGAGTTAGAGCACATATTGAAATTGTTCTTGTACAGTTCCTCCACTGAACTATAGTACAGAAGGAATAGCCGTGACGCGGATCGTTCGGTCGCAAAGCCCGCCTCTCTCTCTCTCTCTCTCGTTGTTACACGCCTTTACTTTCTTTTTTTATATATATTTTATTACTGTTATTTATATATATTAAATTAATACTTATTTATAATTTAAGAGTTTAGTTTTGATTAATTGATTTTTGTTAGTAATTTGTAATGTGTTACTTTTGTTTAATTTAAAAATTACAATACTAAAATTATATTGGTTAATTATTTAATCAATTTGGTTACTATTGTAATAATATTAAACAAAATAGAAAAATAGAAAAATTGATATTTCAATTTTTGATAGTTTTCAGTTAACCTATCCGACGAGTTTTTTCCGTTTTCATTTGTAAAATACAGTTTTCAGTATATTCTACCAGACACATTTTCATAATTCAAAACTGAAACAAAAAGCATTGTTTTTTTCATTTTCATTTTATTTTCGAAATAAACAACTGAAAAACGCTTACAGAACGGGTCCATACTAATGCCACCAAAAAATATCCTTCCCACTACACAAAAACAAAAGTATCCAAAATCCATCCCCACAAAGATGCAATCTCGCAGCTCCTTCCCAGCTAAGTTGAATGAAGAACAAGGAAGTGTCCTCAAATTATTTTGGGATTGAAACCCATGAAGAAGCTAAGATACGTGTTGATTCTCATAAACCATCAATGTTGTCCTCTGTCTCCTCTTAAAAAATTCTGCATTTCTCTTTCCAAATGACCAACATTCAGGCTCACTAGCATCATCCAAGCTCAAGCCTCAAGGTACTAGCAACCTACCCTCGGAGTTTATAACTAAACGACAAATACTAGATGACCCAGGGAAATTTGTCAAGTAGTTTTGCTGGTCAAAATACTGAGTCTAATGACTCAAACTTTCCACTGTGACCCATTTACTAAAAAGAAAAGGTAAAATCAATGAGCTATTCTCTAGTTTCTGCATTCAATACAATCAATCACTACTGTCTAATTGTGGTCCTCCATCTGAAAGACTGAAACCAGTCACACCCCCCATCTGAGCATCAAAGTTCTTGGAAAAGGTAAACTGTGTATAATCCGGTAACTATATATCTAAAGTGCGAGTTTAATAATTAGTTATTTGTTACCACAAATGGAACCATATATTATTGATACAATGAAATATCGTAGATGGAACCAATATTGTCCACATGACCCCATCCGACAGTTTTAGTTGATTCTGTTCCCAGAAGAAAAAAAAAAGGCAAGATGGAACG
Organism: Dipteronia dyeriana; assembly: GCA_032871835.1. Taxonomy (NCBI): domain Eukaryota; kingdom Viridiplantae; phylum Streptophyta; class Magnoliopsida; order Sapindales; family Sapindaceae; genus Dipteronia; species Dipteronia dyeriana. The sequence goes on along the minus strand of CM065295.1, from coordinate 90,289,907 downwards.
TCAATAATTATCATCCTTGGCAACAGTTCATTAGAATGTCATATCAAACCTTAATTCATCAGCATCAACGAACTAATTTGATCCATCAAAGAAAAACAAAAAAGTATATATTTTTATATTTTAAATGATATTACTAGTATTCATGCAATGTTAAGATGCAGCGAATTCAAATGCATGGCAAGTTCCACCATAACTCTTATTTAAACATTGTGAAATATTTAAAATCCAAATCGTAGAGCCTAACAAACAAGGCATTGTAACTCAGTGCAGGCCGCAGAGCACTGCATTATACAAAATTACATCAACTTTTCCAAAAAAAAAATAAAAAATAAAAAATTACATATAAGATACACAATCCGTAGCAACAAACTCAATGAAAGATCATATTTTGCAAAACAAAAACAAAATAAAAAAGAAAGCCAAGCATGCCACTACTGGTTCAGGCATAAAAACAAACACCTTGAAGACATGCTTTAACCGCAACAAATCTTCTTCAACTTATCTGCTGCCGATTCATCAACCGAATACTGCATTCGTAATTCACAAGAGAACCAAAAAGGGTCATCAAACAAGTCCAAAAACACATATATGGTGTAAAAATAAATGTAAACATTTGGAGCACCTTCTTGAGGACCCAGATGGAGTGATTGTAGGATCTGTTGAAGAGATCATCAAGCGCTTTGGCGTCGTTGGCGTCGACTTCTCTGTAGTTGACGAAATTCTCACGCACGTACTTGGCGTAGTAAGGTCTCGAGTCTTTTGGTAGACGTCGGACCAGCCTCTGAACGGCACCGTATACTCTCAACGCCTTCTTCATTCTCTTACACTGTCAGTCACCGAGAGCTTCTGTAGAAGCCCCGTTTAGTGAATATTAAGCTGGTGGGCTGAGCCCAATGTGGAGGTCCAGTTCATTGTTGTCAATAGTTTATGTTCTGCTAATTTTATTTTTTTTAATCTAACAACAATTGGATCAATAGTTTTTCTCATGATATGTCAAAATCAAATATTATATATAAGGTTCAAAAATCTACTCCCAAATGTCAGAGATTTCTCCAATCTACTCTTAAACACAGGAGATGTCTACTCCTATAAATTAGTGAGAAATTGCCTCGCAACTAAAGAGAAATCTCATCACACATGTTGGTAAGTGGAACTTGATCTCCTTACCATGAACATGGAAAATTTAGGGATTGAAGTGCGGAAGTTGAGCGGAATCATCCAATGGTTCAAGAAAGGGTGGGGCTAGGTCTCACAAAACATCACATAGGATTTTTGAGTTGAATAAGGTCAACTCAACTATTGGATTTCAGATACTTTACAATATAGTCGCTATTTTAGTTTTTACATTGGATTTCAATTCAAGATTTTACAAAAAGGTAATACTACACTTTTCAATAAATTGTTTAAATAATATGTACAATTCAGTATGATAGTACAATAAAAGAGATAATAAAAGTAGAAACAAGACAATTCATTAAACGAGTTGGACTGTCATAATGAGTTATATATATTTTTAGAACAATTTAATGGAAAGAGTAACATTTCACTCAAAGATTTGAAAATTTTAAAAAATAATAATAAAACTAAAAAAACTAACTATATCCCACGTAACTATACAGTAACTTTACAAGTTTTACCATTTTTATTTTTATCATGCTTAATCCTTCGTAACTCATGGGGGTAAAAAAAATTGAAACCCTAACCGAAAAAAAAAGTTATCATTTATTAAAAGTGAACACGATTATATATATATATATATATATATATATATATATATATATATATATATATATATATATATATATATTACACGAATTTTTAAGATCACATTAATTATTAATTCTTTGATATGAAAGTTAAAAAAAATCGTACTTTTAATTTTATAATTTTATAAAATTATTTTTTTTAGCAGTATCTATCTATCCATTTATTTAGATCATATATTTTTTAAAAGTTTTTTACCATTATTAGAATTCAAAAAACTGATTTACGAATCATTTAACTAAGTTTCAAACTCGTATCATTACAAAATAAACATCTGATTTATAACGTTACAAAACCAATGATCGTGAAATAGAATTTCAAGAATGTTCATAAGAGAGAACTACTATATTATAGCTGAGTTCCCACTTCCCACCAGTTGTCTCACGGAATGTGACATTATAATTTAATAGTTGATACAGATGTGTAGACTCTTCTACTCCAAGAATAATAATTCATTTATCAACTTGAGGACTTTGATGGAAAGCAACTTATACGTTCGAAATATGTGATTTAGACCCAATATTTGGAGCATACGTGATAGAGTACCGACAGTCAGCAGTGGACAGGCCTAACAATAGATTATTATTATTATTTATTTTTATTTCAAGTTGGTTGTTTAAATGTACATATTTTGTGCATTTTAACACTAAATATATAAAAAATGAATTAAAAGGTCTAGGATTTTTTTTTAATCTATATACTTTAAAATATGATTTTAAATGTCGGTACATATTCAATATTTCAACCGCAGAATATGGTTTGCTGGTGAAGGTCGATAGAAGACTGAAATGCATTTCCATAACTGTATCTACATGCTTATTGTCCAAACTGTGTCTTACTGGTTCACATCATCACATATTCCCATGTATGTTTATCTCAGCAATATTAATAGGTAAAAAATAGGTAAAAAAATAGGTAAGATGCTGTACGTTTTTCCCTACAGCATTCGATTATATAACATTATATAATAATTATATAATGTTGTGAAACGTTGTGTAATTGATTTCATATGAATGTAAATAATTCTATTCATTAACTAGGTTAGTAACATCAGTTATATACATTGCCATATCAATATAACATATCAAACTGTATCAACAAAATATCACAATATATTTCTTGTCAATATTTATTAATCTGGAACCAAATATTTTTTTTAAAGAAATTCGTCATTAATAAGATCCGAACTTCTAATCTAAAAATCATTTATCCAAACTTCAAACTTATCCATGTATCTGTTAAGATACTCCCGAACTTTCTTCATAAATTGTTCGTCAAAACTTAGTTTTAATGGCATTTGTTGAAGCATACTGACGTACGTATCATCAAATTATAATTATATTCAGCTGTAATTCTGTAAACCACACGACGTGGACACTATAACTAACAAAAATATACCTAATATTAATGCTTTCATCTATCAAGCGTGTCATAATCACCAAGAAGTTTATAAATGCTATTATAATATTGTACTAAACCTATATAGAATCTAACTATTTAATATTTCAAGTGTGGACATGAGACCTGAATAAGTTGAAATTGTGAAAAATGTCACATTTTTTTTATGAGTTGTAGTGATATAATCAGTTTAATAAGTTAAGTTTAAAAGGCACATAATATGGTGAACTACCCATATTGTCCTTAAATAATCAATTTTTAATTTTCTTTGTACTTCCATCTCCACACTTTGATTGTTGAAAGTGGTAACTCATCTATCTCTCTCTATAAAAAACTTGTCTGAAAATCGATCTACAATTTATCTGAACATGATCTAGTTTTTTTGATAAGTTTACGAGTTGTTGTATATGTGTCAGAGATTTTGTTACATTGATTCGAACTTTTTTTTAATATGTTTACGAGCTATTTTATAATTTGTCTGAGTTTTTTTTTTTAATTTGTCTGAGCTTTTTTACATTGGTACAAGCATTGTTAAACTGCTGTAAACAAGTTTATAATCTTAGGCAAAAAAGCTCAAACCCTTAAGAAAAAAAAAATCGATCCCTTTAAAAAAAGTTCGATCCCTTACAAAAAAAACTCGATCATGTAAAAAAAAAAAAGTTTGATCCTTAGCAAAAAATTAGTTTGATCCTTAGCAAAAAAAGCTAGATCATCTACAAAAAAAAACTCGATTGTGTACAAAAAATACTCGATCCCTTTACAAAAAGCCCGATTCCTCATAAAAAAAAAATCGATCTCTTATAAAAATCATGTAAAAAAAAACTCGATCCTTAATAAAAAAAAAACTCGATCATGTACAAAAAAGCTCGATCCTTCAAAAAAAAAGCTTTATCCCTTACAAAATAAGCTGATCATGTAAAAAAAACTCGATCATTAACAAAAAAAACTCGATCATGTAAAAAAAAAACTTTATCATGTATAAAAAAGCTTGATCCCTTACAAAGTAAGCTCGATCATGTAAAAAAAAAAACTTGATCTCTTACAAAAAAACTCGATCATGTACAAAAAAACTTGATCCCTCACAAAAAAAAACTCGATCTCTTATAAAAAAAACTCGATCCTTAACAACAACAAAAACTCGATCCTTAACAATGTACAAAAAAAAAACTCGACAATGTAAAAAAAAAACTCGATCCCTTAAAAAAAACTCGGATATGTTTCAAAAAATCTCAAAAACCAATATATTCATCTTCATCAACACACAACAGATCAAATAAAAAAAAATATGGGGGGCGCCCCCCCCTTCAAGCTGATCGGGCAGCTCGACCGTCTGCGTATCGCCACTCTGTCGTCGTTCAAATAATTATCTAGGTTTCAACGAGACTTTCTCTCTCTACTTCACAACTCTGTCACTATAAAATGAACGAAAGAAATATGATGTGGAACAACTATTGAGGGTATTTTTGTCCGTTCATCATAATTGGTGTCTTTTAAATATAAATTATTAAAACAGTGACAGTATTAAAATATCACCAGTAAAAAGTGCAATTTATTTTTAACCCACCTGAATAATGGGTCACACACTTGAATAATTAATCGGCATTGTGACCTAGACACTAAATATATTGCAATAGCTCGGAATTATTTTATTTATGATTTGAATTGATTGTTGTAGACAGTGTGTTAAATCCTGTATTATGTTTGCTATATAAATATTTATTACGTGCAATAAACTCACATATAGTAATGAAAGGAAATTTAAACATAAAAGCCTTATAGTTTGTAGAGATATAAAGATTAAAATGGTTCGAGGTTTGTGATTCTCACAATTTCCTTAAGGCAATTTTACTCACTTTACGAATGGTGTTTAAGGTTATGAACAATTGTAGAGATGCATGTTTGGGGAATGCATCCTCATCCTCATCCCCACTTCCTAGACCCATCACCATCCTCATCCCCATCCCCACTTCCTAGACCCTTCCCCTATCCCACCCCCTATCCCCACTTCCCCATTTTTCCCGTTTTTTTTTGTTTTCTCGTATCCCTCGTTCCCTCATTTTCTCATTTCCTTATTTAACAAAAAAATTATAAATTAAAATAAAAAAAAACAAATATTTCATAACAAATAAAAAATATTAATGCATTACAAATTCAATTTAAAAAGTTTCAAATAATTCAAATATATATATTATAATTATATTTATATACTTTTGGGTGGAATGGGAAAATGGGGAAATGGGGATCTCCATCCCCATCCCCATCCTCATCCCCCTCCCCATTTCAATTTAATTGTGGGGAAAATGGGGAATCCCCATTTTAATTTGAGGATGAAAATCATCCCCATCCCCTTTATTTCCCCATTTTTCCCAAAAAAAAAATTCCCAAATGAGGATTGATTCACGGGAATAAATGTACATCCCTAAACAATTGTCTTTCAAGATAGAACATATTTCGTTTTTCAAGTAACACCACTTCAAACTTAAAAATCCGTCGAACTCAAATCGGTATTTACACTATTTATTTTTATGCAGAGAGAACAACAATAGAGAAAAAAATGATAGGGCATTCATATTTGTAACATCCCCGTATTCGTTCGAAATGACATGTCGTTAAAATAAAGATATATCCTTAAAGAAATTATTAAAGAAATTATTTCACATATATACAAATATACAACTTTTATAAAATGATACAATTGTTATGAAAAATAACAAAATCTAACCGAATTTTATCATTTAACACTACAACAATTTCCAACAGTACATTGATTTTAAAATTAACGATTTTGAATATTTCATATGTATTTCGCTGATCATAAAATTTATAAAATCATTTTTATGTTTTGGTTTCTTTTTTTGTGATTCAAAACTGAACATGCAAATCATCATACACGTGTAAGCTAGCAACCCATAAGACGTCAAAACTCCACGTCCCACAGTTACCAGAGTCCATGCAAAATCCTAACATTAAACTCCAATATCAAACTCATAGACCAAGAAAATGAGAGAAAATCAACAAATAGTAATCAATACAGCCTCAAATAAATCCCACAAGCCACCTCTCACAACCACAATTTCCATTATACGGCTTCTGTTACTTCCAAGTTGGCAGATCTATAATCACTCATTTCCATTATATAACCCCCCCAACACCACCACAACAATCTATTATATCTTCTTCACATTTTCCCCCGTAGCCAAAACGCCCCGTTTCGATCATATAATATGTTGGACATTTGGTCATGGATATCTAAGCTACCTGACTCGACCAATTGGTCCGAGTCAGACTCACCACTCGTTCTTTCACTTGCAACTTCCAAGTCGAGTCAAGCAAACTCAACTCGGGCGATTCAACTGACCGCTGAGAGGAAGTCCGATTCCAACTCAGACGCGTTCGTGACCTTCACGGTATGCCTACAGGGTTTTGAGGCTTCAAATGATCATCAAAAGACCATCTGGGTATCTGACACGTGTCCACTTTCTTCTGACAAACCATTTCTCCCACTACTACTACAGCTACTTCAAGAAATCACTGCCCATTCACCTACTGCGTACAATAGCACCTGCCCTCGTTCGCAGCTTCAAAAACTCAAACCCGACCCTGTTTCATGGGTCATGGACTCTCACTCCCCCGAATCCTTCTCAACTTTCTTTGATCTGGTGTTCCTCACGCGCCTGTTTTGGTTGTGTGTTTTCGATGCCCCGAGTGAAGTAGGCTCTCTCTACTTCAATTCCATACTGGGTCCTAACCTCCATGCGTTAACGTGTAAACACGCGCCTGTTCTGCGAATGTTTTTGGTTACGGTGGGCGTGGATGCTGAGCTGTGTTTTATGCGGACCCTCGGATACATTTTAGCAAAATGGTACATTTTAAGAGAGCTGGGCGTAGGCTTACAAACATTAACACCCCTATCGAGTCAGCACCTGGGGTTCTCTTATGCGACGGAGGCACATGGCCTTTGGATTCTGAAAGGCTACGCGCCTGTGTCGGGCATGAAGCGCACGCGCTTTAACGATAATAACGGCAAGTTTCCGGTTATTGAAGCGAAGGAATCGGTGCTACGATACGCCTTGGCGCACCAGCAGCTTGAAGCCGTCATCCAGTTGGAGTATTTCGTTGGATTCTGTGAGGGGCATATTCAGGTGAATGCACGTGTCGACAATCTACGCTTCCACGTAGCAAAACTAGGGTTTAATAAAAACGATGACGCTGAATATGCTGAAGAAAGGCATTTTCCTTCGAGGATACGGGTTTGGGTCGGGCCAGAAGTAGGGTCCACCTACGTCAATGGGTTAAGCTTGGGCCGGTCTACGAGCAACGGAGAGAGAGAAGTGGAAATGCAGAGGATTGTGAAGGGCAGTTTTGGAAAAGCAAAAAATCACAAGGTGAAAGCTAGGGCGAGGATGACTACAAAGACTAGAATGAAAAACTGGAGGTGGGATCAAGACGTAGAGGGAAACGCTGCCGTTTTCGATGCCGTGTTATGTGACAGCATGACAGGTCTAGAATTGGCCACGTGTGATGGTAATAGTAGGATCCGGAGCAGATACAATGGGTCGAACAGACCGTTTACGAAAACGGGTGGGTTAGTATTCGGTGGAGATGAGTATGGGGAAGGAGTTGGGTGGAGGTTGAGTAGAGAAATGGAAGGGAGTGTGTTGAAGTGGAGAATTGGAGGTGAAGTCTGGTTGAGTTATTGGGCAAATAATGTGGAGAGTACATATTATGAGACAAGGTGTGTTGAATGGTGTGATGAGGTTGATTTACCTTTGATTCCCGAAAAATAAAGTACTAAAAGATGCGATATCTACAACTCTAATGTAATGCTATGGACAATTACAATATTGAGATTTTAGAGATGAGTACTAGTCAATTAGTATGCATATGTAAAACTTTGTTCTTTATATATACATCCTTGTTTTATTTTTATAAATTAAAAATATATTTTATTGTATTTTATATATTGTTTTAGGGGTAAGATTACATACCACTTTCTATATATATATATAGAAAGAGAGAGAGTAATTACATATGAGGGAATATGGGAGGAAGAGAAAATTGTCAAATAACATCAAATATATAAAGTTGACTTTGTGGGGATAACACCGTATTAATAATTCTTATAAAAATAATACAAAAGTATGTGGTGAGAAAAAATGCTCCCACTTATTCTTTTGATTTTTTTTTTCTCTCTTTCTTCCTCTCTCTTGTGTTTTTATCTTCTTCAATTAACAGTCCTTCATTGGGTGGAAACAACCACGACCTCCATAGGAGGCCATTCAACATCCAATGGTGGTCCGTTAAAGGTCTGGCCTCCATTGGAGGTCGATGATGAAGAAGATAAAAAGAAAAAAAGAAAAAAAATGGCAATAAATCTCAGGTAAATTACTGGAGACTTAATGTCACTCAATTTTTTTTAGTTCTTCTTTGTTGACCTCCAGCGCATTCGACCTCCATGCTTCAAGTTAATTATTGAGTTTAATTATATGTGTTTTAACATTGATAAATCTCAGGGAACATCGGGAATGTGTCGCTTGTTTTGATTGCGGCTTTATGTAGAGACAAGTCTAACCCCTTTGGCGACTCAAACACATGTAGCACACAAGGGACTGCTAATTATATTTCATTTGGACAGTGGGTAGGTTTTTACATTCTCAATTTGTAACTTTAATTTGCTTGTGTTGGAGACTTGGAGATCAGCATGTTTTTTTATTTTATACACTGCCATACTACGTAGTAAATTGGAGACTGTACTTGTATCTTTTTTTTTTTTTTTTTTTTTTTTAAAGATCGTTTGAGTTGTTTACATTGTTTGGTTTTGGGTGCTTTTCTTTTCTGATTCAAATGGGGCCTGATGCCTGAGCCAAGGCGTCAGTACTCAGTTTTATTGTCACAAAAACTAGATTTTCATGGATAATATCTTGGTTTATTGATGCATGTTTTCCTCTCTTTTTTCAAGCATCCCTTAAATTATAGTTAGGTTTTTTTATGTAGTTGTCAACTAAATGAGTTTCAATGTATGTATGCTAGGTTGGTGCTATAATCCATGCATTAAATTCTTATTATCATCCATTCTAAATTGTTTATAAAACTGAATTATTTCGGTCAATAATTTAACTCTAATGGATTCATTATTTGGTTATTTTATGTGCTTTATACATGAGGTATGATTATGGTTTAATTCTCTTTTAATATTGTGAGGTATGATTGTCGTTTTCGTGTACTTTTTATATTAAATTGTGAGGTTGATGATATGTTTTGTTTTATTAGATCTCTTTTCATCTTCATTATCTTTGTGTTTCTAGAGTTGTTATCTCTGTAAATTTTTATCTAGGTTCTTATATTTATAAAATAAGGATTTCAATTGAATTGAAATTATAGACAAATTAGAGAATATAACATATGAGGAAGAGGAAAAGGAGAGAAAACAAGCAAGAGAAGAAGAAAAAAAAATGTGGATGCAGCTTTGGATGTTGACAATGGTAAGTTTAGGTTAGGGGCTATGATTAGAAACAATGAAGGTATTGTTGTGTGTACAGTCACTCTGTTTTTTTTTCTGGGTTTGTTTCAGTGGAGGTGGTCGAGGCTAAAGCTGTTTATGAAGGTATTTTTATGGCCATGAATCTGGGTTGGTCTCGTCTCTTTGTAGAATCTGATGCATTGGGAGTGGTTAAGCTTTGCAATGGAGATGCTGCTTCAAATGGAGAGGTCGACAATATTATTCATGATATTTTGTTGTTCTAGTTTTAAGAATGTGAATATCAATTTTATTCCCAGATGTTGTAACAATGTGTTGTTCACTTGTTCTGTTTGCTGATCTGTTTCATTTCCAGGTTGGCTTTTTATGTTGCTCAATTCTGACTTGTATCCGGGTTCTTCCGGTTTTTGATGATTATAATTTATTTATTTTTCGATTTATTTTTTATGGATTTGTGATGAATTTTTGTATTTGTTTTGGTTTATAGCCGATAAATAAACCAATCTCTCAATACAACCAATCCATGAATAATTAAGAGATTTACATAATTTTATTTTTTCGACATTATATTTTGATTTCAACATTTAAACCGTAAAATATGAATTTTTTTTTTTTTAAAAATAAAATAAAATGTGAAGTTAGTAAGTGAGAAAATGAAATTAATTAATGATAAGTAGATGTTTTTTTTTAATCATTCTACTTTGAATTTCCGGTTTGAGTATTATGGATTTTTTTTACCAAAAATAAAATAAAATGATGAAATTGTCAAAAATAACCCTATAAAATTTAATTAAGAATATTTTTCAATCACAATATTATTATTTTTGTTAAATATGATATATACATATATTTATTTAATAAAATCAAATAAATACTAACTTATCCTGTCTCATTTGTCACTATTAGATATGACAATAGGGTGCGTTTTGTATGGAGATGAGACTGGACAATGTGAGACTGGAGTGGACAGGACAAGACTGGACATGTTGTTCTATGTTGTGTTTGAAAGGCCTGGACAGAACTATAAACTTTACTGTTATGCGTTTGGTAAGGCTGTGACAGGACAGAACAAAATATTCAAATGACCAGAGTACCCATCTTATATATATAACAATATAGACTATAATATTATATATATTAATATGTAATAATATTAAATAATATTATATATAATGATCTATAACATATTATTACATTATATATATATATATTATTTGATATTATTATATATTAATATGTATTATATATAATAATATGATATATAATATTAAATATTAGTATATATAGAAAATATAATATTTTTATATATTATATAACGTATGTTTATTTATAATATCATATAATAATAATAATAATATATTATATTTATATTACATATATATATATTAATAATACATAAATATAATATATATATATATTACATTAATATATATATTATAATAATATGTAATTTTTATATATTTATATATATATATGTTATTATAATACCACTCCAGATCTTTAAGTGATTTTCAATCGGCTAGAAATTCACTTTCCAGTTCCTTTAGAAGGAATATTGCCCGACAAATTCCAAGTTTAACCTCTAGAAGAATTGATAAACAACCAATATTTTCAACACCAAACTATGACCTGGATAATGAGTCTGATGAACCTATTAACTTAATACCTAGGAGAAGAAAACCAAAACCTCCTACACATGTTGATCATGTTTTAAAAACCCCGGAACAGGTAGCCCAACCAATACATACATATGATCATGATCAACAAACTTCACCAACTCCCTCATAAGTATTAACTGAAATAATTGAACCAGAACCTCCAATAAGAACCATTAATGTTATTAGTAAAAACAAGTTTGACTCCCTAATGGCAGATTATTACTCAACCCAGAATCAAATATTAAGAGAAAAATATGAGAAAAATTATTCAACAAACAAAAGAAAACAATTCCATGAAAGATGGATTAACACTATGGAAGAATTTGATATAAATATTTCATTTTTTGATTGGTATATTCATAGGAAAAATTATAAATAAACTTGCTCATTCATTAACAGACAAAATCTTAGAAATTATAAAACTAAAAAGGGAATAGAAAAACAAGTCCATCCTCCTCCTAGAGATTTTGATATAGAAATGGCTAATGAAGATCAACCAAATAGGAACAACATAGCTAAATGCACCCCTTTTATCATATTTGATGAACCTACTGTAACCTCATCCTCTCACCAAATTGGTATGGTTATGAGACAAGAAAATTACACAAATTTCTTTCTCAACTCTATAGGTGAACAATTAGAGAAAATTGATTTCAACTTAACCCAGACCAGCATATCACCAGTCAAAGAAGAAGTTCCTCCACAAGTATATGTTCCCTATGACTTACCCTCTACATCTAATAAAAGTAAAGGCAAAGGTAAAGACATAATACTAAAATCTGAACCTATCATATTTCCTGACCATACTGGCATTGAAAAATGTTTTGATAATCTAATTGATGAAGCAGAACTCCTAAGAACATTAGAAGAAAGACTAAATAGAATTCCACATCCAAATATTCAGACTATTAACCAAAAGGTCCCTTCAGATTCCTCTGATAAGGAAGAAGAAATTGATTTTCAACAATTTGTACAAAAAATCACTACCAATGAAAAAACTGACAGTTATAATAAGACCAAATACTTTCAAAATACTAAACCTTATTATCCTAAACCTACTCCCCCAGACCTTCAATATGAAGAAACTGTCCCTTATAGAGCTTATACAGGCAATGCTTGTTACCAATTTAATATTGATGGACTTTCAGAATATCAAATTATCACCGTTTTAAGACAAATGCATACTATTGTATATATTTATATTAAAAAACAAAATATGTCACATTCTGATGCTGTTACCTCATTAACCACTGGTTTTGAAGGACCGTTGTTTGGATGGTGGACACACACTTTAAGCCAATTAGTAAAAACTTCAATTATAGGACATACTAAAACTATTACCACAAATTATCCTACGAATATTAACCCATCCAATATAGAATCAACATCAACCCAAACTCAGACCACTACCACTACCTCTGAACCAGATGGTATTGATGTTTTGTGTTATACTATATTAATGCACTTTGTATGAAATCCCAATATTAACCAAGGAAAGGAGTTTTCAAAATTACAGAATTTAAAATGTAAAAAATTAAATGATTTTAAATGGTATAAAGACATTTTTTTGACTAAAGTCTTTCAAAAACCTGATAATGTGAATGCTTATTGGAAAGAGAAATTTATATCGGGACTTCCTAAACTATTTTCTACTAAAGTTAGAGACGAAATGGTTAGACAAATGGGATGGTCTGATTGGTCTCAATTAGACTTAGACACATGGACCTATGGTGAAATTATAGCATCTATTAATGTTGTTGCCATGCAACTTTGTAATGACCTTAGACTTAAGAGCCAATTGAAAAAACAAAAATTAACCACCAGGAAAGAACTTGGTTCTTGGTGTGAACAATTTGGATTCGACAGATTACCTTCCCATAAAAAGAAAAAGAGTAAAAATCACTTTAAGAAATATCGCTATCGTATTAACAAAAATTATAAAGCTAACAAAGAGGAGATACTATTTGGTCCCCAAACAAAAAGTCAAGAGTTTCTTCTGGAAGAAAAGCCTTTAGAAAGGAAATTCAAAGACATAAGAAAAGAGAAAATAAAAGAGATAATAAATGCTTTAATTGCGGCAAAAGTGGACATTATGCCAACAAGTGCCCTGAACAGAAGAAAAAGATTAATAGCTTAGATCTAGATGACCAAACTAAAGAGAAAATCATACAAGCTCTCTATATAGACTCTAAAACTCCCAGCTCTTGTAGCTCCACTTCCTCGGATAATGAAGTCCTAATAATAGAAGGATCTTCTGATTCCGAATCATCTTCTTCCTCTTATAGCACCGAACCAGAAACCCAACCCTGTCTCTACAAAGAAATTAATGTCCGTGACAAATATGATTATTCCCTAATGATTAGCATGATAGATAGTATAGAAGACCCTATACAAAAAGCACAATATATTAAACAATTACAAAAAAGGATAACTGAACAACCTTCGACTAGTAAAGAACAAATTCAAAATGAAACCAAATCCTTTAAGAACGCCCCATTTGAGGCACCTAACTTTGAACAAAATGTATCAGGAAAATTTAATAATAAAAGAAAAGTCACTATTCCTGATTTACAGAATGAAATCACAAATATTAAGAAAGAAATTAAGATATTAAAAATACAAATACAAGAACTCCAAGTAACAGATGTTGTTAATAAACAATTTGCAAAAGTAACTCTTAAAGACTTACAAGGAACTGATTTTAACAGTTCAGACGAAGAATCTGACAAGTATAATACTAAACAGGTTGAACCACAAGACTTATTAAGTATTAGCCAGATAAACTCTATTCAAGAAGTAAGAATCCAAAAATGGTATATCGAAATTGACGTAAGAATAGCATCCAATTATAACATAAGAGCAACAGCCCTCGTAGATACAGGGGCAGACTTAAATTGCATCATAGAATCCTTGGTTCCCACTAAGTATCTTGAAGCAACAACAGAATCATTATATGGAGCCAATAAAATAAGATTAGATATAAGTTACAAACTCACCAATGCAAAGGTTTGCAAAAATGGAGTGTGCTATAACAATGACTTTATTGTCGTAAAAACCTTATCGCAAAATGTCATTCTTGGCCTGCCTTTTTTATACCTAATATCATATTTTAAAGTTATTGCTGAAGGAATAGTAACTGAATATCTAGGAAAAGAAATATTATTTCATTTTCTTTTCCCAGTACTAGTAAAAGATCTCAATACAATAAGAAAAGATAATATTAGTGAGGAACCTTTAGACAATTGTATTGCCACATTGACAAGAAAGCAAAACCAATTGGCATTTATAAAAGATGATCTAAATTTCCAAAGACAAGATGAAAAGATTAAAGAAACAAAGACTCAAGAAAAAATAGAAAATTTAAACAAAAACTAGAAAAAGAGGTCTGTTCTAACATTCCTAATGCTTTCTGGGACAGAAAAAAGCACATTGTAACCTTACCGTATACAAAAGATTTTAATGAAAATGGAATCCCTACCAAAGCCAGACCAATACAAATGTCCTCAAATCTAATGGAACATTGCAAAAAAGAAATCCAGGATATAATTGACAAAAAATTAATTAGAAAATCTAAGTCCCCCTGGAGTTGTCTTGCTTTCTATGTCCAGAAAAATGCTGAGATAGAAAGAGGAGTCCCTAGACTTGTAATTAATTATAAATCTTTGAATGATGCCTTATCTTGGATAAGATACCCTATCCCAAACAAAGCTGACTTATTAAGAAGACTTTATGATGCAATAATTTTCTCAAAGTTTGACATGAAGTCAGAATTTTGACAAATTCAAATCAGTGAATCTGATAGATATAAAACAGCATTCACGGTCCTATTTAGACAATATGAATGGAATGTTATGCCTTTCGGTTTAAAGAATGCGCCCAGTGAATTCCAGTGTATTATGAATAATATTTTCAATCCCTACACTAATTTTCTATTGTTTATATTGGTGATGTATTGATCTTTTCAAAAAATATTGACCAACATTGGAAACATTTAGAAATTTTCTATAAAACTGTCAAACATTATGGACTAGTTATATCTGCTCCAAAGATCCATCTTTTCCAAACTAACATAAGGTTCCTTGGACATAATATTAAAAGAGGTACAATTATCCCTATTCATAGGAGCCTATAATTTGCTGACAAATTTCCAGATGAAATAAGAGATAAAAAGCAACTCCAAAGATTTTTATGTTGCCTAAACTATATCTCAAATTTTTGTAAAGAAATCAGTATCATTTGTAAACCTCTTTTTCAAAGACTAAAAACGAATCCAACACCATGGACTGAAGAGCATACTAAAGCAGTTTTAAAAATAAAAAATTATGTCAAAAAATTGCCATGTCTAACTATTTGCCACCCTAATGCCCCTAAAACTATAGAAACTGATGCCTCGGAATTAGGTTATGGTGGCATCCTAAAACAGAAAATTGATGGACAAGAAAGATTAGTAAGATACGTTTCAGGATCATGGAATGACACACAGAAAAAATATTCGACTGTGAAAAAGGAGATACTTTCAATTGTTCTGACTATCCAAAAGTTACAGGATGACTTAATCAACCAAATTTTTTTATTAAGGGTTGATTGTTAGTCAACCAAATTTATTTTAAAAAAGGATGTATAAAATCTTACATCAAAACAATTTTTTGCCAGATGGCAAACATTATTATCTGCATTCGATTTTGACATTGAGTACATAAAAGGGTCAGAAAATAGTCTCTCTGATTTTCTGACCAGGGAATTTTTACAGGGAAAAAATGACCAGTAATCGAGGCAGAGGAGGTCGAAGCCCTGGTGGCAGAGGTTCCAAGCCTGACCTATTTGACTTATTTGACAAAAGGCCTGAGAGGTCAGACTTATCATCATCATCGACTTATCAATCCTCTCCAAGAGGAAGCCATAAGGACAAATATGCAATATCAATGTTATCACAACCTAGGTCACCACACCAACTACCAATTACCTTTCCTCCATTACCACCATCTGGACCATCATCTAGCCGTAGTCCTAGCCAAAGTCCAGTCCACGTAAATAACCCTTTTTCCCCATTAGCTATTGACAGTGTTCCTTTCAAAAAGGTACTATCATCCAATATCAGCCCACATTCCAGTAAACAAGACAAAATACAGACACAACAAAATCTAGCCCAATTACAGGCCCAATCACAAGCTACAGCCCTTCCAAAAATCAACCACCCGACATATTCTTATATCAACAAACCCTTCTTTGACAGATTCTTTGTTTTGGAAGATCTCTATTTAGAGGACCATTACTTTAAAGAACCCAAAAGATTAGAAGATAAACTCATCAATCCTCTTTTTTGCAGAATTCCTGAAGATTTGACCAAAAGACACATCTTTTATGAATTCATTCTTGTAGACACAGATTCCATATTTATCTCAGATGTCTTTGACAAAGTTGACAAGGAAAAATTGATTTTCAGAAAAATAAAAATTTACAAAATTATCACGTTAGAACAATGGGGTGGTAACCCAAACACGACCAAAAATTTTAGCAGGATTTTTCACATCTCTGAATTCTCATATTGGGATTACAGGGATGCTTGGACCAAATTCTTTTATGGCTAAAATCCTGGAAATTCTCTTTCCTGGTTTTTATATTTTGACAAGAATTTTATTATTGATTTACCATATTGGTTCCTTGAATGGTGGGACAAATATGGCCCAATCATTGATTTTCTCCCTCCTCCAGTCAAAGAAAGCTATTCCTTCTGGATAACAAATGTTGAAAGACCAGACACATGGGAATTTTACCCAGACTTATTTCTATTTTTTGTCCAATTTAATTTAACTTGGATTCTTATGTTAGAATATTATATCCAAGAAAAATTAATTGGAAATGTAAATGTTCCCTATTTCGGTAGACAAGTAAAGATAAAATGGTGGAGTGGCATGAATCTTGCCAATTTGGGAAAAGACAAGGTTACCAAATGGTTAACGGACAATCCTACCTTTTGCATCTCCAAAGCAAATGACCAATCTAGCTTTTTAATGGCCAAATCACAAAACCAGACCAGAATCGCTGCTGCATCATCCCCAGATGAACTAATGAAAATAGCAGAAGAGATGAAGAATACAATGACCAACATGTCTCAAACTGGATCTGCATCAGACAACAATGAAGGATCAGACAATGACCCGTTCGACAGTAATGACCCATCAACTTATTTTGGACATGATTAACCCCACGAGGAATCTTATCTTCAGTGGAAAGTGACACATCTTTAGACAGACAGAAAAAAGACGGAAAGCAGAAAGTAGAAGTGACATCCAGACAGAAAGCATAAAGTGACAGTAACAGACAGTGACATCCACAGTATAAAGATAACCCAACCACGGTTGCCGACAGATAATCCAACCACGGTTATGGACAAAAAGAAACTTGACCACAGTTAATGAAAAGCAATCAGACCATGGTTACCGACACTCAACTAGAGTTAATTTTCTTCTATAAATATGTTTTTTCTTTCAGTTTGAAGACAAGTTCAATTTTTGTTCTATTTCTTTGATTGCTCTACGAAGCATATATCTTTCCTTTCTCACTTTCATTGTAAATTTCTGAACTATTTAAAATAAAAGAGTGACTTATTTCTTTGACTTCATTGTTGTCAGACCTAAGTTCTGTAATAGCATTGTAAGGATACTATTAATCTATTGCTTATTTAAATTTATGTTTTATTATTTGTTGTTTTCTGGTCTGGATATATACGCTGAAAACCAAGACAATTTCCTATCAACTTTGCTTATAACAGCTTTGTTGAGAAATGACTTTGGTGTAACAACGCCACGTATCTATATGACCATTGCGATTGTTGTATTGTTATCATTATTGCTATTTGATTATCATCTCTGTTATTCCATATGATTCTTATTGTGTTGTGTTTTGTTCTGTGGTGTCTTTTATATATATGTAATTATAATATATAATTTATTAGATATGATTGTAATTGTTTGAAAATTTAAAGGGTAAATTGATCTTTTTGACACTTGTCTCATGTCATAGGACAGGTTGTCCTAGGGTCTTGGGTGGGACAAGTTTTTGTGATTTTTGTGATTTTTGTCCCACCTTGTCCCGTCCTGTCCCATGTTAAGGAAGCGCCAAACGTGGGACAAGAACAAATTGTCCCACGTTGTCCTGTCATGTCCCGCGTACCAAACGCACGCAAAGGGCACTCTGATAATTTGAATATCTTATCTCGTCATGTCCCAACCATATCATACGTGTACAATCAACAGTTATATTCTACATATTTCAAACACGATACATAACAACTGTCATGTCATGTCCCATCTTCGTACCAAACGCGCCTTTTAGTTTGCCACTATCAAAATAGTCATTTTAGACGAACAGTGTGACAATAATGGTCATTATGTCACACTCCGTATTTTTTTTTTCTAGATTTATCGTTAAATGGGTGGATATTTTGGTAAATAAGAACACATCTCATTCTTAAAAAGAAAAAAACACACACACATCCCAGTCCAAACCAATCTTCAACCTATACTTTTTTTCTAAAAATCTAGACCAATTTCCTTTGTCTCAACATAAAGAGAAGGGATTTGGATCCTCTCTTCACCTTATCTTTTTCCTATCATTTTTAAAACATATGTTTGGTTGATGATGGTTGTGAAAACCAATTACATCTTAACTACTACACATTCATTACAATGTTTATGTATCATGAGATTATGAGATTTGGATCCTCTATTGATCTATCTTTTTCCTGATTTTTTTAAAGCATGCAGTTGGTTATTGATAAAGTGGTTGTAGAAATCAATCATATCTCAACCACACATTTATAGCAATGTTTATATATTATAAGATTATGAGAGATCAGAAAAAAGATCAAATCAATAGAGGATCTAAATTCGAGAATTTGTGTGGTAAGAAAAAAGATAAGGTGAGGAGAGGATCCAGATGAGAGAATCATTCAACCTTAGTGAGATTGTGCATGTGTTGATGGATATCTCATAGATTTGAAAATAGATTAAGACAAGCAGAATAATAAATAAATTATTTATATCCAGTTGTCCGCAAGTATCTTGGAATAATCTATAGAATTCTTTTTACATTGCAAAAATTTTTTTGGAAAAAATCTAATTATTATCGGTTGTTATTTGGAACAAACCGTTTAACTAACACATGCTTATGCATTGTATAGTTTGTGGTTTGCACAGGCAAATCCACATGATAGAAAACTGCATGAGTTTCATTTCTTAATTGAAGGTTTTCGTTTTCTTCCAAACCTTTTATTAGATCCCAACATTTTAACTAAAATTAAAATAAGTAATACTAGATTTTTTAAATTTTTTCCCAATTTTTTCTCAATTCATATTGGTGCGAGGTGCCAACATCACATCATTCACCCTATAATTTCATGATTTACAAGATGTTGATACCTCACTCTTAAGTATCAGTAAAGAACTCGTGTTTGATATGGAATAAAAGTTGAGAGAATGTAAATTTGATTGAATAACAGAGTTGGCTTTTAAATAGCCTACAACAACTGGAATTCGAAAAAAAATGCCGCCCACGTAGCAACCTCCTAATACGTGGTAAAATGGCAAAGGAATAGATCAAAGTAACATATTATCCCTTAACAATAGGAATTATTGATCATGTTCTAACTACATAACTGAAACATATAACAATAAAAAACTTTAACATCCTCTCTTAAACTGAATGCTACTAGCAATCAGTTTACCTTTGGTGATGAATACACTCCCAGCAGATTGCACAGCTTCACAAAAGCATCAAGTTTCAAGGGCTTTGTCATCACTTCTGCTAGTTGTTCCTGAGTATTGCAATACACAAGTTGCACAGTTCCATCTTTTGTGAGCTCACGAAGAAAATGGAAACATACATCAATGTGTTTACTGCGTTCATGCATCACAGGGTTCTTAGCAAGCTTAATTGCTGAGTTGTTGTCACAGTAAACAGTTGTAGAATTGCTTTGTGTATATCCAAGCTTCTCCAAAATCTTTCTCAACCAAACTACTTGGCAAGCACATGCAGCTGCAGCTATGAATTCTGCTTCTGTAGTAGATAAAGATACTACAGGCTGCTTCTTGGATAACCAAGATATTGCACCAGAGCTCAGTAGAAACACATATCCTGAAGTACTTTTCCTGTCATCCAAGTCTCCTACATAGTCACTATCTGTGTATGCGACTAGTTCTTCATTTCCTCCCTTCTTGTAGAACACTCCATAATCAACTGTCCCTTTCAAATATCTTAAAATTTTCCTTACTGCTTGTAAATGTACCTTCGTAGGATGCTCCATGTACCTGCTGATGAGGCTAACAACAAACATAACATCTGGTCGTGTAGTGGTTAGGTACATAAGGCTTCCAACTATCTGCTTGTAATAAGTACTATCAATTCTCATACCATCTTCATCCTTCTGAAGCTTTTCTCCAGGAACAATTGGATTATGGACCGGATTACATTTGTCCATACCAAACCTCTCCAACACTTCCATCACATATTTTTTTTGACTAACGAACGTGCCATCAGTTCTTTGCATTACTTCAACACCAAGAAAGTACCTCATCTTTCCAAAATCAGTCATATCAAACTCAACCATCATGGACTTGTTGAATTCAGCAAACATTGACTCATCATTGCCAATAAATATAAGATCATCAACATACAAGCTTATAATCAGAAATTTACCTCATGTACTTGTCTTGACGAACAAAGTGTGTTCATGAGAGCACCTTTCAAAGCCTTCTTTCATAAAATATGATTCTATGCGACTGTACCAAGTGTGGTCATGTCTTCTTCTTCAGAAAGTCCTTCTCCACTTTCATAGTCCCTCATCCAAACAGGTTGTTGCCTGATTCTTATATTTGAATATGGTGAGCTTTCAGTTAACTCATCAGAAATAGAGTTCTCCATTTCTCCTTCTATTTCTTCACTGATGTCTGCTTCATTGTTATCAATATTGACAGCGTCATCTTGATCATCTTCCCACTCTAAGTTGACTGCAATGGTTTCCTCATGCCTTTTATCCCAACCCCAGCTTTTATTTTCTTCAAATACAACATCTCTACTCACAATGATCTTTTGAGAAACCGAATCGTGTAGCCTGTATGCCTTTGATTCTTCACTTACTCCAAGTAGAACACAACTCTTACTTTTGTCATCCAATTTTGTTATTTTACTGTCAGGTATGTGGACATGAGACACACATCTAAAAACCCTAAAGTATTCAACTGATGGCTTTACTCCGCTCCAAGCTTCTTCTGGAGTCTTATATCTCACTGCAATTGTTGGACATCGATTCAACACATGAACAACCCAGTTGACTGTCTCAGGCCAGAAAGTCCTTGGAATGTTTTTCTCATAAAGCATGCTACGAACCATGTTCATAATTTCTGTTCTTCCTCTCCGCAACCCCGTTCTGTTGTGGTGTATATACAGCTGTCAATTGTCTACTTATGCCATTCTTCTTGCAAAAAGCAGTGAATTCTTGTGATGTAAATTCACCACCTCTATCAGTATGCAGACTCATTATGCATGTACCTGCTTCTTTCTCCACACGGTTTTTAAAGCTTCTGAAAGTGTCAAAAACTTCTGACTTTTCTATTAAGAAGTACACCCAAGTCTTACGGCTATAATCATCAATAAAAGTGATTAAGTACCTTTTTTGGCTGTTTGAGATGGGTGTAATAGGTCCACATATGTCAGCATGTACTAGCTGCAGGATCTGAGAAGCTCTCCATGTGCTCTGTTTTGGGAATGAATCCCTTTGTTGTTTTCCCACTGGACAGTCTTTACAAATTTTTGAGGGAGTCTTGAGTTGTGGCTGACCATTCACCATTTGTTTTTTCTTAAGAATCTTCAAGCCTTTAAAACTCAAATGTCCATATCTGTAGTGCCATAACTAAGTTGAGTCTTTAGTGATTGTATTGAAACAAACAGACAGACCTAGCTGAAACTTAGCAAACAGAATGGACATTCTGTTTAAGGACATTTTTGTTCCCATGATCAAACCTTTCTTCGAGTGAAACACCTTACGTTTTCCATGTTGAAACAAGATTTTCAATCCTTTTTCTTGCAATTGACCAATACTCAACAAGTTGTTCTTTAGCTCCGGTACATAGAATACTCCAGTAATGATCTGTGAGATTCCATTCAACTGAAATCTTACATTGCCTTTCCATTTCACAACCATGCTGGAGTTGTTTCCCAACTTCACTGTTTCTCTGAAATTTTCATCTAAATCAGAGAATAATTCCTTCTTGCCACACATATGATTGCTGTACCCTGAGTCAAGGAACTATACATCTTCCTTATCTGTTTGTTTGTCATCCACATATGCCATCAAAAGCATTTCTTCTTGAGCTTCTACAAAGTTAGCTTCCTTCTCCTTGCTTGGCCATTCATATTGATATTGTCCAAGTTTATGGCAGTGACAACACTCTACGGTAGACTTGTCAAAGCTTGATTTGCCTCTTCCTCTTCCTTGTCCACGAAATCCTCCACGACCTCGTCTTCTTGCCTCTCATGCTCTATCTTCATAAGTTACCTTCAAGGCTTGTTCGTCAATCACATGAGCACTCATGCGTTGCTCATGCACTAAGAGACTACTTTGTAGCTGATCAATAGATAAAGTATCAATGTCTTTTGACTCCTCAATTGAGCAGACAACATAGTTGAATTTTGGAGTCATAGATCGTAAGATCTTCCCAATAATAGTGACATCACCCATAGTCTCACCATGAATGAATCCTCATTTTGTTAGCTATGGTAAGAGTTCGAGCAAAGTATTCATTCACTGACTCTCATGCCTTCATCTGAAGGATTTCAAACTCCCTTCGAAGTGCTTGCAATTGTGCTCGTTTAACTTTTGTTGTCCCTTGGTACTTCTGCTTCAATGAGTCCCATATGTCCTTTGTCGTATCTTTCTTCAAGATTGATCTATCAATCGCTTGAAAAAGTTATTTTTTTGTCTTTAAATCCTTGAGTTTCTGATCTTCAATGGCCTTCTTTTGCCCCTCAGTAAGATCAACTCCCTCAGCTACTGCAGGGATCCCAGTCTCCACCAAGCTCCAATATTCCTTAGACCGTAAGAAATTCTCCATGAGCATTGCCCAATGATCATAGTGGTCATCGAACTTTGGGATCGCCAACTGAACAAAATTGCTTTCTGACTTGCTTTCCGCCATCTACTTGAAAGGACTGTTGCTTTTCAAGTCTTAATCGGCCCCTATAAAGAGGCTCTGATACCAATTCTCAAGTATCAGTGAAGAACTCGTGTTTTATATGGAATAAAAGTTGAGAGAATGTTAATTTTATTGAATAACAGAGTTGGCTTTTAAATAGCTTTACAGCAACTGGAATTCGAAAAAAAATGCAGCCAACGTAGCAACCTCCTAATACGTGGTAAAATGGCAAAGGAATAGATCAAAGTAACATACAATCCCTTAACAACAAGAATTATTGATCACGTTCTAACTACATAACTGAAACATAAAACAACAAAAAACTTTAACACTCACGTGTCAACACCAATTGGGAAAAAAATGAAAAACCTAGCATTACTCAATTAAAGTATATAAACATTTCTGTTCTTCGTCGTCATAGTTCTCTTGGGTGGTTCAATTCAGTTGAATGTAAAGAGACTTGGTAGTGTTTTAAAGGTTGAATTTATTCTGATGTTAAAATCGTAGATTCCGAAACATTACTGCAGGATCAGTCTTGAGATATAGCAACTTAAATTCAAGACCGTAACATAATAAAATAGTAAATTAAAAGTTACTAAAATAAAAAATTTATAATTGTATCAAATAATGTATCATTTAAACTTTATACGTATCACCTTTTTAGTAGAAATTACTAATTAGACTTATATAATCAAGTTTCTATATCATATATATATATATAAATTGAAACATAACTAAGCCATTAAAACAAAACTGTATCAAAGATAGAAATGAAAAACAAGAAGTATTAAAAAAAACAAAAAGAAATGTATCGATTCAATTACATTCGATTTGAGTCTCAATTCAAATATTCTATCAGCGAATTACACAAAATTACTAAATTTTTTAAGGTTTTATTTCTAATTTTTCGTTTCAAATGAGAGATGAAGAACCCTGACTTTGATAAAAAAAAATAATAAAAAAAAAAATTCTTCAATTGTTTGATCACGTCAATTTGATCTGATAAATGGTTTTTATAAGAATTCTACTTAATACGTGGGTTTTTAAAAGAAGAATGTAGACTTTTTTTTTAAAAAATAAGTTCTATTTGGGTTTGAATCAAAGTGGGCTTTTTAAATTAAAGTGGGTCTTCTTTAATCAGGCTACTGGGATTTTTTATATAATCATAAAGTGGCGATATTGGCATCTGGGTACATGAGGAATAGACCAACTAGGAAGTGCCCCGAGAGAACCCAAAATCTCACTGATAATAGAGCCCACATCAGAAAAGGGGACCTTACCAATATTAAGAAAATTGACAAGCTGGAGGGAATCTTTTTCGATTTGGAAAGGCACCAAATCTGACACAAGTCAAGCAGATACCATGCTTTACAGTCATCACTTCCGCACAGAGGGGGGCGGCCAACATGGCCTTAACACTTTTAATCAGGCTACTAGCCTTTTTTATATAAGGGAAAATATCATTTCACCCTCACATTTACCCTATTATTAAAATGAGGACAGAGTTCAACTATATTAGTCATTTTCTCCCGTAAAATCAAATAAATGTTAAAAACACCCTTTCTATTATTTTTTACATCCATTAAATGTTTGATATACCCCTTTGACCGTTAAAATTGAATAAAATGACTGTTTTACCCTTCAATTTACTCTGTATAATTACTATTTTACCCTCGTAATATTCATTAAATAAAAAATATATAAAAAATAAAACTAAAAAATAACAAAAAATAACTATAACTATAATTAAATAATTTTTTTTATATAAAAAATCTTCAATTCTTCTTCTCCATGACCATATCATATGTGCTAGAATCATCATCAATCATCGTCATCTTCTCCAACCAAATTTAATTTGTAGATCTGGTGCCATAAACTAGATCCATTTCCTTGATCTCCACCATCATCCACCATTATCAGTATTATCAACACAAGAATCCAGCCACCACCGTGAACCACCCATCAACCCAAACTCATACCCAAACCAAATCGTGAACCACTCATCACCACCCTAAAAATCCAGCCACCTCCGTGAACCATCCATCAAACCCAAACTCATACCCAAACCAGATCGTGAACCACCTATCACCACCCCAAAAATCCAGCCACCACCGTGAACCACCCATCACCACCCCCAAATCAATACCCAATCGTGAACCACCCTTCACCACCCCCAAAATCCAACCACCACCACCACAGCACCACACAACAACTCACCCAAAATCCATACTCGAAACCAAATCGACCTAAAACCAAATCAAAACCAAATCGACTCAATTTGAAATCAAATCGAAATCGACCTAAATTGAAATCAAATCGAAACCGATTCACCCTACGTGCACAACACTCCCATGAACCCAACCCAGATCGGAAAAGATCCCACACAACGCCACCACCTCCATCTCCAACACCAACATCCACCCAAATCCCACCAGTCGGCAGCCTCCACAATAACCTAGAGGAAATCGATCTTCTAGATCGATCGATGATCTTCTTGCCTCCCAGATCGGGCACCGATTTCGATCGATGATGATGATGTTCTATATGGGTGTTGTAGAGAGATCGGCGTGATTAGAGAGACAAATGAAATCGAGAGAAAGATGGATTTGGTGGAGATAATTTTGGTAATTCGATGATGATGAATTTGGGTGTTGGAGATCGATGAAGAATTGAAGATGAATTTAGGTGTTGGTGGTGATTCTGTATGAATGATGATCAAGATGAGAGATAGAGAAATAATTGTATAGGAGAGAGAGATGAGATTTTTTTTTTTTTTTACTTTTTATGTTTTGTTTTAATTTTTAATTTTTGTGATTTTTTTTAGGTTTTGGTGATACATGAATGGGATTACAAAATTGCCCTTTGACTTTAGTGGTCAACATGATTTTGGATGGAAAATGGGACAGAGGGGGTATATTCTATATATTTTTTATTTCAGGAGGATTAATGGTTAATATAGTCAAACCCTGTTCTCATCTTAATAATAGGATAAATATCAGAGAGTAAAATAATACTTTCTCTTTATATAATTATAAAGTGATGGTATAGACACTCCTAAAAAAAAATTGTATATATATCCATTTCATAAGTAATTTTTAAAATATTTTAAAAATCTATATTTCATAAATAAATCTCACCTAATATAAAAAATACCTATTTTTTATTTTATTTTATTATATTATATTTTTATTAGTATATTCCACTATTTTATTATTTAGTCAAATTTATTTAAAATTTTATTATTTTATATCATTTTATTCAAATAAATAATTTTTCTTAAAAAAAGTATTCTAACTCCTGCAAAAACATTTGATGTCACTCTAATTGTTTGAATTTTTTTTATCATTGTATTAAAACTTTTTTTAAAATTCTTTAATTTTTTTAAGCTCAAAATACTCAAATTCCACCAAATTAAAAACTACTAGCTCTCAAGTCT
Organism: Dipteronia dyeriana; assembly: GCA_032871835.1. Lineage (NCBI taxonomy): Eukaryota > Viridiplantae > Streptophyta > Magnoliopsida > Sapindales > Sapindaceae > Dipteronia > Dipteronia dyeriana. The sequence goes on along the minus strand of CM065295.1, from coordinate 90,262,982 downwards.
TAACACACATTATGTATCTCAATTCCTTTGTTCATAACAAAGTTTATTGTTTTCTTTACAACATAAATTTTATTGTTTGTATTAATTTTTATTTCACTCAATTATAGTAGAAATTATTGGTCAATTCAATCAATTTGTATTCAATAAAAGAAATTGAAATTAGTATTTAATATAGAAGTTAGGGTTTGATAAAATAAAAAAGTTTTTATTATCATATCAAACAATTAATAAGATTTTTTTTTTCAAATGATTGATATAAAACTAATTAATAATTATTTGTGTGTACTTACAAACTATTTAATCATTTAAGTAATATTACTTAAGGGTGATATTGGATTTTCAAAATATACTAAATTGGGGTATACATATAGTTTTAGGGAGATGTAAATGTCACCACTCATAATCATATTTGGACTGGCCCAAATGTTCAATATATGTCCAATATCAAGAAATAAAATTTGGGACCCTTTATTTTTGTTTATTTTTGGGGTCCTAAACGGTTGCTCTATTGGGCTACCCTATGACCGGCCTTGCATTATTGTTAAGCTCATGGTCCAATTATTTTTCAAGAATGGCGATATTTACACCCTTAAAAAACTGTATATACATTCTTTTTTGTATGCACACCCCATTCAAAATTTAAAAATATGAAATATTGTAATCACACCTCGCACATAACCAAATACATTTTTTAAAAATATTTAATATATTATAAATTACAAAATTATAAAATAAGATATATGACTATTTTTTCTTTATTTTACCTAAAACAAAATAAAAAGGAAAAATAAAGCGCATAAACAAAAAAAAAATTGGAGACATCACCTTTGTTAATTGCCTAAAAAGGCGAGGGTCCAACGAAGGATTTTCTCTCCTTACCAAAACTGTTTGGAATAGAAGGATGCTACATGGAGCGTTGGGTCACTCCATGAAAGAATCGAGATTGGCATACCCACAGCAACCATGTGTACACTAGAACCGGGATCGGGGTCATCCCGGTTCCTCGGTACAAGGCCCAGAAAGCGAACCCCCCCACCCCCCCAATATCACAGCGCGCAGGCTCCCTGATACTTAAGAATCCCGGTACCCCAGTGCCACAATTCCACAATTCCTTCATTGGACCGGTCTACCAAGCATTCAACAAGGTAGGTCTCAATGCGTCGAAAGAAAGAACCAGTTCACCATGGAGTATAACCTAAAGCAAGACCACGTCACGAGGAAAAAACATGCACTAACATTTAGCAAAAGGGAAGAGGGTTGACATTTTTCCATCATTCGCAACACCATTAACGAAAATAGTTAACCTCATCAATCCTACCAAAATGGAAGCAATTTACTTGATTTTGGGACAATTCTCGTGCTTAAAACACGGCCACCATCAATGTCAAATCAACGTTTCTTTGATTGATAACCGATTGACCAAATTAACGTAATGGACAACGAGAATTGGAACCTACAAAAATGACAAAGTTCTTTCTCGAAAAAAAAACCCTACTTGGCTACTAAGAATATAGAGAGTTAGAGACCATCACCTATTGAGAAAATGTTACTGATCGACTAACACGAGTTCATCATCGCCTATTGTGTCAAAAAAAGGTCCCTACCTAAATCCATTCCATCCCCCGTTATATCATCAAATTATATGTAATTCTTAGTTTATTACTAAACGAATCCTCTATTTGATAATTACTTGTTGTAACCATTTGCGTCCAGTGTATCGTGGTACCCCTCTAACTATGACATACCGGGTTGCGGTTTGAAAGCGTTAGTCGAAAATCCTTCTTACGATTTTCCGGTTAACAACCTTCTTCACCTTTCTTCTTTCTTCATTTTCATATCATTTTATTGTTAATTATTTTTAACAGTTTATTTTTAATTATTTTTAGCCACTTTTAAATTTTAAAAACTGTTGTTTAAAAAAAAGTATAAAACAAAATTAAAAGAGGCTCGGAGCCGCAATGCAGCACTGCTCCCAAGTTTTGGTATGAGTTGGCTCTGAAATATCAAATTCGTCGTTGAACATATTCAAACCGTTTGGAAAATAAGGCTGCTGGTTATGATACATTATCTGAAGTAAAAATATGAGTACTATAGTAGTTAATAGTCAAATTAAAAATCAATATTTACTAACAATAATTAATAAAAATAATATGACGCTTACAATTATTATTTTACTTGAAAAAAAAAATCATAATCTACTAACAAAAAATATTACACTCACGACTACAAATAAAATTGATAAATTTACTAACAACACATATGAAATGAAATACTACACATAAAAATCTTAATATACTAATAAAATTTATTAAATTAACCACTACACTTAAAATTCAAAAATATTATAATTAACAACTACACAAAAAATTCATAATCTACTAACAAAAAATATTAAATTCACTACTACAAATTAAATTGATAAATTTACTAAAAATAAATATTAAATTAAATACTACACATAAAAATATTAATTTACTAATAAAACTTATTCAAATTAACTACTACACTTAAAATTCATAATTTATGAACAAAAAATATTAAACTTAACTACTACACTTAACATTCATAATTTACTTATTACAAAAATTAAATTCAGTAATACAAATTAACTTTCTAAATTTACTAATAACAAATATTAAAATTACTACTAAACTTAAAAATCTTAATATACTAAACAAATAATATTAACATTAAAGCCCAAAAATTGATAAATTAACTAACTAAATAAAAATGTTTTCATTTAGTAACTACAGTCTAAACATAAAGAAATAAATTTACTATGAAAAAATGTTTAAGCAAAAGTAATAACAAAATTGTACCTTTAAAACTTGGCGTGTTTGTGGAAAATGTAGAGAATTTTGTAGCGAGAGTAATAATGAAATTTAATGAAAAAGTGTAGAGAATTGGAGAATATAGAGATTAAGATTTGAGAGAATGAGAGATTTAAAGAATGATAGAGAGAGTGAATGGAAAATGGAATGGAAAATGAAATGGATGGAAGTATTTATAGAAGAATTTGATTTGTGGGTCAAAATGTAATTTACAAGATTTCAGGGGGTGTTTTGTAATTTTTTTTTTGGTTCCAACGGTTGGATTTTTTTTTTTAAAAAGTTTGTTGTCACGGACCGGCGGGCCAGTCCGACAGGCAGGTCCAGGGCCCTGGCCCGCCGGACCTTGTACCAGCGCCCCCGGCACGGGGCCTGTCACGGACCGGGCCTCGGCCTGACCCGTTTCCTTCACGGGTCGTGCCAAGCACGGCTTGTTGGCTTCATGGACCGGTCTGTCTCGGGCTGGTCCATAATTACATCATTATATACAGGCATACAGTTTTAGAGGATGCAAATATCGCTACTCTTTTTTCAATTTCGAAACGATATAAACTCTCGAGTTGGTTTAAGGAATCAATGGTGCCGATATTTGCACTCATTAAAAATCGTATATTCACCCTAGATCATTGTGTTTTTATAATTTCCAAAAATATCCTTAAATAAATTTATTAAAATGGTGAAAACAATTATACAATATCTCATACTTCATATTAATACAATATTTAATATTCTAAACATTTTAACAAACATTATAATTAGTTAAAAAAATATAGTATCTTCTGATTATAATATTAATTTTTATTAATTAAATTTTAAATAGTGATTATTTAAAATTATAAAAAAAATGAAGAAGATAAAATCATTGCATTTAGTTTAAAAATACACTAAACTAAAAGATTTTTTTTAAAAGAAAATAAAAAGGAATAAAAAGATGGAGGAGGGTTTCTGGGAAAGAATCCAAAATAACTATTACACTCTTCCATACTCTTCGTTTTTCATTTTTTTTACCATATTTTTTTTATAATTTATCAAAAAAAAAAAAAAGATCAAAACTTCAAAGTCTACACTGCATGTCCGCGTAATTTCAAAACCCATTTTCACTGGGTTCAAAATCCCTATAAAGAATTGGGTGAAATTTTCAAATCAAATCTACGGAACATCCACAAAAAATAAAACAAAAAAGAAGAAGATGATAGGATCTCATATGAGGTGTAAGGAGGGGCATATATGTAATATGTGAGATGTACATACAATATATAATATTTTAAATCTTTTTTAGTAGGGTGTATATACGATTTTTAAGAGATATAAATTTCGTCAGTCTTAGTTCAATTCAGTAAACATGGACTCGATGAAGATTGGTCTGGATTGGGATGTGTTTTTTTTTTTTTTGGAAAAAGGATTGGGTATTTATCAAAATGTCCATCCATTTGCTAGTAATTCTCGAAAAGGTTAACGGAGTGTGACAGAATGATCATTAGTGTTATATTGTTCATCTAAAATGGTCATTTTGAAACATATTTCCTATATAATAATCATTTTGATAGTATTCGACTAAATCGATGGCCACCGGGTAATCATCCAAAAACAAATTCTTGATTTAGAATTTTCTTTATTGCTTTCGGAACTAAATTTGTAACTAACATTGATCTTACTAATAATATAGGAACATGAAAGAGACACCGATCAATAATTGGGAACTTGCAAGTAACGGGTTTAACAAATTTTCTACCCATAAATCCTCAACAATTTTCTACCTAGAATTCCCTAAAAATATGAAGCATATTGGATATGTAAAATTGTATTAAACAATTTTATCCTTTGGTTTCTATTATATATCTTCGTGTTCCGTTTTGGTATCAGAGCCTTGAGGCTTGTTGAAGAAGACTTATAGTTTTAAATTTCTAGGTGCAAAAGTCAGTAGGTCTAAGGGTGTTTGCCGTTTGCTAGAGTGCTGTAGGCTGTTGACCTGTTGACCAGGCTGTGAGTCAAAACCTAGGGTTTCTGACTATTTATTTTCTTCATCATGTCAGCAAGTAGTTCCAGACCCGGGATCGAACCCGACGATGTTAATAGTAGCATAGGACAATCTGTAGCCAATTTTGAGACAAACTGGGACGACAAAGATTTAGTTAATTGGCAGTTGCCTAATATTCAACATAATAGTATTTATAAAAAGAAGCTTCTGGATTTCAGAACATTATTAAGACAAAAGACCAAAGAAATAAATGTTAAATTCCAAAATAATACTTTTTCGACAAATCTTTTGAATAAAACAGTTTGACTCATTATAACAAAATTGGTTTCAATGATTTACACATTGGCAGTGTCCAAGTTGGGGTAAAACCTCTTTCAAAAATTGGTTTAAACAATTCTCTTTTAATTGTTTTAAGAGACAAAAGAATTACTGACTACAAAGAATCTATTCTTGGTATAACAGAAACATCTTTGACTTATGGACCAATTTATTTTCTGGTATATCCTAATTTCACTATTGCATTAAATACTGATGAGCATAAAGAAAAATGTTTAGTAATAGACATTCACTCTCATAACTATAATTTTTTGGAAAAATCTAGTCTCTATAAACTCGTTTATAGAGTTCATTATCGAGTATTAACTTCAGGACTTATACCTAGTTATATACCACCGTCTGTTCCAGCCGGTCAGACGATATGTTTTAATGCTTCACCATCAGTAAATGTACTTGTCCATGTACCAGTCAAATGGGAAAACATTTGGTTTCCAGATGATTGGATCAAGGAAAAGGTTGACCAACCGTCTTATAAACCCCCAATGAGAAATTTGCATGATTGTGTAACTGAACAAGATGGAACCCTAAGAATATCTTTTAGAAGAAGTTTATCTATCGGAGATAATGATAGTGACCATTCTAGATCCTTAAGTGATTTCCAATCAGCCAGAAATTCTCTTTCCAGTTAATCCAGGCGGAATATTGCTAGACAAATACCTAGTTTAACTCCTTGACAGATTAAACAACCAATGTTTACTACCCCTAAATTATGACCCAGAAGACGAATCTAGTGAACCTGTCAACCTAGCACCCAGAAGAAGAAGACCAAAACCTCCTACACATGTGACACATGTCTTAAAAACCCCGGAGCAAGTAGCCCAACCGATTCATTCATATGACCAAGAACCAACCTCACCAACACCATCCCAAGTCTTGACTGAAATATTAGAACCAGAACCCCTGTTAGAACTATTAATGTTATCAGTAAAGATAAATTTGATTTTCTTATGGCAGATTACCATTCCACCCAAAATCAAACCTTAAGAGAAAAATATGAAAGGAATTATTCCATAAATAAAAGAAAACAATTCCATGAAAGATGGATTAAATGCCTTGAAGACTTTAATTTAAATATTTCATTTTTTGATTGGTATGTTGATAGGAAAAACTTTGAACAAACTTATTCTGTTATTAACCGACAAAATCTCAGAACTTATAAAACTAAAAAAGGTGATGAAAAACAATTACATCCTCCACCTAGGGATTTTGAAATTAGTATGCCTAATGATGACAGTCCAGCAGGAACCAACCTAACAAAATGTACTCCTTTTATTCTATTTGATGAACCAATGTCCCAAGCTACACCTTCATCCTCTCACCAAATTGGATTGGTTATGAGACAAGGAAACTATACAAATTTCTTCTTAATTCTATATGAGAACAATTAGAGAAAATTGACCTCAACTTAACACAAACAAGCATTTCACCAATTAAAGAAGACATACCTCCCCAAGTTTATGTCCCTTATAATGTACCTTCCTCATCTAATAAAGGAAAAGAGAAAATAATAAAATCAGCCATTTTATTTTCTGATCATACCAGAATTGAAAAATGCTTTGGCAATCTAATTGATGAAGCAGAGCTTCTAAGAACCCTAGAAGAAATATTAGGAAGAATCCCACATCCAAACATCCAGACTATTGACAAAAAGGTCCCTTCAGATTCTTCTGAGTGTGAAAGTGAGACTATAGACTTTCAAGATTTTGTGCAAAGAATTACAACAAATGAAAAAACTGACAGTTATAATAAAACCAAGTATTTCCAAAACACCAAACCATATTATCCTAAACCAACTCCCCCAGACTTACAATATGAGGAAACTGTCCCCTATAGAGCATACACTGGTAATGCATGTTATCAATTTAATATTGATGGATTATCTGAATATCAAATAGTTACGGTATTAAGACAAATGCACACTATAGGATACATTTATATCAAAAAACAAAACCTGACTCATGATGATGTTGTTACCTCACTTACTACTGGTTTTGAGGGACAACTATTTGGATGCTGGACACATGCTCTTAGTCATTTAGCTAATCAATCAATAATAGGACACACCAAGACTGTTACCACGACTACTCCTACCCAAACCAATGACCCAACTGCTTTTGAATCAACCTCAACCTAGACCCAGACCCAGACCACCACTACCACATTTGAACCAGATGGTATTGATGTTCTGTGTTATACTATCTTAATGCACTTTGTAGGAAACCCAAATATCAACCAAGGAAAAGAATTTTCAAAAATCCAAAATTTAAAATGTAAAAAAATAAATGATTTCAAATAGTAAAAGACATTTTCTTGACAAGGGTTTTCCAAAGACCTGCCAATGCAAACTTCTATTGGAAAGAAAAATTCATTTCAGGATTACCAAAATTATTTTCTTCAAAAGTTAGAGACGAAATGGTCAGACAAATGGGTTGGACCGATTGGTCCCAAATAGATCTAAATACTTGGACTTATGGTGAAATTATAGCCTCCATAAATATTGTAGCCCTTACCTTAGACTCAAAAGCCAACTTAAAAAACAAAAATTAACAACTAGAAAAGAATTAGGTTCATGGTGTGAACAATTTGGTTTTGACAAACTACCCTCTATAAAAAAGAAGAAAAGACCATACATAAATTATAATTGGGCAAAGAGATACAAATATAGAATTGACAAAAACCGTAAAGCTGATAAGAAAGGAGATATAATTTGGTCTCCTATAAAGAAATCATGGCCCCATAAGAAATCTAAAAAACACTATAGCAAAAACTCTTATAAAAAATCAAATAAGTGTTTTAAATGTGGCAAAGAAGGACACTATGCAAACAAATGTCCTGAGCAAAAGAAAAAGATAAATCGCTTAGACCTAGATGACCAAACCAAAGAGAAAATTATACAGGCTTTATATACAGATTCAAAAAACCCCAGTCCTTATACCTCATCCTCCTCAGACAATGAAGTTCTCATAATAAGTGAATCCACTTCAGATTCAGAAACATCTTCCTCATCATATAGCACCGGCCCAACCTTGTTTCTGTAAGGAAATTAATGTCCTTGACAAACATGATTATTCCCTTATGATTAGTATGATAGATAGTATTGAAGACCCTATCCAAAAAGCCCAATACATTAGACAATTACAAAAAAAGAATCACAGATGAACCATCTACAAGTAATAACAGCATGCCTTTAAATGAAGCAAAACCCTTCAAAAATGCGCATTTCGAAACCCTGACTTTGAACAAAATGCTCTAGGAAAATTCCACAATAAACCTAGAAAAGTTACCATCCCTGACTTACAAAAAGAAATCTCCAATATTAAGGAAGAGATAAAAATCCTAAAAATTCAAGTACAGGAATTACAAGTGACAGACGCCCTCAATAAACAATTCACAAAAATATCTCACAAAAAACAAGCCACTGATTTCGACAGTTCTGACGAATCTGACAAAGAATTAAACAGAGAACCTGAAAATAGTGACCAACAAAATCTGTTAAGTATAGGCCAGATCAATTCCATACAAGAAGTAAGAATACAAAAATGGTATGTTGAAATTGACATTAGAATTGCCTCTAATTATAATATTCGTGCTACTGCACTCATTGACACGGGAGCCGACTTAAACTGTATTGTGGAATCCTTAGTCCCTACAAAGTACCTTGAAGCCACCATTGAGTCTTTGTACGGTGCTAACAAAATCAGATTAGACATTAACTACAAACTCACTAATGCTAAAGTTTACAATAGTGGAGTCTGTTACAATAACGACTTTATCGTAGTAAAAACCCTTTCACAGAATATCATTTTAGGATTACCTTTTCTATACTTAATATCACCTTTTAAGGTCATAGCTGAAGGTCTTGTGACTGAATATTTGGAAAAGGAAATTTTGTTCCCCTTCCTTTTCCCTGTTCTTGTTAAAGATCTTAACACCTTCAGAAGTGATAATATTTGCACTGAACCGATTGACAATTGCATTGCCACATTGACCAAGAAACAAAACCAGTTAGCATTTTTAAAGGATGATTTAAATTTCCAAAGACAAAGTGAAAAGATTAAAGAACCATCTCTCTAAGAAAAAAATACAACTTTTAAAGAAAAACTAGAAAAAGACGTCTGTTCATCCATCCCAAATGCTTTTTGGGATAGAAAGAAGCATATTGTGACCCTTCCATACACTAAAGATTTTGATGAGAATGGGATCCCCACAAAAGCTAGACCAATACAAATGTCCTCAAGCTTAATGGAATATTGTAAAAAAGAGATACAATATTTAATTACCAAAAAATTAATTAGGGAATCTATATCCCCTTGGAGTTGCCCTGCTTTCTATGTCCAAAAGAATGCCGAAATAGAAAGAGGAGTCCCTAGACTAGTTATTAACTTTAAATGATGCCCTATTATGAATCAGATACCCTATTCCAAATAAATCTGACCTATTAAAAAGACTTTATAATGCTATTATATTTTCAAATTTTGATATGAAATCAGGATTTTAGCAAATCCAAATTGCTGAAACAGACAGGTACAAAATTGCATTCACAATCCCATTTGGGCAATATGAGCGGAACGTAATGCCTTTTGGTTTAAAAAATGCTTCTAGTGAATTTCAATGCATTATGAATAATATTTTTAATCCCTATTCTGAATTATCTATTGTCTATATTGATGACGTGTTAATATTTTCAAAGACCATTGACCAGCATTGGAAACATTTAGAAATTTCTTACAAAACAGTTAAACATCATGGATTAGTCATATCTGCCCCCAAAATCACCCTTTTCCAAACTAGCATCAGATTTTTGGGCCACAACATTAAAAGAGGAACCATTATTCCTATTCATAGAAGTCTAGAATTCGCTGACAAATTCCCAGACGAAATAAGAGACAAAAAACAATTACAAAGGTTTTTAGGATGCCTAAACTACATTTCAAATTTTTACAAAGAACTTAGTATCATATGTAAACCTCTTTTCCAAAGGCTGAAAGCCAATCCACCTCCATGGAATGAAGAGCATACTAAAGCTGTTTTGTATATTAAGAATTACGTTAAAAGATTACCATGTTTGACCATTTGCCACCCTGATGCTCCAAAAACAGTTGAGACTGATGCATCAGAATTAGGTTATGACGGTATATTAATACAAAAGATCAATAACCAAGAAAGATTAGTAAGATATGTTTCTGAATAGTGGAATGACACCCAGAAAAAATATTCAACTGTGAAAAAAGAAATATTATCTATTGTTTTGACCGTTCAAAAGCTACAAGATGATTTAATAAATCAAAAATTCTTACTAAGAGTTGACTGTCAGTCAGCTAAATTTATTTTGAAAAAAGATGTAAAAATTTTTGCCTCAAAACAAATCTTTGCTAGATGACAAACATTTTTATCTGCTTTTGACTTTGAAATTGAATATATCAAGGGTTCAGAAAATAGCCTCCTAGATTTTCTGACCAGAGAATTTTTACAGGGAGAAAAATGACAAGCACCAACAGAGGTCGAGGTGGAGGTCGTAACCCTAGTGGCAGGGGCTCCACAATATCTGACTTATCAGATGACTTATCGACTTATCAATCCTCCCCTAGAGGGAGCCATAAAGACAAATACGCTATATCACTCATATCACAACCTAGATCCCCTCATCAATTGCCTATTCAATTTCCACCTTTGCCCCCTTTTGGGCCTTCCTCTAGTCGTAGCCCAATCCAAAGCCCAATTCACACGACAAACACTTTTGCACCTCTGGCTATAGACAGCACCCCATTTAAAGCAGTACTATCATCAAACATAAGCCCACACTCAAACAAACAAGACAAAATCCAAGCCCAACAAGAAAAAGCCCAAATGCAAACCCAAGCTACTACCCTTCCTAAAATCAATCACCCCACTTATGCTTACATCAACAAACCTTTCTTTGACAGATTTTTTGCTATGGAAGATTGTTTATTGCATGACCATTACTTCAGGGAACCTAAAAAATTGGTGGATGATATTATCAACCCCCTTTTTGGCATGATTCCGGAAGATTTGACAAAGATACATATATTCTATGAATTTATTCTAGTTGACACAGACTCAATATTCATTTATGATGTTTTTGACAAAATTGACAAGGAAAAACTTAATTTCAGAAAAGTCAAGATTTGCAAATTTATTACTTTGGAACAATGGGGTGGAGACCCAAACTCGACAAGAAACTTTAGCCGAATTTTTCATGTCTCTAATTTCTCCTACTGGGATTATAGTGATGCCTGAACAAAATTTTTCTATGGACAGAACCCTGGAAATTCCCTTTCATGGTTCATTTACTTTGATAAAAATTCCCTCATCAATCTACCATTCTGGTTCCTCGAATGGTGGGACAAATTTGGACCTATTATTGACCTCCTTCCTCCTCCTGTAAAAGAAAGCTTTTCACTGTGGATTTCAAAAGTAGACAGACCAGATTCCTGGGAATTTTACCCAGACCTATTCCTATTTTTTGTCCAATTCAACCTGACCTGGATACACATGCTTGAGTATTCCATTCAGGAAAAACTTATTGGTAATGTAAATGTTCCATACTTTGGACGACAAGTTAAGATCAAATGGTGGAGTGGCATGAACCTTGCCAATCTAGGAAAAGACAAAGTATCCAAATGGCTAGCAAACAATCCCACTTTTTGTGTTAAAACAAATGACCAGTCGGGATTTTTAATGGCAAAATCACAAAATCAGGCAAGAATTGCAGCAGCTTCATCTCCAGATGAATTGATGAAGATCGCTAAAGAAATGAGAAATACGGTAAATATGTCTCAAGCAGGTTCAGACAACAGCAATGATGATGGTGGACCAGATGGGGACCCATTTGACAACAACGATCCTTCAACTTATTTCGGCCACGATCCATGAAAGCAGCCTAACACGACAAAAAAGCAAAAGACAAGATAAGAACAGGCTATCAGCAGACATCATGGCAGACAAAAATAAAGTTGACAAAAGCATAAATGAAAAGAATCTTATCTTCATGATAGACAGACACCAGCTGTGATCCATTATTGACAACCATGGTTTACCGACACTATAACCATAGTCTCTTGATGTAACTAAGGTTACATATTTTCCTATATATATGTTTGTACATTTCATTATGGAACAAGTTTAGTTTCATCATCTTTTCATTTTCAAAGAAAGCTCTGCGTAGCTTCACAGTTCCCCTTCTTCTATCTTGTAAATTTCTTGAGTTTATAAATAAAGAGTGACTTATTTCTGTAAGAACATCTTTGCTGTCAGACATATAAAATCTCTGTAAGACACTATTACTCTATCTCTTTTATGATCAATTACTATTATCTGGTCTAAGTATATCGGCTGGAAACCAGGATATTTCCCTATCAACTCTGCTTATTACAGCTTTGTTGAGGAATAACTCGGGTAGAACAACACCACATACTTGATAGGACCATTGTAGTATACTGTATTGTTGTATATTTGACTAATTGCTTGATCAATTATCTCTCTGTTTTCCTTTATGTTTCTTGTTGTGCTGTATTTTATCATTTGGTTTCTATTATATATCTTCGTATTCCATTTTGGTATATATATATATTGAGCTACAGTATTAGAACACACTAAATGATGGCTATAAAAACCAAATACGAGGACAACCCTTGAATCTTGACACATATTAAACACTTGAGAGGTTGGGCCATAGATACTCTCACACGTATATCATGATTTATGGTATTAATCGATCATTACCTTCTAAAAAGTTGAAATTCTTGATTATTGTAATTTTTTTTAAAATACCGAATACTAGTGTGTAACCGATGGATATAAAACACCAATTCAGCACTAGTGTGCAGCCGTGATTGCTCATGTTAAACACCGGTGCTTTTAAAACCATCGTTTAGACTTAGTTTGACATTGTTGTACCGTAAGATGAAGTGTTTTTAGTTATGTTATAGGGGGAATTATTTTTAGATTTATTGTGGGAAGAATCACATAAGTGTTTAGTAAATTGATTTTTAAAAGTGTCGTAAAACCAAAAGCATTTCAATATATTTAGTAAACTAAAAGGTGTTATGACAATACAAAATGATTAGAAAGAACAAATGAACATTTAGATTCATTAGTAGAAAAATATGTGAGAAAAAATCAAACAATTCTATAGAACATTCATCCACTGGATTTATATTTTTTGTTCTTCAAAAATCATGTTGATTTATGATCAGACCAAACAACACCATTTTACCACGCTCCACAATTTTTTTTTACAAGTTGTAGTTGAATGCTTATGATATTCGACTATGTGGATTAATGATTATTTTTTCTATTAATCAAGAAACAATTTTTTTTAAAAAAAATATTTACTTTTTGAATCAAACCCACCCACAATATCACAAACCCCCACAAACCTCACCGCTGCCACTACGACGATGAAAGATGGTGAGAACCAGAAGAAGATGGACATCGAAAAATTACAAAAACCGAAAACGATGATCACGGCATGTTGGCTCGAGATAGAGAACGAGAAGAGAGATATGGAAATCTGAATCTAGGTAAAAATGGAGAAGAAGAGAGAAAATTAATATATATGTAATCCAGTTTTTTTTTGTATCGACGGTATTGATGATAAAATGTTGTTAGTGTGATACTGTGATGGAAATGTTGGATTTTAGATAATAAAGATGAAGCTGTGTTGTGGAGGTAGAGAGAGAGAGAGATATGGGATTCAGGTGAGTGATGACATGTTTGGTATGTTGGTAAATTTCATGAAAGACAATGGATAAAATTGAAAGTTTAGTAAAAATTCATTAATCATTAATCTTCGATCTCCTATGTGTTTCCATTACTGTTTTCCTAGGAAGCTGTTTTCTAAAAGCAACAAAAACTAGCTTCTAAAAACTGCTGTGAGAGGAAGCCAAAAGTGACCAAAAACACTTCCAACAAAAATATTACCAAACACCTTAGGTCCAGTTTGGAATCACTTTTGACCTTAGTGTGTTGCAGTTAGGAAGCATTCTCAAACTAGACCTTAGTGCGTTGCATTAATCATGGCTAACACATGGACCATGGCTTGCATACAGAAGCCTCCAAAGACAATGAATTTGGTTGTCCAAAGAAGAGCCAAAAAATTAGATCAGTTTTGACAACAACAATTCATGAAGAAAAACTTGTATGGGACGATTTCACTGTCATGTGGTGAGAAGTGAGACCTTCTAATGCAACTATGCAAGTACACTATTTATATCGGAATTATAAAATTATATTTTTATATTACCATATGACACATTTGTATTGGACGGTTTTATTAAATGGTAATAAGACCGAAATTTAGATCATTTGTTGATATCATCTTTTTAAAGTATATGATTAGTTGTTGATAAAGTGGTTTTTAGAAACCAATCACATCTTAACCACACATTTATTGTAATACTTATATGTCATTAGATTATGTGAGATCAGAAAAAATATCTGATCAGTCTGATCAGTAGATGATCAAAATATACGAGATCATCTCATGTAATGTTTTCTCTGATTCAGGACACATCTCAACAAGCTAAGCAGTTGGATACGTAGAAGCTTGTTTGAAAGGGATGATAAGGCAGCGGCGGACTGCCGTGGAGGGCCTGGAGGCCAGTAGGGGCCACGCCCCCCCAAGGTTTTGAAGAAAAAAGTTTTTAAGTTATTATTTTATTATTAAAAATACAATAGTACTAGTATATATACTGTTGACGTCGATTTCTGGTTTTATGAGAAAAGCCAATAAGATTTGGATTCTAGCTGTGATTTCAAAGAGAAAGAGAATGAGAATGAGAAAGTAATCGGAAGTAAGTTTTTACGTGGTAAAACTCCAATGACCGAAGAAACGTCCACGGGTGGTTGAATGATCAACCAAGCCAAAATCCACTATGAATAAAATAATTACAATTCTCGATCTCTCTTTCTTCTCTCTGTATGTTTCTATGATTACTGTATTGTATTGTGTGACGAGATTATGGGCCTATTTATATGTCCATAGAACCCTAATCTTCTTTGTACAAGTAATAAAAGATCTTTGTATTTAATTATGATTGTTTACTTGTTCGAAGTAGTTTGTCTTCTTTCCTGTTTCGGAGACTTGTATTGAGATCGAATGAGACTCTAGTAATGTAGTCCAATTAGGACTTATTTCCTTACAAGAGCGTAGTCTTTTTGAAGAAATAAAATTATTGTCTGATTCTGAACCCTTTCTGCTTGATAATTATGTTCTTCTTGGAATTCCTCTTTGATATGGATATCTTCGTGTATTTTAATGACTCGATTTGTGTGAGCTACGTGCTGGGCTTTTTATTCAGTTTTCTTCATGTTTGTCTAGAGTAGAAAATGATATCAGCTGGTCCCGAGTGACATCATTTGATCCCAAGTAGACAATGTCATCAACTAGCCCCGAGTACCTTTATCTGACCCCGAGTAGTATATGACGTTAGTTGACCCTGAGTAGGTTTTGTCCAGTACTCGTTTACTCGGGCTTCTCTTCTTTGATGATGTCTTGTAGGATATTTTCTGAATGCCTATTAGGATGTCCACCTGGCAATTTTATTCTTTTTTTCAATGACGTGCATATCTGATAAAATTTACATACGACAATACCCCCTTAAAATATTTTTACCGAATAGAGTTTCGTTTCGGGTAAAAGTATTTTAATCAATTCTTCAATTTTTATTCCTCAGTGCCAGAGTAAATGTCTTATCATAATGGCGTGTCTTAATGGTGACCCTGTAAATTCGATTTGCCCCTTCACGCGAGATCTTCAATGATGGCGACATTTTAGAATTCTGACGGCAAAAGTCAGTTCTTTTCTTGACATGTGTCCTTTGCCTTTTTATTTTTCGATACCATTTATGAGACATGACTTTTGCGTCTCCCCGTGCGCCGCCTACGTCATCAAATTTTGTTATAGATTTTTCCCGCCTTGAGACCCTAGGGTTTCATTCTATTACCCCTTTAAATTCTTCACTGAGGGGTCGCGCTGATTCATTCTAAAAAACTCAATACCAGAAAATTTTTCTAGCCCAGATTTCGTCACACAAAAACTCGTCATTCTTCGTTGAGAAGATTCTGCATCAGATTTTATTCAAGGTTAGTTTCAATGAATCCGTCTTCCCATCATCGACTTTTTACTATTGCTCTCGAAGCGCTCGATCGTGGGGATTTTCAGCTGGTTTCTTACACTCGAAGATTATTGGGGGAAATACCCCCGGACGAGCCTCCATTTTTAGAAGTTGACGTTTCTGGGCTTTACCCTAACGTCCATTTTTCTGTATTCAGTTCTGATTCTTCATCTAGTTATGAATTTGTCGTTTCTAATCACAGAGTACCACTTCGGTCAAGGATGGGAAAACATCAAAGTAGAAGTGAAGTCCATATGCACAACTCGGGCAACGTTCGGATCAGGGAGCAAATTGTTAACGAGAACGATGTTGAAGAAGCGTTCAGAGTATATCGTCTCACTTTTTCTGCTGATCGCCCGAGTGAGTTTGACACTGAACCGAATATGGTCGGGGCAGATGAAATCAGGAAATATCGTGCCCGATTCAACCTGGATAACTCGGTTACCTTGATTCCTGCGGGTGATAGAGCTGCTTGGAATCCTCCCTCGGCCATGGTGGCAATTTATGGCTCCATGCTCTGCTGCGGCGTCACACTTCCCCTTCAGCCGTTCATTGTCTGGTTTCTGGCTGAAGCAGGGATCGCTCCGGCTCAACTGGCCCCGAACAGTTACAAGATCTTGATGTGCATGTGGCATATGTACATCCGGATAAACTTGTCGCCGCTCTCCCCGAGTGAAATCAGGCACTTCTTTACACTGAGGCAGTCTGGTAAGATAGGGACCTATTTCCTTATGTCTAATCCGCCAGACTGTTGGGTTCCCGAGGGGACAAAGGTGAATCAAGGAGTTGATACCTCTGATGACCCAAAAAAGAGGGGTTTTGTATAGAGATTATATTCATCCAACAAGTTCTGGAAGAACAGTTGGTTTTTCACCGAAGGGAATCTAGGTCTTGAAGTCACCCTCTTGGCTGAGGAAACTCGGAGGGTGCTAAAAGTTCCCCACTTTTTCTGTTTTCCTAACGTATGTGATAAGAAAAAGCTTGAATTCAGCGATGCTGAGCTGAGCTGACCAGATTTGCTCGGGTAGCAGTTCACACCCTGGAGAAGAGGAGCATGTCTTATCTTTTCAATGAAATGAAAATGATAGAGCTCGGATTATTCAGCCAGATTTCAGGCTACCGCAAGCTATTTAAGTGATCTTTGTAACCCTCATTTCTTATTGTTATTTTTTGCTTTTAGTATTCTGACGCGATTCCTTTTTTTTCTTCCAAGTGTATGATACGGACATCGTCTGCGACCTTCAAGCTCACCAAGTGAAGTCGATTCTTCAGACGAGCCGAAAAAAAGATTCTCGTTAAAGCAATTATGGTATTACCCCACCTGAGTCTGACGAGGAAACTGATGTAGCCGAGAGGCAAATCCCTGAATATATCCCCGAGGAAGTCGTTCGGCCGACCGTTGGAGAACCTAGTGGTCCGAGTGGCCCAACGGATCATACTGAGGAAATGCATGATGACAGGGAGAGACAGAGTGAGGGTCTTGGTGAAGGACCTGCTGAGCAGTCAGACGCCGATGATGGAGGTGAAAACTTTGAGGGTCAAGTACATACTGATCCTGAATTTTTTGAATCCTTCTAGGATAACATCTAGGAAGATCTTGCGGCTGATCTTAGCTTCCACCGTTCTCGGGCTAAGAAATGAAAAGCGGTCGACTCTCCTGTTCATCCTCAGAAGGTCCCTCGGGTGGTCTCATTCATCGACTCCAGTGATGAAGATACTGGGGCTGAGATTTCCCCGAGCGTTGTTGAAGCATCAGCAGATGCGGAGACTTCTGAGCCGAACAAGGTTTCCCCTCCCTTCAAGGTTGAAGATCAAAGGGCTGAACCCTCGAGAGATCCTTCCTATCCTTCTCCTCAGGATATGCTTCGGGCAATGTCATCTGGCCGAGCTTTTATCAAGGATGATCATTGGAGTCATCTCAGGGGCACGCCTCTGACGATTCTTCTTAAGAATATCTTCAAAGGCGCATCTTACGTAAGTTATTCCTAACTCTTCAATTGTCTTGCCCGTTTGCTTGCTAGATTTTTAATTAAACTTCTTTGTAGATGGTGGCCGAGTTAGCTGAGCTGGTTAAGACACATCAACATCAAACTGATTGAATAAGGCGTCTGGAAGCTCAGTTGAAAGAGAGTGAGGATAGTCGTGCTCGGGTCGAATTGGCTTATCAAAAAGAAGTCGGAAGTGCCCAAGTGTTTACCGACCACTGTTTGGCGAAGCAGGTTGATGCCGATGAGAAAGATTTTTTGGCAGAGGAGAAGACAACTTCACTTCAAAAAAATTTATCCTCTGCCCAAGAATCAATGCTTAAAGCCGAACAGGAAGCAGAGCAGTCTAAGTCGACATATGAAAATAAAATTGAAGACTTAGAGCGCCAAGCTTTGACAGTCGAATCCTTATCCAAAGAGGTCAGGCTGGAACTCGAAGTCCAATGGGTAGACCATTTCAAGAGATCCCCTACCTACAATGCCCTTCTCCTTCAGGAGTTTCAGCGAGGGTTGGTTTCAGCTGGCAAGTTCTTCAAGGTAAAGAATCGGGCAATTGAAAAAGCCTGAACTAACTGGGAATTGTCGATCAAGAATCATGTGGATCGGTCATTGGAATCTCTTCGAACTTAGATGAAGGAGCGGGGAGCTTATTGTCGTAGCGGAGGAAAAGAGCCTTATCCCATGCATTTGAAGGTTCCATCCGAGCACTCCCTCTCATCTTTTTACGCCAGTCAGGAGTCGATCGTGGAGGGTGTGGTGTCTGATGTCGGACCGATCCCAGCCAGTGGATGGACGATTCGGTCGACACTATTGCTTGGCCTTCCAATGAAAGTCTAATCCGTGAGTACGAGATGGTGCCTGACCCGAGTATTGGCAAGAGTTTAAAATCCTCCTGACCTTGATTTTTTGTAGAATTTTCACAAGTATTTTGTAAAGATTCTCTTTATTCTTTGTAACATTCTTTGAAACGATTCTTTAGAGAGATTAATAAAATCCTGAGTTTTAGCTTTTCTGAACCGAGTGGTATTGATCTGATTTATCGTTCATGGAATTTCACCTTCTTTAACTTGACTCTATTGTTGTCGAGTATCTTATTAAACCAGTTATTTCTGATGTTCGGGTAACTTAATCGAGTATCTTATTAAACCAGTTTCGTTTCCCGAATAATTTTTAACGTCAAATATCTTATTAAACTGGCTGTTGCAATCTTCATGCCAAGTATCTTCTTAAATTGGCTAATTCTGATGTTCGGGTAACTTCACCGAGTATCTTATTAAACCGGTTGTCATCCGAATAATTTTTAATGTCAAGTATCGTATTAAACTGGCTCTTGCAATTTTTATGCCAAGTATCTTATTAAACTGGCTAATTCTGATGTTCGGGTAACCTCAGCAAGTATCTTATTAAACTGGTTTCGTTACCCGAATAGTTTTTAACGCCAAATATCTTATTAAACTGGCTAGTATTATTAACCGAGTCATCTTAAAACAGACAAGTAGGTTTATACTTGTGATTCATACACAGTTGCTACCCGAACTTTACATCAAGGCTCACCATGATCATATGTTCGAGTCCTTACGTATTAGCGAGGACGTCTCCCCAGTTTTTATGCACAAGGGTTTTCCGAATCGTTAAGCTTTTTGAATCGCTTAACACAGCTATGCATTTCACCGGAATTTTTTCTAATAGCGTCCCGAACCTTTCTCCAGAATCTGGTGCATCGGGTTTACCTTTTTGCTAAGGTCAATTGACCTTGCTCGGCTGGCATGCTCCTTTGAGCTTCTCCGCACATTCGGGAATCAATGGTACCGAGTATTCTATTTGTATATTCTTATTATCATGCTTTAATTCCATATGTTCTTATTATCATATGCTTTATCTTTATGAAATCCCGAGTTTGATTTTTATTTATAACTGTAAAATCAACAAATATTTAAATTCCACGGCTAATATCTGACCTAACTAAAATTGTCCTGACTAGAAAAAAGAATAAAAAATAATTTAAGGATAGAAAATCTTCAGATTTTGGGCATTGCATGGTCGGGGTAAAACCCCTCCATTGGGTCGTGCAATCCAATATGCTCCATGACCAGCTATTCCTTCGACTTTGTACGGGCCTTCCCACTTATCAGTCAGGGAACCTACAACTTTATTTTTTGTGTTCAATGACACCTTCCTGAGTACAGGGTCTCATAGTTGGAATTTTCTGACCCGAACATAAGAGTTGTGCTGATATGCCATATTTCGTATTCAGGACTTCTCCATTTTCTCTTCTAGCTCATCTAGACTTTGTAATAGCATATCAACATTCTGTTCTTCATCATATAGCTTGACCCGGGGTGATGCATATGACGTTTCTATGGGGATAACAGCTTCTGTTCGAAACGCTGAAGTGAATGGAGTCTCTCTTATTGACGTTCTTGTTGTTGTCCGATATGCCCATAATACTTCGGGAAGCTTTTCAACCCAGCTTCCTTTATTGGCATCTAACTTTGCTTTGATTGTGTGCTTGATGATTTTGTTCACTGCTTCAACCTGTTTATTTGTTTGAGGGTGGGCAGGTGTGGCATAGTAATTGGCAATCCTGTACTCTTTGCACAACTGTCTGAATTTCAAGTTATCGAACTGGGTACCGTTGTCAGTGATTATATTGTTTGGGACTCCAAACCTATAAAGTATATTCTTTTTCATGAAAATTGTGGTGTTTGCTTCTGTGATATGCACCAATGCTTCAGCTTCTGCCCACTTCGTGAAATAGTCAACGGCTATTATGGTATGTTTTGCTCCACCCCCTGTCCCAGCTGGCATCAGGCCGATTAAATCCAATCCCCACATGGCAAATGACCATAGGGATGTGACGTTTCTGAGTTGTCCAGAGGGTTACCAGATATCATTAGCAATCCTTTGGCAAGTATTGTAACTCTCTGAACATCGCTGTGAATCTCGACTTCATCTGCCCCGAGAGCTATGCAGACTCTGAGTCCAGCTAGTAGCGCCTCGTACTCAGCTTGATTTTTGGTTGCTTTGAAGTCAAACCTCATGGCACATTCGACATCATCTCTTTCTGGAGTGTATACTACGATCCCTGCCCTGCTGCCATGAGTGTTTGAAGAGCCATCAACATACAATTTCCATGGGAATTTTTTTCCTAACATCTTTTTTGCTTCCAAGTTTGGCTCTGTGAACTCTGCTATAAAATCTGTCACTGCTTGCCCGTTAAGGGATGTCTTGGGGACGTACTGGATATCGAATTCACTTAGCTCGATTACCCATTTGGTTAGTCTTCCTGAAATCTCTGGCTTTTATAAAATTTGTTTTAATGGGCAGTCGGTGAGAACCTGGATTGTATAAGCCTGAAAGTATGACCTTAGCTTCCTTGTCGCTGAAACCAATATGAGTGCCATCTTTTCTGCCTATGAATACCTGGTCTCGGTGGGTAAAAGCACATTACTGGTATAATAAACTGGCTTCTGTACTCCATCTTCTGTTCTGACTAGGACTGAGCTTGCTGCTAGTTCTGTAATTGATAAGTATAAATGGAGTATTTCTCCCATTTATGGTTTTGAAAGGATGGGAGTTTGCCCCAAGTATTCTTTGATTTTTAAGAAAGCCTGCTCGCACTCTTCATTCCATTCGAGCCCTTTTCCTTTTTTGATTACTCTAAAAAAGGGTGCGCATCTATCCGTGGCCTTTGAGATGAATCTTCCCAAGGAAACTAATTATCCTGTTAAGCGCTGTACTTCTTTTAATGTCCTTGGTGAGGTCATTCTCTATAGGGTTTGGATCTTTTCAGGATTGACTTCGATTCCCCTTTGGTGAACTTAAAAACCCAGGAATCTTTTTGAAGAAACTCTGAATAAACACTTGTTCTGATTTAGCTTCATTTGGTATCTTCTCAAAACATCAAATGTCTCTCGCAGGTCTGAGGTATGCTTGTCTGCAGAGATGCTCTTAGTCCGCATGTATACTTCCATGTTCCTTCCTATTTACTGTGCGAAGATTCTGTTGACCAGCATTTGATACGTTGCCCCTGTATTTATTAACCCGAAGGGCATTACTGTGTAACAGTACAAACCCTAATCAGTTGTGAATGCTGTTTTTTCTTCGTCAGCCTTATTCATCAGGATTTGGTTATATCCCGAGTAGGCGTCCATGAAACTGAGCAACTCATGACCTGATGTAGCGTCCACCAACTGATATATCCTCAGAAGTGGAAAACTGTCTTTTGGGCATGCCTTGTTCAAATCTGTGAAATCTACGCATATTCTCCATTGTCCAATTTCTTTTGGACGAGGACTACATTAGCTACCTATTGAGGGTAGTTGACCTCTCTAATCGACCCTACAGCGAGTAGCTTCTCCAATTCTTGTTTGATTGCCTGACTTCTCTCGAGATTGAATGATCTTCTCTTTTGTATCACCGGTTTTACATTCGGGTCTACTGTGAGATGGTGAGATATTATTCGGGCATCTATCCCGACCATGTCTTCATGACTCCAAGCGAACACATCCATGTATTCTTTGAGCAAATCTGTGAGGCTTTGTTTGACTTTTCCTTCCAGGTTGGCCCCGATATTGATCCTTTTATCTGGTTCATCTTCTTTCAATATAATTTCTTCGACCGGTTCAGTTTGGATTAATTCGACTCTTCCCTTGGATCGAATTCGAATGACAGTGACTCTTTGTTCTGACTCGGCTGCGTTATAGTGCAAATCTGTTCATCATATTTGTCTTTGTATACTGGTAGGTTAGCTCTTCGGGCCATCTCTTGGGATCCCTTGACTAACCCCTTGTTCGGTCGGGAACTTGATCATTAAGGCATAAGTGATTGTTACGGCCTTAGTTTTATTTAAGAATGGCCGACCCAACAACGCATTATACGGCCAATTGTCTAAGTCTACTACCATAAAGTCGAGCAATAAAATTCTCTGACAAGGTGCCACTTCGATCTTTACGGGTAGCTTTACCGTCCAAAATGACCTGACCTCAATTTCCCGAATCCTCTGAGTGGAGTATGGAAAGACTGTAGATTCTTTCGGTCCAAACTGAGTTGATCGTAGACGGCTATATTGAGAATGTCTGTCGAACTTCCATTATCTATCAAGATTCTCCTAACTTCTCGGTGAACAATCTGGGCACTTATGATTAAGGCGTCATTTGGTCGAACGTCGACCCCATGTGAGTCTGCTTCTGTGAATATTATTGGGTCTCATCATTCCTTTACCCTTTTCGGGTCTACCTCTACCGAGATCACGTCAAAGTTATGTCTTGCTTCTACCGCTTCTCTGATTTCTTGTGTTCGCTCTCGGTTACTTCTCCCAGTGGATGGTCCTCCAAATATTGTATGTATTACTTCATTGGCCTCTGGACTGGCCCTTTGATTTCGACCAGAGCTGTGATCGGCCCTGATCTCTTTCTTTGTTTCTGATTTCTCATCCCTTTTCAAGATTACATCCTGTAGATGTCCTTCCTGAATGAGGGTTTCTATGTAATCTCTGAGTTGGTAACACTTGAAAGTCTCATGATCGATTTTCTTGTGGAATCTGCAGTATTTGGTTGTATCTCATCGGGCGAACTGAGACTGTCGTTGTGGCTTTTGTACTAGATTCTTTGCTTCCAGTATGACCATGATTTCCTCCTGTTTTTTTTGAAGAGGGGTGTAGTTGGTGTATCTACCTCGGTATTTCTCCGTGGTCTATTTGGCATTACGCCCGTTTCCCCTGTCCTTGCATTTTTCTTTACTGTTTCCTTTCTGTTTTCCCTTTTGGTTCTGCTCCTTGGACTCAGCGTCCTTTTTGGGTTTTCCTCTATGCATGTAGCATCCTTCATGCATGCACCTTGGTCAGACGGGAGTTTGCCCCAGGTATTCTTTGATTTTTAAGAAAGCCTGCTCGCACTCTTCATTCCATTCGAGTCCTTTTCCTTTTTTGATTACTCTAAAAAAGGGTACGCATCTGTCCGTGGCCTTTGAGATGAATCTTCCCAAGGAAGCTAATTATCCTATTAAGCGCTGTACTTCTTTTAATGTCCTTGGTGAGGTCATTCTCTACAGGGTTTGGATCTTTTCAGGATTGACTTCGATTCCCCTTTGGTGAACTTAAAAACCCAGGAATCTTTCTGAAGGAACTCCGAATAAACACTTGTTCTGATTTAGCTTCATTTGGTATCTTCTCAAAACATCAAATGTCTCTCGCAGGTCTGAGGTATGCTTGTCTGCAGAGATGCTCTTAGTCCGCATGTATACTTCCATGTTCCTTCCTATTTACTGTGCGAAGATTCTGTTGACCAGCATTTGATACGTTGCCCCTGTATTTTTTAACCCGAAGGACATTACTGTGTAACAGTACAAACCCTAATCAGTTGTGAATGCTGTTTTTTCTTCGTCAGCCTTGTTCATCAGGATTTGGTTATATCCCGAGTAGGCGTCCATGAAACTAAGCAACTCATGGCCTGATGTAGCATCCACCAACTGATATATCCTCAGTAGTGGAAAACTGTCTTTTGGGCATGCCTTGTTCAAATCTGTGAAATCTACGCATATTCTCCATTATCCATTTTTCTTTTGGACGAGGACGACATTAGCTACCCATTGAGGGTAGTTGACCTCTCTAATCGACCCTACAGCGAGTAGCTTCTCCAATTCTTGTTTGATTGCCTGACTTCTCTCGAGATTGAATGATCTTCTCTTTTGTATCACCGGTTTTACATTCGGGTCTACTGTGAGATGGTGAGATATTATTCGGGCATCTATCCCGACCATGTCTTCATGACTCCAAGCGAACACATCCCTGTATTCTTTGAGCAAATCTGTGAGGCTTTGTTTGACTTTTCCTTCCAGGTTGGCCCCGATATTGATCCTTTTATCTGGTTCATCTTCTTTCAATATAATTTCTTCGACCGGTTCAGTTTGGATTAATTCGACTCTTCCCTTGGATCGAATTCGAATGACAGTGACTCTTTGTTCTGACTCGGCTGCGTTATAGTGCAAATCTGTTCATCATATTTGTCTTTGTATACTGACAGGTTAGCTCTTCGGGCCATCTCTTGTGATCCCTTGACTAACCCCTTGTTCGGTCGGGAACTTGATCATTAAGGCATAAGTGATTGTTACGACCTTAGTTTTATTTAAGAATGGCCGACCCAACAACGCATTATACGGCCAATTGTCTAATTCTACTACCACGAAGTCGAGCAATACAATTCTCTGACAAGGTGCCACTTCGATCTTTACGGGTAGCTTTACCGTCCAAAGTGACCTGACCTCAATTCCCTGAATCCTCTGAGTGGAGTATGGAAAGACTGTAGATTCTTTCGGTCCAAACTGAGTTGATCGTAGACGGCTACATTGAGAATGTCTGTCGAACTTCCATTATCTATCAAGATTCTCCTAACTTCTCGGTGAACAATCTGGGCACTTATGATTAAGGCGTCATTTGGTCGAACGTCGACCCCATGTGAGTCTGCTTCTGTGAATATTATTGGGTCTCATCATTCCTTTACCCTTTTCGGGTCTATCTCTACCGAGATCATGTCAAAGTTATGTCTTGCTTCTACCGCTTCTCTGATTTCTTGTGTTCGCTCTCGGTTACTTCTCCCAGTGGATGGTCCTCCAAATATTGTATGTATTACTTCATTGGCCTCTGGACTGGCCCTTTGATTTCGACCAGAGCTGTGATCGGCCCTGATCTCTTTCTTTGTTTCTGATTTCTCATCCCTTTTCAAGATTACATCATGTAGATGTCCTTCCTGAATGAGGATTTCTATGTAATCTCTGAGTTGGTAACACTTGAAAGTCTCATGATCTGTTTTCTTATGGAATCTGCAGTATTTGGTTGTATCTCGTCGGGCGAACTGAGACTGTCGTTGTGGCTTTTGTACTAGATTCTTTGCTTCCAGTATGACCATGATTTTCTCCTGTTTTTTTCGAAGAGGGGTGTAGTTGGTGTATCTACCTCGGTATTTCTCCGTGGTCTATTCGGCATTACGTCTGTTTCCCCTGTCCTTGCACTTTTCTTTACTGTTTTCTTTCTGTTTTCCCTTTTGGTTCTGTACCTTGGACTCAGCGTCCTTTTTGGGTTTTTCTCTATGCATGTAGCATCCTCCATGCATACACCTTGGTCAGACGGGAGTTTGCCCCAGGTATTCTTTGATTTTTAAGAAAGCCTGCTCGTACTCTTCATTCCATACGAGTCCTTTTCCATTTTTGATTACTCTAAAAAAGGGTGCGCATCTGTCCGTGGCCTTTGAGATGAATCTTTCCAAGGAAGCTAATTATCCTGTTAAGCGTTGTACTTCTTTTAATGTCCTTGGTGAGGTCATTCTCTACTGTGAATAGTTAAAATTATGAAAATGCCCTTCAGTGAACAGTGATAGTGAACAGTAACCCATCCATGAGTGAACAGTACCTCATCCGAGAGTGAACAGTAACGCATCGTGAGTAAACAGTGAAAGTCAACTATAAACAGTAAAAAGTCACCTGTGAACAGTGAATGGTCAAAATTATGAAAATGCCTTTCGTGGTCTTCTTAAGGTTTTTTGACGTTCTAAACTTGAAAACGATATTTGTTTTTCCATCTGACATCTCCATGAATCTGAATTGACCGAATTACCTCTGAAATACAAAGAAAAATACACTGATTACTACACAACACATTTATTTAAGCGAACTATGAGTTAATTGAGTTAATAGTCAATCTTTCTTGTGCTTAATAAAGATCAACACGATAACTATGAGATTCAATTGAAATCAGTCAACATTTTCATTCCAAAATCTCACCAGGGCTTTTTCCTTAGGCAACAGTTTATTTTTTATTTTTATTTTTTTTAACTAGAAAATAACATTCCATCTTTAATCCATGTAGCGAGCTTTAGGCCAATGACTCCCAAACCAGTTGGCTTTAGGGCATTAAGTGTTAAAACACTCCTACGGGCTTAATTAATCGGATTGCAGATGTTTTTTTTTTTTAGTACAATTCACTTAAGCTTTCTCTTTAACCCGTGTAACGAGTTTTGGGTCAATGACTCTCAAACCAGTTGGTCTTAGGGCATTAGGTGTTAAAGCACCCCTCAGACTTAATTGCTCGAGTTAAAGAGGCTACGGAACTGCATTTTATTCTTATCCAGACTCCACAGTTTTACACGAACACTCTATGCTTACTGAGGCATGAGGCCCGATTACTAAGTAAGAGTTTTGGTCACAACACACAAAATTATTATTATTATTATTACTATATAAAATTTTAAACAAGACCATTGCCTTCGGTTGCTACCCTTGAATGATGTTTCAGAACTCAATATCGTAAAATCTCAACTTACTGTACATAATCACGTGTCAATGTGCGTGTGTGTCTAGAATAGTTCAAAAATTTTCTCAATATGACTTAATGAACAAAAGGATTAGTCAATGATATCACAATGGAGAGTTTATAAATTTGAATAGTCAGAAGAGAGGAAAAGAGAAAAAAAAATGCATCAGAACTACAAAGATGCTTCTCAGAAGTATCTAAATGATCTCCTTACTCGGCCATCTTTACAAAAAAAAATGGTCAAAAGTTAGTTTTTTTTTTTTTTGAAAAACAAAAGTTATTGAATCAACTATCCCCCCCCCAACCAACCAGAATGAGACATTGTTCCCAATGTCTTTAGAAAGAGTTAAGGTTTATAAGATATCACTTGAACAACTTGAAAGACAACAAAATATTGCAAAACAATAAAAGAAATACAAAATAAAGGAAAATAAAATGCATAAAAACCATAGGACAATCACAAACTGAGATTCAGATCAATTCTGTGTTTCTTGTTCTCTTCATCTGTGGACCAATCAATTTTGGAGGTTGAAGGATCTGGCACATAATTGAAAGCTTGTAACTGGTCAATCAGCTCATGAGGACTTGAAGCATAAATAAAGATAATAAAAAGATAACAAAAATAAAAGGATATTTACTGGTAGTTGTGATTGTGGCTCACATCTTCCTCTGGTTTTACGTCCAGAAACGGCTTCAACGCCCTCTATGGGTCGGGGATATGCTTCCCATCCAATTTTCTTATAAATTGGCAAACAGGATCTTTTAAAGTCAGATTCCTAAGCCTATATTGTGCATGTTGTGATAGAGAATAAAAGATCATCAGGAAAACAATCATTGATGGGTGCTTTATCAAATGAAGACTCAGCGGTGAGTCGTGATAAATGATCTGCAACAACATTTTCAGCACCCTTTTTGTCCTTGATTGTGAGTTTGAATTCTTGTAGCAACAAAATCCAACGAATCAATCTTGGCTTTGCATCCTGTTTAGACATTAAATACTTCAAAGCAGCGTGATCAGTAAAAACAATGGTTGAAGCGCCAATCAAGTATGACCGAAATTTATCCAATGCAAATATCACAGCAAGTAATTCTTTCTCAGTGGTGGTGTAATTCATTTGTGCACTATTCAAAGTTTTACTTGCGTAATAAATCACAAAAGGCTTACCTTCACTTCTCTGTCCTAAGACAACTCCAACAGCAAAATCACTCGCATCACACATCAATTCAAAAGGTAATGACCAATCAAGGGATTGCATGATAGGAGCAGATGTTAAAAAGTCAATTTTTTTTAAAGGACTCTTGACACTCTTGTGTCCATTCAAACTTTGCATCTTTTAATAAGAGGTTACAAAGTGGTTTAGATACGACACTGAAATCTTTAATAAACCTCCTATAAAATCTTGCATGCCCTAAAAATGACCGCACATCTTTGACTGTTTGTGGTGATGGTAACTTTGAAATGACTTCAATTTTTGCCTTATCAACCTCGATTCCTTTAGATGACACAACATGACCTAAAACAATTCCATATGTGGTCATATAATGACACTTTTCCCAGTTAAGCACAAGTCCTTTTTCTATGCAACGTTTCAAGACTCTTTCCAAATTATTTAGACATTCATCAAAAGAATTCCCAAACACAGTTAAATCATCCATAAAGACCTCTAAACAATGTTCAATCATGTCACTAAAAATGCTTAGCATGCATCGTTGAAATGTGGCTGGAGCATTACACAAACCAAATGGCATTCTTCTAAATGCAAATGTTCCAAAGGGACATGTGAATGTGGTTTTTTCTTGGTCTTCTAATGCAATGGGAATTTGATAGTATCCTGAATACCCATCAAGAAAGCAGTAGTAGGGATGTCCTGCTACTCTTTCTAAAATTTGGTCAAGGAATGGAAGGGGAAAATGATCTTTTCTAGTGGCATCATTTAATTTTCTATAATCAATGCACATGCGCCAACTAGATGGAATACGAGTTGGAATTAACTCACCCTTTTCATTTTTAATAACAGTGATTCCAGATTTTTTTGGCACAACTTGTGTAGGACTCACCCACTTACTATCAGAGATAGGGTAGATAATTCCCACGTCAAGTAATTTAAGGACTTCGGTCTTGACAACTTCTTTCATGTGTGGGTTAAGTCTTCTTTGGGGTTGTCGATATGTTTTAGCATTTTCCTCTAAATTTATTCGATGTGAACAAATCAATGGGTTAATACCTTTCAAATCTTTCAAAGTCCAACCAATTGCATTCTTATTTTTCTTTAAAACATGTAACAACTTACCTTCTTGCTCTTCTGTGAGGTTAGAAGAGATTACCACTGGGTAGGTCTGGTTGTCTCTAAGGTAAGCATATTTAAGTCCTTCTGGTAAGAGCTTCAAATCCGCTTGAAGTGCTTTTTCTTCTGACACGTCATCTGTTTGTTCCAATTCTTCAAAATCTGAAGTGTCTCCTTCTTCTTCAACAACCTGTAAACAATCATCAATATGTGAATGCATGCTTGACTCAGGTAAATTGATCAAACAAATTTCAGATGAGTTAAAAGAATCCTTTTAAACATGATCTTCAACAATGGTTTCAATAATGTCTACATCTTCATCTTCATTTTCATCATCAAATGGTTCTTTAGACATGTTGAAAACATTAAGCTTAATTTCCATATTTCCAAAAGACATGCTCATTATTCCATTCATGCAATTAATCAAGGCATTAGCAGTAGCCAAAAATGGTCGGCCCAATATAACAGGGATTGATTGGTGCTCATTAACAACAGGTTGTGTTTCCAAGACAATAAAATCTACAGGGTAGATAAATTTATCGACTTGTACTAACACATCTTCCACTATTCCTTTTGGTATTTTAATTGACCTATCAGCAAGACAAAGTGTTGTTGAAGTCGGCTTTAACTCACCAAGTTTAAGTTGCTGATAAACTGAGTATGGGAGCAAATTTACACTAGCATCTAGGTCAAGTAAAGCATGCTCAATTTTACAGTTACCGATTATGCAAGAAATAGTAGGACAGCCAGGATCTTTATATTTCAAAATATTTTTATTGCAAAGAATGGAACTTACCTGTTCAGCCATAAATGCTTTCTTTCTTACCTGATGTTTCCTTTTCACGGTGCACAGATCCTTCAAAAATTTGGCATAGGAAGGTACCTGTTTGATTGCGTCCAACAAAGGGATACTGATCTTTACTTGTTTGAAAATTTCAAAAATCTCTGGGGGAGGCATCAATTTCTGTGAATTTTTAAGAGCCAGAGGATATGGAAGTGTAGGTGGGGATTCAATTATTTTTTCGTTAACAGTGGTTTCATCAACCCCTTCCTTACCCTTGGAAAATAACTCATCATCATTTTTACCAGATTCAAGAATAGGTTTTTCGATGACTTTACCACTACGAAGAATGGAGATTGATTTGACTTGGTCTGGGTGTTGATTATTGTCATAGAAACTTGACTGACTCTTGGGATTTGGTTGTGGTTGAGATGGAAACTTACCTTTTTCGTGTATGGTGAGTGTAGAAGCAATCTTTGCCAAAGTATCTTTAACATCTATCAAAGTTTGTGCAGTTTGGCTGTTAATGGATTCTTGCTTCTCAATGAATGACTGTAAAGTGTCTTCAAGGTTTTTCCTAGATGGTGGGACATAAGGCGCATAACCTTAAGGGTTTTGGAAATTCTTGTGTGTTTGTGGATGTGATGGACCTGGTGGTTATGAAGACTGGGCTTGATTGTTGTTCCTCCAACTAAAATTTGGGTGATTTTTTCAATCAGAATTGTAGGTTTGTAAGTATGGGTTGGAATTTGGCTTGTTGAAAGTGTGCAAAACATTGGCTTGTTCATGAAGGCAATCTTTTATGGCTGGCAAAGTTGGACAACTATGAGTGATATGATCATCAGAATCACATACATGGCATGTGATTTCTTGTACAGATTTTACATGTTCACTCTTTTTAGTTTCTAAAGCTTCAACTTTCCTAGCTAAGGATGCGAATCTACCTTGAAGGTCATGATCTTCCCTAAGATTATAAATGCCTCCACTAGATGGAGATGGTTGTGGTTTGCTCATGGACTCATAGGAACCAATGGTGTCCCAATTTTGAGCACTTTCGGTGATATGGTCAAGGTATTCAAGTGCTTCTTCAGGACTTTTGTCACTGAACTCCCCATTACACATCATTTCAATAACTTGTCTACTTTGGGGTGTGAGTCCCTCATAGAAATGTGACACTATCCTCCATGTTTCAAAATCGTGATGTGGACAGACATTTAACAACTCTTTGAACCTATCCCAACATTGGTAAAGTGTTTCCCTAGGTTTTTGGGCAAATGAAGTGATTTGCCTCTTAAGAGAGTTTGTTCTATGAGGTGGGAAAAATTTCTTTAAGAACTGTTGTTGCATATCATTCCAAGTTTGGATTGATCCTGACCTAAGGCTTTGTAACCAAGTTTTAGCTTTATCTTTTAAGGAAAAGGGGAAAAACTTAAGCTTGATTATATCCATGCTAACATTTTGGTCAGTGCAAGTGTTACAGACTTCCTCAAACTCTCTAAGATGCAAATATGGATTTTCAGATTCAAGACCGTGAAAATTAGGTAAAAGTTGAATGATTCCCAGTTTAAAATTAAAGTGTGTTGCATTTGGTGGGAAAGATATGCAGGAAGGTGCTCCAGTACGTGTGAGATTCATGTAGTCTCTAAGAGTTCTAGATGGATTTGGGTTAATGTGTTGGTCATGGTTAACATAAGACGGATGGTTGCTGTGTTGAGACACGTTGTCAAGGTTATCTAAAAGGTTCTCGGCTTGGTTTCCTTCTGGATGTCTAAGTGGGTTTTCAGCCATGTTGTTGGTAAATGTGGGTGATTGGGATTTCCTAATTAATCTACCACTAGATGTTCGAGACCAACGTCTCATACAAATTTAATGAGGGTTAATGGAGATGAAATACACAAAAATAAAGAAAATAAAAGAAAAAAAATGATTAAAATAACAATATGCAACATTCAAGGGGTGTAAATGCAAATATGCACAAGTGTTGGGGTAAAAGTGTAAATAATTATAAATATAGGGACTAAAGAGAAAATATGATAATTACAGGGACTGATATGCAATAAATGAAAAATAAAATGACCTATATGTAAATGCAAACTAGATCTAAGCAAAAAAGCAAATAAAAAGTTAGAGGACTAAAATGCAAAAATGTGATTAAAGATAACAAGTGTTTTTTTTTTTCAAGTGGATGAAGTTTATGATTGAGATAAGTGATACAAAATTAAATACAAAATAAAAATAAAGAAGAAAAAAAAAATTGGCAAAACTAAAATAAAATTAAAAAAAAAAAAGAAATTACTACTACAAAGAAAATGCGGACTTACCTCCCCTGCAGCGGCGCCAAAAACTTGACACGTCCTAAAGAAGTGTTCCTACTCTCAAGTATAAGAGTGTCAAAGTAATAAATTAACCGGTAAGACAGGATCGAACCACAGGGAGGTTGTTCACTTGTCCTTGTAGAATTAATTTCTAGATTAATTAATAAGCTTGTATAAAATGTAAATCAATTAAAATTAATACTGGGGCTAAGGGATTCACTGTTGGTATTTCGAATATGATCCAATTATTTATATTTAGTATAGATTAATGGGAGGGTATTCCACTACACTGACCACTCTCTAATAAATATAGGTAAAAGTACTCATTGTGCTAAACAATATCTGTCTATCTACAGTGAGTCAAAAACTCCACAAAGATTAGAGGGGATAAACCACTCTCTGATAAATATGGGTAAAAGTACTCACTGTGCTAGACAATATCTGTCTATCTACAGTGAGTCAAAAACTCCACAAAGATCAAAACGGAGAAAGCATAAAAATAATAAACTTACCAAAATTGGATCATATTTTCCTTACCAACAGTATCATATTCGGCCCCAGCTATATAAAATTAGCCAGACATAATTTAATTATAAAATAACTATTTTATTTAAACTAAGAATTTGAGAACAAAAGAGAGAGAATTTCACAAATCTAACATCAGATTTGGATTCAGGACATCAAAATTAGGGGGGGAGACCCCCTATTTATACAAAATATGGATGAAAATTGACCATCGGATGAATTTAGAATGGAGCGTCCAGATTTCGTCACGTCATCAGTGAACAGTAACCCATCCATGAGTGAATAGTAACCGTATCAATGAGTAAACAGTGAAATTCAACTATGAACAGTGAAGGTCAACTGTGAATAGTGAATAGTTAAAATTACGAAAATGCCCTTCAGTGAACAGTGATAGTGAACAGAAACCCATCCATGAGTGAACAGTACCGCATCCGAGAGTGAACAGTAACACATCGTGAGTAAACAGTGAAAGTCAACTATGAACAGTAAAAGTCACCTGTGAACAGTAAAAGTCACCTGTGAACAGTGAATGGTCAAAATTATGAAAATGCCCTTCGTGGTCTTTTTAAGGTTTTTTGACATTCTAAACTTGAAAACGATATTTGTTTTGCCATCTGACATCTCCATGAATCTGAATTGACCGAATTACCTCTGAAATACAAAGAAAAATACACTGATTACTACACAACACATTTATTTAAGCGAACGAACGAAATTATGTCTAAATTGAGGAATTAATCATATTGGAAGTGTAAAATGATGATATTATCCCTTAGTAAACATACACTTTTCAGTGTTAATCACTTGGCAAAAAGGCTCGATCCTTGGCAAAAAAGGCTCGATCGTTCAGAAAAAAAGCTCGATCCCTCACACAAATAGCTCGATCCCTTTTGAAAAAGGCTCGATACTGCACAAAAAAAGCACGATCCCTCACAAAAAAGCTCGATTCCTCAAAAAAGAGCTCGATCCCTTTCAAATAGGCTCGAGGCATATGAAAAAATGATCGAGTCATATATTAAAAAGCTCGATTATGTAGAAAAAGAGCTCGGTCTTGAACAAAAAAAAGCTCGATCCCGTTAGAAATAGCTCGGTCATGTACAAAAACGGCTCGATCATGTACAAAAAAATCTCGATCCATTTTTTAAAAAAGCTTCATATCTTACACTTTTGATTTTTGTTTAATCTTTTATAATTGTAAATTTAATATGAAATATTTTTTTCCTTAATAATGTTTTTTGATGTTGGTTTTGACAGGACAATGGATAGGGTAAGAATAGTCTTATCTTACAACGGTCGATGGGAGCAATTACCAAAAGGAAATCAGAGGTATTTAGGTTTCGATAACCAAGGTTTGTATGTGTCAAAGAATTTGAGTTACGAAGAACTGGTGTCGATCGTGCAAACCATTGTGAAGTTTGATGAGAACAAATACAGTGTTGAGCTACAGTCTCTATCGATTGTTCCTGGGACTACATGTCGTACATTTATAAGAAACAATGACGATGTTCAGTTTATGCTAGGGGAAGATAGGATGATCCCTCAAGTATGTGTTAGTCTAATCGAGAGGCCAGTGGGAGGTGTCATTGGTGAAGATATCCCTCATCCTGATAACACACAACAATTTCGATCGTCAGGCGGTAGCAACCAGTTGTTCACAGAAAGAAGTGGGATTGATGGTCGGGAAAACATATATGTTGTCCCACCGGAAGTAGTCACCCATGATAATAAACCGGAACCTCAATTCGACGATGTATTTGGTTGTCATATTGAGATGAATGGTAGAGAGTACAACCACCAATACAATGACATCAACAATGAGGAGAATACAGCACTGAATGTTGGGGTGAATCATGAGGTGGATAATGAGGGCAATTTAAATTCTGTAGAAAATGTAGAGGACAATCAGGAAGATGTAGAACCTGTCGAAACGGAAAGACGTGAAAGACGTGTAAGACATGTACATAGATTTAGTTCCAGTGCACCAGATATAGTTGGGACCTCCGAGGGGAGGGCTAATGGAACTGCAGATGATTCAAATAATGCAAGAACATGGGTTATTCAAGAAGCAGAATAATACTCGTTTGGTATTGGTGGAAGCAGGAACTTGTTTGAAGATGAACCTACAAGCATGATATATAAAGGCCGGTTTTTTGCAACGAAAAAGGATTTGAAGAGACTAGTAGTCCATTTTGCAATGCGGCAGAACTTCGAGTGAAAGGTAAAAAGGTCCAATAAGACAACATTACATCTAGTTTGTTTGATGGGAAATTGTACGTGGAAGTTAAGAGCGGTGAGGAGAGATGAAGGCACATACTTTCAAGTAAGAAGTTTTGTCAACGAACACACTTGCCCGTTAGAGGAAATTCACCGCCGGCACCGACAAGCTAGTGCAGTCACAATTGGAGAAGTTATTGCACCTAGACTTCAACAACAAGATGGTCGACTAATGCGTCCGAATGACATAATCGCCGACATGAAATCAATGTATGGAATCCAAATCATGTACAGTAAGGCACACGCCACCCTCGATTATGCGTTGTCACTGACATATGGAACACATGAAGAAACCTTCCAACTGCTTCCATCATTTGGTTACGTTTTGGAACAATAAAATCCCGGCACAATCACTGACTTACAGTGCAACGAAGATGATACATTTCTATACTTCTTCATGTCGATTGGTCCCTCACTTAGAGGATTCCGAACTTGTATGTGTCCAGCCATTGCCGTTGATGGTACCCATTTGAAGGGACAATTCCAGGGTACAATGTTTGTTGCAACAGCACAAGATGGGAACGAACAGGTGTATCCAATTGCTTTTGGGTACGGCGACTCAGAAAACAATCTTTCATGGGAATGGTTTTTGGATTGCTTGAAGGGTGCCCTAGGTCATATTGATGAGCTAGTTTTCATTTCCGATAGGCATGCAAGCATTGAAGCAGGGATTTCTAAAGTGTTCTCTTATGCCACACATACCATATGTTGTTGGCACTTTGCTGAAAATGTCAAAAAGCTATTTCATAGGTAGGATGTTGCCGTAATAATGGACAAAGCAGCACGCGCATACACTGAGTTTGAATATAACCATCATATGGAAGAGTTAAGAAACTTGCACCAGAATGCATATGATTATGTCATTGATGTCGGTCCACACAAGTGGTCCCGTGTACACTGCCCGAAAAGAAGGTATAGAGTGATGACGACTAATGCTGCAGAATGCATAAACTCATGCCTCAAATTTACACGCCAACTGCCTATGTTGACTCTGGCTGAGTTCATTAGGAATATGCTGCAACGGTGGTTTCATGATCGCTATAGAGCTGGACAAACCATGCGTCATCAATTGACCGACGCAGCACATCTTGTGCTCTTAAAACGTGTGGAGAAGTGTGGTTATTTGACCGTTAATCCAGTCGACTGGAATATTTTTTTGGTCAAGCGGTCTGGAAAACAGTGGACTGTGAACTTAGCTCGGAAGACTTGTACTTGTAACAAATTTCAAATGGATCATTTTCTATGTTCTCATGCCCTTGCGGTGGCATGGTAGATTATTGTAACTTGGACTTCACAACTTTGAAAACCTACTGATCATTTTCTTGGTGAAGCTGATCGTTTTCAATTTTTTTACAGGGAGCGAAACTTGGACTTCACAACTTTGTGTGCGGACTACTACAAGACATAGACACTTATTAACGCGTACTCGGTTCCTATTATGCCGGTGGGCCATCCTTCCACTTGGGTTATGCCATCTGACATTGCTCAGATGGTGATTTTGAATCCAAACTCCAGGAGACAAGCAGGACGCCCGAGAGCGGGTCGCCATGTCTCGTCTTC
Organism: Dipteronia dyeriana; assembly: GCA_032871835.1. NCBI lineage: Eukaryota > Viridiplantae > Streptophyta > Magnoliopsida > Sapindales > Sapindaceae > Dipteronia > Dipteronia dyeriana. Next base: position 90,225,673 of record CM065295.1, on the reverse strand, counting down.
GGAGAGAACAACTACACAATCCTGTAGAAGATGTGGACAACCAGGGCATAATTCTAGGAGATGTTCTAATCCATCGATGATTAATGAAGGTACAAGAAGAGCTGTTCCCGATGAATACCGCTGCAAGTGTAGCATCTGTCATTCAATTGGACACAACAAACAAACGTGCCCTAACATTGACTCTAATAGGGAATGCATGACAATTTTTTGATAACATTGAAAACTTTTGGAAGTGTATCATATTGTAATAATTTTGAATTGCAATAATTACTTATTATTGAATGAATTAATATTAATAAATGAAATAATATTAATGAATGAATAATGAACGAATTAATGTTCATGAATTAATGACATGTCTGTGTACAACTACAATGGTAATATACAAAAAATCACTTGGCGGGCTTGGAGTTAGCAAAAATCTCCACAACCATTTTTTCCCGAATCATCCTCATGTCGTCCTCCGACCAACCAAAAGGCCTTCGGTTCGCCACTATGTACTCGATAATTTTCAAAGTATGGGGACCACAGTTACCTCTACAATTCGGGACATAAAACACCATTAGAAATCGTTCATAAAGAATATGTAAACACGTGAATGAAATATAATGTCTTACGATTTCTTTTGTTGGGGGATTATAGAAGAATGCACCAGACTGACCGAGAAGGACTTATTTTCCCGAGTGAACGCCCGACGTCCAGGACGCCGTGCTGTGTGGAACCCTGCGTCACTCAACATAGAGGGTAAAAACCACCGTAATGGTCGGACCTGCTGGTGCCTGATCTGATACGGGACTTCCTGTCTCCAGGGGTCATAAATATCAATCTTCCCGCGACTAAGGTCGACGCTCACCACCAGCCAATGTTGGGCCCCAACGTTGCACGGAATCAGCACCTGTAATTGTTTGCATGTCGTGTTAGCTGAGGATATACTTTCAATTTTTTTTTAAATCATCTCAATCATGTAACACTTACCTGGTCAACCTTGTGTCATGGGCGGTTTCCACTCGTGGTTGCTCCACGGATCGTGAGAAGGTCATCTTCCAACCATCGGGACTGTAACACATTCCACATTGCCGTGCTCACAGCACCGTGGGAATCACGAGGCATCATCCGCTCCCACATGTACAACATAAGTGGATGTACAAGCATTGACAAGATCGTATTATTAATACAGAAGCATAAAATCCGATGTGATTCCCAAATGTTATAACTACTTACATAAAATTGTGTATCCAACACATTGATCCTCTGGTTGTACACATTGTGGAATCCTCGCTGACGCTTGCGTAGAATATTTAAGTATGCATCCATATGCTGACAAACAATAAAACCACCGTACTTGTTAACAATTCAACAATACTTACACAAAAGTTAATATGAAATATAATAAGTACGTACCGTGTCCTCCAAGTCCATGAAGTTGGACTGCATACGCACGAACCATCCCTCGGTAACTGGTGACAACACGTCCACATCACGTCTGTATAATGATTGAATTACCTTAGCTATACATAAATTAGAATAAACAAGAAATGTACATCCATTTGTATTATAAAATGTTATACTCACTGTTCCCCGTTGATGTTCCTCTTGAAGGCCTTGTATGTTGCTAGGTGGTCACCGTCCACTAGTCAGTGGGGGTCAAAAATGTGTTCCACAGACTCGGGCCGTGTCTTTAACCTCTTTGGACGGCATGGATCTGTGTAAGGGCTCACCAACTGCCATCTGCGCTTACCTAAACGCTTCACCGGGGGAAGGGACTGCTCTGACGCCACAGACGTGCTGGGTGGGGAAGGAGACCGCTCCTACTGCACTGTCGTGCTAGGTGGGGGAGGGGACCGTTCCGACTGGACAGACGTGCTGGGTGGGGGAGGGAACCGCTCCGACGCCACGGACGTGCTGGGTTGGAGAGGGGACCGCTCCCATGGGACTGACGTGCTGGGTAAGTGAGGGGACCTCTCCGACTCCACGGGCATGCTGGGTGGGGGAGGGGACCGCGGTGGTTGAATCGATATGCTAGGAGGTAGGGGGAATGATGTGTTGCGAGGTGGGGGGATCGATGTGATGGGAGGTGGGGAGGACCCCTGAGCCTGGGTGTCTGTCCCCCCTGTAAACCTATCAGTGGACCCTCCAGGACTAAATAATTGATCAGGAGGTGGGGGGTCATCCCGGTGTGTACTTAAGGTTGAACCTTGAAGCCCCCGGATCATATCAAGTAACAATCGGTGTTACTGCTGACGATCATCATCACTCTTTCGGATCATAACCAACAACTCCAAGTGTTGACGTTGTCGATCCTAGTCACTCTTTCGGAGGGCTTCACGCACATCGTTCAACATTTCAGTCCACGGAGCCTGAAATCATGTCTACAATGTTAGTACAAAACTATGAACACGTGTTACTAAAAAACACTTAACTTTGTTTTCAGCTTACCTTTCCATCATGTCCAACGCCCCCACGGGAATCCCCTACAGATGTACCATGTCCGAGGGTGGAAAACCGAACCCGTCTATGCCTATGCCTTTCTCGTTGAGGGTCTGTCTGATATCCCTCACTGTCACTGGGCCTCAAACCCCCAGCAGCGGGCTCATATCCCTCACTGTCAATGGTCCTGTCTGTACCACTGATCCCACCTAAGATGGTCTGATCAGGGACCTCAGGCGGCATATCATCCATGTCATCTTCTACATACATGCCCCCCCCTCGTCTAGGCAGGTATAGTACGGTGCTTGTCTCTCAGCTGGTGTCGGCACCAGTTCCTTGAGCGTAAACATCTGAAATATTAGTTAGAACAATGTCATTGTACAAATACTAACTAATAAAAACATTAACAAAATAAATACATACCCTGGCTTTGAAAATCTTTGCTAGCTTCTTCCCTTTCGGTTGTTTGGTCAACTCCCACTTCAAAATACGGGGAGTCAGATCAATAACCCTCCGGACACCGACCTCTTTGGCCAACTCAGGGATCACCTCCAAAGCAAATATCTACATCATGGATAAGTATGATAAGTATCCATACAATTTTGGGCACCAACAATAAAGTACAATTTGTAGTTCGAACTTCTTACCAACAGGGCATGAGAAAGACCGTATATGTTGTAGGTCTCCACCCTGTGTACATCAGCGCCCTTTTCCTGCTGGCTTCGCTTTAACCCGTCTCTTCGCCGGTCAAGTGCATGCTTGAATGAGTGAATAGAATGCATGTACACGTAGGCACCCCACGGGAACTCATTGAACGCATCTAGGTCCTCAACCACCCGAAACTGCCAAACTGGAATCTTGAATCTCTCATCCACCCCCATCAGTATCCAGTTCAGCATATATAAGAGGCAGAGCTTGACAGCATCGTACGCCTGTCCGAAATCTGTGTCGGTGACAACACCCCTAATCTGCTCTAGCGACACCTCCTCGGCTCTAGGAAAGTACCGCTCATGTATGCCATTCTCCACTGCTGCATACATTGTGGTCTCTGGTACAACTCCAAACCGCAGTCCAGTGATCAGGCAAAATTCCACCTTCAAAAACCTCACCGACTGAGTTCCTAACATGAAGTGCATCTCATCTATGAGGCCGTTATGATGGAGCTCCCTCAAAAGCAACCGATGGATAATACCACCGGAAAACTTCATGTCCCTATGTATCGTCAGGAAATGCCCAAAACAAGACGCCATGAACCGCTGACGGTCTTCATCTGCAAAATCTACAGGGACACGGTTCAGCGCGTCGTCTATATGGGCGAGGGCATCAAAATGGTTGTGTCGTGTCAGTTTGCCCTCGTACCAGTATTCTTCTGGAGTTTTAAGTGAATCCCTCAACCTAATTCTCATCTACAATGTAACAGAAATACAACATCATTAGACAGAATTTTATTAAAAAGCTCGATCCCTTTCAAAACAGCTCGATTGCTTTACAAAAAGTCTCGATTCCTTTTCAAAAAGGCTCGATCCCTTTCAAAAGAGCTCGATTGCTTTACAAAAACCTCGATTCCTTTTCAAAAAGGCTCGATCCCTTTCAAATAGGCTTGATCCAATTCAAAAACAGCTCGAAACATATTCAAAAAAGCTCGATTCCTTTTCAAAAAGGCTCGGTCCCTTTAAAAAAAGCTCGATCCCTTTCAAAATAACCTCCACCCCTTTTTAAAAAATCTTGATCCCTCTTAAAAAAAGTCTCGATCCCTTTTCAAAAAAGATCGATCCCTTTCAAATATGCTCGATCCAATTCAAAAACAGCTCTAACATATTCAAAAAAGCTCGAAACATATTCAAAAAGGCTCGATCCCTTTCAAAAAGGCTCGATACCTTTTAAAAAAGCTCGATCCCTTATTAAAAAAGCTCGATCCCTTATTAAAAAAGCTCGATCCCTTTTTAAAAAAGCTCGATCCTTTTTAAAAAAAGCTCGATCCCTTTTCAAAAAAGCTCGATCCCTTTCAAATACGCTCGATCTAATTCTAAATCAGTTCGAACATATTCAAAAAAGCTTGAAACCTATTCAAAAAAGCTTGAAACCTATTCAAAAAAGCTCGATCCTTTTCAAAATGGCTCGATTCTTTTTTTTTTAAAGCTCGATTCTTTTTTAAAAAAGCTCGATTCCTTTTCTAAAAACCTAGATCTACCAAAACCTGTTTTTCACGACAAAAATAGCTCGACTAATCAAATAAGCTCGATTTTCTTGAAAAATGTCTCAAAAACCCAGATTTCATCTTCCTCAACTGATATTCAACCAAATTACAAACCCTAACCTAAACCACAACCATTTACAATTCTCTATTTTAATCGGTTTCTACAATTCCTATCAACAAAACTCAATTCTAACATGTAAGGCAAGTTAACAACAACAAAAACGAGGAAAAATAACCAATCTTACCTTTGTCAATCACAGCTCTTCCTGTCACTTCACCGTCGATTAGTTTCCTGTCGGTTTGACTGTTGCTTCTCTCTGACTTTGAAAACGACAACTTCCTCACTGTTAAAATATTTCGGGGTATTTTTGTCTCAAACGCTCTTTTGGTGCCTTTTAAACATACATTAGTAAAGTTGTGATATTTGCACAACATACCCCTCAAATAGTGCCAATAATTTTTTGACCCCTAATATACTATGCACAGTTCACATGGCTCTGGTCACCATAGGTTGTTTTTTTAATAAAAAAAATTATTAAAATGTTAAACATTAATACAAGTTCTCTAGTGTCTCTCTCTATTTTTATATAAATAAAATTGTACATTTTACTCACATCTCACGTTTCCATAAACAAATTTTTAACAAACTTGAATCCAAAGTCCACCTCCCATTTCTTTATCTCGGTCTAAAATCCACCCCTAATTTACAACCTTAAGAAAACTTTCCACCTCCAATCTAATCTCTCGGTCTCCCCTGCTTCTTGTTTTTGGCTTAACAACTCAATTAATCAAGATTAAAGACTCAACTCAAGGATCTAAAGTTAGATTTTAATTCCATCAAAATTTATTATTTTTCTTTTTTGAATCACCAATTAGTTGTCGATCATTTGTTTTGAGTCTTTTAACAGAGAGAAAGAGAATGTTGTAGTTTTGTAGAAACATCAATTAGTGTTGTGTCTTGAAAACTCTTTCTTAACAACTCAATTTACTCAAGTACTCAACTAATCAAGATTTAACTCAAGGACCAAGGTTAGATTTTATTTCATTTTTCCATCAAAATTTCTTATTTTTCTTTTTTGAAACATCAATTAGTTGATGTTTATTTGATTTGATAGAGAAAATGTTGTGGAAACATTAATTAGTTATCGCCTTAGAATTGTGACATTGATTGAGTTTATTTATGTGAATTTTTCTGTTGTGGAAACATTATTTATTTGATTTCAATGACAAGATAAATGTATATGATTTTAGTTTCTAAAGTTTACATTTAATCGTACAATCAGTCCATGTGAAGTAATATTACTTAGATATTTGGAGATATACTTTTGTGTGAAAAAAATGGAATTGTAAGATGTATAATGGATAATAATGTTGTCAAAGTTCTTAATCATCATCCTTTTTTGAGTTAAAAAATTCTTGTTCTACCTAGGAGAAACTGTAAATTTGATCGTTTATGTCATCATCATACATACCGTAGAAAATTCTATTTTTGAGTTAAAAAATTCTTGTTCTACTTTGGAAAAACTGTAAATTTGATTGTTTATATCATTTTCATGCATACTATAGAAAATTCATTAGATACACTGTAGCTCCCCCAACATCAATCTTTCTGTTCTGCCCCTGTTATATGGTATTATGGTAGTCCATTTCATTAAAAAAATAGGCTTGCTTGCACGACTATTGATTACTTAATTTAGTCAAGAATTTGGATAAATGATTTCTAAATTAGCTCGAATCCAACCGATGATAAAAATAAAAAAAAACTTAATCTAGATAGGTACAGTAAAAATAAAATTAAAAAAAAAACTACTCTTTCCGATCAAGAAAATTAAAGTGATCTATAAAGCGTTATTTTCTCATTCTATCGAGTGTGCATCCAGACGGCATCTTCTTCAAATAGCTTTCGATACTTATAATAAACCCTAATTCTAATTAAATCCTAATAATATTTCAACTATCAAAATTTCTCATTACATTATTATAAAGTTTGTTCTAATGAAAGTTTCGACTTTCAAAAACAGTATTATGTACCTCTCTCCCTCTCTCTCTCTCTCCCTTTGGCTCATTCTCTCCATTCCACAAACGTGCTATATTATTCTTTATACACAGAATTTTCAAGCAACAGAAAATACAAATAAACACTGTAAAAAAAATAGAAATAAACGACGGTGGTTTCTTCATCATCAAACTCTCTCCATCCCATAATTTTGTGACCAGAACAACAACTACCCAGATCGGAGAACAAATAAAAAGTAAGAAGTTTTTTTATGTAAAAAAAATTGAAAAATTGATTTTCGTATATATGATTGGTATTCATGAGTTTTATTTTGAAGAGTTTAGACATCTTCTAAGGCTCCGTTTGGGAGAACTTCTTCAACTAGATCTTTTAGAAGTAGATCTTTTAAAATAGACATTTTACAAATGGAGATAGGAAGATGTTGGTTGTTTGGTTGTCAATTAAAAAAAACTTTTATAAATGATAAGATTACCAAAATATTAAAAAACTATTTTAAATGATAGGGTTACATTAGACTTTTTAGTGTTATTAAAAAAACTCAAAAATATCTACTTGGAAAAGCCTAAAATTTGAGCTTCTTTAAGTAGACGTAAAACAACTTTTTTAATCATCTAAAAGCTCTACTGGGTGACAACCAAACGATATTTTAAAAAAAAAAAAACTTTTTAAATTAAAAAAATTCTTTTAGTCAGTAGACAAGTTATTCCAAACGGACACAGAGACAATATGAGTTGGATTTTTGAAAAACATCTATAGGTAAAAGATCCAATTATAATAAATATATTATAAATAAAGTTTTTGAAGATTTTTTTTTATAAAAAAAATCGTATATTTGAAAAAGCACTTTCATGAGCTTTTATCATATAGAGCTTTAAATTCTACGAACATTTAATGTTTTAGTAAACATTAGACGTTAGTCGAATGACAGATCATTGACTAGCACCTAGACGGTCTAGACAGCACCTAGATGGATGCCTAGGTGGTCAATTTTTGTTTTGTTTATCACACCAATAAAACCAATAATAATACCTATGTTATGATCAAATTTAATTAAAATCATCAACATCTAGTCCAAATCCACCAAAACCAATGCAAATCCAATCACAAATTGTCAATTTTACAATACAATATTCCAAGTTTTTCCAACAACAAAATCATCAACATCTTGTCCAAGTCTACAAAAACCAAATGGAATTCAATCACAAATTGTCCAACAACAAATTCATCTAAATAATAAATATAATCCAAGTAGAAATTGTGAGAAATGTCACATTTTTTGGGTAAGTTGTACTGATGTCACCGGTTTAATAAGTTAAGTTTAAAAGACACTTATTATGGTGAACTACCCATATTACCCTTAAATAATCAATTTTTAATTCTCTATGTACTTCAATTTCCACACATTGATCACTGAAAGCAGTAACTGTTTTATCCCTCCAAAAAACTTATTTGAAAATTGATCTACAACTTATTTGAAAATCGACGTGTTTCAGCACAATAAACTGTAAAAGACTCGGAAAGTAAATAAAAATTCTCTGGCATTGCAAGAAAAAGGTTTGGATACTGTTTTAAAAAGTACAAACCATTGAAAAAAATCTCAAACACAGTTTTAAAAAGCTCGGATCTTTGAAAAAAAAAAGCTCGAAGGTTAGCTCGACCATCGCGAGCTTGGCGGGGAGCTCAACCCCCGAATGCGACTGCATAATGCCACTCCGTCGTCGTTTGAATGATTATCTTGGTTTCAATGGAACTTTCTCTCTCTACTTCACAACTCTCACTGTAAATGAATGAAAGAAATCTGATAGAACAACTATTGAGGTATATTTGTTTGTTCACCATAATAGATGTCTTTTAAACATGAGTTATTAAAACAATGACATTGTCAAAATGCTGCCTCTAAAAAGTACTATTTAATTTTTGAACCCTATAATCCAAATGACAAATTGACTTCGATGCTTATCAAGAAATGATACAAGCTGATCAAAATCTCCATCAAAAAATTGATTTCTCTCTCGTTTTGCTAATAATTTAAAATAACGGTGACCTTTTCAACAGTAAAGTGGAAAGGACAACAATCATAAATTTCAAGATGAGTCCGTTTAAAATAGTAAAATTCAATCAACGTTTGTTAAACATAAATTGAATTCAGCCTATCAATATCAAAAACTCAATTTTACTAATTTTAAAATAAGCAATCTCAAAAGCTCAAGCAAACAACTATAAAAAAAAAACTCAAATAGACGTTTGTAGACTTTTGAGGCAATAGAAAGCTCAATAACACAAACACTAAGACACTTCGATCGTTTAATTTTTATATATGATTTAAGAAATCAATCATTCATAAATCATGTTTAAACTAGGAATGACAGCGGGTTGGGTTCGTGTGGGTATTGTAAAATCCAAACCCTCACCAGTGAAAAGATTTCTCACCCACACTCGCCTGCGAACCTGCTTACCCCGCCAACCTGCTTACCCCTCGAACCCGGGTAGGTAAGCAGGTTCGCGGGCGGGTTTGAACCCGCGGGTTATGGCTGCACCCATACCCTAGCTTACCCGTGAACCCGCGAAACAATATGGGTTCACGGGTGGATGCTTCACCCACGGGATACCTATAAATCCGTAACCCACGAACCCGCAATTTGTCATTTCTAAATTTCCACATGTAATCACCTAGTTGATACTTAATTTAATTAAATTTTCATTTCTAATTCCCTATTTGATACATTACAAAACAATAAAAACCATAAAAATAAAACGATCAAAAATAATTCAAATGTCTATGTATATTTATATATAAGTATTTTATTTATATAGATTCGCGGGCCCAACCCGCGAGTTCTTTTTTCCAACCCGTACCCGCCCACGGATCCACCGATTTTTTCATTAAACGGTTCACAGATCCACGGGTTATAAATTCACTATCCACACCCAACCCTATAGGGTCGGGTTCGGACGGGTGCATGTGGGTGCGGATCAAATTGTCATCCCTAGTTTAAACACACTAGGAACTTAAAACTGTTGGTTAAATATTGCTTCACAGTTTACATGATAAATATAATTTATTTATTTAAAAAAAAGCAAGATAAGTCTCAATTTTGTTTTTAAAGCAAGATAAACCTCATTGTCATAAAAATAAATAAAATAAAAATGAATGTGTTAATAATTTAAGAGTTATAAATAAAATATATAAAAATAAATATAGTTATTTCAATAAGGATATTATTGGTATTAAAATATGTGTTTATAGTAATTGTTTAATTTTAAATCTTAGATATGGATACTTAATAAATATGGATGTATAAATCATATTTATAGATGACAATATCCACACCCATTAAAAATCAAGGTATACATAATTATAGATAATATCATAATAGGACGTGTAGAGTGATCATGGACTCTTTAAAAGAATTCATACAGGGTTTTAAGAAACCACATCGTTGGTATAAGCACGTACATCCATTAATCACTACTAAAGAATTATGAAAACTAAAATCTAATAATTCTTATCGTCTCCTCATACTCTCATAGAGGTTTTGAATCTTGATTTTTAAGATTATAATTAAATTTTTGTACCATTCATACCTACACCGTGAGATTGTGAATTCGGATCGAATTCCTTTTTTTCAAACCTCATGTTATTGTAATATTTTTAAATATTTTTTTTTAAAAAGAAAACCAAATTTGTGAACTAACAACTATCAACTATGTATAAAAGAATATGGTTTTAACAACCGACAGATAAGAAACCGACTCACAAGAAAAAAGAAGAAGAAGACTACTATAGTCAAAATGAATGAAATGGTAGTCGATTTCATTAGAACATGGCCACATGGTTCCTCTGAATACTTTATAAGCATAAATAGAATAAATTCCTCAACCTAACCAATCCACTTTCAAGAAAATGTAGTATAAAACAATTTTAAGATGTTATTTTCACACCATCTATCAAGCGATTCAAGTGTACTGTGTAAATGACATATCAATTTGTGTCCGTGCAGCCTCAGGGGAGGAGGGAGAGGGGCTTAACAAAATCTTCAAAGTTCATTTAAAAAACAATATAAAATAGTTATATATTTTTAACTTTTTATTAATTTGTTCCCTGTAAGTTTTTGTTTCTATATATTAACCCTTCTAATCTTAAATTTCTGACTTCGTCCTTACATGCAGGGCCTCAATGTCATATTGGCCGGCTCATCTTCTTCACATAGCTTTCAAGTCTTCTGATTTTAGAATATATGTATAACTATATAATTTCTCTATTATCATTCCGAACTGATCTTATATGTGAGTTATTGAGTTTAAAAAATGGTTCAACAAGTCTATGCAATCAAATCAAATAATTTAAATCTAAAAACACGAACCGACAATAGAATGAATATATATATATATATATATATATACTTTTGTATGATTTTTTGATTAATTATTTTGTGAAATAGTTCCCTTTTAGTATGTACCTCAGTATCTCTGCATTTTAACAAAAAAAAAATACAAATGTCACGAAACTTGTATTTTAAGTACGTAGTACATAAAAAATTACATCGAAATTCTAGATTTTATATATGTTCAGTACTTTATCCAATCAAATTAGTGTGTGTATATATATACTTTAATTAACAAGCAATTTATCCAATCAAATTAATATATCTACTTTAACATGCAATTTACCCATGGCTATTGTTGTTTTACCGGTTTACCTGTCACCGATAATTACCTTTCAACACTCAACTTCATGTCTTTTATCATTTGAATCAAAATTCAATCAGGTCTCGAATTAGACTTATTTTCATGGTAAACAATTAGTTAGTTTATCAAAATAAAATTTAATATGTAATTTAAACGTAAGCATCATGACATCCGATTTTTAACATAATTACAATATGAATCAAAATTTTATGTTATTATAATTTTATTTGAAGGATATCAAGAAAGATAATTGTTTTTCTTATAATTATTTTATAGGGTGACTTTTCAAATGAATTTTGAGGATGTGTTGTGTAAATAGTGTAGTAGTTTCGTTTGAAAAATGAAAATGTAAACCAAGTTTTGGAGGGTTAATTTGAAAAGTCGTTCATTTTAAAGAATCCGTCCGGAGAAATGGCCAATGGCCAAGGAGTAGAAGACAAAAGCATTCTGGGACCTGGAAATATTATAGCAAAAGAAATAATAATTGCTAGAACAAAGACAAAAAAATGACTTTGACATTCCAAGTCGTCTTGTGTAGCTGGTTGGAATTATTGTGTTTGCAATTATTTTATTCTATTTTTAGGAAAATATGTCTTAAGATTAAGATAGTTTTTAAAACTCTCTTTGATATTCACAGTATATTATTCACTATCATGAGCTTTGTAATAAAACAATTAAATTTATTATGTTATTCATAAAGGGGCTTAACTTAAATTCTTAAAAAAATAAACTAACTAATAAAAAAGAAGAAGAAAGACATTGGTCATTTCGAAACCTGCCAACATTCAAAGTCTTGACTCTGGAGTGACATTCATGATTCACCGAACCGATAAAATACTGGATTTCGTATAAATGTATTTGCGAGGAATCCCTATTGATACCGTATAAAATGCAGATTTATTTTTTCAATTTACAGGTCTGGTTTTGCAATAGCAAACCCAAAAAATGGAAAGCCGAAAACAAAACAGAAACAGGAACCGAGAAAGCAGACAAAGCAATGATCATGATACTACATTCACAGCAGCAGCAGCAGCATCGGAGTCGGAAAACAACTGGTTACAAGAAATGAAGAGCAAATTCGAAAAAAAGCCGACATTATTAGGCGAGAAAGCTGGCAAGAGGTCATGCTGCATCTTCAGAGTCCCTCGGTCCCTCGTGGAGATCAACCAGAAGGCCTACTATCCCCTCATAGTCTCTATCGGTCCCTACCACCACGGCTCCAAGCATCTAACCATGATTGAAGAGCACAAACGCCGATTTCTCCGATCTATATTTGACCGAACCGGCGATCCTTGGGTAAACCTCGGCCTCTGTTTTCAAACCGTGGAGTCGTTGGAGGCCGAAATACGAGAGAGTTATTCTGAGACGAGCCGGTTAGAAAGTAAAGAATTGGTTGAAATGATGGTGGTTGATGGTTGCTTCATTATCGAGCTCGTATACCAATCGCTGAATTTGGCGTCTAAAGATCCTGACGATCCCATCTTCAAGATGGAATGGATTCTGCCTTTTGTGATGCGTGATCTTCTCAAATTAGAGAATCAAATTCCTTACTCTGTTCTCGAAACACTCTTCAAGATATTGGTACCAAATCCAAGGTACACTTTACAAAATCTAATCCTGGAATTCTTTAGTTTCTCTCTCGAAAAACCAGGTTCAAAGAGAACCAGAGACAGAAAATTTGAAGGAAAACATTTACTTGATTTGGTTCGAGTGAGTTTTCGACCTCAATCATTAAGATCACAATCACCACCAGCCCAATCCACCAAGCACCCCCGGTTCATCCAACCAGCCAACAGACTCGATCGGGCCGGAATTAAATTCAAGACCAGTGAAAGCCCGGACGTCTGTTTCTTGGATGTCAAGTTTAGCAATGGAGTTCTCAGAATCCCACCGCTACGTATGGACGATTTCATCACCTGTTTCATCCTCAATTGCGTAGCTTTCGAGCAATGCTACGGCCACTGCGAGAAGTTTGTCACCGATTACGCAACCTTCATGGGGTGTCTCATAAACAACCATAACGACGCCGGCTTCCTCTCCGATCACAAGATCATCGAAAACTATTATGGGACCGATGAGGAAGTGACTCAATTTTTCGACAAAGTTGGCAAAGATGTGGCCTTCGATTTGACGAAGAGTTATTTGTATAAATTTATTGAAGATGTGAATGATTATTATTGGAACGATTGGCATGTTAGGTGGGCGAGCTTCAAGCACACTTATTTCGACACGCCATGGTCCTTCATGTCGGCTTTAGCTGCTCTGATCCTCCTGGTTCTCACCATGATTCAGGCTTTATTGGCTTATATGGCGTATGTTAATCCTCGGTCCTAAGCAGTCCGTGTGATCTCGTAGTGTAGATGCGTGTGACATACCACTGAGATAACTCTGTTTCGTTGTTTTCGTAGCTGCGAACTGGAGCGGTTGTTATTTTGCATTTTTTTGTTGTTGTTGAAAGGATTGTTAATTTGCATTTGAGCATGAATGTATGCGTGAAATTACTGGTGCTAATTAATGTTAAGTGTGTTCATTTAATAAGAAAAGTAATGTTCTATTTTTCTTCATTTATCAAAGTATTCACTCAAATTGTGTTCTTATACACATTACTTCAGTGGGATGTTCCTCTAATAGAATTTTATCGGTTGTATATGGCAACATGTATAGCAATAATATATTGGATCGCCATCTAATGTAATTCGGTGATAAGAATGTCTATACTGTCTCACAATATCCCAAGTTTGAGTAAGTCATCTTCCAGCTAGTACGAGGTTAGATTCACTTCTAATTTAGTTTCAAGTGTAGTCTCCATGGCATGCATATCTAAAAGCAAACGTACTGCTGCTGAAAGGATGACCAGATCCTCTGATTTGTGGATAGAGCAAAACCCTGAGCAGATAAAAGTTTTAATAGTAAACAAAGGCAGACTTAGTGATAGGATGTCACATGACACATCATTTAGAAAAGAATTTGAAAATAAAAATTAAAGGGCCTATCATCAGTACTCTTTAAATAATAACGATTTTTAAGTGGAAAAAAGAAATAGAAAATTAGTTTTTAGTGGGTGATTTGCAATGTATTACAATAAAATTAAAGAAATCATATTTTAGAAATTAAATGGGTTCCAATTTTTATTTTGATTTTTTGAGAAAAATGGATTCCAATTACAAATTCGAATTTTCTTTAAAAAAACAAAAATCTTTAGTAGACGTAAATGTAATTTTAAAAAGGTACAAATATAGACACTCTTTGACTATTCGGTCAACCATCTCAATCCTCATGGTGCATTTGTTACATTCTTTGGCGTAAATTCATTTAATGCGTTTGTTACAAATTTACACGTCATAGAATAAAATAATAATAACATAAACTCTCTTTATTTCCTTTCAAGACATTATGGGCCCGTCTTGTAAGCGTTTTTCAGTTATTGTTTTTCAAAAATAAAAATGAAAATGAAAATGAAAACAATATTTTTGGTTTCATTTTCGATTTCTGAAAACGCGTCTGGTAGTAAATACTGAAAGCTGTATTTTGAAAATGAAAACGAAAAAAACGCGTCTGGTAGGTTAATCGAAAACTATCAAAAATTGAAATATCAATTTTAGTATTTTGTTTAATATTATTAACACTATAAACAAATTGATTAAATAATTAACCAATATAATTTTTGTATTGCAATTTTTAAATTAAACAAAAGTAACACATCAAAATTTAATTCGAAAAAACATATCAAAAAAATGAATTAATCAAAACTAAACTCTTAAATTATAAATAAATAATTATAATATATATATATATATATATTAAATTATAATAATATATATATTATTTTAAATATTAAAAATATTTATATTTTTTATATATGAAATATTATTATATTTTTATATATAATAATACATAATATATATTATATCCTATCCTATGTAAATATATATTATTTGATATTATATATATATATAATATTATATAATATAATAAAATATATTTTATAATAATATATATAATAATAATTATAATATATATAAGAGGGGAACTTTGATAATTTAAAAATCTTGTTCCGTCTTGTCCTAATTATATCAAACGCATAACAATACAATTAATAGTTTAAAAAAAATTAATATTAAAAAAAGTGAAAAACAAAAAACAAATATTTTAGGGCCCGTCCTGTAAGCGTTTTTCAGTTGCTGTTTTTTGAAAATAAAAATGAAAATGAAAACAGTATTTTTGATTTCATTTTCGATTTTTGAAAACGCGTCTGGTAGTAAATACTGAAAGCTATATTTTGAAAATGAAAACGAAAAAAACGCGTCTGGTAGGTTAACCGAAAACTATCAAAAATTGAAATATCAATTTTAGTATTTTGTTTAATATTATTATAACTATAAACAAATTGATTAAATAATTAACCAATATAATTTTTGTATTGTAAATATTAAATTAAACGAAAGTAACACATCAAAAATTAATTCAAAAAAACATATCAAAATAATGAATTAATCAAAACTAAACTCTTAAATTATAAATAAATAATTATAATATATATATATATATATATATATATATATATTATATAATAAAAATATAATTGTATATATATTAATATATATACATATTATAATAATATATTAAATATTATTACATATATTATAATTTATATTTATATATTAAAAATTATTATATTTTTTTATATAAAATATTATTATATTTTTTATATTACATTTTTATATATAATAATACATATAATATATATATATATATATATATATATTATAGAATATTATTTTATAATATTTACATAATTATAAAATATTAATATATATATATATAATTAGTAAATTAATATAAAATATTATATATATTATATATTATTATTTTATATTTTATTTTATATAATATTATATATATTAATATTCTATAATATTTTATATTATAATATACATAAAATATATTATATATATTTATATTATAATATATATATGTAATTATAATTATAATATATATATATATAAGAGGGGCACTTTGGTAATTTAAAAATCTTGTTCCATCTTATCCTAGTTATATCAAATGCATAACAGTACAATTAATAGTTTGAGATTTTTTTTTAAATACAAAAAAAAAAAGTGAAAAACAAAATGAAAAACAAAAACAAAAACGAAAAACGAAAAACGAAAAACGAAAAACAAAAAACAAGTATTTTGTGTTTTTCAAATATTTCACTTTTAACACTGGTTTTGTTTTTCGTTTTTTTTTTCAAAAATAAAATAAAAAACGGTTAACGAACGCGTTTTCGAAATCGTTTTTTAAAAATAAAAATCGAAAACGGACTGAAAAACAGCTGTAGGACGGAGCCTTAGAGCACGTCTTGTAAGCGTTTTTCAGTTGTTGTTTTTCGAAAATGAAAATGAAAATGAAAACAGTATTTTTGGTTTCATTTTCGAATTCTGAAAACGCGTCTGGTAGCAAATAATGAAAACTGTATTTTGAAAATGAAAACGGAATAAACGCGTCTGGTAGGTTAACTGAAAACTATCAAAAATTGAAATATCAATTTTAGTATTTTGTTTAATATTATTACAACTATAAACAAATTGATTAAATAATTAACCAATATAATTTTTGTATTGTAATTTTTAAATTAAACAAAAGTAACACATCAAAAATTAATTCAAAAAAACATATCAAAAAAATGAATTAATCAAAACTAAACTCTTAAATTATAAATAAATAATTATAATTTATATATATTATTATATAATAAAAATATAACTGGATATATTATATTAATATATATACATATATACATATTATAATAAATAATATATTAAATATTATTACATATAATATTATATATAGAATAAAATATTATAATATATAATAATATATATTTATTAAAATATTATATATATATATATATATATGAGCACTTTGATAATTTAAAAATCTTTTTCCGTCTTATCCTAGTCATATCAAACGCATAGCAATACAATTAATAGTTTAAGATTTTTTTTAATATAAAAAAAGTGAAAAACAAAATGAAAAACAAAAACGAAAAACGAAAAACAAATATTTTGTGTTTTTCAAATCTTTCACTTTTAACATTGGTTTTGTTTTTTTTTTTTTTTTTGAAAATAAAATGAAAAACGGTTAACGAACACGTTTTCGAAATCGTTTTTGAAAAATAAAAACGAAAACGGACTGAAAAACAGCTGCAGAACGGTGCCTTCTGTTTTTCAAATCTTTCACTTTTAACACCGGTTTTGTTTTTCATTTTTTTTTTCGAAAATAAAATGAAAAACGATTAACGAACGCGTTTTCGAAATCGTTTTTGAAAAATAAAAACGAAAACGGACTGAAAAGCAGGACGGGACCTATGCTTAAGGTTCTAGCAGATTTAAAATTGTTCCAAATATGTTTTCTCTACTAAAAAATATATGTAGCAGAAAGAAGCACTATATCAAAATATAAATAAAAGAGGTAATGAAATTACAACCCAACCCTTAATCAGATATTTAATGAAGAGCTATGATAATTGGATTTCTTCAGATTGGGAAAGCAAAAAAGCAGTGATGTCTGAGCAATGGAAATATATCTAAAGATGTAGAATGAATAAAGTATCAACAATTGAATGATCAATACACAAATCAAAGAATGTTAATACATTTTTTGACAAAATTGTTACTAGCCTTAACCCATTATAAAATTCCTCTGGAGATTCTCAAAGCTGAAAAGCTATAATAGTCAGCTCAAAAGATCAAACACAAACACTTCAAGTTCCTTTGACATGTTTTATTAGGAATCATAGAAGCAACGCACTTCTAGTAAGATATAGTTGATCTTATGACTCAAAAGAGGCCACTTTTCACAGAGAGCAAGTCTTTATGCATTTTAACTTATTATTAAATGTGTAGACTTTACCATTTGATATGTTTGCCATCACTGTTGCTCCTCTATAATGTAATCTCTTGAAAGAATTTTGTTCCTTCGACCAAAGACCGACTTCATGCAGGTCCCCTTCTTTCCAGCAAATATTGACTGTCACCCCACCACGCGCTTTCAATCCTTTCACACAACCGCTTGCCCATTTGTCTCGGGGAAGTGCAGGAAGTAGATATAGATCCTTGATGGTACTCTGAACGAGCATCTCTGCAACTGCAGCTGAAAAACTGACAGCAAGAGAAGGAAGAATTCAAAACTTTGCCCGTAAACAACATTACATTACTTCAGAGTAGTGTTTCTTCATAAAAGGTTCATATATTCAAATTCAGCTAATTCTGAAAGTATGATTCAATTTTATTTAGGTAATCTACAAGACCAAAGTACTAAGGCTAAGGGTGTCAACATTGACAGATGAAAATGCATACAATACAACCTTCTTGGCCTCTTCACAATCTGAATTAATTGTGAAAATAAATTGTGATATTTTACTCCTAATTAATCTTGCAAAAACTGCCAAAATATTTGCTGATACCATAAGAAATTAAAAACTAAGCAGTCTCATGGAATTATGCTGACATACACACAAAATTGTGCTTACCCAAAGTTGGCATCAATCTGGAAAGGGGGGTGCGCTGTGAACAGGTTACTGTATAACCCTCCTTCAAAATTACCCTCATGATCCGGATCCACCAAATCAAACAAATGCTTCACCATGCGGTATGCATGCTCACTGTTACGAAGACGTGCCCAACATGCAGTTTTCCATGTGGTTGACCATCCTGGACCGTCTTCTCCTGCTCCAAATTATTAAAGTAAACATATGAACCTTCTTCTCCCAATAGTTTTAGTAAATAATGATATTCATTAAAAAAAAAAAAATCCCTTTCCCTCGTTAGAATTCCCTCATATTTGAGTAGCTAAAAATCAAGTGAATTTTCAGTTGACACAATTAAATAAATAACAATTCAAATTGGATTGCTAGATAGAGGTATTTCTTCAGTAGAACAATTTTGGCAGATGTTACCACTAATGGACCGCAGGCCCACATCAAAGTTTTAAACAATGGCTACTCCATAACTACATGACTGCAAAAAGTTTTTACATTGACGGACTCTGGGTCCGGTTCTTTGTTTATTTATTTTTATTGGGTCTGACATGTGAAGGTACAAAACTGGTATGAAAAACTTATAAATACTGAAAAAAAAGGGGCCAATAGGAAGATGAATTCAGTTCTAATGCTTCTTCTTCTTTTTTTCTAAAACCCTTTTTTCAAAACATTTTAATGTAAAGATTTATTTAATAATTTTCCCAAGAAAACTTTTGTATGTAAAACAAATAAACACAGGACGTCAATCTGGCTTCTCATCATTCCCAACTGAAAAAACATTCCTTGAACCCAGTCATCTATCCATACAAACCTCTTTTATAGAGAGTATTATCAGCAGCTTTACAGAGGTCTGGAGTTTTTTCAACAGTAATTGTGTGCCCTGGATACAGGCCAAAGAGTTGTGAAATATGTCGATGATGCACCTCTGGGTCCTCAAAATTTAGTGCCTTTCACAAAAAAGAGAGAATCTCTTAGCCCATAATAAATGCAGCTGTCTTAGACCTCTACTACATGGTAAAACTTGATCAACATCTAGAATATAGAAGCTTCTAGAATGATATGGGAAATTAATTTCAAGCTACTCACATACCCATTCCATAATGGAACCATCTCTAGCAATTTTTGTTGGCAAAAGCCTTGGTTGAGCCTTACGTACTCGTTCAATGAGAGCATCCTCACTTTTTCCCAGAACCTGTTTGACAAGAAACAATATGGAGCTTATTAAAATAGAAAAAAAAATTAACTGTTACTTTGTTCAAGTGGAACAAGATCCTCACCTCAGCAGCAGAAACAATTTCAGAGAATATTTCTTTTATTATTGACATGTCCATTGTTGAAGAGTAGCTCACACTAGCAGGCTTACCATCAGGAGCAATAAACATATGCTCCGGAGAAGTTGACGGGTTGGTTTCCAAATATCCTCCTTGGCCTTCAATCAACCAGTCCAATAGAAATGATGCACATCCTTCCAGCAAAGGATATGCCCTGTTTCTCAGAAAATCCTAATATATAGATGATATTAGCAATCACTTACCTAGTAGAAAATTTGAAGTGGAAATAAAACTATATACAGTACTATGCACCGGGATCGACTTAAAAAGAGATACAAAAATGGTTTTATTAAACATATACTAAGGATTCTCATGAACCTAATGATTAAAATAGCTCAATACTTCCGAACCAAAATTCCTTGGCAAAAGCCTCAAGTTGTCCTCGTCTACACTGAATAAGGTGGAATATGAAGAAAACTCTCATTTTCTCGATTCCCAATTTTCCATTCCATGTTCTGATCATGTTATCAGAATGTGAAAATTTGTATGCTTCCCTCCTCCCCAAGTTTAACAAAAATCAACTAATGAAATAAATCAAACAAGAAAAAGGTAATTCAGAAAACACCCATATTCTCTTTCTATTTTTACTGGATATCAATCAGTGGTAAATACATAATAACAAAATTGAATTTAGTGGTGAATAATATAGGTCCATCTCCATTACAAATTCACCTCAGAAGGGTTGTGATCATAAATTTTTAATCTGTTAGAAAATTTATCGAATTTGACTTCAGTCCAGCCTAGAAAAAAACTTTTAACACTTTGGCATGTGCAAAGTGAGAACTGAACAAGTCTCTGTAACATTTCTAAGCAATACCATTTGTTATGGATATTCTTGTCCTAAGAAACAAATTTCAGACAGTTTTCCATACTCGGACAGAGCATCAGTTCTTATTTTCAATAACTACAAAAAGAAAATGCCACTTGATTGATGGTGCCTTTCTGCTGAAACCTTTCTCAAAGTGTTACAATCAATTCCTAAAGGTAAGGGCTAAGTCTTATCAGATAGTCTGAACATTATGTTTGTTTTTACAAACTACAAATTTTAGATGCCACCATTTTGAATATTCATTTCAGCAGTGCAATAACCTATAAAGTGCAGATTTTTAGAACTACGGTGATAAGAGAGCCAGCATATATTCTGTTCCTTATTAGTTTTTCTTTTTGTCAAGTACGTCTTGTTCCAAAACATGATGATAATCATATATATGAATGCAAAGAGCCATATGCTTAGCACTTTGAGGTCTTCCCTAGATCATGAAATCCTTATCCACATTCTGCAATATAATTATTTCTTATCATCACAAGTCTCAGGGATGGTCTGACATATGAGGGAGAGCTCATTGAGAGTTTCTCAAACCACCTTTATGTCACATAAGCAAAGAGTTAACCTAAACACAAGGTGCACACTTTTTATCAAAAGTCAAGATCTTACCTTGTCCATTGTGTAAGTGTAATGCTCCCATAAATGGGTGCAAAGCCACGCTCCTCCCATCGGCCATATTGCCCACACAGCTTGACCTCGATCTGGTGATGTCTTTGCCCATAAGTCCGTCACTTGATGAACAACCCAACCACTAGCTTCATAATTCACCTGTAACATTTACTGACCCCATAAGTTAAAATCACGTGTAAAGGATACAGAAAGTCTTCTGTAAAAATTATAATAAAAAATTTGAGAAAAAAAGGTATCCTGGAAATCACAACGATCGTGGAGGTCACCCAGGGCACTAGATTGTAATTGCAGTTATGGTGTTTAATCCTCATGATGCTTCACTCAGTGAGGTCTATGAATGTAGCTTGATAGCAAGCATAAAGGAGGACATGATCATCTATAACTTATGCAGTATGCAAAAATAGGCTACCACAAGGCTTTTAGTCTTTTATCTAAAAGTTTACTATGTAAAATCAGAATGATAACTACAGTATCTTCTGATATTATTATATTAACATTCAAGAGAGGTGCATAATTGAAATTTCCCTGAAAGGCTGAAACTACAAACTAAATCTCACATGAAGTGGGGGAAAAAGCACATAAAAAAGAAAAGATAATCTTACTTTTGCAGTTTTAGTCCCATTGACTGACAGAGAGGAAGTGTAATCAAATAACGGCTCCTGACATTCTTGAAGATTGCAAGGAAGGGAAGGCCAATAGTTCATTTGAAGATTAATGTTCAAGTGAGGAGCACAACTGAAATTTGAAATAAAATAATGTCATATAATTAAATTTCCAGAAGAAAAAAAAAATGCTTATACAGAATACAGATTGTTGCAAACAAGATGCTGTCTACAGGGACCGACTTCTGCAAAAGTTTTATTTCCCAAGGTTTAAGTTTAATGATGTAACGTTTCCCATCAAAGTACAAAATTAAGAAAGAGGAGGAAGCAAAATACTACTTCGAGCATTAGAATGGCTCACTTCTGCTATATCATTAGGCATTCTCTATATCCCTCTACAAACCCTAACTTCCAATAAATCCAGTTGTCAAACAAACATTTGTTGCCTAATTAAAAAAAAATCACCAGAATCATATTTCCAGATCTCCAGTTAAATGGTTAGGAGCATAAGAAGCGAGTCAAGAGCCAAGAATCATGGATAAAAAATCATTTCTGCTGAGTCTTGTACACATTAATCATGATTTTTTACTATGACTATAACTGCACAACCACACCTTCAAACAATTACAATTATAGTAAACTGTGTGTAAGCAAGGTACAGAGAAGAAAGAACACATCTAGCAACACCAAAATGAAAAATCCAAGAAAAGGAACCGATAAAAAAGACATAAAGAAGTGAAAAAGAGGAACAGAGAGAACAGAAAACATACTCCCATGCTGGTTCAATATCCTTGTTCCAAATACCCTGCAGATTTGCTGCTTGAGTTCCCGGACGTGAGCAAGAAATAAGTAAATAACGACCAAACTGGAATAAAAGCTCCACCAAAGCTGGATCTTCATCTGTCTTAAAAGATTTTACCCTCTCTGCCGTTGAAACTGTATCATCTTCACTTCTTTTAGATGAGTATCAAATACAGGAGATGCATTATGCCCTCTCTCCACAAGGCCATCTCTATACAGGCTCTTGGAACTTTTTAAAAGCTGCAGTGAGACACGATGAAAAAGATTCTGATAGTCATCCAAATGACGAGCATAAAGATCAGAATACGACAATTTTTTTATTGACTTTAATGTGTTAAGAGACTCTGATGTAGGATCCTTCTTAGAATCCGAAGGCTTAGTGAATGGACCATCAAACGAAGTAGAAGCCACCAGAAGCAACACAGCCGAATCAGCACCTTCAACCTTAAGCTTCTTATTATCCAAGACATGTATTGAGCCTCCGCTGTCGCTAATCTGTAAATCAAGAACTGTAGAAAATTGAATACCCTTAGGATTGTCATTTTCCGTGAACTTTGGACGGATCCTGTGCCCAGGACAGCTTCCTTGCATAAGAATCTGATTTATACCATTTACTTGAGACTGGTGATGTAACTTGCTGTCTAAAGTCACTGTAAATGACAAAGAACCCGGTTTGCTTCCAGAAATCTTTGTCACGATCACTTGATCGGGATTAGATGCAAAATGCTCCCTGGTAAACTCTACATCACCCACTGAATAACTTACTTTAACTGTAGCAGTGTCTAAATCTAGAACCCTTCGATATGTCTGTTCAGCATATTTAAGATGGGAATCATCGAATTCTAGCTTGATATCACCCAAAAGTTGGTAAACCTTCATGATTGCAAGAAAAATTATTAGACAATATTTGAATATATACGCAAAGAATGAATTTATTCACATTATTGCAAAATTTCAAACATCCTAGTGTAAAAAGCCAAGAAACTCTATCCACCCAACACAAGTTGTGTCTCAAGAAGAAAAATGGAAAGAAGGCTAGCCTCGAAGCATGAGGCATGTCAGTTAACCAGAAATTGTTAAGCCAAGGAAATTGACATATCAGGAAATGCTTGCAGGTCTAGCACTGCAGCATTGAGCCAACATGCAGTTAAAACCATTATGTTAGGATACAGGGTATGTCAACCTTCAGGACTAGAGTGAATTATATCTGAGACATAATTAAGTCATGGGTTTCAAAACACTTAAGTTGATCACGTTACGTTGAAACAGACCACAGACCGTATGACAGTGCAGGGTGTAGATCCAATGTAATTATATCCCTTAGAAGTTGTTTTGTTGGTAAGAAATCAAACACAAAAGTAAAGAATAATCTGATTAATGGATATCAAATCATTTGAAGTTACAATAAATGTACTATATGGAACTCATAGAATTATTGGGTCTAATTTCTCATTTAGTCTACAGACCGACCCCTAATCACAAGAATCAAGATGTATTAGCTAACACGACTAAAGGTTTGCACAAGTATCTGATTAATGAGAAAACCAGCACTACTTTGAGGTTTTATGCTGACATATATGCAATCTTGCATGGTTTAAATTAACTGCAGAACCATTATAAAATTCCATATTTATGCATTGAGAATATACGATAATAATTTTTCAAGGCAATAGATTAACATACATCGGAAGAATTGGCTGTCAACTTGACAGATTCTTTAGTGGCTTCAACATACTTCCCACTGTCAACAAGTTTTCTGACCACTGATAGTGCCTCTGGAGCTTTCGGGTCAGTATAGTTCCCCGGAATCCCTGTCCAGAGTGTGTCCTCTGCAAGCATATTCAATCTCATTAGACTCCAGGAGTGCAAGAAAACTGAGCAATTTGTAACATAAACCCATTGCAACATAAGCAAACATGTTTTCCAAGGATCAACAGTTCAAATTAGTATTCCTGAGAATTTCACTTATTCTATACAGGTAGTTGCATACAGAAACATCAAACAAGTTACCATTTTCGGGTACTGAAGTTTTCACCATTAAGAATCCAATAAAACAATAACCAAGATTCATTGTATCCAAATTTATCAAATTGTTATGAAATTTCACTAATTATTTAACAAACTAAACCTGATCCAACTCAATGTGCAACTGTGAATACCATTCGATGATTTGAAAGATCAGAGACTCCCAAGCTTGTGAAATATAGCATCTAATGCAATTACAAGATAAAGCCAATCCAAGAAGCATTTAAATTAAAGCTCAATCAAAATCAAATTCAACTTGAACTACTTCTCAAACAGCAGTCAACAACAAAAAGATTTCCAATTGTAACAAAAACAACACAAGGAAAAATAAATAAATAAATAAATAAATACAAGTTTTACCATTCAAGTTGAGAGACTCAGATGCAACACCACCCCACACCATAGCTCCGAGTCTTCCATTGCCAATCGGAATAGCATCGGTCCAATGCTTAGCCGGCCCACCAAACGTAACTTTCAACGGTTTAGAGCTCTCATCTCCGTCCCCAACAGTCGGGTTCCACAAGTCCTTCTCTGCGACTGGCCGCACCAGAACCCAATCCCCATCCTCCATTGCCAACCAAAAACAATCTAAACAATGAGAAAAAGCTTTTCTGGGTTGTTATTGTTGAACCGATAAAACTAAGTAGAAATGGAAAAGAGAGTGTGTTGTGCCGTGTGTGTGTGAGACTGTGAGGTGGCCAGGTGGGTGTGCATTCAATACATGAACGTGCAATGTCGCAAATAGAGTAGGACCCACACAAAAATGACATTTTCATTTGTTTCCTTTTTCGTGTTGATTTGGAAAGATTTCTTTGTTTATAGGGTATGTTTTTGTAAATGTGCACGCGAAGCTTAGGTACTTGAATTGCTGACAAGAATCATCCTTATAACCTAGATGCTAGAATGCTAGATACCTGATTTGTCTTTACTTTTTTTTTTTTAATGATCAGTTGGTCACGGCTGACACGCCATCGTGGACCACGATCCACAGGACCCACACCCGTGTCCTGTTATGTGTTTTTCTACTTGTTTTCCTCTCCAAAACAGCAGCAATCATTTTTCTTTTAAGAAAAGTTTTCACACCTTTCCATAATATTTTATTATCCATTTTTTTGAAAAGTTTATCCACTTATCCTTTTTGTTTATTAATGTTATTTTTATGGAAACAATTTCTTACCAAATTTTCATTAAATCGAATAGAGTTTACTCTAACTCCATAATTATAGAAATATATTCTCAATAATTATATATAATATATGGACAATTTCGTTTCCTAAAATATGTCAACCAAATTTTATATGGAAAAAATTTTAAGTTGTCCTTTCCTAAAATACTATATAGTGAGATCAGGGAATGTTGATCTAAAAATATTATATATATATATATATATATGAGAATTGTTAAATGAGTAAATAAGTAATTCCACATAGGTCTCATTTTTATGATTTTATACAAGAAAATCTTATAGGATAATGCGAGCACATCATGTCACTTGTGCCTTAAGCCACAACAAGTAATATCTTATGGGTTTTTAATAAATAAACAAAAAAAAAAACAAATCACATGGGAAATGGGTTGGCATATGATTCCACAATCCATCTGTTTTTTTGTTGGGAATTTTTAATATTGTGACCTCTATATTCTATACATAAAAAAAATATTACTCCTATATATATAAAGAAAACATTTTATTTTATTTTATTTTATCTAAAATTTAGACAAATATTTCATTTAAATTCATTTACTCTCAAAAACAGCCAGCAAAAAATTGACAGAATTCAAATGCATGACTCCCCAACACACCAGGAGGCACAAGATCCGGGAATTATTATTTTTTTATTATTATTATTATTTAAAAATATATATATTAATTTGCTCTTAACTTATCTTCCATCCCTGCATAAAATTTGGTTGCACGTGTACTTTTGTTGATTACGAGAATCAAATTATTTGTGAAAAGATTCTACAAATTTTAAAAGATAATTTGATTTTCGGACATGTCACGCAACCACAAGAAATTAAAAGAGTGGAATGTTTATGAATATATATGATAGATTTAGATTCAGTACATGTTGGTGTATGTTCATAAGTTCATTAGTAAATAGTAAATGAAAGAATTCGTATACATGTTGGTGTATGTTAATTTGTTCACGTATCCTTACCTGGTCATCATCTCTACTATCTTGAGATTTTAAGATACACCGTAACACCTGTACTAATTTATGTTGAAAGTAGGGATAACAATTTGACTCGCACCCGCGGACACCCGTCCGAACCCTACCCTATAGGGTCGGGTGTGTATAGTGAATTTACGATCCGTGGATCTACGAACCCGTTTAATGAAAAATCTGATAGATTCGTAGGTGGGTGCGGGTTGAAAAAACAAACCCGCGGGTTGGACCCGCGAACCTGTATAAATAAAATATTTATATATAAATATATATAGACATTTAAATTATTTTTTGTCGCTTTATTTTTATGGTTATTATTGATTTGTAATGCATCAAGTAGGGAATTAGAAATGGAAATCTAATTCAATTAAGTATCAAATAGGTGATTACGGAAAATTATAAATGACAAATCGCGGGTTCTCGAGTTCGTGGGTTGCGGGTTGCATGTTTGTGGGTATCCCGCGGGTAAAGCAGTCACCCGTGAACCCGCATTGTTTCGCGGGTTCACGGATGAGAGTATGGGTGCAGTCATAACCCGCAAGTTCAAACCCGCCCGTAAACCCGCTTACCTATACGGGTTTAGAGGGCTGGCGGGCATGGGTGAGGAAAATTTTCACGAGTGAGGGTTTGGATTTTATAAAATCTATCCGAACCCTACCCGCTGTCGTCCCTAATCGAAAGGTAAGTTGAAGATCGAAGTTGAAACAAACACTTGCAAAATCAAAACAAATCATTCTCCCTTGTACATAATTATATTTATATATGTTAGGAGATTTATTATATATACCTATCACCTTGATTAAAAAAAAAACTGTACCTCAACCAATATTATTTTGTTAACCGAACAAATTAACCTAAATTCTTATTGTTTCCATAATTGCTCATATAATTATTTTTATAATTAGAATAGGTCGGCTTTCAAGTTTCAATACAATCAAAAGAAGTGAGCTCCCAATATTCAACATTGAGAGAGGTCTTCCCACATTTATGTGGTTTTATAGTCAATGTTGAGCCTTTGATCATAACAACTTTTATTGAGTGAATTTACAAAAAAAAAAATCTTACATATATACATATGGTGATATGGTTCTCAAAGTTTTGAAATTAATTTATTATTTTTTTTAAAAGGAGATAATTTAGTGGTAAACCCTCATATTAATTTAGTTATATCTCATTCAAGCTCCCAATTTATATATTTTTTAATAAAAAAAATACCTTGCATCCATTGCAAGAACAATTAAAACTTGATGAGATGAGAGTCTAGTTGTGGCAATATGGGCTACCGTGTCATGTTTTGTATACGGTTCTCAAAGTTTTGAAATTAAATTGTTTTCTCACCCATTAAATTTATTGTTGTGTTATAGGTCAAAACCCAAACACAACCCATTAAATTACGTGTCACCAGAGAAAACATATTAATTTATAAGTTATGTATGGTAAATTACAATTCTAATAATTCATTTCCTATTTAAAATTTTAAAGTAATTTAAATCATTTTATTTAATTACACAATTCAATACACTAGACGAGAAGAGGTTGATCCGATAATAAACATCGCACACCTACATCAATGAGGTCGTGGGTTCGAGTTCTTCCCCTCCCCTAAAACCTTGAATTTATGTAATATTGTACTTAAAAAAAACCCACTAACACTAATTTAATAAATGAAAATAATCAATAATAATAAAAATGTTGATTCAAAATAAAATCCCATAAAATTTAATACAATTTCCCAAATATAAAATTCACCCAAAAAAATAATCCAAACATAACATCCATATGAAATCATTTTAAAAAATAAACAAATTACGGAGAATACCTTTATTTGAATACTTTATCTTGACGACTAAGTAAACAGTAGAAGATAGAAGGAAGAATTTAAAGTATTTAGGTTTTGATTTATAAAGTAATATTTAGGGTTTCTCTATTTATTTGTAAATTATATATTTAGGGGGTGTATTTGATTGAGATTTTAAAAGACTTTTAAAGATTTTTATGGAATTTAAAAGTTTTGATATATTTAATATAAACTTTTAAAGACTCTATAGAAGTCATGATGTATTTAATACCAACTTTTATAGACTTTTAAAAGTCATAACATATTTAACCAAGTTTTTTTTTTAAGTCTGAAATTCAAGAGGTACTCAAATTATCAATGATTTTTAATGAATTTAAAATGTTAATGACTTTTAATTATATTAAACCTCAAAATTTGTTTTTCATTCTTACTAAAGACTTTAAATGACTTTTATTTTCCCCTTTTTTAAAAAATTGTACTTTATAAGAAAAACATAAAAGTTTTTTTAAAAACATCAACTACCAAACATACGTTCTATTTCCAAATAAGAGCACATTTATTCTTAAAAAAATCACAAATAAAATAAAATAAATAACTTTTAAAGCGAATAAAAAATATCATACAAACATTAATGATTTATAACAAACAAAAAAATTAACTAAAAAATATAATATAAAACAACTCTCTATTGACTGTGCAATTAAAGACAAGAGATTTCAATTTTCTTTTTACCTTTATTTTCAAAGCAACTAAACAACACTGAAACAAATCAAATGAACTTCATTTATGTTAGTTAAAAATAATAAAATATAAAAACTACTACTCATCCACGATAATATACCATGATCAAAGTCGAATATGAGCTTGTTTCCATGTAATTATAATCAATATCAAATTAATCACTTTAGGTATGGATCATGCTCAACAACTACATGCGTTTTATGTTTTATCTTTAGTAACTTGAATTAATTTTATGTAGATTTTTTTATACTTATTTTCATACTTTTCTATAGAGACATGTAAACGTTAATATTATTATCTGTTTGCTACGTTTATTCTAAAAGAAAATTTATAATACTTTAACTAATTATAAAAAAAAAGAAAGTAATTATTTAAAAAAATAGGTACATAATTTTATTTATTTATATATATATATATATATATATATATATATATATATATAAATGCTTTCGTCAAGTTTAATTATTGATGATTTTGTTTTTTATTCTTTCGAGAAAATATTTTATTTGCAAGATATATATATATATATTTTAAAACACAAAGTATATAATATATTTAAAAGTCAATAAAAAATTATTGTCAATGAAAGTTTTTAAAGTCAACGTCTATAAAGCTTTTTTAAAATGAAAATCTATGAAAGTCTATAAAAGTTTTTAAAATAAAATTTTATGAATGTTTTTCATAATTTTTTAAAGTCTATAAAAATCTATGAAATCTATAAAAGTCGTTCATTTTCAAAAGTCTTTTAAAATCCTAATCGACTACACCTCTTCAATCATATTAAATGGGTTAACGAGTTAGGTGGGGATTAACTTAAACATGATCCATTTCCTTAACGGGGTTTAACTTGTTGATCCATTAACGATCTGAACCTATTAAAGCCTAACCCAAACCCTTAAATCGTGGCCCATATTGCCACCGCCAGACGAGGTTGATCAATATCTCTCGTACCTTGATAAGATGAAGTTATAGTTTCAGGTAGTGTTTATCATATCATCTCCTCCTCGAGACTTCAAATTCTAAACTCGTTGTAATGCTAACAAAAATATATAAAATAATAAAAATTAGAACTTAAAAAACCCAAAAAAAATGAAAAAGAAAATGCCACGTGTAATCTCAGTATCAAACTATCAATAACAACCGCTTTTGTCCTACCTACTCTCTCTTACTTATAGGGATATTATTGATTTAGTCCCTATATTATTTTTAAATATTTATTTTTACTTATTTATTCATTTTTCATTAGATTATGTTTTATATTTTTAAAAACCACTCATTTTGATCTCTATGACCCAAATTTTGACGGTCAATGGTTACAGAAAAAAAACAAGATGACATCTTTACCCTTGTACATTTTATTTATTTTTAAAAAAATTATATTAAAAAGAAGAAGAAAAATTAAATAAATATCTACATTATCATCATCATCAGGTATTAGACATCATTATCATCGAACCAAACTCAACTTCTACATATCAAACATCACCACCGCATCATCATCTTCCACCATCACAACACCAAAACCATCCTAAATCCAAAACCACCACCAGCCTTTCATCAATGAAAATAAAATAAATGAAAAAATAATTAAACAAAATTTGCAGATCTAGGTTATGAAGAGAAAATCTCTTCAAACAAAATAATTAAGGAAACAAAAATCTCTTGAAGAGATTTGAAACTAGATCTGGTCCAGAAATGAGGGAGTTTAGGGGAAGCTACCCATCACCGGCGTCAGATGGCCGCTCCAACTAAGACGAACCCCAGTCTCTGTTCTTCCATCGGCTTCAAATAGAGACGATGCTCCTTCCGCCTGCTTCATATGGGGTCGCGACTTCTTCTGTCGACGTCTGATGTGGAATAACGAATATGAGATGGAGTTGGGGATTTGAGATGGAGAAGATTATTGATGATGATGATCTTTAACCTTCAATCGTGAATCTTGGATTTTTTTTGTGGGATAATTTTGTGGTTTTTTAAATTTTATTAAAGGATATGGTAATATCCAGATCTAGGTTGGACTTGTTTGTTAAGGAACTTTTGATTATGTATTTGGTTTGTTGAGATTTTGTGTGGGATAATTTTGGTTTGTTTGTTAAGTCACCAAAGATAATCGATTATAATTATGATTTTGCTACCATATATCACCAAATATTAATTGATACAATCATTACATTTAATCAATCAATTGCTCTCATGGGAAGTAGTTTTCCAAAGTTTGGATTCTCGCTTTCTTACTTTTTATTTGTTATTTTTAATAAGAATACTTCCGTTCGAAAACGATGGTAATTTCCATATTTGGGTTAGATTTGTTTGTTAAGGAACTTTGATTATGTATAATCACCAAATCTTTGGAAGATCCGGTGAGTTGAAATTCATTAAAGAAACATGTTTGGTATCTAGAAATATATCTTTTATTTTATTGAAAGTTGAAGGTTGAAGATGATGGAAGGTTGAAGGTTGATGGTTGATGGTTGATGATGATGGAAGATTGAAGGTTTGAAGGTTGATGATGATGATCCAAATTGGATTATGTATCAATTTTTTTTTTATTAGGTGAAAATCCGGTTGTATTTCCACATTTTTTTTTTTGTAATTTTTTTCTATTTATTTATATATTGACACGTGAAATAACAATGTTTAAATATAAAATTACCCTTATAACCGTTTAATTTGACTAACAGAAGGGCGAAATTAAACGGTTTAATACCAATCCAAAGAAAAATGAATAAGAGGGTAAAACATAGATAATTCAAAACAATATAGGGGTTAAATCAATAATATCCCTTGCTCATATTCGATTGTCTTGAAAGCAAAGAAGACACAGTCACACAGTCACACACATTAAAGTTTCGTTCTCTACAAAATCAATAATTTTCTTCTTATTAACAGAAGACGGTGATCAAGTTGGTGTTCAATGAGCCACATAGTAAAACCTCAAAAACCAAGTTAATCGAATCGCGATGGACACTGAGAGCACCATCCCATTAAAGATTACGTTCAATGGGCCGGCAAATCACTTCACCGATGCAATTCCGGTCGGTAATGGACGCCTCGGAGCCATGGTATGGGGCGGCGTCGCATCGGAGACTCTCCAGCTCAACGGTAGATATATAATGACATACTGCTGTATAGTGTTGCATCTTCTCTGAAGAAAAATCACAAAATTAGTGTCTATACGTACAAATCAAATGTGTATGATTAAGTGGTGAATTTGATTTTTTCTGCAGAGGACACGCTCTGGACTGGGATTCCAGGCGATTATACTAGGCCAACTGCTCCAGAGGCGCTGTCCGAAGTCAGAGGTCTGGTTGACCATGGCGAATATGCTGAAGCTACTGAGGCAGCTGTCAAGTTGTTTGGAAATCCTGCACAAGTATGTTATTCTCATTAGCTCTTATGTATATCTAATTGAACCTTACTTTGTTGTGATTGGTGATCATTGACTGGATTCAATTTGGGTTCTTTTGTTTGTTCTAGCTAGTTTAGTTGGAGGTCTCGAGTTCAAATCCCGCTCACACCAGGTGCGGAGGGGTTCTAGTTTATATTTGGATGTGGGGGTTTTTAAGCCATTTGTAACATTGTGGAACATCATTTGTTTTGTGAAAGACCCTTGTATAGTTGTAACCTGAAGTCACTTTAGGAGACTGACTTGAGTTAGTTAGGTGGTGTGTGGAATACCAAAGTGAAAATGCTCTTCAATGGTTATATCTATATTTGCTAATAGGTTTTGATTGCTACTATTAGTAATGTTAATTTTTTCTTGGATTACTACATGACTGGTCTGTTTTTCTTGGGAAAACTTCATTTGTGATGGTGATAGCTTAAACGAGTTTCAGGGGAAATGATTTTAGAACCAAATCTGGACGATTCTGTGTTTTTACTTATATGGAAAATACTGGCAATTGTCTTTAATATTTATCTTATTAAGGGATATAAAATAGCCTACATATTATATGGTCTTGTTTCCGATGTGATTTCTTATCAACATCTTTTAGTTTATGTTCTGGTTGCGATGAACTGCTTTATACACCCAAAGTGTCCACTTTAGTACATAGGCTACATTGTTATTACTGAAGCTCATAGTCATAGACAATTTGATAATCCATAAGTTGCTGGCTCAACAACTTGCAGATCATTGCTGGTTTGAATCTGGCATGCTAGATGTTCTTTCTCACTAAAAGAATACCATGTTATTGTTGAGGCTCATAGATAATATGGTCTAGGTGATTAAGGGTCAATACAACTAACTAGTTTTCTGAACACAATGTTGTTGAATGTTTGGGAATGTCATGAGTTTATCAGTTTATGATAGGATGTCACATGGTTATCACTGCTTCTTTTTCCTCTCATGATGATGAGAATGTTCCTTTTAGGCATATTAGGAATTCATTTAAACAGATTTTTGTGCTTTGACTCCTAAGGCTTGATTTATGTGTGCAAGGGCTACTTGCCTATATGGATGAAGTATCTTTTATGACGGACAGCTTGGGTCCGGTAGGTATTTAGAGTTTCATTGTTTCCTAATCAAATATTTTCTTTTGATGATGAAGGTTTACCAACTTCTTGGTGATATTAAACTAGAGTTTGATGATTCCCATCTTGCATATGCTGAAGAAACATACCACAGAGAGCTAGACTTAAATACTGCAACAGCACAAGTAAATTATTCAGTGGGAGATGTAGAATTCACAAGAGAATGTTTTTCATCTAAACCTGACCAGGTGATTGTGACAAAGATTTCTGGAAGCAAATCTGGGTCTTTATCCTTCACAGCATCTTTGGAGAGCAAATTAAATCATCATTCTTATGTAAATGGAAACAATCAGATTGTTATGGAAGGAAATTGTCCCGGAAAAAGAATCCCACCAAATATGAGTGCAAATGATGAACCAAAGGGAATTCAGTTTTCCGCAATTCTTGATATACAGATTAGTGATTCTACGGGCAAAATACATGCTCTCGGGGACAAGAAGTTGAAGGTTGAGAGTTCAGATTGGGCTCTTCTCTTTCTAGTGTCTTCATCTTCTTTTGAGGGGCCATTTACTAAGCCTTTGGATTCCAAAAAAGATCCTACTTCAGAATCTATGAATGCATTGAAATCAATTAAAAATCTATCATATTCTGATCTTTATGCACGTCATTTAGATGACTATCAGAATCTCTTTCACCGTGTTTCACTGCAGCTCTCAACAAGCTCAGAGGGTCTTGCAAGGGACAAGTCTCTAGAGATGAGACCATTGTACTCTATAACTGATGTACTTCCCAAAGGAAATGAAAATGATACAGTTTCAGCTGCAGAGAGGGTGAAATCTTTCCAAATTGATGAAGATCCGTCCTTAGTGGAGCTTCTGTTCCAGTATGGTCGATATTTGCTTATATCTTGTTCACGACCTGGAACGCAAGTGGCCAATCTGCAGGGAATATGGAACAAGGATCTTGAACCCAAGTGGGAGTATGTTTTCATTCTCTTCTCTTTATTTTTAAACCTCTACCGGATTTTTCCTTTTTAATCTTGATGTGTCTTTCTGTGTTTCCTTTTTCTTTTTCATGCTAAACAAGAAACACTGTTTGTGAGGTAAAACATTCTTTTCATGGGGTAGAAAGGGATGATGTCACATTGGCACCTCTAATCTCACAGTGCAAATATTGGTTGATCTCATAGAGCTAAGATTTCTGCACTTCAATAGATCAGGGCTGTAAACTCAAATCCAAGCCTTGAGTAAGGATGAGTGCATTGTCCCTCCCTTTCCTAGTATCCGTTTATTATTTTTTTCTTCTTCAATTTATCAGATTGTAAAGGAAATTAGCATTTCCAGAGCAACAGAAGAGAAACTAGGAGATAAATGATAGTGCTGAATACCAGTAGTATAATTCTTATTTCTACATTTTATGTTTAAATTTTTATACATGTTATAGGTAATATGTTTGCTATCGGTGACAGCACATTGCAGATTTTTAAAAACATAGGAAACATTCTGGTTCTTGCTGTTATTTGCATCAATATTTCATCTGTATATTACTGACCTCTCTATCTCTTTCTCCAGTTCCGCTCCCCACTTAAACATCAATCTTGAAATGAACTACTGGCCTTCATTACCTTGCAACCTTAGTGAGTGCCAGGAGCCTTTTTTTGATTTCCTTACTTCTCTATCAGTTAAT
Organism: Dipteronia dyeriana; assembly: GCA_032871835.1. NCBI lineage: Eukaryota > Viridiplantae > Streptophyta > Magnoliopsida > Sapindales > Sapindaceae > Dipteronia > Dipteronia dyeriana. The sequence continues at coordinate 90,189,719 of CM065295.1, read as the reverse complement.
GGAAGTAAAACCGCACAGGTAAGAACTGTTTTCCTTCAGGTCTATGTTGGGAGCCTTTGTTAACCAACCTTTTCTCATACTCATAATTCTTTGTAGTTGCTCAACTCTTTGGGGGATTTCAAGTAAAGATTCCTCAACTTAAGCCAGTATTTGACAATTTACTGATGCTGCAGTCATCACTCTAAGTTGTTGATGGAAATATAATTGGCCTAAGATGAAAAAGTTCAGGACACACTTTGTTCCCATGTCAAAATAGTTAGGTTAGGTTACCTCGTAGTAGAGGTAGCAGTGGCTATCAAGTCGTTAAAGAAACTTATTTATGCTAGTATGCTACCCTGATAATAATACAGTGAATTGCATACTTCAATCAATGTAGTGTCAGAAAGCCTTAAAATCAAAAAGATTTCTATATAGACCCTTTGTGCCTTAGGATTCTTATTCTTGTTCAATGATTTATCTATATATTCTACATTCTGTATGTAAAAACAATTAGTGTAATTTATCTTGGGATGTTACAGGTGAACTATATTGCAAGTGGTTGGGTTGTACATCATAAGTCTGATATATGGGCAAAATCATCAGCTGATCAAGGGAACGCTGTGTGGGCGTTGTGGGCAATGGGTGGAGCATGGCTTTGTACGCATTTGTGGGAGCATTACAAGTATACATTGGACAAAGTGAGATTCCCATATTTATTGGCGGTACCTTTAGTTAGCAATAATTGTTGGCATCATTTATGTCATTATGTAAAAGGAAGGTTGCAGATCCCTTCACAGCTCTTGAATGGAAAAAATAATTGAATGTAATCAGAAGCAATTATTAGACACTGTTGTGATCTGATGATGGCCTAGGGGAAAACCTCTTCAATGTGCATGATCTTGCCATCGGCATAAATTTATTCCCAAGTCCATACTTTAAATCTTTTGCTGATGTCCTGATTTAATATTTTTCTTCATGCTGATGATTTATTGTTCTTCTCTTTTAAGGCATCAGAGCATTTTGACAACTCTTAGGCATACTTTTTCCTTCTTTCGCTGCTGAAATATGTGTTTCTTTTTGAATATTATCATCATTTTCTTTTACAAAATGCATAGCTTATAGGATTATAATCATCAAGGAACTTGAAAGTCTGTTAGTTTTTAGTGATGATTCACAGTTTTAGTGAGTGCATTTTTTTTTAAACGTACTGAGTGCATTTTTATTGTGTGATGTTTTAAATGTCAACCAAAAGATATTAACTCCAAAATAAAAATTCACATTAACAAATGCATACTTTAGCTACTGTAAGAACCAATATTTCTGTTAACATATGTTTCATTAATAGTACTTGATAAAAATTTTATTGGGTAGGTGATTGACATTATTTTTTTGATTAAATAGGATTTCCTTAAAACTAAGGCGTATCCTTTATTGGAAGGATGTGCATTATTTCTGTTGGATTGGTTGATAGAAGGTCATGACGGGTATCTCGACACCAACCCCTCAACTTCTCCTGAACACAATTTTATTGCCCCGGATGGTAAAACTGCTTGTGTGAGCTACTCATCAACCATGGACATGGCAATTATCAGAGAAGTTTTCTCTGCAATTATTTCTGCTGCCGAGGTAGTTCTGTCAGCAATGACATTGGTTTTCTACTTCCATAAATTCTCTACCATAATATCCTAATACATTTTGATAATAAGGTTTTGGGAACAAATGAGGATCCTCTGTTGAAAAAGTGCGTAAGGCTCAGCTAAGGCTTCGTCCAACAAAAATTGCAGCAGATGGTTCGATAATGGAATGGGTATGATAGTAGCTTGAATATAAGATTTACAATACGAAAATTGTTAAATTTTGTTATGACCTGAGAAATTCTGTATATGGTAGGGCAGGTTCAAGAGTTTAAGGATCCTGAGGTGCATCATCGGCATCTTTCTCATCTATTTGGCCTGTTTCCAGGGCACTCAATAACGATTGAGGAGACTCCTGACCTTTGTAAAGCTGCAATGGAGACCCTTCATAAACGAGGTTCACCACCGAGCATGCTTTTGGGGTTGAGTTAGGCCCAAGACCACTTTTATAGCTAAAACTAATAGGTAGATATTGTCATCTCTAATGTTGATAGTTTATAACAGGAGAGGAAGGTCCGGGATGGTCGAGCACGTGGAAAACTGCATTGTGGGCGCGTCTCCATAACAGTGAGCATGCTTATCGGATGGTTAAGCATTTGATTAACTTGGTGGATCCGGATCATGAGAAAGCTTTTGTAGGTGGACTATACAGTAACTTATTCGCAGCTCACCCTCCTTTCCAGATTGATGCGAACTTCGGGTAAGCAGCACCAGCACCGGGTATTGAATATTTTCCTTGACCAATGACCATAAATCAAGTTGTTATTCATATATGGTTAACTGTTCACAAACATTATAAATATTGCCACAGAATTTGCTTTAACCGTCACCTTGATGATTTTGTACTAGAATTAATTTCTCTTCCTTTGTATCTTAATTGCATTCAGAAGTTCCGACTAATCAACCATTTCCGAAACCTTTGATTTCAGTTTTACAGCAGCAGTTGCAGAAATGCTTGTGCAGAGTACCATGAACGATCTGTACTTACTCCCTGCTCTTCCCCGGAATAAATGGCCAAACGGATGTGTGAAAGGATTGAAAGCACGTGGTGGAGTGACCGTCAACATATGCTGGAAAGAAGGAGATCTTCATGAAGTTGGTTTGTGGTCACAGAATCAGACTTCTGTCAAAACATTACATTACAGAGGAACTAGAGTCACAGTGGATATATCATCTGGCAGTAATTACACATTCAATGGACAGTTGCAATGCATGAATACTTGATGCTCACTCAAAGAATTGTATTTCTTGAATGTAAAGAAGAGCAAATTCATTATCAAAATAGCATTCAATGAATTTGCAGAGGAATTATCCTCTTCTAAGCTTATTTCAAATCCAACCAATATATATTTCTCATGACGATCTGCATTATTGCTGTAAAGAAAGGACCTCTGTTATCGGTTTAGCAGTTATACAGAAATTGGAGGAACGGTTTACTTCATCTTAGACCAAATTCTTAGAGAAATATCTACTGGTTCTGATAAAATCCAAATTACATGGATTATTTTCTTCGTGTCTTGGGCATGGAAACTAACGTTGGTAAGATACAGTCGAGCAAATTCAATCCTCGCATATTTGGTGGCGGTCAAACAAGTTATTTGAACGAACGCAGGGTACGGGAAGATGCCGGGTTATGAGTACATTTTTACGGATTTTCTATTGAACCGGGTGAAAAAGGGGAAAAAGATAAAAGACAGCTGGACACTTGAAGGTTGAAATTTACGATTTAAAAAAACCATGTTCAGTTGTAGTATCCAAGAACAAGAATTTCATTTACGATGTAAGTAAAAATATAAAGTTTACATTTAATAAAACAATAATGAGCTTTTTGACTTCAAAGAATCCATTATCGTGTAAAAAGCTTAAGAAGTATGTTGTAATATATAAATGTAGCATTTGTTCGTAAAATAGTAGTTAGAAAAAAAACAAGAGAGAGCATGAAGAGTTATAATTTTATCATTCATTTGTAATCAATGAGAAACTGGATTAATATGTCAAATATTATTAATACCAGCAGTATAATTTGTTACAAAAAATAATAATTAGAAAAAAACAAGAGAGAGCAAGAAGAGTTATAATTTTATCTTTCATTTGTAATCAATGAGAAACTGGATTAATATGTCAAATATTATTAATACCAGCAGTATAATTTGTTACAAAAAATAATAAGAGAAACATATGATGAAGAAAAACTTAGATTACAAACCAAACAACAATTTAGTAAAATGTGTATAGATTTGTATGAAATACCAAGTTTAGGTTGTAATACAGATAGAAAATATAGGAATAAATATAAAAAACATAGATTACATAAAATTATAATAAATTTTAAGAGACATAAACCATATAAACCCTATAAAAGATAAATTTTTAATTGCTCCAAGCTTCTAATTGCTCTAGTTATCTTCAAAGAATCTTCTTTTTCTTCTATAGAAGTTTCTAAAATTTATTTTCTAATACAGTCTATAAAGCTTAATACCATAATGTTAATATCAAATTCATCTAATTCTTCTTGATTATTCTTTTTTTTTTTTTACAAATTCTCTACATCCTAAGTATATTTGCTTTTCATAACCTAAAGTACTTTCTAAATATATTAATTTGTATTTTGGGTGTATAACTTATAGAATGTCTAATAAGATTTCCTTCCCAATTATTAATATATGCTTTCTTGTAGGCTTAAAATTAATATATCTTTGGTCTATGGAGATGTTTTCCATGATTTTAACTTAGTTTTAGCTTTAAAAATTCGTTCAGCTTCTTTATGTTATTCATTATTATCTGGTATTCCTCTATTTTCTAAATATTTTTCTACTCTAATTTGTTCGGTAATTTGTCTTCATTTACCATGATTTAATAGTCTATGTAATAAATATTATCTATATTATGTTTAAATTAATTGAAACTTAAATTATTTATAAAAAGGTCCAAGAGAAAAATTATGCATGATAATTTTAGAAAGAATATCCAATGATGGATATTTAAAAGATATGAAAGAAATTTTAAATAGCTCCGCTCCGATAATGATTGTATATATATTGAAAGTGACAGTGAAGAATCCGACATAGTGAAGAAGAAAATTTTAAAAATTTAGAATCTAAATTTGAAATTGAATTTTACATTCTAGAAGAAGAAATTTCATTTTTTCGGATTTTTTTTTTGTAAAATACAAAAAGTGTTCAAATAGATATATATAGATTGTACATCATATTTGTTGCAGGTGTAGCTCTCCTTGGATAAAGCCAAGTCAATAATAATAGCAATTTAATTTAACATGTTTAGTTGCTGGTTGGTATAGCATTGTTCTTTGTTCAATCATCATAAGCTGTATGCAAGGTTATCATTACAATTTTAGCCAATTTTTTTGTTTTAATTTAGATTGAATTTAATAGTTTCAAAATAAAATTGTTAATTTTCTCGATTTGAATTTAATGTAATCCTAAATATCACAACTCTTTTATCACAAGTGATAGCTGATTAATGTAATCCTAAATGAATGAATACCTAAATAAATGAGATAAATCATTATTAATATGTATCTATTTACCGATTGATATATCAACTGCCACGTATGGTGTGATGAAAGAATTATGATCGTAGATATGGAATCTAACATTATTCTTAAATTTACCGGTGAAGTCAAACTTCCCGATTCGAGTGTGTCGAAATATTTCAATACATGGAGTATTTTTGATGAAATTTGGTGTATGCAACTATGCATGATATAATATTATAACCATGTCCTAGACCAAGATCTGATTTGACAAATAGCAAAAGTCAAAAAATCAGACGGATTTCATCGTCTAACCCACATCAACAACCCTGCACCTCCACCGCAAGAAAACACCATTTTTATCTTCTTAACCCACCAAAACCCCTAAACCCCTAACAAAAAACCCCTAAACCCCTAACAACAACCAAATCTCGCCTCTTCATGGCTTGGCGAAGTGCAGGATCGTTGACAAGGTCACTTTCTAGGGCTTCTTCTCTCCGCTCTCCTCCTCCCATGCCCCGCCTCCGTCCTCCGCAATCCGCCTCTCGGCACCATCCCCTCCGCTTCTCCTCCCCCAGGTCCGTTTTGTTATTCAATCTTTTATACGTCATTATCATTTCGAAGTCTTTTGGATCATTTCAACTGCAAATTTGATCCTATTGTTGTATGATAGAATAATACTATTTCTTTTTGTTTATTTCTTATAAAAGAAACAAAATTTATAAAATTTGATCACACACAACTGAAAATTATGCTTTTCTGAGCTGTTTTGATTTGTACAGTAGTAAATTGCCTCCTCAAATTCAGGTTTTTAGCTGCGCTGCAAGTCTGGGATTCTATAAGTGACTGTATTACTTTTTCTTTTGTAGGTTTTTAACTGTTAAAAATAAGTTTTTTGATTATCATTTGTCTTTTCCTTAGCTTTAATATGAATCTAAAAAGCCAAAAGTTTCTTGGTTTTAGTTGCATTTATTTTTTTCTCACCATTGTTGCTCTAGTGAACTATGTGCTAGTTGTACCATATTTTAATTCCTTAGAAATAGATTGTTAAAATAATTGAATGTTTTGTGGTCTTTTTTCCATTGATTTGATTCTGTGTTTGCAGGAATTTGGGTGAACTGGGTTGCACAGCTTCCTTTTTACCTTTTACATCTGTGGCTCGAATCTCATCTCACTTGACTGTCAATGTGCGGGCTTATAGCGAGCTGTCTCATGGTACCTTCTGCCGTACTTGTCAGGATCGCTAGTAGTCTCTTTGTGAGTCTTACTGTTTATAGGAAACATGAAAAGCCAAAAAGAGACTGATCTTTAATTGTTGTTCACTCACCGCTGCTTTGAATAAATTTCAATTTAATGCAGTACATTTTTGGTGATCTTTTCTTTTTCATATGGTTTTTCAGTACTTTTGCATTTGATTGATGAGATAGGCATCATTAGATAGGTTTTTGCTCTTTATTTATTTATTTATTAAACCAAGATAAGAAGAAATTAAGATTGGGATTTATAGGAAGGAATGGAAAAGATGGGTGATCGGCGTGGACTTCAAATCAGCTAAAGACACAAGAATGATGCTGCATTGTAGGTTTCTTGTTTTATATGTTTCCCTTTTTCAGAAAATTAAAATGTAGTAGATCATCAATTTTGTATTAGTTAATGGATAAACTCGCCTTTGAAATGAGCACAGAGTAATCTGATCAGACAGTTCAATCTATGTCCATACTCTATAACACAATTTAATTGTTCTCGACAGTGCTATAATTTCCCAAGAAATCATGTTATCTGGATCAGTTATTGATTCTTTCATGATTACTTAGTGTGGTTTTTCTTATGCAGTGCAACTTGTTTTTTTTATTTTTTTTTATTTTTTTATGTTTATAGGATCTCTTTTTAAACTAGTTATTATTTATACATAAATAGGTCATTGATTTCCTTTACTTGTAGGTTTGGTGTGCAATGTTAGTTAGCTTATTTTATACTTAGAGAATCATTCAATATGTTTTTAGCATTGAAAAGATGACTTTAACTTTCTATTTTTCCTTTAGAAGGTTTGGTGTGCGATGTTAGGTACCATATTTTACTAAGAGAATCATTAAATATGTCTTTAGCATTGGTAAGATGGTTTTAGCTTTCTATTTTTCCTATATTCTTTGGCTTACGCTTACTATTTCATGCAGATTATTTTAACTAGTGAAATCTATCTATACAATGCCATTTTTAAAAGTTTATTAGTATCAGAAAAAAAATACATAATGAGTTTGAAGCTTCATTGGTTCATTGTTTGTTCTTTTTTGTTATGTTAGATGTAAGTTCTGTTAATTCTCAACTCTCTGTCATCCGTCCTCTAAATATGCAAATTAAATTTGTTAAATATAACATGATGTTCTTTACTCTTGGAGTTCTTCATAGAGTAGATCTGCTGCCTCTCTTTCTGTTAGGAAATTATTATGCCATCTCCAAGATGAAAATTTGAAAACTGAGCAGCAAGATATATTTATACATTGTGTTTAGTGTGTTCGTTCATTATTGAGAAGGGAGTATAACTTTATAAATTTTGGCTAATTCGATCGGTTCTTGTGTTAGTGACAACTTGTTGCATTTTTTTTTAACGAAGTCAGGATTAGATTGTATATGTGAGGAATGTTTTTTATTCATCACTGGTCCACAAGTATATCTTGGTTCAACATTGACAATAACAGAACATTCATAATAGAACTTTTTATATGCTAGGAGCACATACTAATTCATTATACTTCTAGCTATTCAGATAAGAAATGTAAAGACGATCTTTTACTTCCACAGCCATCCTATTCTTAAACAGCGTTTACTTCATGAGAATGCTCTATGGTTGGTAAAGTTCTGGATCATCACAACCTGATTATTTGATTTAGTTGAACATGGTCTTGAACTTGCAACGCTAAAAATACTTAATTCTAAATTATCAAATCTTAAATTAATAAGAAATATTTGCTCATTATTATTATTAGTGTCTTTGACTTGATTAACTTTATTTCTTAGCATTTTGAATATGATATGAATTCTTAGAGTAAATTCGTTTTCTTGCTATCCTTTTTAGAACTTTGGATGTATTTTACAATTGTCTGATGCCAATCTGGTATAAATTCTTCTTCTTGGTTATGTTGTTTGTTGTTTGCTTCCCTCTACGTGAAAGTATAGTCTGCAATCTAGAAATGTAACAGGTATATAGTAGTAATGAATTCTGCAAATTGCATATCCTCATCACTGGGATTATACATAGAACTAGTGAATGTAATATCTTTTCCTATTGATCTATACTACAAGGTTGAGTTTCTTCTTATCAATCTTGATCTGGATACCCATGTAATTTATTATGGATTTTGTCAACCTAGTGGATTTCTTACTTTATAAAAAGAGTATCCCCATGTTGTCTTAAACCTTTGAGTAATGTGGCAGTTGAGTTTTTAGTGGTCCTTTACATAATCTACTTGCTATGATGAACTCTGGGTTCAAAGGGTTTTTTTCTTTGTTGATTAATTTGAAGGATACTGACATTGCACTAGAAAACCAATCTGCATGGATGATAAGTAAATTGGTTATCGAAGTATCGTAAATTCTGTTATAATTTTAAAATTATCTACCCAGTGTGGTCCAGTCTAACATGGACTTTGTACCTTTTGCTCGCAGTTACTTGAAAGGGCTATTGTATCATCACAACCAAGTGCAACAATATATGGAGGCAGTCAGAAAGTCTTGAGGGAGAAGTTATGTGTCTAGTAAAGTTTAATAAAATTTTTATTTCTGCTATGCTACATTTCAACCAACTTTCTGGACCAATCTCATAGATGGCCATTTCGTAGGTTTTGATTTTACTTATTGGTATGTGATTGGTTTCTGTAACATTATGCTGTTGATCATATTAACTTATTTCTGACTTTTCAATGATTTTGTTACACACCTATAATGATGAGTGAACTTGCTAGATTGTATGTTTCTTGATGGTGTCGAAAATTTGTTTCTTTACACTGTATCTCGGATCCATCATAAGATGTAGAAAGAGAAACAAAAATAAAGAACTTGGAATCCTTAAGAACCCTAATATAAATTGTTATTCAGGTTTTACCCAGGAGAGCTGGGTGTAGTGATAGTGAGCACCTATTCTGATGACTTATATCTCTTTGCGAACAAAAGAGAGATAAGAGGATTACAATTGCTACCCAGGCTTGTTTACAAAGCCTCTTCTTTCTATGGAGTTCTGTTTCAGTTGAATACCTTTTTTTTTTGTCAGCAGAATGTGATTCCAAAATTGCATGTTAAGGTTACTGTTAAGGGACAATTCAGTTGAGTTGAGTTGAGCACATGGGGTGCCTGTATGTCGACAAATATATGAACAAAAAATGAGCACGAGGGGTGTCTCCATCGGTCCGTGCCATTGTGAATTTGTGACCCACTCAATTTGGCCTCTTTGTGGGAGCAACTATGAAGCTCAGATAGATCAGGCACCTGTTGCAGAAGTTGGTGCATTGTCATGACTCATGCCTAAAGAAGTTGGTCTTCTGGGTGTGGGAGGTGGTTGAGTAACCTGACAAATTTTGTCATTTTGTTGTTTGAATTGCATATCTATAAAGAGTTATTAGTTTACTGTCTTAGGAACGTTTGTTTTTTTATATAAAGTGTTATAAGATTTTAATTTGTTAAATATATGAATAAATCTTATAAATTAAGTTATTTTGATATGTTTGTTTTTTCAGTTTGGATAACTTATTACAAATGTAAAATTGATTAGGTTGTGATAGAGTTTCTTTAAAATTAGAAATTTTTAAAAAATTGATTTTTTAGAATTTTATTACGTACAGATAAAATTATACTAGTATGAATTATTATAGGATATTTATGGAAATTTAGTAAAATAACTCTATTGTATCACGTTTTTAATAAAATAAAAGTAAATATATATATCTTAAAACAAGATAAATCAAAAAACCAAACAAACTGATTTACCTTAATTTAAAATATAAGAGGTAATAAGTCTTACGGTGAAAAAAAAATAAAAAAACTAATCCCTTCTTTTCTGAACACTTTGGTTTGAATGAAAAACTAGTCATTTGCTTTTTTAAGCATTCTGGTTTGTTCATTCATTTAAATCAAAAAACCAAACAGATCGATTTACCTTGATTTAAAATATACGAGGTAATAAGTCTTATGGTACAAAAAAATAAAAAAAACTGATCCCTTCTTTTCTGAGCACTCTGGTTTGAATGAAAATCTAGTCCCTTGCTTTTCTGAACATTCTGGTTTGTTCATTCATTGCTTCTACTGATACTCTTGTGAAGAAGACTGTTTACACTTGCATTGTTTTTTTTTTTTCTGGTTCCTAAGTTGTTCACTGTTGCTAGAAACATCAAATCAAATCTAATGATTAACTGGTACTGTTTTGTCTTGAGGTATTAGCATAGCTTTGCCGATTGCCATTATCTTTAAAGATGAATATTATCCGTTTCATTTGATAACACTTACACAGGACATGAGTTGCATATTCTTGAACGAGTTATATCTAACCTAAGCCAGGTTAAATCTCTCGTACTCGTAGGTTGAAATCATGAGTTTTAGTAGCATTTTGCATCGCTTACGGGCATTGTCAATGAAAGGGTATTTTGATCATTTTATATGAATAGGTTGAGGGTGCAATTTGTTCCATTTTTTTTTTTTTTTTTGTGAATAACGTTTTTGACAAATTTCAACTAAGAGTTTGTACCAAAATTATATAATTATGGGTTAATTGCAGAAACATACCATGTGTTTTGCCTTTGTAGCAAAATTTTCAACAAATGACCTTCATTACATGAACAACCCCTGCTACTATTGGTCAAATGTTATATTTAACGGTTGACTTAAAAAAGACTTAAATACCCTTATTGTATATATATATATTATTTAATAAAAAAATAATGAAATAAAAAAATCTATTTTTTTGTTCAATATGAAACAAAGAACTTTATCAATCCGCGTTTTTTTATTGAATCTAGAAACAAAAAATTAATCCAAAATCTACATCAATCGAATTTCAGTTTAAAGGAAAAAAAAATTCTATCAATCCAATTGTTCTTTAAAAATATTTCCACTGCTTTTAGAAACCTCAACCAATCTAAGCTAGTGGTTCAAAAATAATTCCAATTGTTCTTCAAAAATAACTTCATCTTATGCCGGTGGATAGAGAGCTGTGAATCCATCGATGTCGGCGGACGGAGCACCGTGGATCCATCAAACATCGGCAAACAAATTTTCGCTCCACCTAGAACAGAGTAGGGGCCTTTGTTGGCTCATCTAAAATGAAGCCGCGCTCCAACAACAACAAATTGAGTGCTGCTCTATCTAACAACGATGATGAAGAGGCTGGCTGCCCATAAACCTCCCCACAACTACCACTACAAGAAACTTTGAATCTATCGACGAGTTCCACACCACCGGTATTCTCCCTCATCCAAAACAACAACCATTTTTTTATGGAACAGAGCAATTCCGTTCAATCAGATGAGGATAAAGTTTTATTAAATTGTTTTTTTTTTCATTTTAGGGTTGAATTATTATTATAGATATATATAGGTTCCTTTTATCATTCTTTCGTAGATAGATATGTCAAATGACTATTTTACCTTTGAGCATTAATGTCAAACGTTAAATCTACCGTTTGACCACTAACAACATGGGTTGTTTATGTAATTAAGGCCATTTGTTGAAAATTTTGCTTCAAAGGCAAAACATATGGTAGGTTTGTGTAATTAACCCTAAAATTATCTATGAGTATATCTGTTAATTGATTAATATTTTAGAGAATGTCCTTAAATTTACCCATTAGAATATCATTGACTTGACAAGAAAGGAAGCTCCACTCATTCTGTAAACCATAAAAAAAAAGCTACTGAGTTGGTCATCATAAAAGAAAGTATTTGGGGCCACATTGCAACTTGTTTAACGTCTACATTGAGGATGACAGTTCGTACCTTTATATGATAAATAAAATAATCTAAAATTAAAAGTTAGTGACCATGGCATTGTTCCTTTAGAGTGGTCCAACAAAGCATTTCACCTTGCCTATTAACTTAGCACTCTTTATATGCCAAATCTTTTTTTTTTCTTCTGCTTTATTTATTTTAAAATAAATTTTATTGACATCTTTTGAAGCAACCCTAATTATTGTAAATCTAGATACAACTTTGAATATTCGTCAAAGGAAAGTCAACCCAAAAAGCATAAACTTCACATTTGTTTGTAATTTTTTTTATCTAGTATTAAAGTACTAAAGTATTAAAAGAACCTATCAATCCAAAATTTTAGTATAAAAATCAATCCAAATGATTTGATAAGTAGTTTGTTATTACTATATCATTTACTACATCAACCAATGATTTGTGTACCTATCATTTGAGTTGAATTTTAAATTAATTTGTTATATTGTATAGTATTACTCTTTTAAGAGAAAGATTGCAATAGACGATGAATAGTCTCGATAGGGGCTCTCAAAATCTGATAAGATCAAACAATATAATATAGGGATATTAAGATTTTAGTCCCTCTAGTTAGCGTTAATCTGGGTTTAGTCCACTAGTTTTTTGAATTATTAACTTTAGTCCACCAGTTCTCTGACAATACCAATTCCAGTCCCTACCGTCCAATTCCGTTAGTTTTTCGTTGACTTCCATTAGGTCAACATGGGCATTATGGGAATTTTGACAAAAGCTGCTAGAAACCGTCTGGAAGAAGGGTATAATAGTAATTTCAAAAAATAAATAAATATTATTAAATTAAATAATTATAATTATTATAAATATATTAAATAAAACATTTTAGCTTAATAAATCATCACCATTATCTCTCTCCCCGACTTTTCTTACTCTCTCTCTCTCTCCAAATCGACGGTGACCGGAAGCAACGAAGACGGTGACGATGACCGAAAACAGCAACGAAGATGGCGACGATGACCGGAAGCAACAACGAAGACGAGACGCTGACCAGAATCGACGACGACGACTCCTCGAATTTCGATCTTCGATCCATCAATCTCCATTTCAGATCTGCAGGTCTTTCCAACTACTCGAATCCATATCCGTGATGTTGATGGGGATTTCTAAGGAGGTTTCTGAATTCGATTTCGAGTCGGTGGTGAGCACTTACAGCTGATGGCACCGAAATCGTCGCCTCCAACAGTGAAGATCAGGGAATCGGTGGTGGACCTGATGACGTTGTCTTCGCTGGACGTGGTGGCAGAGAAAAGGATCGAGCGGCTGGCGATGAAGGTCGGTGAGAATCTGTTCAACTTCATGTCGTCGTTATGTGGCGTCGACGGAACAAGCTGGTGGTGCGATGGACATCCTAATTTGCAGAGATTTCTGGGTTGGGTGAAGCTAGATTTGATGAAAAACCTTCATTTTTTTTTTGTTATGGTGTTGATGGTGATTTGATGATAAAATATTGTTTGGGTGATAAAGATTTGATGGTGATTTGATGATAGATGATGGTGATGAGTTATTTATTTATTTTTAATTTTTCTGGGATGAAGTTTTTCTGGAAAAAAAATTTAGAGGATGGTGATGAGTTTATTTTCTTTTTTTGGAAAAAAAATTAGGGGATGATGTTGATGATCGATGATGACGGTGATGAGTTATTTATTTATTTTTTCTTTTTTTGGGTTGAAGTTTTTAGAAAAAAAAAATAGGGGATGGTGATGATCGATGATAGATGATGATGGTGATGAGTTTTTTGATTTTTTTTTCTTTTGCTGAAAAAAAAAATTAAGGGATGATGGTGATGATAGATGATAATGGTGATGAGTTTTTTATTTTTCTTTTTCTTTTTCTGGGTTGAAGGTTGAAGGTTGTTGATGATGATGAGGACGGATGGAGGGTTAAGGGTTGAATTTTGATGGTCGGTGAAGATTAATATGTTTTTTTTTAAAAAAAAAAAAAATTGATTTGTTATTTTTTTTATTTTTTATTTGGTTAAATGTAAAATTACTATACTGCCCTTCTTGAAAGCCAAGATAGGGGTAAAGTGGTTATTACATGGTCTGATAAAGTCATTCCGTCTTGTTATACGGAAAATCTGACGGAAGGCTAAAGCTAGTAATTTAAAAAATTAGTGGATCAAACCCAGATAAACGTAAATTATGTAGTCTAAATATCTAATTAGGTTCATATCATGAAATATATTTTTTCCATCGGAGAGAAAACTCCTCCCACACTCTTCCTCCCATAATATCTACTCTCACACAACACCGGGAGAAAACTCCATCCACCCACTTGTAAAGTATGCATGAAATTTTTCCTCTTGATTATGTTATTTTTGTGTTACATGGATAGAAAATGAAATGGGAGCTATTTTCATATTCTGATATCACAACTAAAAAGGCAGCCAACCAGAGCTTTTGCTTTGGTGATTCTTTCTCAATTCTCACTTTCTTTTTTCTTTCTCTAGGAAACTACTTTTGAAACCAAGTTCACAAAAGAAAAAATAAAAGTTAGTGAGTCCTAAAAGTTAGTGAGTAGATTCCAAAATTGATGACAGATCCACTTGCCTACTCTGCAATTCTGCATCATCATAATCACTTATCACTTACAAGCATCCCTTATCCCACCAACTGTTCACCGTCGGCAATGATTTATCTCACTCGTGATTATTATTATAAATTTATTTCTCATGGTAAATTTTCATCTCATCATATAAATAAGTATTGCAGAAATAAAATTTATTTTTAACCATGTACATTAAACACGGGATAAATTTTCATTTCATCACATAAATAAGCTTACAGAAATACCCTTCCAACATCTTTTCCATATTTTCTCACTCCTAGTCCTAAGGACGTTTTCATCACATTTTGTGTTGTTTTTGTTGCTTTGAAGTTCATTTTACTATCATTGCATGAAAATTGAAAAGTATATATTAGTATGTAGTTTGGTCAAATTGAAAAGTGACATCATGTGAGATCCATTTTTAAGTTTATTTAAATATTGATAGGTGATTTGACATAACTCTATTCATATCAAGGTGAAATCTTGCTATGCGAAATCGATTTCACGCAGCATTTGTTATATGAAATCCTGTAGTAAACTTTGCTATATGATTTCACGTATAGCTTTTGAGAAGAACAGGAGCGAGATCAAAGAAGAGAGCGACGGGAACAGGGTGTTTGGTCAAGCATTACGTACTTGTTGCAGCGCCTAGGCAACGTTCTACCTAGACTCTCCCTAGAATCTTCTCAACGTTGACTTGATCTTCTCTCCCTAAATTCTAATAGCGACTAGATCTTCTCCTAATCTCCTCAGTTGAAATCTTCATCTCTGAATGGTTCTTTCCTCTTAATCAATTGAAACCCTCTCTCCCTAACTCTCTTCTGGTTTGCAGTGGTGGGAAGATGATGCATGAGTAGTTTGGAACTTTCAAATCCAACAAGGCCATTAACAATTAGAATTCCTACGTGGCTAAAATCAAATTTTACATGTTTTTGAAGGTTATTCATGAAATTGTCCCATTGATATAACCCACTAAATTTCCTGTTAGACAATTAGCTTTATCACCACTTAAAGGCCAATTGGAGATTTGAATCGAAATCTCTACTATGGAAAAAAAAGTTTACAGTTAATTAATTCACACAATTGGTTTCCAAAGGGCAGCAGAAAGCCAGAAAGTCTAAAATGGTACCCTAATCCAATAACAAATTGCCACGTATATTTTATTTTCCTAGAAAAACTATCCACACAAAATTTTAATCAACTTTAATATTAACTATCCATATTTACGTTTAAACTCCACAAATGCAGATTCAGTTTTAAAATACACAGTTTATGTTCTCCCATATCTAGCGTATGTTATCGGTCCCTCATTGGACCTTAGCGAAACCATAACTGTATATATTGTATAGCTACAAGATAGATATAACTCCGGTTCGGTTCCAAATGTGGAACCGAACCGAAATCGTGGGTTTTAGAACCGGTTTTTCGGTTTTGGAATTAAAACTGTACCGTGAGCCGGAACCAGAGAGGTTCCGGTTTCGGTTCCCCAATATAAAAAACCGGTCAGGAACCATCGGTTCGATTCCGGTTCTAAAACCGATGGTTCCCATATATATATATATATACATAAATTATCACATAAATACGCACTGATAGAATTATATAAGGACATTGAATATGAACCACTCATTTTACTTACTTTGACTTGTCATGTATACACTTGTCATGTATACACTTGTCAAAACTATTTTATAAATGAGTGACTCACATTCAATGTCCTTATATAATTCCATCGGTGCGTTACATGTGAACCACTGATTATGGAGAAGGTTTGACAAGTGTATACGCTTTGAATTAAAGTATGTAAATCTAATGGTCCACATCCAATGCACTGATGAAGTTACATCGGTACGCACTGACTTTCATATATATATATATATATATATATATATATATATATATGAATTTTTAAGTCAGTGAGCACTAATGTAATTATATAAGAACATTGTATGTGAATCACTCAGTTTATATATTTTATCTTGACATGTATACACTTGTCAAAACTCTTTTATAAATGAGTGACTCACATTCAATGTCTTATATAATTCTATTAGTACACATTGATAGGATAATGACTATATATATCTCTCTCACACACACACAAATCAACCATGACTCACCACTCCACCAAACCACCACCGGTCTTCACCATCTTCTTCTTTCTTCTTTGTCTTCCTCAGCTTCTTTTTTCATCTTTCATCTTTCTTCTTCTTGCGTGGATCGAATTAGAGAGAGAGATGAGATTGGAAGTGGTGTCGTGGTGGTCGCCGGTCAATGAATGTGTATGATTGAGTTTAGATGGTGGTGGAATTTGGGTTTGTGGTGGTGTGTGTGTTTGAGTTTTGAATGGTTTGATTGGTGATATACTGGTGTGTGATATATTCTAATGAAGACATGAAGTATGAACCGATGAAGGTGATTAGGGATTGAGAATTTGGGGTTAGGTCACATGGGTGAGTAGGTGTAGGGAGGTGATTGGGTTGTTTGTTAAAAAAAAAAAGACCCTACATAACCACTGGAACCGCCAGAACCAAGGAACCTGACCAAACCGGAACTGACGTCATGTCTACTACAAGATGGGTGTACAAGTGACACGGTGTAAACATTCCAATAGAAACTTTTCCAGAAGGGCAATTGAGTAACTCAAACTTGGAATCTGTTGAAAGTGGTGCAATGAACAATTAACCACAAGTTTCTACTTTACAAAATAGAATTTCATCTGTGGGGTACAATAGTCTTTTCCAAGTTCAAATCTATGTGTAGTGTGCGTGAGAGATTGTAACAAGAAAAATATTTAAAAAGATATATATATAATTGAGAACAATACAAGTGGCTCTTAATGCACTTTTCCTACTGTACATATACATTGCCCACTACATGATTAAGAGTAAAGACAGAAATCCCAACATGAAGACACCCACTAAGATACTCTTGTTCAGAAGAAATTTATAAAATAGGTAAGATACCTTCCCATCTCATTTCATATTTTTATTACCATTATTAGCATTTCTCTGGGCCCCATCACTCTCAATGAAACACAACATCATAAAGGCAATTATAAAAAAAAATGTAATAATGCTAATCCTACCACCACTCACTTCAATATCTTGGTTGATTCAGATTCAACATAGCTTCTTGTTCACTCACTTCTATTGATACTACATTACTATTCACATCATTTCCTTTTTTGTGTTGTGTGCTGCAAGATTTTTTATCATATTTAATACCAACTTCAACATCAAAGACTCAACTAATTGGTGCCTTAAATTGTGCAGACGTTGATGACAATGATATAAAGTAAAGTTTCTCTATTACTATTATTATATATATAAATACAGGGAACCTAGCTAATGCAACTATGAAAAATGATAATCACCTGGAATTGCTTGTCGAAATAGCTCTGATAGATCTAGATTACTCATGCATCAGCAGTTTACACTTCAAAACAAATAATACTAGGTAAAAACAGAAGTGCAATTAACACCATTTGATGCCTGGAAATTGCTGCATGCATACATAAATAAAATATGGCAACTTGATTTGCAAGACTGTAAAGATAAGTTGCAAGATTATGATGCTGAGTTGCTAACAATCACATAATCATTGTTGGATTGTCAACCTTGAATTTCCAAAATCACTCCACAGAGAGAAGCATGTAAAGTCAATTAAATTTGAGAGAACAAGAAGAGAAAGATGAAAGTGGGGAATCCTAAGCTTGACAAGGGCAAAAACAAAGACGACGTAAGCATTGTCCCCCAAGAACACCAAGCATCAATACGTGGGGACACCGTATTGAAATGAGATGAATTTAAAAAACATCCAATCTCACTACCTTTCTAATATGATACTGATACCTCTCTCCACTTATTTCCTCCCTATTTGATCCAACTTTTCAAAGAGTCGGCTACAATAATTCAAAAAAGCTTCACTTCTTTTAACATCCTTACCTATTTTGAGATCGGTAGACAAATGGTTTTCCTGAGAGATGAAGCAACTTCCAATCTCACTACCTTTCTAATATGATACTGATACCTCTCTCCACTTATTTCCTCCCTATTTGATCCAACTTTTCAAAGAGTCGGCTACAATAATTCAACAAAGCTTCACTTCTTTTAACATCCTTACCTATTTTGAGATCAGTAGACAAATGGTTTTCCTGAGAGATGAAGCAACTGAAACAACACCAAACAGAAAACAAGGTGAGTTGATAATCGAAGGCAATAACAACGAAGGAGATGAAAATCAAGGAGAGTGGCTGAACCTGAGTTTAGGTGGGTATTCAATCTCAACAGATGCAGAGTCTGACTCGCAATTAAGACCTACTGCCAAGACTTTCTCATGTAACTTCTGCATGAGGAAGTTTTTCAGTTCACAAGCATTAGGGGGCCACCAAAATGCCCACAAGAGGGAGAGAGTAGCAGCCAGAAGATATCAATCTCAGAGAATGATGACAATGATGGGCGTGCCCATCCATACTGCTATGGCCCGAACACTAGGCGTCAGGCCCCATTCGCTTGTGCACAAGCCAATCAGAGATGGAACTCCAATAGTAGCAAGGTTTAACAATGACAATACAGGGTTTGGAATGGCAACGCCACTCTTCACAACAGATGGTACAAAGGACGTGAATCATGTGATATGGCCAGGCAGCTTTCGCTTAAATCCACATCTAACAGAGCCACCATCAGAGCTGCTCAAGCTCGACTTAAATCTCCGACTCTGATCAATCCATCCTCCTACCAAGTTGGGCATTTTCTTTTTACCATCTTTTTCTATTGAAACAGTCCTAGATTTGTCCATCCATCAAGTAGATAAACTAACTTAGGAAGAGACAACTATGAAGAGAAATCCTGCACAGGTGCGTCTGCCCAACACTACTAGAAGAAACACCATGAATTTCCTAGCAATTATGTATGTTGTAGGAAAAGAAAACCTAAGATACACCCTGAATTTTCAGTTATCCATATTCGCAATGCTTGCAATAATTCCTGGTGCACCATACTTACATAGTTACATGTCACCAAGTCTGTAAGGGGTTTTTTTCACCCTGACTATCAACTTCTAGTTTTATACATTATCAATCATCCATGGTTTCAACCGTAGTTATTGTGATAATTATATAGATTATTGTGAAATAGACGTATACAGGATCAACATCACCATTTAGTCTAAAAACAAAAAAAAAAATGCTTGAAAACACGATTATCTATAGTATAAATAAAAAAAAATTAGCAAAGTAAATTTTATTAATTTCTTCGACCCTGTTACTCTTCCACACACTTATTTAGATTCAATTGTATGCCATATACTCCTAGTCTCCTACCAAAAAAAAAAAAAACAATTGCTTGCCATTTACAAGTTACATGGAACCCTGTTGTAATATTAATAGTGCACCCTAAAATCCTTACTCTTCCTTGAAGCTGAGCCAATAAGTGAAACACGAGCCACTTTTTCTTCCTAAAACTGGTCTCTCCATATGGTATGTTATAAATTCTATTTTATGTTTTCCTTCTTAACCTCATTTAGGGTAGACTATGAAGTCATTCTATATTCAAAAGTGGGAAAAGAAACTCGTCTGGTTGCAACTAACCAACCGCACAAAAATTAAGAGAATCATAGTATCTCAACCCATATTCTTTATAGCAATTGTTTGTGGCATTAGCTGGCAGCATTCTTTGGGAACTTTTAAAAGATCAGGAAAGATGGGTTCAAGTGTCAAAGCTTTGATTCTCTAATGCTCAAGTATGGGATGTGTTGAGTCCCAATTATTTTTTCTTTTGGTTACAATCCAGCTGTTTCAGTAGTATGCAAATCTTAATCTGGTAATACTTGTGATTTTTCTGAATACGCAGTAGCTGTGACCTATGAGTTTATTAACTCAGTATATGGGCTTCATAAATTAATACAAACATATTATCCTTGGAGACTTGCATACAGAACTATTGCAAGAATGTTTGAATTAAAGCAATATGCTTGAAGTTGGAATTAAATTTCTAGGAAAAAACTATTATGAGAAAAATTAAGAAATATATACATTACTCTTGTTCCTTGTTTCACTGCACGTGCATGGTAACTTAAGTACAATGACATTTATAGACTTTATAAATCAATACAAGCAGCCAAATCCTTGTTCTCGTCTACCATTTATGAATAATCTAACAAAGCAGTTTACAAAGCAACCATGAAAGTTAAAGGAACAGATTATAGTGTTTGAATATAACCCACTGTAAAAAGACTGAAATTCTCTAAAACCACAACATAAAATGATTTGAATCGTCTTGCATAGTTGCATTAAACTAATTTACAACACTACAAATTACCAGAGACTTTAAGCTTTTGGGTCCTGTGCATGACAACAGGAAGCCTCTGACTAATGATGCTCGGATCACTGTATGCAGCAGAATCAGTAGGATACCCTTTCTGCACCATATAATTAGAAGAATCAATGCATCAAACTTTAATAGTGAACAATTCATTTTTTGTTATGTATTCTTCTCCATATTGGAGGTAATTTATAGGGAAAATACAATTAGGAATAGAGATACAATAGGAAACAAATACCTAAAAATAAGCTAATTGATTCTAAGCTAATTAAATCAGATCAGTCAACTTATACAAGGTCAACTATACAATCTTCCTAATTAATGATAATATTCTAACACTCCCCCTCAAGTTGGTGCATAGATGTCACTCATGCCCAACTTGCTAATTGAGTCATGAAAGTTTCTTCCATTAATGAACTTGTAAGGATATCTGCAAGTTGATCCTTACTTGGTACATGCGGAAGCTCAATTATTTTTATTTCTAATTTCTCTTTGATGAAGAATCGATCAATTTCCACATGTTTGGTACGATCATGTTGGGCAGGATTATTGGCAATCTGTTCTGAAGCTTTATTATCACAATATAGCTTCATGTTATCCTTTGGGTGAAATCCCAAATCCTCTAACAAGTTCTTCAACCACAGTAATTCAGTGATTCCTTGGGCAATCCCTCGGAATTCTGCTTCAGCACTGGATCGTGACACCACGGTCTGTTTCTTACTTTGTCAAGTGACTAGGTTACCTCCTATAAAGGTAAAGTAACCAGAAGTAGATCTCCGATCACTAGCATTCCCAGCCCAATCAGCATCTGTGTATCCCTTGATGTCTAGATGTCTAGATGTCTAGATGTCCATTTTTAGAGAACATTAATCCTCTACCAGAGTACCAAGTGATCCTTTTAAGTATCTTAGAATCCGAAGAACTGCATCCATGTGACTCTCAGTGGAAGAGTGCATAAATTGGCTTACCACTCTCATAGCATATGCAATATTAGGACGAGTATGCGATAAGTAGATAAGCTTACCAACCAGCCTTTGATATCTTTTTTTGTTTGCCGGGGTTTGATCAGGGTGATCTGGACATTCACATAACTTGTGATTTTGATCTATAGGAGTATCTGCTGGTTTGCTAGCAAGCATCCCAGTTTCTGTAAGCAGGTTAAGAACATACTCTCTGACTAAGGAAAATCCCATGTTTTGATCGGGCTACCTCAATTCCCAGAAAGTACCTTAATACCCCCAGGTCTTTCATTTCAAACTTTATGGCCAAGTGACTTTGAAGATTAGTCATCTCTAGATCATCGTTTCCTATAACAATCATATCAACATAGACGATCAGTATAGTGATTTTGTCACCCTTTCGTTTGAAGAATAAGGTGTGATCAGAGTTACTCTACTGATATCCAAATTTCCTCATAGAAGTACTGAGTCGTCCGAACCAGGCTCAAGGTGATTGTTTTAGTCCGTAGAGAGCCTTTTTTAGTTTACAGACTTTACCAGTTTGAGAATCAAAACCGGGGGGAGATCTATATAAACTTCTTCACTGAGTTCCCCATGTAAAGTGGAGGGTTCAAGAGTTACCTCAGGAGCATTTTCAACCTCAGATTCTGATTGACGAACCGGTGATGGAGAAGAGGAAGGTTGTACTACCTGTATGAGAACCGACTCCCCCTGTTTCTCTTTCCCTTCCTAATTTTTTTGGAAAACAAAGAAAAAGAAGGATACCTTGGGGAATGAAACTATACCATTTGTACCCAGTTTAACAGAAAATGTCCGTCTTTCATACACTCTCAATGTTGGTTCTGTCTTTTCTGTGAGACTATCAAGAGTCTCACTTTCCAAAGATAGATATCTCACTTCTCAGACTAATGGGTATACCACTGTAGCAGTTTTAAGAGACTTCCCTTCATAGTTCAGATTCTCCCCCTGAAGAGAAGTCTCTGAGGTAAAGTATGCCTCATCCTCCCAGAACGTAACGTCCTGTGACACAAATACCCCTACGGGATGGAGGATGATAACATTTGTATCCCTTTTGTGAGCTAGAATATCCTATAAAAACACACTTAAAAGCACGTGGATCTAACTTTCCTCAATGAAGAGTATGGACATGTACATATACCACACATCCAAAAACCCGAGGAAGAATATGTAATGCAGAGTTAACATCACAGTAATGAGACAAGGATTGCAGTGGGGTTTGAAAAGATAGAACACTGGATGGCATACGATTAATGAGATATGCAACAGATAGTACTGCATCACCCCAAAAAAATTTAGACATATACGAGTAGTAAAGATCGTGCAACCTCTAAGAGAAGACGATTTTTATGCTCGGCAGTACCATTTTGTTGTGGGGTATGTGCACAAGATGTTTGGTGAAGAATACCGTTTTTCAAATAAATAGCTTTTACATTATGGTTCAAATATTCACCACCATTATTTGAGCGTAAAACTTGAATTTTCTTATGAAATTGTGTGAGAATCATATGATAATTTTTTTAAAAACATCACATACATCACTTTTATTTTTTAAAAGAAAAATCCAAGTCATACGAGTACAATCGTCAATAAATGTAACAAACTAACACATACCAGATATAGACAACGTTAGATGGACCCCAAACATCAGAATAAACAAGAGAGAAAGGCACAGACCTTTTATTATTATTACAAGGGGGCATAGTTATTAAAGGCGCGCCTAGGCGCTAGGCTCCTCCAGGCGCACCACTTTGTCCAGACGCGCGCCTGAAAGCATCAGGCGCTGGGCGCTGGGCGATGGGCGTGAGCCTAGGCGCGCCTGATTGAAACTTGCAGTATTTGGGTTTTCTCTTATTTTAACATGTGGGCCTTTGAAAATAAATGAACTAATTTAAAGCCCAAAGGTCAATCCATATTTTAAAGCCCAAAGGTCAATCCATATTTTAAAGCCCAAAAAGCAAAAATAGTAAACCCTAAATCCTACTTGGAAGTATCAAACATCAGTCCACACCATAGTTATTAAAGGCGCGCCTAGGCGCTAGGCTTCTCCAGGCGCACCACTTTGTCCAGGCGTGCGCCTGGAAGCTTCAGGCGCTGGGCGACGAGTGTGAGCCTAGGCGCGCCTGATTGATACTTGTAGTTTTTGGGTTTTCTCTTCTTTTAACATATGGGCCTTTGAAAATAAATGAACCAATTTAAAGGCCAAAGGTCGATCCATATTTTAAAGCCCAAAAAGTAGCCCAAAAAGCAAAAAAAAAACCCTAAATCCTACTTGGAAGTATGAAACATCAGTCCACAGCAGTCTTCTCTTCTCTCCAACGAGCAACAACCAACAACCAACAAACTGCTCTCATTCTCTCCTCTCCAAACAAAGACTGCTCCCTCATTCTCTCTTCTCCAAGACTCCAACGGTCATCTCTCATCCAAGTAAGTCTCTCTCTTCTCTTTTCTCTCTTCTCTCTTCTCCCTACTCCATATTTTTCTCTTCTTCAAAAATACTCCGCTTCTCATGTTGAAATTTTTCTGTTTTTCTCTCATTTTTATACATGTTTTCTCTCTTCTCCATTCATTTCTCTACACTTTTTCTTCTTTAAAAATACTTCATCTCTCTTGTTGAATATTTTCTGTTTTTCTCACTTTTATACGTGTTTTCATGAATATTTTTTTTTATATAAGATTGTATGAAGATATTTATTGATTATTAATTTTATTCTAAATAATTGGGAAGAAGTTTTAATGTCAAGTGTATTGGTTTTTTTTTTTTTTTGTGTTTTGACTTTTGAGAGGGATGGGCTGGTGAACCCAATTTTTCTTTCATTTTGTTCACAGCAGTACAGCACACAACCGTTGGTTTTTTTTTCCTCTTTTGTGGACTGTTGGTTCACACTTTAGTGAAGTGTTCACACTTGACATAAAATTCTATATCGACTTTTACTTTGTAAATAAGTATTGTATTGTTGACTTGTTGAAATATTAAATGCATTTGGTTTGTCATTGTTACTGTGAATCTGTGATTATAGGTATAAATGTCGACTCAAGGAACGAAGTCGGACGATCCTGGATGGAAGTATGTCACATGCCCCATTACTGGTGATAAAAATACCACAAAATGCAATTTTTGTGGTAAAGAGTGTAAAGGAGGCATCTATCGTGCAAAGGAACATATAATCGGTGGGTGTAGGAACGCTAAGGGATGCAAACGTTGTCCATCATCCATACAAGATGAAATTCGAGAGTATATGAAGAACAGGAGGAATGAAAAACGTGAACGGAATATAGATCTTATAGATGATGATTTTTGTTTGGGTCTAGGGGATGATGATAATGATGTGGCCCATAATACAACTCAGCAAAGAACTATAACATCTAGTGGAGCTGGTAGCACCAATGTTACTAAAAAGCCAAGACAATGGATGTATACTTGACCCCTGATCCAGAAAGTAGTGTGCAGAAAAATAAAGGAAAGCAAAAAAGGTTGGATGAATTTGATACAACGAAAAAAGAGTTAAGGGATCGAGTTTGTACCAGTTTTGCAAGATGGATGTATGAGGCTGGGATTCCTTTCAATGCTGTCAACTATGATAGCTTTAAAGTGTTTTGTGAGGCATTGGGACAATATGGTCCAGGTATAAAACCACCCAGTTTTCATGAAGTTAGGGTTCCCCTTCTCAAAAAGGAGGTGAAAAATACTCGTAGTGCAATGAAGGACCACATGGAGACGTGGGCAAAACATGGATGCTCTATCTTGTCAGACGGTTGGAAAGACAAAAGAGAAAGGACATTGATTAATTTCTTAGTCAATTGTCCTAAAGGTAGCATGTTTATTGAGTCAGTTGATGCTTCATCATATGTAAAGACTGGTGAGAAGATGTTTGAGTTGCTCAGTAAATTTGTGGAAAAGATTGGCGTCACCAATGTGGTTCAAGTGGTCACCGACAGTGCTTCGAACAATGTTTTGGCTGGTATAACACTTAATCAATTATTAATTTATCTACCTTTACATTGAAACTAGCTATTTAGTTAACCTTTTGTTTTGAATTGTTACATTGTAGGCAGATTATTAGAGGCCAAATATCCCACATTGTTTTGGACACCATGTGCTGCTCATTGCTTGGACTTGATTTTAGAAGATATCTATAAGTTGCCCAACATGAAGAAAACATTTGAGAGGGCTATGATGGTCAATAGTTACATCTACAACCGCTCTGGTTTGGTAAACATGTTAAGAGAGTTTACCAACAAGAAAGAGTTGCTTAGGCTTGCTAAAACACGGTTTGCAACCGCTTTTATAACATTGCAAAGGATGCATAGTCTAAAGTCCAACCTTCGAAAGATGTTCAACTCTGATCAGTGGTTTGCTAGCAAGTGGGCAAAGGAAGTGGGGTCCAAAAAAGTTGTGGAAGTGATATTGATGCCATCGTTTTGGAATCATATGGTGTTTGCTTTGAAAGTATCCTCACCTCTTGTACGTGTACTTCGCTTGGTGGATGGTGAAAGGAAACCTCCTATGGGATATATCTATGAGGCTATGGATAGGGCAAAAGAAGCCATTGCCAAATCATTTGAGGGGAATGAACAAAGATATGAAGAGATTTTCAAAATCATCGATAATAGATGGAATGTTCAACTTCATCGCCCCTTACACGCAGCTGGGTGGTACTTGAACCCGGAATTCTTCGATCAAATAGAAGGTGCAGACTCGGAGGTGGTAAATGGCTTACTTGAATGTATTAGAAAGTTGGTCCCAAATCCTAAGCTCCAAAATAAGATTGATGATGAGATTACCATGTATACTGAGGGCAAAGGGTTATTTGGAAATTACATGGCAGTTAGAAAGAGAAATGTTAAATCACCAGGTATATATTTTGGCAAATTATTACTTTTTTCTATTTAAAAAAAAACTCAAATAGCATCGTATTAATTAATGATTTTTACTTAACAGCTCAGTGGTGGGCTTCATATGGTCGTGAAACACCTGCATTGCAAAAGTTTGCCATCAAAGTTCTTAGCCTCACTTGCAGTTCATCTGGCTGTGAACGAAATTGGAGCGTTTTTGAAAATGTAAGTGCATGCTTTTTTTAACCAAATAGTTACTTATTTCAATACCTCAATTTAATTATCCTTACTTTTTTCTTCAAAAAATTATTGCAGCTTCATACAAAAAGGAGAAATAGATTGGCTCAAAAACGTCTGAATGACTTGGTGTTTGTTAAGTATAATAGAGCTTTGAAGCGTCGATATAATTTGCGTGACACCATAGATCCTATCACCTTGCGTGACATTGATGACAGTAATGAATGGTTAACCGGGAGGATTGATGATCAGGATGATAGAGACGATGATGTCGTTTTTTCAGATGATGAAGGTTTGACATGGACTGATGTTGCTAGAGCTGCAGGAGTTGGAGAACCTAGTTATCGGGTTAGATCAACGCCGCCTTCTTCATCAACGCCAAGGCCAAGGGTGTCACAATCACAAGTTCAATCAGTGGAACTTATTGATGAAGATGAGAGTGAAGAAGAGTGTGAAATAGAAGAAAGGGGAGAAGAATTTCAAGGGGAGGATGAAGTGGAAACAGAAGGGGATGATGATTTGGATCCTAATTTAGATGATTGATGTTGCATTGAATACCCTTAATAGCTATATGCTTGAGCCTAGACTCGTAGAAACTAGAAAGTAGAAAACTAGAAACTAATTTGAACATCCTTTATTTTTTGTGTTTGGTTTGATTGTTTGCATTTGAAACTTTGAAGTTGAATTTTAGTATTCTTGTCATGAACATCCTTTATTTTTTCATTATTCTTGTCTTGTTATAAAAATTTGTAGGATAACTTAGGTTTTTAAATGTTTTATGTATGTTTTAAAACAAGTGCGCCTGACTTCAAGCGGGCGCGCGCCTCGCCTTGCGCCTTGCGCCTCAGGCTCCAGGGACCCCTAGCGCCTAGGTGTGCCTAACGCCTTTAATAACTATGCTAGGTGGAAAAACAGTGCGGCGATGTTTTGACAAAACACGTGTCTCACACTGCATATTATTATGCTCAATAGTTTTAAACAACAAAGGAAATAAAAATTTGAGATATCCAAAAGAACAATGACCTAGACGTCTATGCCAAAGGAAAATATTACTCTCGTTTTCGGCTCTAACTTGTACTACTTTGTGAGGATGACTAAAAACATTGTCTGCTGTAAAGTAGTACAACCCTCTTTTTTCCCTACCAGTTCCAATCGTCTCCTTGGTTGCGATGTCCTGAAATACACAATGAGAAGACCAGAATGTCATAAATTTAGTGATTTGGTGATTTGACTAATTGAGAGTAAGTTGTTAGATAAAGTGGGCACATGTAAAACAAATGATAAGTTTAAGTACGGAGTTAGGGATACGGATCCAGCCCCATGAACCAGGGTGGGTGTACCATCAGCATATGACACATTATTTGTTTCGATCGGAGTACGATGACTAAAGTTTCGAGAGTTAAAAGCCATGTGATCTGTTGCACCAGAATCAATTATCCACGTATTATTACTAAAAATTGTAGAAACACTGAAAGCAGAATGAAACGTACCTGAGTTGAGGAATTGAATTTAGGAATCACAAATATTACCCTGTGGAATGGATGAGTTGCTAAAGGAAGATGCAAGAGAGGTAGTTCCAGTCTTTGGAGGCCTTTTTTTTTTTTCAGGTACCACTCAGGATACCCATGCAATCTCCAGCAGGCATCTCGGATATGATTCTTCTGTCCACAGTGAGTACATTTTGTCTCCTAAAACCCCTTTATTGATTAACAGAGCAAAGCTGTCACTTACTTGTGAGGAAGCTAGCATAGTGGCTTGACGTTGTGCCTCACGACGGATATAGGCAAATGCTCATTCAAATCCAAGAAATGGATCCATACGTAACACATCAGCTCGTACTTTGTCAAATTCAGGGTCTAGTCCCGCAAGAAACATATATACTATTTGTTTTTCAATGCGACAATTCAGTCGAACCACATCTGTAGCATCAGTCATATCATTCGGGCAACGTTGATCTAACTCCTGCCAGATTGTGTTCAATTCCCCGTAATACTCAGCAATAGGGCGCCCAGATTGACGCATATGGAATGCTTTGCTGTTGAGTTCATAAATGATGGATTGATCTGCACCATCATAGTAGGTACGAGCAACTGCTTCCCAAATGGCCTTAGCCGTAGGTAATCGGATAAACATCCCCATAATTTTGGGACTCATAGATCCGAGGAGTCATCCTTACACAAGCGCATTATCACCCAACCACCGCCTATAGGTGGGACTGGTGGTGGCAGGCTTAACACATTCCCCTGTGAGAAAACCATGTCTTTCCCAGCCATGAAGATTTCGACAAACTTGGACCATAAATGGTAGTTTGATCCGTCCAATTTAATCTCAATCTTAGCTGAGTTATCATGAGAATAAATTGGAGGGAGTGTTAGTGGTGGTGGTGAAATTATGTGGCTAGATATATCTGATTCTTCTTCACCATTGGCCATGGTAGGGTAGTATAATAGTATCGGTAGAAGCAAATAAAAGAAAAATTACGTGGGTCGCTGATGAAAGAGAAAGAAAGTCGACACGGGTCGGGTCGGGTTTGCGATGAAGAGCAAACAGATCAGAGGCGACGTGGGTCGCTAGGTTAGGTCAGACACCTTGCCGATCGACGAATGCTGGTGTCGAGAGACTAATCGGCGACGAGGGTCGTTGCAGGAGGAAGAACTGACGTGGATTGGGTCGGGTCGCGATCGACTATGAGCAGATGACACCAGATACGTCTGGTAGGGCTGAAGACGATCGGTGTTAGGTTGGGGACGATCGGCAATGGGTTGAAGACGACCGACGAGGTTGGTACGACGCCGGCGATAGTTGTTCCGGTAAGACTCACCGGAAAACAATAGGTCGCAGTCTTATTGCTTTAGAAAAAAAAGGATAGATAAAAAGGTAGAAGAATTTTTAGATGGGTAGAAGAATTTTTAGATGAGTAGAATAAAAAACCTAAATCCTTAGGCTCTGATACCATGAACAATTCATTTTTTGTTATGTATTCTTCTCCATATTGGAGGTAATTTATAAGGAAAATACAATTAGGAATAGAGATACAATAGGAAACAAATACCTAAAAATAAGCTAATTGATTCTAAGCTAATTAAATCAGATCAGTCAACTTATACAAAGTCAACTATACAATCTTCCTAATTAATGATAATATTCTAACAAATAGTACATCAGATAAAATTATACTATTGTGCATGAGAGCTGCTTCCATTTACAAAACACCTAAACATAATTGAAAGTGCCAAGTTATAAAGAAGAAACCTAAAGATACATATTGTGAAACATAATATTATGCCAAAACATTAGGCCATTCTCAACAGCAATACAGACAAAAAACATAGTAGAGGTAACAAGACTATAACTGGGTAAAGATGACACAAGCTATGATGATTAAGAAATACTACGAGGACAAATATTGAAGTACTGGGCTTTTCAAACTCAATAGACCAAAAAAAAAATTAATCATTCAGTAAAAAAACCCTCTCAGAATTGTTGAACTACTAATGGGCTTCATACCCCCAGAAAAAGTCATTACTGTAACACCCAGAAAGTTAGATAAAAATCTTGTTGGCACCCCAAGACGAAGACAATTATTTTCAAATAAAAGAAGAAGATAGAACTCCTTATAATATACAATCATCCTAACTAACAAAGTGAACGTCAAGTTTACTAACTAATAGGCACACCTCACACACATGCACACAAATACAGTGAAAATAAACTTACTGCAGATAATGCTTGAAATGTGGTTTCTCTCCAGCAGCTCTCTCGAAGAATGACTGGGCTTGCACTGTCATCAAAAGCACAATGCATCCGGGTGTCCCTCAATCTCATAAGCACTCCATCAACTCTAAGCTGTTAGAAAATCTTGGGTCAGTGGCTAAAGGGAGGTATACATCAGGGAAGCGGAAACAAAAGGTGAACAAAATTATATCTTCTTAATGGTTTCCCCACAGTATGGCCTTAAAAAGGTTGAATGATTTCTTACAATGTTTATAAAACCATGAACCAAGATATTCACGTACTTAAATCTAAAAAAAATATGTAGAAGAAGAAGAAACTCTAAGCTGTTAGAAAATCTTGGGTCAGTGGCTAAAGGGAGGTATAAATCAGGGAAGCGGAAACAAAAGGTGAACAAAATAATATCTTCTTAATGGTTTCCCCACAATATGGCCTTAAAAAGGTTGAATGATTTCTTACAATGTTTATAAAACCATGAACCAAGATATTCACGCACTTAATCTAAAAATATATATATTTCAATAACATAGCTATGACAACTGAGATGGAATTACTCACCCAAAAGCGCAAGAGAAGAAACCAACAACTTGGCATGACTCTCTAGAAAACAAAAGGTGATATCATTAGTTCTCAGCCATCATGATATTTTATGGAAAGTGTAACACAACTGTACCAGAAAAAAATGGCCACTAATTCAAGAATTACCACTTTTACTGTCAAAAGAGAAACCCCGTTATCAGCCAATTCATCTTCATATAAAACTACCTGCAGAACTAAAAGACTACTTTGTCATGACTGATAATCTGATACAAACCAAAAAGAAAACTAGAATACATTGAAGAATTACACTCTTAGTCAAAATCGAAGTTGCCCACCTCATCAAAGAAGAGAATAGGCTCTTTTGATGCGAGTGAAACCATGTCAATTTGCTCCTCACAGTCCTCCCACTGGAGGCTGGAACTACTGTCCAAGATTTTCCCATTACCATCCTGATCACAACAAAAAAACAGCAAAGGTAATAGCATCATTACTTGTGTAAATCCAGCAACAATAACAATGACGGTAAATCTTCCTAACAATCCCTCAGTTATCCGTAAGAGTTTAATTATAACCCCCTAAAAGACTAGAAACAAAGTAAAGGTTAAGAAGGAACAGGGATTTTATGTATGAACCGATTCAGATATGGCAAAGAGTCACCTCATAGGCCAAACTACATAAAGAGCTCAGCTAACAACTTAAATGGTACAAAACTCTAAAGTTAAACACTAAAAAATAAATGTGTTTGTAAACTTAAGAGATGAACAGAACGCACAAACCTTCTCCGTATCCATTTCAATTGTTTCACTTCCATCATATGGTGTTGTAAATGTATAGTCATAATCTAGTATCACTTGCTGGAATGGTTTGCTGCCAATTAACATAAGTCCCACAAGTAAGTATCTGAGCAGTGAACCATATTAACAATCGCAATAACTAATGATCATAACAATTTCCAGAGTGAAAAGCGATCTTTGACTCTAGTTGGCTAAGTTACAAAAGAACTTCAAACACTATTTGACAAAAAAGATTTTGAAAGGAAGAAAAGACATCATCCAATTAAAGGTTTCCATCTTGAAATTACATCATATTCCACACTGGATAGTGCAGAAACAAGTACCTAGTCCTCTTTAATAAACTAGAGATTGATTGGTAAAGCATATTAAGAGTATGTGAAATCCATGTGCATAAATTTTAATCAAGCACCGACTTTTCATCACACTTCTATTCATTATATAATTGTACCTTGAGAGGAAAGCAACATTTAGTTGGTGCATGTTATAATGAGTTTGAACTTATGGCTCATTAGGTGGAGCTGTGGCCAGTTAACTATATTGCAACAGTATCCATACTATCAACATGAGCCGCAGCACAGCACAACGAAACAGATCCAATCATAGATAAAATAAGAACCTAACTTCGAGTAATAATTCAGATCCATTTATGAGAACCAAAAAAAATTAACAGATATGCAGTTAGTAAGCCCACTTTCAGCATACTGCCATAGTTGGACTTCTATATGAACTTACAGATTGACATGACAGAAAAATGACTTCCAGTAATCAAAGATAAGGACATAAAATTATAAGACAAGACATAAAGGAAAGAAAGCAGCATGCACTAATCTTCCACTGTATACAATGTCTTTAAAAGTAAAGAGTCCCCATAACTTTCTCAGCCTTAGTTTCTCTTGTTTTCACATATAGCTATCTTCACTCTCAAACCCAAAAAAGAACAGTGCTCATTGGACCATGTACAAGTTCCCCCGGTACTAAACCAATCAAGTGAGCACATAATAAATATTAACCAAAATTTAACACAATTCTTTAAATTCACTGAAAAGCCAAAAATTATAAACCAAGGTCCCACAATTCACGTTCTACACCATCACAACACTACGATAAAAGTTTCTTCTGTCGATTACCTTCTAAATTTCCATTGCGCGGCCGCAGGAACTTCAACGGGTGGCAAACCTTCCTTCTTCCAGCCAACAAGAGCATCAAATGCATTAAAATGAATCTTAGTACCAGTTTTAACGTGTTTAAGAACTAAACCACTCTCACCGAAAACCATCTCCGGCAAATGCGTCGTGTCCAGCTTCTCCTCCCACCTGCATCCAATATTAACTATCAATAATCCTAAACTAACAATACCTACAATCAATTTTTGTTAAAAGTAATTGCTTTTATTGATTGATTAAACATAAAACATATAGTAAAACTTCGAATCCAAAACAATAATGAAACTAGTTGCAAATACGATAGATAGAGAGACGAGAGAGTGCGCGTACTCTTGAAAAGTGGAGGATTTTAAAATGGTGCCTTTGTGAGATTCGATCTCCCAACCGTGAATACGCAGTCCACGGCGTTCATCGGGTAACGGTTGGGCACCGGCAGCTTTCAGGTCCTTGTCGTCCACCACCACTTCCATCGTCGTCGTCAGTTACACTCACCGATTCGACCTGCAGTTGAATTTTCGCTCTTTGAAGTCTGCTACTGTACTTTTTTTTTTCTATTATTCAAGTTATCGGCTGTGTTATGGAGCATCCAGAGACTTGACACAAAACGGTTCCGGGTTTTTCCCGGGTCAAATAATGAAAACTGGCGCTTTGAGTCCAGATAATGCCAAGGACAGTTAAAAACTGTTAGCATTTTTATTGCTAATACATATGTAGCATTTAAATCTTTATTTAAATTTCTTATAAAAACAAGATTTTTATTTAAATTTAATTTTGTTTTGTTAATTTTTTAAAATTATTACAATTAATTTAAGCTTGAGGGTGAATGATATAATTTAAACAACTTTTAATCACAATATTGTACGTGTAAGAGACATTTTTTCGAACCAATCTCATATTCTTCTTCATGTATGCTATAAAAGAAACTCATTAGTTAAATATTAATTTATTATCCGCTGTCTACAGTCAAATTTATATATGAGAAATTGTCTTCCATTACTAATTTGTAGCCAAAGTTAATTCAACCAAATATATATACTACAATATTGAAATTCGGAACACAGGTATCATCTATAAACAACTGAGGTCAATTTTTTTTTTTTTTTTGTTAACTTGACAAGTTAAGAAATCCAAACTATAAATCAACCTAGAGGCTTTCAGGTCCAAAGAAAAAGATTTTGAATTAACAGTCGGATATTCCTTACATGGACTCACATTTTTCTATAAATTTGATTGCTAATGAACAACTTTTGCTTGGAATGAGTGGAGAAGAAAAAGATGTAATCGTGATAAAGACTAATAAAATAGGTTTGGTGAGAAAAAAAAATCCAATTAAAGTGATTATTTATTAATATTTACAAATAGATTTGGGATTTTAGAGGATGTTGTAAAGACTTTTTATTGCATTTTATTTTATTTTTTACAATTCATTCAAGGTTCGGAGGAAGATGAAAAGACTCAAACTCAAACTCATAAGCTCAATAGTATAGGTGTGAAGACATATCGATAGGCTAACTTCACCCTCCACGTAGTACACTTTTAAATTTGTAACAAATTATGATACAATTACTCATTCACAATACTTTAATACACTTTTAAATTTTATATATTACGACTTTTTCCAGATTTTATGAGATTTTGTATGGAAGGGCCTAGACTATTTTGTATATATTCAAGCTTTTTTTTCATCTAATCGTGCATTTGTTGTATATATTCGAGCTTTTTATTCTTACATTCGAAGGTTTTTTTTACTCGATCCGAAATATTTTTAAAATACTGGACCTTGTTTACAGTTATTTATGAGGCATTTACAGTAAACAAATGTATATTTTTTGTGATTTTCCAGATGATGAATCGGTTGAAGGAAATGCTTAAAACTCCGGAGGAAAAGTGGTACGATGGTAAACTCACTCGCCACGATCATTTTGACGCCATTGGGGTTATAGACGCAATTGACCTGGTCCTTGCAAAAATTGTTGTTGAAGACCGTCGCCGGTTCAATGCGTCATGCGTTGGGCATTTCATGACGATGCATAGGCGTATGAAGTTTTCTGGTGGTGTCATCCATCGATTGCTTTTATGGGAGGTGCATCATACTGGGCCGGCAGATGAGATGCATTTTATACTGGGGAATCAGGAGGTGAGGTTCTCGAAGGTAGAATTCCGCCTGATCATCGGGATACGGTTTGGAGATGTACCAGACACGAGCTGGTATGCTATCGTGGACAATGACATACATCAGCGTTACTTTAGTGGTAGGGATGAGATTTCGTCCGGGGAGTTGAATGATGTTTTAAGCCTGGGTGACAAGGATATATATGAATCTCATCGGTAAACGGATCTTGGTGTGAGATTTGTATAGATAATGACCCAGTCTTATATGATCACATCATACAAGGTGTCTTCATTCTCATATCTCCATATGAATGATTCATGATAGAATCACCGTACATTACGGAATGGACCACAACTATAGATTAACCACAAATAAAGTATACAACTTTATTTGCTATCTATGGACTCTTTAGATTGCACGTCTCTTACTGTATTCATTCGTATATGACACTCATATACACAGTTCGAGATTACATCCGATAATCTTAGATGTTAAATATATGGACAAGTTATAAAATAAACAACACAGCAAGAATGAATTGAACTTTTCCTTATAGTTATTTCATAAATCCATTTACAAATTACATTTTTAGGGTATAAACCCCAACATCAGCTGGATTCTTTCTCTCTGCGATCTTCACAAGCTTTAACACTCCATCGTCGATTAACGACCGACTGAAATGATACCGCAATCCTATATGCTTGGTCCTAGAATGGAACATCGAATTATTGGCCAAGTGTATCGCACTCTGACTATCACTATGCAACACATTCATCACTTGCTCGAATCCCAACTCTACTAACAACCCTTGCAACCATATAAGCTCCTTGCTAGCTTCTGTCACAGCCACATACTCTGCTTCAGTTGCAGATATTGTCACTATCTTCTGCAACTGAGAAACCAAACTAATAACGGTACTCCCCATTGTGAACACATATCCGGTGATGTTCCTTCTGTGATCCACCTCTCTAGTAAAATCAGAATCTACATAACTTTTCAGCTTGAGTTCATCTCTCCTGAAGGTTAAAAACTTCTCTGTCGTACCTTGCAGGTACCTTAGGATCCACTTCACTGCTTCATAGTGTTGCTTGCCTGGATTAGACATGTATCTGCTCACAACTCTCACTGCATGGGAAATATCTGGTTTAGTGCAAACCATGGAGTACATCAGACTTCCAATGGCTTATACATATGGTACCTTAACCATGAAATCTGTTTCTTCATCCGTTTTTGGATACTGTTCCTTGGACAATCTTAAGTGACTAGCTAATGGTGTTCTAAGCGACTTTACATTGCCTATGTTGAATCTCTATAACACCTTATAAACATACTCTGCTTGAGATAGCTGCAAAGTACCCATCTATTCGTCTCTGCTAATCATCATTCCAAGGATCACTTTTGTTGCACCTAACTCTTTCATCTTGAACTCACTTGACAGTTGCTTCTTCAAGTCATTAATATTTTCCAAATCTACACCAGCTAATAACATGTCATCAACATAAAGTAGCAATATTATGCAACTCTATTTAACCTTCTTGAAATGGCAGTAATGGTCAACATTGCATCTAAAGTAGTCATTCCATTGCATAAACCCATCAAACTTCTTGTACCACTGTCGGGGAGCTTATTTCAAACCATACAAACTCTTCGTCAATCTATAAACCATATTTTCTCTGTCCTGTTCCGTAAACCCTTTCTGGTTGCTACATGTATATCACTTCCTCCAAGTCTTCATGAAGGAAGGAAATCTTCACATCCAACTATTCAAGATATAACCCCTTTGTTGCGACAATGCTCAACACTAACCGGATCGTAGTTAGTTTAATAACAGGAGAAAAAATATTGGTGTAATCCATACCTTCCTTTTACCGAAAGCCTTTGACCACCAGTCTCGCCTTGTATTTTTTGAAACCATCATGTTCCTCCTTGATTCAAAACACCCACTTGTTCTGTAAGGCTCTCTTTCCTTTAGAAAACTTGGTTAACTCCCAAGTTTGCTTAAATACAAGTGACTTCATCTCATCCTTCATTGCCAGCTTTCAATTGCTTGCATCTTCACCATGACATGCCTCATAATAGCATTCAGGTTCTCTCGCATCTGTCAGTAACAAGTAATGCAAGTACCTTCTATTTGGTACATGTAGGCGAGTGGATCTTCGCGGTGTACACTGCGCATGTGGGGATCTTTTCAAAACATTCAAAATTTAAAGATTCATAACTCCAATCGGACCTTGTAGTGCTGGAACTTTATTTTATGGTATAGGTTTTTCAACCTAGGGTTGCACACATTGCTCTTCAACTTTCTGATTACTACCATATTCCACGATCCTACCACCCTATACATCCTCTTACCCAAAGTACTTTGGCTCTTCTTGCTCAGACATATGTATGTTCATGTCCTTGTACATGACATTCTCGTTGAAGACAACATCTCTACTCCTAATCATCTTTCGATTTTGGTCATCCTAGAGTTTATAACCAAACTTGTCTTCACCATAACCTACCAAGCTGTACTTCACTGATTTGGCGTCTAACTTGCTCTTTGAGTGATCACCTACATGTACATAAGAAACACAACCAAACACCTTTAAATGAGAAAGTTTTACCTCTATCTTAGTCCAGATTTCTTCTAGTATAGTGAGGTCTAAAGGCTTTGACGGTCCTCTATTGATCAAGTATGCTACTGGATTGACTGCTTCTGCCCAGAACTGTTTTAGCAACCCTGATTGTAGGCGCATGCTTCTGGCTCTCTAAGTCAATGTCTTGTTCATCCGTTCTGCTATACCATTCTGCCGAGACATTCCTGGAACAGTTCTTATGAGCTTTATCCCGCTCTGGTAACAAAACTTCTTGAACTCATTATCTTCGTATTCTCCACCATTGTTTGAACATAGCTTCTTAATCTTTAAACCTGTCTCATTCTTAACCATATCTTTCCTTTTCTTGAAAGCCTCAGACACATCAGACTTGTGTCTTAAGAAGTAAACCTGTATCTTTCTAGGGTGATCGTCGATGAATGTGACGAAATACTGTTTACCCTCGTTTGATGAGATTGAAGTTGCAAACATCGGTGTGCACTAATTCCAATTTCTCATTTACCGGTGCTCTTCCAATCCTCTTGAAGCTTACTCGTTTCTCTTCCCAAGAATGTAGCTCTTATAGAAATCAATCTCAACGGATTTTAACCATGACAGTTTACCTCTGGAATGCAGACAATTCAGTCATTGACTACTCATGTGCCTAAACCTCTAGTGCCACAAATCCGGATCCTCGATCTCTACCCTCCGCCACTACGGCAGAACCATACCCTTCGGTAGTTGTGTAAAGAGACTCATTCTTAGTTCCTCATGCGATTGTCATAGCTCTTTCGAGATCTTCCACTTGTCACCTGTGAAAGTCGCCACATAACCGTCTAACGCTAACTGCCTTATGGAGATCAAGTTCTTCCTCAAGTCCGATACGTGTCTCACGTTATCGAGTTTCCAAACTGACCCATTCAACTGAATCTTCACATCTCCCTTCCCAAAAATGTCGCATGCTTGATCCTCACCAAGATATACCTTACTTAAATTTTTGGAGACATAGTTCTCAATCAAATCCCTAAGTGAGGTGGCATGGAATAATGACCTTGAATCCAACACCCAAGATTCCGTCTTACTTTCCAATGAGCAGATAAGGCAATCATCAGACTCCTCTGAAATACAATTTGCACCGTTCTTGCCATCGTTCTTCTTGGCGGACCTACACTCACTCAAGTAGTGACCCAACTTGCCACGATTCCAGCACTAGATATCTTTCTTGCTTCGTTGCTGATTTCCCGAATTGTTGCACTGACGATTCCTAGACTTGGATCTTCCTTTTGACTTTGATCTACTCCATAGATTTTTGTTTTAATTCTTGTTTCTACCTTCCATGTTCAGTGCTGAAGATGATGCCCATGATCCCTTTTCAAGCATCCTGATCTCCTGGGTCATAATCATGTCTACGACCTGTTGGAAGACTAACTTTTCTTTTCCGAACGAGTTGGCAATTGATTGACATGTCGTACTCCAACTCTCCGGCATCTGGTCAAGAATTATGCTTGCCAACAACTCATCATCAAATACGATGGAAACTGAATTTAACTAATTTGTTACCTCATTGAACACATTCAGATGCTCAATGAAACTCTGATTTTCTGACAACTTCAGATTCACAAGCTTATTTATCAGATAGACCTTCCTTACTGAGGAAAGCTGCTCATATAAATTCGATAACGCCTTCATAAGATTTACCGCTCTCTTTTGACCCTTGATGTTGAAGGCTACTGATTTCGACAAACTGAGTCGAATTGCTCCCAGCGCTCTACTATCCAAAACCATCCACTGTGCATCGGTCATGTCCTTTGGCTTACGTTGCACCACCGAATTTTTATCGGACATGTCCTTCGACTTATTTACTATCGACAGATACAAGT
This sequence comes from Dipteronia dyeriana, assembly GCA_032871835.1. Taxonomy (NCBI): domain Eukaryota; kingdom Viridiplantae; phylum Streptophyta; class Magnoliopsida; order Sapindales; family Sapindaceae; genus Dipteronia; species Dipteronia dyeriana. The sequence goes on along the minus strand of CM065295.1, from coordinate 90,149,897 downwards.
CCTTTTGGTACAGATAATCTTCCAACTGTATCTTCCAAAAGCTAAAATTCGTATCGTTGAATTTCTCTATCTTGTATGTATCTTTCTCGAACCCCATTGCTCCCATTCAAACCACGAACGATAAACAATCTGAACTGGTCAACAAAAAAATTCAAATTGGGGTGAAGTCCGACCAAAATCTAAAACTTTCCGTTTCAATGTAAAAAGTACCGGATTTGGAAGATTTCATCATACTGAGTTTGCTGGTGCTATCGGTTTTCTCAAATTCACGACGGATCAGCATAGATCTGATGATAACCATTCGTTTCTTCAACACTTCGATGATTGATTTGAGGACTTTTCGGTGCTCGGTTGATGATGGCCTAGAAGACAATCTTGAAGATCGGCTTCTTCCGCTTCTATTGGTCATGGTGGTGTCGCTCAACTCGTCGGTGGCAACTGGGCCACGAAACCATTCCTCTTCAATCTTCGTCAACCGATTTGACCATTTTATGGTGATCTTTTGATAAAGGTCCAGAAGAAAAACTTGTAGATCGTCCTTTATGATTCTTATGGTGTGGGAGGTGACAACTCACTCTTCGTGGCCGACGGGTTACTGTTCCGGCGGTGGCTGCTTCGGCTGTGCGAGTCCTGTTTCGAACTCCTTGAACCTTGTGCTACAGAATCCTCAATTCTAAATCCTAACCCAGTACGCCCTAAATTTTAAAATCTGGCTCTGATACCAGTTGTTATGGGTGTATCGGCTTAGGGAATATGCACAATCAAACACATAAGCAAAAGAAAAATCAGAGACACGAGATTTTACATGGTTCAGCATGAGCCTACGTCCATAGAGCGCACCTGCACTCAACTTCCACTATGAAATCGATGTTTACAATAGTGTAGTGAAGCAATATCTCTCTCCTTACGGCTTTTAATATTCTTCTCTCTCCTATCTATGCAGCACACATTACACACAAGAATTACATGAGTATTTATAATAAGGTCTAGCCTAAAACTAGTAGTAATACTTTCTCAAATAAAATAATAAAACACTTTCAATTGTGGTGGACTTGCCATTGGCCTGAGTTTTTCACATAGAATAATAGATGGTTTCACATGTCTTTTGTTCACAAATGGATGGGAAAAGACATGCAAAGTAGGGAATATAAACGATGCCAACGTCCCAAATTTTGAATATGGTATTCTCTTCTTACCAAGAGATCATACAATCATGGGTAAGCTTCCATCTCTTTCCATACATCTTAAGTTGTTACAAGAAGGTTTGTGTTCAATGCAAAAACAATATCAAAGCTGCGAGCTGATGTTATGATCAACTGATGTTATGATCAGCAGTTGTGATTAAAAAAATGTCATAACTCCTTCAACAACAGAGGTACTAATAGCGTTGATATGGAGGGTTCAAATCAATGCAGCATGAATAAGATACGGTTTCCTAAGGACTTCTTTACTATCAGTGACATTAAAATTGAGAGGTAAAACATTCAAGAAACTACCCGAGAATTGTTGTGGAAACATTATAACGGTGGGCACTGCATGATTTGAAGAAGTAGAGAAGACAAAGATGATCATAACGAGGTTGAATAATGATTTGTAGATAAAGTGAGGGATGCAATAAGGAACGCCAGTGTGGAGTTTGGAAAACCAAATGAAGATAAAGATGAAGATGGGTTCTTCTCGAAGTTGATAAAGAGATCTTGCATAGATGTAGCTGAAAAAGTTGAAAAAGGGGTGGGAGATATGCATAGATTTAGTAGTTTGAGAAATTACCCAATCTATGAAGTTGATTTTGGTTGGGGAAAGCCTGCTTGGGTGAGTTTACACAGAGACTTTATAAAGGGGTTACACTTGTAGACAAAAAAGGTGGTAATGGAATGGAAGTATGAGTGACCATGGATGAGAAAGAAATGATTTATTTCTAAAATGATCCAAATATAACAATGCCAGATGCCATCCCCATCCCAGCCTCCAAAATCTAGTTGGCATCTTGAGTCTTGTGTTCAATTGGAATTATTATATTTTTATAAATTGCTTCGTTGAGCCTATTAGGATCTTTGCAAGTAAGTTGATTTCATATATTATTTATAATTAATGAATCTATTTATGGCGAGCCTTTTCGTTCTCCTGGGTTTTTATCTGCTTTCCATATTAATCAAGACTCGAGAGTGACCCCTTGAAACCTATATTTACACCGGTATAAATAGAATATTAGAAGTTAGGTTATTTATATGGAGTTAAAAGAATACATGCTGCAACATCAGAGAGTGGGTGGTTTCGAAAAAGATCCTATGGAATATCTGGAGAGGGATTCAGAAGATATCTAAGGATCAATAGGGAGACCCGTTGGTTATATTCAAAAAAGAACTATGGAATATTCGGGAGGGAGTGTACTGGGAGGAGGATCAGGTGAATGTTGTGAGTTGAGAGCCATAATGTAAAGCTCGTGCAGTTGTGATCTTGGGGACTTAGTAAAGTTCCGAGGTTTGGGGTTTGGGGTTTGGGGTTTGGGTTAGAGAGAATCCTAGAATATATGGTTATAACAATTTATCATATAGTGAAACTTTCTCTATCGTCTTGATGGTCCGTGGTGTTTTTTTTACCTGATTTAGGTTTTTCACATATATCTTATTTTATATCATTGTTTATTTTCTCTTATCTAGTTCTTCTACTAATTATGCGTTATGAACGGATATGCGGGATATTATGCATATCGCTTCACACGGTTCAAATTCCCAATAGGTTTTTCAAACTCTGTCTCATATTTGTATCTCAATCTTTCTTGGCTTCTATCTCTCTCTTTTCTTTCGTCTTTTTATTCTTAATCTATTGCTCCCTTTCTCAACTACTACTTCTGATCTCCCATATCTCTTGTTTTCTTTCTCTTCCAATTCTTCTCAATTCCCTATATTTCTATCCTTTCTTCTGTTTTGTTGTTATCTCATCCCTCTATTTCTCTTCTTTCCCCTCGTACTTCACTTTTCTCTCCATTATTTCTCATGAGCTCTATATCTCTCCTGCTGCACCTAATTTCTTGCTGCACCTAATTTCTTTCAAACTCTCATATTCTATCTCTTTGATCTGGTATAGATTCTCAACTCACAAAACTTTATCTTCATATCTCTTCCAATTCCTCTAATTTCCTTTTATTTTTTCTTTATAATATTTTCCTTTATAATATTTCACGCCTCATTAGACCTCACGTAGTCACGTCTCTTTCCTTCTTTTTTATTCTAACTTTTGCCATCACTTCACCAACTATTGCCGTCTAGCTCTCGCCCAACTTACCACCTTGCCTCGTACCATGTTTGCCACCTATCATTCCCTATATTTATTATTTAAATAAACCATTCGGTTGGATCAACTTGGAATTTGGTTGGATGTTTCGGGTTTGAGTCATGTGTTTGGATTTGAATTATGAATTTGGGTAAATTTATGGGATTGAGGTATTATATATTATAATTATGTTGTTTAATTGCCAAACCTTAATCCGAATTAAAGGAGAATATGATAGGGTTTTGGGTGCTTTATCATTGATCATTATAACAATTAAATCCAACACGAGCCAAAGTTATTATTATTATTATTATTATTTTTACCCGGATATTTTTATACTCCTTAATTACAATATTTTAAGCTTAGCATTAGTTTTGTTATCAATTTCAACTAATTAATGACTATATTATTGGAGATTATATAAATGGATAATTACCTTGGTGACCATCAACTTATGCCACTATTATCAAATGGCCATCAAATGGAGAATTGATTTTAAAATGGTCATTTTTAGTAAACATTATCACCCTAATGATCAATCCATCCAATGAGTGATATTTTGGTACATAAGGGGATGCCATTAATTTATTGGAAATCAATTTTTCTTAACTATATTTAGTGTGTATATATGTATAGCATATCTTAGACATATATATAATTTATTTTCAACTTATCTTAAATATATATTTTAGAATTTTTAGATTTTATAGCCGTAATTTTCTCAAAAATGAATATATATATATATATGAGAAAATACCCATTTTAAGAAAAAAAAAATAGGTTTATTGTTTTTACCCAACATTAATATTTTTATTGTTTTTATCTAATAATTGGTTATGAAGACTTAAATACCCATCGTTATTTTATTTACCTCTTTTATCTACTTTGGTCAGAATCATTTTTTTTCTTCTTTCTATCTCCTCCTTTCTCTCTTCAATCTCCACTTTATCTCTCTCTTTCTCTCACACCTTCGATCCTCTCTCCACCACTTTTTTTGTTGCAATTAGATCTCCTCGCTCGTGCCTCTCTCTTCTTTAATCCAAGCATTTTTTTTGTTCATCTTCTCTCTCATTTGATTTGCAAATATGAGTTGTGGTTTGGATTTAAGTGTTAGTTATTGATTTTAAGAGTGGTTGTGGTTGTGGTTGTGTTTAAGTTTGAGTATTGTTTGTTTAAAACAAATTCAGATTTTGTTTTGTTTAATTTTTTTTCTTCAGACTTTTAAAAATTCCAGGCTTTATTGATTTTGAACAATTTATTGATTATGTTTCCAGATTTAAAAAAAAATTGCAGATTATATTTGTTAATTTTTTTTTCAGATTTTTTTTTGTTTACAAAAAAATTCCAAGTTTTTTTTTATTTTGAAAATTTTCCCGATTATGTTTGTTATTTTTTTTCCAGATTATGTTTTTTTTTTAATTTCCTTTTTCCAGATTTTGTTCCATTGAAACAAAAATTCCTTACTAAAAAAACATTTATTAGAGATCCATTGTTTCCAAGATTTTTTTTTATGAAGAAATCTGAAAAATTCCCAAATCTATTCAAATATGGAAATTCTTTTAACACACCAGGTTACAAATTAAACACACAATGACAGACTAATTAAACATATAAAGACATACCAATCAAACACACCAGACGTAAATCAATCAATCAAACACACCTGACGTAAATCAATCAATCAAACACACCAGAGGCAGCTCAATTAAACACATTAGGGCAACATCAAATTAAACACACTAGGGCAACACAATTAAGCACATCCGAGAAGAAGAATATTAAAGGTCTGGGAAGAAGAATAAGAAAAAAATATAGAGATTTAGGAAGAAGAAGAAAAGAAAAAGAAAATAGAGAATTATTTTTGATAAAGAAGTGCATTTTTGTTCAAATAGTGGATATTTTGGTAGAAACAATAAAAATGTTAATATTGGGTAAAAACAATAAACCCACTAATTTTATGGTTAGTTTTAAAGTTCTCTCTCTCTCTCTCTCTATATATATATATATATATATATATATATATTTCAATTTATCTCAAATATTTTTTTTCGAATTCTTAGATTTTGTAACCTTAATCTTCTCAAATATATATATATATATATATATATATATATATATAACATATCTCAAAAACACACACACACACACGTATATATATATACACGTGTGTGTGTGTGTGTTTTTGAGATATGTTATATGTATATACACACTAAATATAATTATTTGTCAAAAGAAAGATTGATTTCCAAACAACATCTAAAATAAATTAATGTCATCCCATTATTTATCAAAATGCCACTTATTAGATGTAATTAGATGCAAATATATGAAATTGGATGGAGTAATCATTAGTGCAATAATGTTTGTTAAAAATGATCATTTTAAAACCAATTTCTTATTTAATAATCATTTTAAAAATGATGGTATAAGTTGATGGTCATCGAAGTAATTATCCATTATATAAATATAGGAATTGAAATGAATACACTTAGGCCACGTTTGGCAACTGGGATAGGATAAGAATTGGCTTATTTTTAGTCTGATTTCCATGTTTGGTTAGACCAATGGGATAGGATAAAATTATCTCATTGGCCTGATTTATCCCACTGCAATGGGACTAATTAATCCCAACCAAATTTATGGGATTAATTTCTTTCCCATCACCTTAATTACACAAACACCCTAAACCTCACCATCTTCTTCATTTCGACTGGTTCTAGTTAGATTGGTGGTGAGTCGACACAACTGTGTTTCTTCAACTTAGTTGCTTGATGATGACTTTTTTTTTTAAAAAAAATATAACAACAAAAATATCTCATTAATACGATATCTGATTTTTTTTTGTTATGATACCGGATCTTAATAAAAAACAAAGTTTGAGATCAAAACATCAATAAAAAACCTTCTTGATCCAACTGAATTTGAACTATAATGTGTATGAGATGCTGGTAGGTCACATCAAGTGGGTATCAAATGTTGGTACTTCACCAACAGATGAGGAAGAAGAGGAGAGAAGAAGAAGAGAGAAGAAGAAGAGGGGTAGACGAAGAATCGAAGAAGAGGGGTAGACGAAGAATCGAAGAAGAGAAGATGAGAAGCAAGAACTGATGAATGAAAGAGAAACAAAAATGTATGGGTTTTGGTAAAATGCCCTCTTTGATTAGTCATGAGTCACCACCCACCCCACCAAATATATTGAATATTTTTTTTTAATTTGATTTTTTATTTTTATTTTTAGTAAGGGTAAGTTTATGTAATTTACAATTCTATTTTTAATCTTATCCTGTGTTACACCAAACACATGATTACCATATTTTTAATCCTATCATATACTGCACCAAACGTAAGATAACATTAAATTATGAATATTATCATCCCCCCCCCCCCAACAACTCTCTCTCATTGTTCTCTCTGCTCCTTCATCTTCAATTTTCATCACCCCTTCAACCCAGAAAAACTAGATCCTTATCTTATCAACATAATCATCATCTTCCAAATCATTCCCAACACCTAAACCCTAACTAATCAACAACCCTAGCCTTCACCACCATTTATCAGCCACCATCACCATCCACCAAACAAATATATTAAAAATAAAAATCTTATTCTCTCTCTCACCAAATTTACCATCCATCGACCTCTCTCTCTCACTCAATCTAATCCCTCTTCTACTATCAAAATATTTTAACAAGCCCAGAACTTCAAAGGAAAAAAAAATCTTCCATCTTCTCCTTCAGTTAACTAATCCACCACAACTTCAACTCAAACACAAACCACCATAACCCAAACTCTCTCTCTCTCTCAATCGATATCATATTTCTCTCGATCTCGTGTCTTTAATTCTGCCGTCGTGATGTTTGATGGATACAGGTGCTAGTTGGGTTTGATGACTGATGTTGAATATGGTTATTATTAATTTGGGTTTCGACCGGTCTGATTTGATGATGATGGGGTTTATGGTGGTGATGTGGTTCGGTTCTAGGTTTGGGTGGTGGTGATGATGTTGGTCTGATTATGGGTAGTGGTCTGGGTTTGATTTTTAATTGAGTTTTTTTTTAATGATATGGATCTGGTATCTCATGGTAAGATTATGAGATGGATTTTGGTGGTTTGAATTTAAATTGATTTTGGTTTAATTTTGTTTTTATTTTAAAGACATGGATTTGATTGGATCTCTATCGGATTCATAACAATTTGTCTCCTTAACTTTTTTGTTTGATTGATGATAGAGATATGATTTTCTTATCTTCAAACAAAAAGTCTGAGTTTTTTTTTTTTGGATTTCATGGTTTGTTGATGACAGGAAAAAAAAAATCTGGATTTGTGTTTGTTTTTTCCTTTTCTTTTTACAATGGGTTGGGTTCTGGTTCATGATGCTCTGGTGATGTTTGTATTTAGGGGTGAATTTTGATTAAATGAGGAATTTTTTCTGGTATGATTTTGATTAACTAGGATGATTCAAAAAAAAAAATCAAGAACATCATCTTTGAAGTTCTTGATATAATTGATTTTTTTTAATGTTTTTTATTTTTTTAATTTATAATTTGTTTTTGAAATTAAATAAAAATATATAAAGAGACATCTCCACCGTCCATTTTAAGATGGATGGCGAGGATTTTTTTTTCAATTATGTTTTTATAATTTTTTGTTTTATATTTTTTAAATGTATTGTTTACTTAATAAATATTTTAGGGTTAAATGGTCATTTGACCGTGAGACTGACGGTCAACACTTTTTTTTGGATGGAAATTCTAACAGAAAGAGGGGGCTTTACAATAGTTTCATTTCGGGGGGGACCGACCAATATGGGCAAACCATGTCCTTATCTTTTTAATAGGATAAAGGTGAGGGGATAAAACGATCTTTTTCCTTAAAATTAATTCAATCATATCTTATCTAATCCAATAATATCCTATAAAAATAATCATATCCTATCCCGTGCATCAAACGGGGCCTTAATGCTTTTATATATTATATAGGTACAATTATTGGAGTGAAGCAAGGATACATTAATAAAGGGAACAATAATATTGGAGTATCATTAATAAAGGGAACAATACGAGCTGTCCAATAGTAATACCGAGAAGGAAAGGTCATTCAATTATACGTCATACATGATCGGTATTTCCCCTTCATTATTGCAATATTGCTTCGCTAGAATAATTTTATTTGTTTAAAAGCTGTAGGTTCCAATCCTTGAGCATTGAACTTGATCACCAAAATCTATCCAGTCATGGAGATGGAGGTTCAAATTATTTCCAAGAAATTGATTAAACCATCAGTTCCAACTCTTTTTCACCTCCACAACATGAGTATATCATTCATGGATCAACTTCTTCCTCCACTATACACGCCTTTGATTTTCTACTACCCGGATCACACAGTTAAAAGTTTCCAAAGACAAAACCAGTTAGAGAAATCGCTATCCGAGATCTTAACCTTGTTCTACCCACTAGCAGGAAGATACATCAAGGAAAATCTCTCGGTTAGTTGCAAAGATGAAGGGGTCGAATATATTGAAGCTCTCGTTAATAGTCAGCTATCTCCGATCCTCCTTGGAGAATTTGAGACCAAAGAGTTGAATTGTTTTCTTCCTGATGAACTAGAGGAGTCCGCTACAAGTCCATTAGTTGCTATACAAGTAAACATTTTCAACTGCGGTGGACTGGCCATTGGCCTGCGTGTTTCGCATAGAATAATTGATGGCTTCACTTGGTCTTTGTTCATGAATGGGTGGGCAAAAGCATGCAAAGTAGGGTTAAATGATGTAACTAAACCCAACTTTGAATCTAGTATTCTCTTCCCACCAAGAGATTTATCCGGGTTTCAATTTCTACACTCACCCAAAACCAAATCTCATGAACTTGTCACGAAAATGTTTTCGTTCGATGAAGAAACAATTTCCAGGCTGAAAATCGAGGCTGGTTGCAAACCTTCAACAACAGAGGTTTTAACAGCATTGATAATGAGGGCTAAAATCAATGCTGCTGCAGCTCGAGCAAGAAACAGAACCTGTCTACTTCTACTGTTAATGAACTTGAGAGGCAAAACATTCAAACAAATACCAGAGAATTGTTGCGGAAACATTTACACACGGATCACTGCAAGATTTGAAGCAGACGAGAGCAAGATATTAGGGTTGAATAACTTTGTAGATCAAGTGAGGGATGCAATAAGGGACACCATGATGGAGTATGCGAAGAAAGAAAACAGTGATGAAGATGGGTTCTTCTCCAAGGTTGTGAAACCCTGCATAGACATAGTTGAAGAAACGAGAAAAGGAGAGATAGATGTTCACGTGTTTAGTAGTTTGATAAGTTTACGTTTTCATCAAGTGGATTTTGGTTGGGGGATGCCTCATTGGGTGAGTATGGGAAAAATGTCTTCTAAATCGGTTTTCTTCATAGCCAGATCAAACGATAGTGGTGATAAAAAAGGATTAATTGAAGCATGGGTGACCATGGATAAGGACGACATGGCTTTTTTTGAAAAGGATCATACTATAGTCATGTCAACTAAGCCGACCAGCACGAAAATTGCAATTGCCATCCCCATCCTCCGGCCCAAAATCTAGGTTTTTTTTTTTTAGGAGAGACGTGACTCGAAAGAACAATGTAAGTGTGAATGGTATATGATTAGGCACTAAGCTAACCTGCTCTTTGTCCCCCAAAATCTAGTTGGAAAAATCATGATATATATCTTTGTGGAAATGGTGATGAATGTCACCTTTTTTTTGTCACTTGCAGTGATGTCACCGTTATAATAAGATAAGTTTAAAAGGCACCTATTATGGTAAACCGAACCCGCCTATGCCTATGCCTATGCCTTTCTCGTTGAGGGTCTGTTTCATATCCCTCACTGTCACTGGGCCTCAAACCCCCAGCAACGGGCTCAGATCCCTCACTGTCAATGGTCATGTCTGTACCACTGATCCCGCCTAAGGTGGTCTGATCAGGGACCTCAGGCGGCATATCATCCATGTCATCTTCTATATACAGGCTCCCCCCTCGTCTAGCCAGGCATAGTACGGTGCCTGTCTCTCAGCTGGTGTCGGCACCGGTTCCTTGATCGCAAACATCTGAAATATTAGTTAGAACAATGTCATTGTACAAATACTAACTAAAAAAACATTAACAAAATAAATACATACTCTGACTTTGAAAATCTTTGCTAGCTTGTTCCCTCTCGGTTATTTGGTCAACTCCTACTTCAAAATGCGGGTAGTCAGATCAGTAACCCTCTGGACATCGACCTCTTTGGCCAAAGCAGTGATCACCTCCAAAGCAAATATCTGCATCAAAGATAAGTACGATAAGTATCCATACAATTTTGGGCACCAACAATAAAGTACAATTTGTAGTTCGAACTTCTTACCAACAGGGCATGAGATAGACCGTATATGTTGTAGGTCTCCACCCTGTGTACGTCATCGCTATTTTTCTGTTGGCATCGCTCGAACCCGTCTCTTCGCCCGTCAAGCACATGCTTGAATGAGTGAATAAAATGCCTGTACAAGTGGGCACCCCACGGGAACGCATCGAATGCATCGAGCTCCTCAACCAGCCGAAACTGCCAAATTGGAATCTTGAATCTCTCATCCACCCCCATCAGTATCCAGTTCAGCATATATAAGAGGCAGAGCTTGACATCATCGTACGTCTTTTTGAAATCTGTGCCGGTGACAACACCCCTAATCTGCTCCAGCGACACCTCCTCGGCTCCAGGAAAGTACCGCTCATGTATGCCATTCTCCACTGCTGCATACATGGTGGTATCTGGTACAACTCCAAACCGCAGTCCGGTGATCAGGCAAAATTCCACCTTCGAAAACCTCACCGACTGGGTTTCTAACATGAAGTGCATCTCATCTGTGGGGCCGTTATGATGGAGCTCCCTCAAAAGCAACCGATGGATAATACCACCGGAAAACTTCATCTCCCTATGCATCGTCAAGAAATGCCCGAAACATGACTCCATGAACCGCCGGCGGTCTTCATCTGTAAATTCTATAGGGACACGGTTCAACGCGTCATTTATATGGGCGAGGGCATCAAAATGGTTGTGTCGTGTCAATTTGCCCTCGTACCAGTATCCTTCTGGAGTTTTAAGCGAATCCCTCAACCTAATTCTCATCTGCAATGTAACAGAAATACAACATCAATAAACAAATTTTTTTAGAAAAGCTCGATCCCATTAAAAAAAGCTCGATTGATTTACAAAAAAGCTCGATGCCTTTTCAAAAATGTCCGATCCCTTTCAAAAAAGCTCGATTGCTTTACAAAAAAGCTCGATTTCTTTTCAAAAAGACTCGATCCCTTTCAAAAAAGCTCGATCCCTTTTAAAAAAGGCTCGATCCCTTTTAAAAAAGGCTCGATCCCTTTTCAAAAAAGCTCGATCCCTTTCAAATAGGCTCGATCCAATTCAAAAACAGCTCGAACCTATTCAAAAACAGCTCGAACCTATTCAAAACAGCTCGAAACATATTCAAAAAAGCTCGATTCCTTTTCAAAATGGCTCGATCCAATTCAAAAAAAGCTCGATTCACTTTCAAAAAAGCTCGATCCCTTTTAAAAAAGCTCGATCCTTTTTCAAAAAAACTCGATCCCTTTCAAATACGCTCGATCTAATTCTAAATCAGCTCGAACCTATTCAAAAAAGCTCGATCCACTTTCAAAAAAGCTCGATCCACTTTCAAAAAAGCTCGATCCCTTTCAAAAAGGCTCGATCCCTTTTAAACAAGGCTCGATCCCTTTTAAAAAAGGCTCGATCCTTTTTCAAAAAAACTCGATCCCTTTCAAATACGCTCGATCTAATTCTAAATCAGCTCGAACCTATTCAAAAAAGCTCGAAACCTATTCAAAAAAGCTCGAAACCTATTCAAAAAAGCTCGATTCATTTTCGAAAAAGCTCGATTCATTTTCGAAAAAGCTCGATTCATTTTCGAAAAAGCTCGATTTTCCAAAACCTAATTTTCACGAAAAAAATAGCTCGACTAATCAAATAACTCGATTCTCTTAAAAAAAATCTCGAAAACCCAGATTTCATCTTCCTCAACTGATATTCAACCAAATTACAAATCCTAACCTAAACCACAACCATTTTCACATCTCTATTTTAACCTGTTTCTACAATTCCTATAAACAAAACTCAATTCTAACATGTAATGCAAGTTAACAACAACAAAAACGAGGAAAAATAACCAATCTTACCTTTGTCAATCGCAGCTGTTCCGGTCACTTCACCGTCGATTAGTTTCCCGTCGGTTTGACTGTTGCTTATCTCTGACTTTGAAAACGACAACTTCCTCACTGTTAAAATATTTCGGGGTATTTTTATCTCAAAGACTCTTTTGGTGTCTTTTAAACATACATTAGTAAAGTGGTGATATTTGCACAACACACCCCTCAAATAGTGCCAATAATTTATTGACCCCTATATCTTTTGTACTTTGTTTTATGAATTACTTGTTGATCTTATGTATATGCAATTAATAGAAATCTGGATTTGTGCTTAACAAGTGATAAAGCAGCTCGATTAAATAATTAATTGATGATGACTTATCTTAAAATTGGGTGAGAAATACTGAAAAGAATCCTCTGATGAGCTCCTTCCCTGTTGAACGGTGCTGAGTTTTAAAGGATCAGTTGACAAGTCTCCTTTTTAGAATTGGATGGTAAAGATTTATTCTTATCTTGTTTTTTTTTCCTCTTGTCCCTATTTTAAATACCTAACGACATTGTTTAGATCCCAAAATTCAATTAATCCCAAACTGTTAAAAGAACAGCGTCGTTTGACTCCAAAAACCGTGAGCCATTTTCGTCTTCTTCATTGATTTCCCCTCACATTCTTAAGAAGAAGAAGACTTGATAGAAACCATGAAAATCCACTTGAAGGAAATATCCAAAAAAATTGCCAGAAAATCAATTCTCGTTATAGGGAAGTTAACTCTCTATTGGATCTCGATTTTAATTGTTTGATTTCGTTTGAAGTATAGATATATAATTATTGTGGGATCTACCGGAGATTTCATAACATATATATGGTCGATTTGGACTTCAATTCTTCTTGTTTTATTTTTAATTAAAAAAAATCTCTTGCTTGAAGAAGTTTTTGGTTGAGAAGAAACAAGACAAACTGATGAATTATAGACAACCTGATGAATTATTGAAGTCCAAATCGAAAAAGGGGAACCCGAATCAACCAACAAATCCAAACGCCTCTACCACCACAAATCACATAACCCCCTCACTTTGTCTCTCTCATCTCAATACACTATTTTGCATCTCTGTTTTTTTTAATAAAGAAACTAGTATTATCTCTCTCAAATCCAAATCCACATTATTCAATTGATGAGAGAGAGTTATATCTAGTAATAGTTAATATTTTGTTTGGAATCCATTAAATTTAAATTCTTTGCATTTTTTTCTAGAATTTTGTGGATTTTCAAAAGCTTAGTTTGAATTACTTTTTTGATTACCAGACTTACCCAGATTATATTGCTGGAAAATATGTAAAGTTTGAGCCTTCGAAATGATGTGTGGGATATAAAACGGTATCGTTGGTATTTTAAACAGAAAAAAAAAAGATAAAATAAATCTTGACCATCCAATTTTAAAAAAGACATTTGTCAATTGATCCTTCAAAGCTCAATATAGTTCAACAAGGAAGGAGCTCAGTAGAGGATCCTTGTCCATTTACATCATATTTACTTTTATTTTTGTTTCTTATTTCTAATATTCTGTTAGGGCGAATCCAGTTATACTTTTTTTTTAGTACTCAATAAGCGAATACCTATTTTATTATAATAATAAACAAATCATAAACAAAGTTTTATAAACAACCTAATCCTAAATCAATTGTAATAATGAAACAGGCTAACCTAACAAAATAATAAATAAACATATAAAAAAGTGGAAATGATGAAGAAAGTCACATTTTTAAAGTTGAATTGCGATGATATCACTCGTTTAAAATGCATCTATTATGGTGAACTGTCGAAAATACCTTTAAAAGTTGTCTTTGTACTAGAATATACTCTATAAAAATGAAAAGTTGTATTGTCTCTAAAAAATTGTTGTGCGAAGATCGATCTACAACTCAAATCTGTTTTTTAAAAAATTGTTTAAGTCTTTCAAACTGTAAGTAACATTCCTTTATGATCTTATATTTACATGCATTTCTGAGTGATTTTACCATGCATTCATTCGTTTATGAACTTGTAAAACCCAGAATGTGATCGAGATTATTTTTTCTTTTTGTCGAGTTTTTTTTTGCTTATTCCCAGCTTTTTTACCACTGATCCGAGCTTTTTTGATACTGTTTCGAGCTTTTATGACAATGGTTCGAGCTTTTTTTCAACTGTTCCGAGAATATTGTTGCATTTGGAAAAAGGCTCGGACCATTTTATAACAAGCTCAGGCCGAGGAAAAAACTTCTTGGGAACTTGAAAAATAAGCTCGACGATGGCCAAAAAAAGCTTGATCATGCAGTTGGCAAAAAAAACTCGACCAGTTGCCTAGAAATTCACGAGTACTTATAAAAAAGCTCGATCAGTTACAACAAAATCTCGAGTACTTCTTAAAAAAGCTTGAGGTTTTTGAATTGTTATTTTTTTAATTAGATGTTTTTCTCGAGAACTTGATAAAAAATCTCGACGAAGTGCTAAAAAAGCTCAGTCATGCAGTTGGCAAAAATACTCGATTACTTGCTAAGAAAATCTCGAGTGCTTCTAAAAGAAGCTCGATCAGTTGCAACAAAATCTCTAGTAGTTCTTAAAAAAGCTCTAGGTTTTTTTTAATTGTTATATTAATTTAGATTAGATGTTTTTAACAGGAGAATGAATCTGGTGGGAATAGTCATATTTTACAATGATCGATGGGAGCAGTTACCCGACGAAAGTCAGAGGTATTTAGGTTTCGATAACCAAGGATTGTATGTGTCAAAGAATATGACATACGATGAACTGGTGTTGATCATGCAAACCGTTGTGAAGTATGATGAGAATAAATACAGTGTATCTATCGTTTCTGGGATTGCATGTCGTACATTTTTAAGAAGCGACAATGATGTTCAGTTTATGTTAGGGGAAGATAGAGTGATCCTTCAAGTATATGTTAGTCTAATTGAGAGACCAGCACGAGGTGTCATTGGTGAAGATATCCCTCATGGTGATAACACCCAATAATTTCGATAGACGATATGTTTGGATGTCAAATTGAGATGAATGATGTGCAGTTCAACCACTATTACAATGACTTCTACAATGACATGAACAATGAGGATAACACTGAATTGAATATTGGGTCGATTTATGAGTTCGGTGATGAGGTAAATTTTCATCCAGTAGATAACATAACGAACAATGTGAAAGAGGAAGAACCTGTCCCTACGGAAAGACATGCAAGACGTGTACAAAGATTTAGTTCCAGTACACCAGATATAGCTGAGACCTCAAAGGTCTGCCCTAATGTAACTCCATATGATTCTAATAGTGCCACAACGTGGGTTATTCTTGGAGCAGATTCATACTCGTTTGGTATGGGTGGAAGCAGGAACTTGGTAGAAGAAGAACCTACGAGCATGATATAAAAAGGGCAATTTTTTCCTACTAAAAAGGATTTGAAGAGACTAGTTGGTCATTTTACAATGTGGCAGAACTTCAAGTGGATGGTAAAAAGGTCCAATAAGATAACGTTACATCTGGTTTGTTTGATGGACAACTGTATGTGAAAGTTAAGAGCTGTGAGGAGAGAAGAAGGGACATATTTCCAAGTAAGAAGTTTTGTCAACAAACACACTTGTCCATTGCAGGAGATTCACCGTCGCCACCGATAAGCTAGTGTAGTCATAATTGGAGAAGTGGTAGCACCTAGACTTCAACAACAGTATGGTGGTCTCATGCTTCCGAATGACATAATCACGGATATGAAAACAATGTATGACATCCAAATCCCGTACAATAAGGCACATCAAGCCCTACATTATGCGTTGTCACTCACGTATGGAACGCATGAAGAAAGCTTCCAACTACTGTCATATTTCAGTTACGTGTTGGAATAACAAAATCTTGACACAATCACTGATTTACAGTGTTATGAAGATGGTAAATTTCTTTATTTTTTCATGTCGTTAGGTGTCTTACTTAGAGGATTTCAGAGGTGTATGCGTCCAGTTATTGCAGTAGATGGTACCCATCTGAAGGGAAGATTCAGAGGTGCAATGTTTGTTGCCACTGCACAAGATGAGAACGAACATGTGTATCCAATTACTTTTGAAACAAATATGGGAACGAACAGGTGTCACCCGTCTCTGTCTCTAGGACTAGAGTCTCGATCATGGGACGATGGACCATCTCTTGCTGTCTGTGATGTCGAACCCCACTAGTCTCGGACCAAGTCCATTAACTCCTGATGCTTCCTGATTCGGTCCATCTCACTTCTCTGGAGATCATCCCGTAAACCACGGACCGAAGCCTCCAATTGTTTGATTCTACGCTCCAGGCGACCTTGAAAACAATTACACATTGTCAGTCATGCAAATGTATATGCGTTTGAAACAAATAAATGTTAAACTAAAATTTGAACATACCTCGCGCTCCCCTCCAACGTCTCCTCATGATTTGATATCTTCAGCAGTATGTGCAGGCATCCTAAATCGTACCCGCATCTGCCTCCGGTGGCTCCGACAAGCTAACTCTGGGTCCGAATGCATCTGTTCACCTCCATGATGATGCTCCAGGTCTGAACCCTCTGTATCCTTCGGTCCAGCACTCACTGCATATGATATAGCCTCTTGTTCGATACTCAATGAATTCGCTATCGCCTCATCTATGCCCGCATAATATGGTTCACCCCTCTCAGCTTCAGTGGGCACCAATTTCGTCCTCACAAACATCTGAAATCGTTGTTAAAACGTTGTAAATATAACAAGTACTAACATTCAATTAAGAAACTTACCCGCACTATGAATATCTTCGACAACTTATCCGCCCTCGGTTGTTTGTATAACTCCCATTTAAGAATACAGGGAGACAAGTTGGTATCCCTCCTCCTCTCGAACTGGGTGCCAAGCTGGGGGATCACCTCAAAAGCAAAAATATGCATAAAATATGCATAAAATACAAGTACGTTAAGAATCCTTAATTTATTAAACAATAAATAACGTAAATATTGTAATTCAAAATTCTTACCAACAGAGCGTACGATAGACCGTAATTGTTGTACGTCTCCATCAAGTGTACATCAACACCCTTAGTCTGCTGGCGTCTCTCGAACCGTTCTCGTCTCCCGTAAAGCGCATGCTTGAATGAGAATATCGAATTACTGTACACGTGGGCACCCCATAGGACCCGTCGAAAGCATCAAGATCCTCCACCAGCCGGAACTGCCAAACTGAAATCTTTACTCTCTCGTCCAACCCCATTAGTATCCAATTCAGTATATACAGAAGGTAAAGCTTCACACTATCGTATGCCTGTTGAAATTGGCCTAGGCTCAAAACATCTTTCAACTCCCCGGACGAAATCTCATCCCTGCCACTAAAGTAACGCCGATGTATGCCATTGTCCACGATAGCATACCGGCTCGTGTCTGGTACATCTCCGAACCGTATCCCGATGATCAGGCAGAATTCTACCTTCGAGAACCTCACCTCCCGGCCCAGTATGATGCACCTCCCGTAAAAGCAGACGATGGATGACACCACCGAAAAACTTCATACGCCTATGCATCGTCATGAAATGCCCAAAGCATGACACATTGAACCGACGACGGTCTTCAACAACAATTTCTGCAAGGACCAGGTTAAATGCGTCGTCTATAACCCCAATGGCATCAAAATGATCTTGGCGAGTGAGTTTACCCTCGTACCACTCTTCCTCCGGAGTTTTAAGCATTTCCTTCAACCGATTCATCATTTGGAAAATCATAAAAAATATACATCAATTTACTGTAAATGACTTCTAAATAACTGTAAACAAGGTCCAGTATTTAAAAAATATCTCGGATCGAGTAAAAAAAACTTCGAATGTAAGAATAAATAGCTCGAATATATACAAAATAATCTCGGCCCTTCCATACAAAGTATCATAAAATCTGGAAAATGTCGCAATAGGTATGTCATATACAATCTCAATGATGACAATGATTGTTGATCTAGTGAAAAAGAAATCAGCTTGATATGTGATATGTACAAGGAAAACGATAACTCAATTAGTGTAAGTGTAGACCGTAGTAATATTAACCTTAATACTTGATCAAATAGGTTTGTTTATGCTACAAGCTTCATGTTATGATTTCAGTGGTCAGATGAGTGGTCATATGCATTGGACAGTGTTGTATTAAAGATTTTTCTCCCAATTCTGTGGAGGAAGCTACTTTACAAGTGAGCAAAATTGATAATTAAAATGGGAAATCAAGATGGAAACAAGAAGCTACATGAAATCTCTTTATTCAACCTGAGAACCAAAACAAATTGAGGCACATAACTAGCAGATACCCTCCAAATTTATGCAGGAAAGTTGCTCCACTTGTGAGTTGTGAGCAGAACTGCTAGTTAAAATGGGAAATCAAGAAGGAAACAAAATGCTACATGGAATACATTGCAATAGAGAGATACATTCCGTATGATATATCTCTTTATTCAACCAGAGATTCAGAGACAAAATCCCTGGTGAACCACCAAAATGTAATTTGAAGTATCCTTATCAATGTTATCTACAAGTTAAAACCAAAGTCCTCAGGCACTCAATATTGAATCGAGCAACAGTCAACCAGTTGTTGATCTATAGCACACTCCAGTGGTGCATGAATAAAAATAAAACTTACTGCAAACAGTTAGAAGGAACTCATACATCACACTAATTCAAACTTCAAAGCTATCTCTGAAAATTGTAGCCCGTTACACATTTATGGCCTCGAAATAACGTGCAGGTACTTTAGAGGGAGAAGATAATGCAGCTACATGCTTAAACTGTTCTAAAAAATGATTATCCGGTTCCAGTCAGATTAATATTTCCAAAGTAATAATCTTATGTCCTTATCTCTGCAAATTAAATTAATTAATATTGTAAACTATTGACACATGACCAAAGAGACACTAGCACTATCCATCCACTTAAAAGGATCCTCATTCCTCAGTTCTTTAAAGAGAGAAATTAATTAGATCACAAAACTGATACTATTAATCACTCATTTACTCTAGAAAACATATAATTTAAAAGAAAATAGAATTAGAATACCTTGTGTCGCTTGTATTTTCTCTTATTGCTTGCAAAGAGCTTATTCTTCTATTCATATGCAATTCATGAATGGCGAGGACAGTCATTCAACTGAGTTGGTTTATAACCTGAAAAGCATTGCAACACCATGCTCTGCAATATACGAAAAGATTAAATTCTCCCTAGCTTATAGGAAACTTTTCTGAATGGTTTTGAAGTCTATAGTATTACCCTATAATTACCAATTCATCATATAATATATCTCACTACCATGTAGATGCAAGTTATTTAAGTAGCTTTACTATTCACAGTTACTTTATGCCAATGTAGCTCCTATCATGCAGATGCATATTCTTAAACCTTTACTCAACTATGCAATTTTCAACAATATCAATGAACACTGTCACAAAACAAAGCATATACCATTTGCATTTTTACCTGTGTAAAGCCTGAAAGGCACCAGCTCGGGCTTCTCCAATAGCAAACCTTTATCGAATAAGCAACAGAAATCAACAGGAACGCAGTCCCCTGTGGTAGAATCAAAGAGAATGTTTTCCCCATGTCGATCGCCCAACCCCAAAATGTGCCCAACCATGGACCAAACTGCAGTAGTATGAGCAAAGGCAATCCGAGCCCTAAACCAAGGAGCAGGCTCAGAAAAAGTAGTCAAGAACCATTTATGGAATACTGGGGGGGGGGGGTCATCAGGAGGATCTTGGTCTTCAATGTCACTTCTTCTGGCATTTTACCTTGGCATTGATCATAAGTCCCTTTTATTTGAAGATTTGTCTTCTGCCATCAAATTTTCCACATTATATATAAATGTCTTGAAGTATATGCCGGAGTCCATGAGTATGGGGAACCCACTCCACCATACCACAATCCTCTGTTAGAGGGAAGGATTACTGCAAAGGTGCGAATATAGAGCTTCCTTCGACCGCATTCAGAATGCTTGGATAACAAACGATTTATCATTGCAGTGAACTCCATCATGCGGGCATCCTTTCGGAGATCATCCTTGGTTTTGCAGAGGAATGGACGTTCAATGCCAAAATTGCCTAGCGGAACAATCTGGAAAGGAAAACAGGCACTTAAGTAATGAAGATGTTGATTGCATACCATCCAGGTAGACTAACAGGAAAGTCCACAAAGAACATGAAAAGGGGATGACAGTAAATAGTAAATGTAATCAGAAAAACTCTCCAAGAAAACACATTCAAGCAATTATTTACTAAAAAAATTTAAAACCAGTAACCTTGAGGAACATACTTTCTTAGGTTGCTGAAGAGATGAAAGGATTTCAGCCTCATCAGCTATTCCTGATATTGTAGGAAGATCTGAGGCAGAAAAGATATTGGATGAAAGTAATTCAGGAAGATTTGCATCATACATTGGTAGACTAACAGTCGGTGATTATTGAGTTGGAATAATTAATCCTAGCGGCATCATCCTTTTCAGAGCACTAAATTCTGTTGACATATTAATCGTCCTTGATTTTGGCTGGCCTGGATGGAAGCGCAATTTGATTAAATGATCAATCAAGCTAGCAAACTGACCAAACAGATTGTTGCCACTGTTTCCTTGGCCACCCTCCTTTCGTGTTGCTTGTATTATTTCTACAGCCGCCTCCCGTGGCAAAGGAACCGTGGATTTGAAACTGCTGCCATAATCCATAGGCCTTGCTATGGGTATTGCCTGAGAACAGAGGTTATATTGTGTTTAACTAACCTTACAATTTTCTTCATTCTGGTGGCAAATTCTAGAAACCAACCGAGGCAACACTGTGAACCACTGATATGTAGGAAAATCTTTCAAACAGCCTCGGATAATACTCATTACCTGCCGAGTACAAGAAGAAAGAGGGGTATTAATGTATTATTGTACCGAGTATTAAAAGAAACATGACTTCAATGAGTTTGGGAAAATTTAATACTATGAAAGTAATTTTGAAGTATTTAAATACCTTTCCATTGATATTTTTCAAATCTTTATTAGAGATATGGCCACTTCTTCGATAAATGCTCCCAAAGTCAAACCACAAAGTTAGAAACCTTGGAAGAGCTTGAAAGAGGTTTTTATGGCCCCTATGAAGCACCTTTTGCATAAAATAACAGCACATCAAGTAGAATACAACACCAACGCTTTTCAGTGTTAGAATTTGAAGAAGCAACAATAACAGAAGTTGATGGCATTACCCTGGAACCAGTTCTGAATTATCTTCTTGGCGTTTCCTGGCATCAACAAGTACTTCATCACAATATTTAGCCATGTAGAAATATCCTTTCTCCCATGTGGGCTGCAGTTCCCTTACCCTGGAATAAAAGAGGAGGGTCCTCACAATATCTCGTTTCTCGTTCAATGATTGAGTATCACAAAGTATAGGTGGTAATTTCAGTGGAACAAGTGAAAGGCTAGAAAGTGATGATATTGTGGCAGAACCTACAACTTTGACAGGCGTATTCAGGAGACATTGTTGCAGCTCTGCAATGACACCATCAGATCTCTTAGTACTCCAAAGAAGCTTAGCATTTTCCATGTGAACATTAGGAGCACCGGAAGCCTGAGCTTCTAGAATTGCTTGGTTTGGAGTCTCGTAATGACCAGCCATTTGACAGAGCTTTGCATACTGAATCCAGCAATTCCCAACTTGAGCACCAAGACCACTTACACCAAATACCAGTCTCCAGAAAGCCAAAAGTGGTTCTCTTGCCCACAGAGTGATGGTTGAGTGAATCTGAGTCAATTTTCCCAAATTTCCATTACTTCACAGAATTTCAAATCACTCGGATGAAATGATTTCTCTAAGAAAGAGTCATTATCAAGAAGAACATTGAAGTCCTCTAGCTCCTATAGTAAGTTAAGTTTTACGATGAATTCATAAGCCCGCATGTAGAAATCCATGCCTGCAGCAGCCAGAGGAGCAAATCAGAGCTTGTTTCGATAGTCCAACTAGCAACCCAACTGAGGAATCATCCTTCTTCATCATTGCCTGCAGAATCTTAACAACATCCATGTCAAAGGAAGCATTACTCTCAGAAATGCTAAAAAGTAAACCTTCCTCATCAGCCCCACTAAGGTACTCATCCATCAAGTGCCACTGTCCAAGCCTCCATGCTGCCTGCACACCTTGCATGCACCATGTTTTCTTGAACTGCGGTATCCTAGAAATCAAACCATCCACATGAGTGACCATGGCCTGAAAATGGAACATGTTTAATAAACAGTTAAGCACATCCGAATGCCTCTGAACAGATTTGGGCTCCATTTGCAAGGCCTGCTCATAAGAAGTTAAAACTTCAGGCCAGTTACCTGTTTTTTTGTTTATCATGGGTTCATCTTGTGAACTTAATGATTTACGTAAGCATCCCAATCCAGATAGGCCATCAGGCTCATCCCGACTGCTGTAAACTTCCATTAGGAACAAAACATCCTCATCCTCAAAGATGCCACTGATCGGGACACGTCGTTGCAGTGTCATCAAATATAAACATTTAAGTTCGGCATCGCAAGGGCGCAAGTCATAGAGACTAGCACATCAGCAAGCAAGAGATAGATCCATAGGGAGGTGGGGTTCACCGATCGTCTCTAGTTCTAACTATTATTATAACACTCCAAGCGGACTCGTGTGTTGCGTATGCAGAAAAGTGAATGATAATATAACTAAATAACTTATATAAATAATATATACAATGATAGATGGAATGGAGATATGCATGAAATGTGGTTACACTAGGAAAACGACTCAACCGTGACAATCCTCCTAATTACGTTCTAAACTCACCTAATCCTCAAATGTGCAAGTATATCATAGGCTCGTATCCCCTTAATTAATCTATGATCTCTCTCAATGTCTTAGAGATAATATCCATATATACCCGAAATTTCTCTCGAGCAATCCGGACAATATATATGAATCCATTAAACACGTGGAATACAAATCGAACCCTATACTCTAGTCTAGTGGTTCTAGCACTTTCTAGTCAAGCATAATGAATGTTTATCTAAGCATTGTCAAACACGTCTCCTCTCGGTACATAGCATCTAACTATGGATCAATTAAGCACAAGCTTTAAGCATTCAAAACATCCATATAACTATATAAGCACAAAAGAAATGTCGGTGGTCTTTACTTCTAGGTCAAAGATTCGGTTTAGTTAACTCTCTAGGATGGCTAAACATGGGAAACAAGTTTACCTAACATCGACATGCAACAAAGTGATTGTTATAACATTAAGAACATTCTATTTATATTAAAAGTTCATCCTCTTGATTAAGGAATTTTCCCACAATCAATTTATCACCCAATCCTGTCACGTGGATGGATAATCGTGTCTTAATACAAAGACCCATTAAGAACAAGGATATGAACCAAGGTCAATTTAGCAACTAAAAGTCTAAACTGAAACCTTTTCTACTCTTTGGGGCTAAAATCCCTATTACTCAAATTATTCAATACATGGAATTTCAAGTCATCCATCAATCAATCAACAATCATAGGTATCTAATTTCTACTATAAATTACAACTACTCCTAAACCCAATCATGGACACGTATTGATTTCTAACAATTCATACGCATACATATCATATTAAGAGCATAAAAACACATATATCAAAGAGCAAAACAAAATCCAAATGAATTTAAGAACAATCAATACATTTATTATACAAGTGTAGGTTTACAATATCCCAAATGGTGATTACACAATTAAGAAAACAAGAAATACAAAGAGAATGAGTAAAAGGAGTTAAAACCCTTGAAGAAAACCCTCCAAGAGCTCCTTTCCATGCCTAGCTCGAATTTGGTCATAGACCCCTTCTATTCTCCTTGCAATCTACTCTAAATTGTGATGGAGGAAGTGAAAAAGGGCGGTGAAGGTGTATAGTGAACTCCCATGGAGGAAAATCCTCCATAGGAGCTTGAATCTCTCCTTCCTTGGTGAAGAAGATGGAGAAGTATGAAGAAGATGAAGAGAAAAAGAGTTTGGGCGTGAGAAAGAGGGTGAGAGGTCTGCAGAGAGGAGAGAAAATGGGTTATTTATAGGCTTAGAAGTTAGGGTAAGATATTGGGGTGAAAAGATAAGAATACCCTTTAAAAAATGGCCAAAAAATGGCCAAAAAATGCATTTCTGCCCATATATGCGGTACGTTACGCGGTACGCATCAACAGGCATACCGCACATCACTTTTGGAACCTGCTGCCAAAAAATGCGGTACAAAGTGCGGTACGCATCAACACGGCGTACCGCACATATCTGTGCACCGTTACAAAAACAGTCATAACTTTCTCCAAAAACCTCGGAATCACGATCTGTAAAGTGCGTTGGAAAGATAACTTCTGGGGATTTCCGAAAAGTGGTAATGGTCGATGTAGTTCGATCGGAGGAGAGAGATATGACCTTCCAAAGTTGGGGTGGCTGCACAAGCTATTCCAAGTTCTGCCATTTAACCTCCAAAACTCTTCAATTGAGCTCAAATACCTTCCGTAGGGAACATGTACCTACACAAGGCTCACAAACACATCAAATACCAAAATATACTTGAAAACAAGAACAAAAGATAGAAAATAGAGACCTCAAAAGGTATATAAATCGCTCCGATTAGTCACTTCTCTCGACTGCTGGACTGAAGGAACCCGACTTTTCCGCTCATGACACCTGAATGAAGCCCTTGTAAGGGTCACCTTGGGAATCACAGTTAAAAGCTCCTTAACATATTTACACTGAATAAGGAGCTGCTTCTGATCTGACAAAGAAGTTGGACTTGAATTCTTTGATTTAGATGCCTACTGTTTAGAAGCTGATGATTGCAAAGCTTGGGAAAGAGCTAACTCCTGTTCAACATCATCCACCTATTGCCCATGATTATCCAGAAGATTGAAAATGGTTTGAATTCAAATTTCGCTTTGCTGTCCACTGACTCCATGAACTGCAGGCCCACTATTCTCTTCTGCCGCAGCAATAAAAACAGAAGGATTTCTTGTGCAATGCAGATATACAGCTGTTTGCATATCATGATTCACTATTCCTCTGCATGAATTAAACATACTTGCACGAGATCCAGTTGCATGTGCAGTCAGTTATTTTATCGAAAAAATATCCACCTTCGGAATGACATAGAAGGCAGGTAAATTGGGCCAGCAGATGCAAAGTCACACATTTGGAAGCTGAAATCTGGAGGTTAAGCAAGGGGCTATTATCTATTTAACATAATTAGAGAATCGCTCCCACAATCTGACCCCTCTTATTATTTCCCTAGTATTAACAATACTCTTACTCCCCTAAGTGGCAACTTTCAAAGGCTCTTTATCCTTCAGCACCTGCGTTTTCGACAAAGAAACAACAACATTCTCATCTAATGATGCCTCACAACCTGCAATCTTTAGAAGCTCATGTATAGCTAATGCAGTCGAATCTTGAATAACAGTATCAGGGGCAGATCTAAAAACCTTAGGCAGATGTTTGTGAATAAGCTAAAAAATAAGGTCATCATCCGAAAATTCAATTTTAAAGCGCTGACATGAAAAAACCTTCACTTTAGCAGGGTCAACTGCACCCAGTGCACCAAGGCAATCAGCGAAGACCAACTTCAGCCGCTGACCCACTGAAGTCCTTGATTTTTCTGCACATCCTCTGAGTAAAGATGAGATTAAAGAGCTCAAAACATCCATGTCTGAACCAGCTTCACCATTTACCAGAGCAGTAACATCCTCCCTTCTAAGTATTAACAACTTACTCAACTCACACACTACTATGTGCATCACATTCAAGTGCTCATGATTCGGACAATCAACAACATCTCACAATTGATCCTTCAATGTCGTTGACCCACGAGATTCCTGTATGGCTTTATTCACTTCTGTTAGAGCAAGAATAGTGGGCAATAGAGGGAACTCATAATATGCTGCTTCAGAATAGCCCTATTCCCCTATCCTTAAACACAAGCGCTTCTAATATTTTCACCACTTGATTCAAAAGCATAGGTGGAATCTTCTTCTCTCTCTCCAAGAATGGAATAAGAGCAGCAAAAACTTGAGAAATTATATGTTTAGTGCGGGATGGAGATACTCTTGCCAGTTGCTCAATGAAAAAGTGCAAGACGGAAAGACCCTCACACTGAAGTGATTATTTACCAATTGCATGCATGAGAAGAACCATCACCTTGGGCGCATAAGTACTAAGGTGCGAACCCATCATTTTGATCAGCATCTTGATTCTTTTCAAAACTTGTTTCTGCTGTGAAAAATCCTGAGCGGAGCATTTTTCTATCAATACTACTGAGAAGACCAAAAAAATGGTTCTTCAAAAAGCCCGGAGATCTTCAGAACTGGTAAGAACTATAGCTATTTTCTTTATCGTCTGTTGTACTCGAACTAACCAGTAAATAGAATCCATACCACAATACCAGTCAGAATAACAACTTTGCACTGTTTTACAAACATAAGTACATGGTTAAATATATTCACAACTTGACTCGATAGTGAAAGCCTGTCATTCAAAAAAACCAATTAATAGAAACTTGTGCACGTGCTAATAGCTCAAGGAAAGACATAAGATCTGCAAAACTCATAGATAAGATCCCTAATGATATGAACACATACACATAACAAGATACAAGTAAATTATGACCCTAAAACCTGACAGAAAAAAGAAAAAACTACAGTCTTTTAACTTCCAAATGGTAAGGAAAATAATTAGAGACACCAAGAAAAGAATTTGATCTACCAAGATTTTTGTTAACACAAGAAAAATTTTATACCCTTTGCTTATTCATCTGAATCGCCACCTCAAGAAAACATACAAGTTCATCTAGAAGTGCAGGTAAGACTTCAAACCAAATACGTAACAATTTTTTTTTTTTATCAGAGAAAGAAAGAACATTAGAAGGAAAAAAAAAACAAGAGAAAAAGCTGTCCATAAAGAGAGTGATCATGCTAATCAACAAAAATAGATAGCCACAGATCTTATAAGTAACAGGTCTAAATAAGCGAATTGCTCTTTAAGATCCTGACAACTTTTATAGCATGGAGGCAAAATTTAATTAATGGAACTGTGAAATACTAGGTTTGAATAACCTATTTTTTTTTTTATTCCATCAGAACATATATTTATATACAATTGGAGACCTAGCCATTAGGACTTCTTTCCTATTTTTAAAGGAGAAAATCTTGCATAATCTATTCTAAATAAGGAAAACAATTATACAGCTAATTACACCTAATTTACAGCAAAGAATCCCAACAAGAACTTTGATGTTTAATTTAATTAATGGAAACTTTGATGTTTATAGTTGATACCAGAAAAGCCTACAAAACTTGGGTCATGCCCAGAAAGGTTTTAGTCTAACGGATTTTAATCAAAATGAACCAGTACAACATGATATAAGTTCAAAAGAAACTTCAGTTTTCAATGTGAAGACCAAAGCCCTACAAAACATGTTTGTGGTCATGTGAGAAACATCAGGCAGACATTAAAAATGAAAAAGACTCTAGCCAGAATCATGGAGCAACATAAACATATTAAGTTCTGTGAATGCAAGGAAAGTTATGTGATTTTACCTTGAAGAGGTTGAAAGGTATTGATTCCGAATCATGATCCACTAGATCAAAATATATAGCCTTTAAGATCTGCTCCATAAGGTCCTCATCTCGTGCAACCTAGAAACATAATCCAACTAGTGAGAAAATATGCTTGACCACGTGTGGACATAAAACTATGATCAACAAATCAATTGTTTTAGATAAGAAACTAAAACAATATCATTAAAGAAAGAGGAAAAATAGGTGAACAAAGATGTCCACAACTCAAAAACCTTTTGTGGACTACATAAACAATAAATTATTTAGTAAATAAAAGGTTGAAAGGTACTTTTCTTTCCAAAACAAATGCATGCCCAACATTCCACATTGCAGAAATAGGCCTGCATTGTAATCTTTCTTTTATTCAATGAATGAGATAACTTAAGTCTTTCGAAACCCAACTGGCCAACTATGATTACAAGCAAAACATTAAATTTGATTCAAAGTGAGCCAGAGCAACATAGAAATTCAAACAAACACTAGGATGATTTTGGACCTAGAAATATGAAAGCACCGATAAGATCAACGGAGTAAGCCCTCATCTTGATATCCCCCAATTTTCACCACAAAGTTTCAATCTTTTTTATTATTATTATTATTATTTGAAACTATGAAGCAGGCATACTAAACCCAATTTCGAGTTTGCAATTGTCACATACAAACACCCAGTTCCAGAAACAAATAAAAAAACATATAAACACAAATAACCCTGAAAAACAGAAACAGATGATGGGTTTTTGACTCGTGAGTCAAAGAAAACTAATGAAATATCACAGATAGTATCTCGCCTATATCTATTGGCTTGGACCGTAAGGTTAAACATATATTCATGCCGATAGTCGTGTATATTCTTCTTATCTATATGTTAACTTTTAAAGAAACATGCATTAGAGTTTGTTGGAAGTAAGACATTTATTTTATTATTAAGGATTTCAACATTGAGACCAACAAGAAACGAGCCAAGAAACTTGGTTGCAAAACACAATCATATCAAGAGCAGAAATAAAACTAAAATGAAAATCAAACCGAGAACACTACATTGAGACAGACAAGAAACTCGCCAAGCCACTTGGTTGCAAAACCCAGAAAGAAAATATGACCGTGTGAATTTGCAAAACCCAGAAAATTTCATCATGCCTCAAAAGTTTCATCATGCAGATTCAATACCACAATAATATAAACTGATCAAACAGTTTGCTTTCTGCTGATTGGCTGGATTAATTCTGATATCCTATTCTTAGATTGAAAAGTACATTACTTCACATGTACAGACACAAACATATGGAAGACAATATCAAGCGTAAGCAAGTTAAAAGATCAAAAGAGAGATAGATGTTAGTTAAACTTTCATTCTCTTGGATCAGTCGCTGCTGCAATAACAGAAAACTGGATACAAGCAAAGAGCAGAAAGACTTGAGAATTCTTGGATCCATTTCTCAACAAATAATTTTGCTTCAAAGTTGCTTATATTTCAAGACTTGTAATTTTTCTTTTCAGTTTCTAACATTGTTAAGAACACCAAACA
The DNA here is from genome assembly GCA_032871835.1 of Dipteronia dyeriana. Taxonomy (NCBI): domain Eukaryota; kingdom Viridiplantae; phylum Streptophyta; class Magnoliopsida; order Sapindales; family Sapindaceae; genus Dipteronia; species Dipteronia dyeriana. Next base: position 90,120,306 of record CM065295.1, on the reverse strand, counting down.
CGACAATTTAGACAAATCAAGCCAAGCAATTGGACCTAGGCACCTTTTTTAAAGTTTGACCATTTTAAAATACCAAAAAATCAAGACATTTGTCAAAGTTAGACTCCGATTCTATCCAGTCCAGTAACAACTAACGTGTTAATGGAATTACAGATATCACATAGAAGGTCATAGCATGCACCAAACAATAATGAGACAAAATAACATTTACCATACCATTTGCAAATGTTGGCCGGTGACCGGTGTACATCTCCGACACCCTGAACTGAAGTTCAACTACGACACCAGGCAGTGGAGACTACCTCTCTGCCTTAGTATCCTTCAACCCCTTACACAACCTTTCCACCCAAAACACACTTTTTATAGTGCATGTTTCCCACGAAAGATAAAACTGCTTAAGCAAGCAAGTGCGCCTAACAAAATCCAAGCATGTGAATTATTAAAAATTAGTCAAGAAAATAATTCAAATGAAGTACAAATAATAAAATCAGATACAAGAGTCCATTCATTTCCAAACCTTAAATATCTTCAGGAGATTTTGGTTCCATGACCTCAATATCATGAGCAAGAGATTGTAGCGGATCTGTCTTCATCATCAAGCTCAAATTCAAAACCCTGCACGAACAATATTTCAAATAAGTACATTTTCCACATAAAGAAAACATGACACACACTCGTAGTCGTAGAAAATTCAGAGATAAAAGACATTCAAGAACAAAAGACTTACATGTCGAGCTATGATGTATCAAAATTGCTTTTTCATCAGGCAGAGATCATCTAAAGATGTGAATATCTGCTTCACATACTGCCAGGACATATACAAAAATTAAAGGAAAGTTCTTAAGATCATACATTTTATCTGTTTCTTTTTGCAGAAAAACACTTCAAGTATTCCTATAAACAGATATGAATACAGAAAACCCAATCACATATCCAGGGGCAAATTTTTTCTCAAAGTTTCCCCCCCGAATCATATGTAGGTACAGAGTACAGACCTGCAGGTTATCAAGGAACAGAGCAATCTACAGTGCATTTGGATATTCCTCAAATTTGAGATAGATCATGCGAGCAATGTCCAAAACAAAGATGTCATCTGGTCCAGGAAGGTTTTCGTGGTATTATTGCAAAGTGAAATGTCAGCACTATGGAGGGGAAGGGAAGGGTGGGAAGAGAAAGAGGAAAGCAGAAAAACAACTAACACAAACAAGCCAAAGCGCCAGGTATCATGTATACATAAACAAGCCAAAGCACCAGGTATCATGTATACATGATTCTGATATTTGCATTAAATTTGATCCGATCAAAATTTAATGCTTTGAAAGTTTCCATTGACACTGTATAAACATAGAATCTAAAAGTTCGCTACCAAATTTTTTATATAGATATATATATATATATATTCAACTGAATTCTTGAAGAGAGAAGCCATAAGCAAAACAGTTTTCAATCTTACATGTCTATTAGCTAGGGTATGTTTAAGCTTCAGATAAGGAAGATTATTTAATATTACAATTACGAACAATGATGGTACATTTCTCATGAAAAAGCAAGATTTGAAAAAGCAAGATTTGAAAACAACGATCTGTATTTGCCTCTCTTTTTTGAACCTTAGAATTGTTAAAATTTAAGGTACATCAAGAATTTTCAAGCCAGAATATTACCTTGCGGCACTGGTGAGGTAGAGACAAGTCCTTTTGAAATTAGTACTATGCACATGCTGAACCAAGAGATTAAGGTCCTCAGACCTGGAGTTAGTTATAAATTACATATTCCAAATTCATTTAATAAATAAATTATGAAAGAGTGGAATAAATATATAAAATTACAAATACCTCCATCAAAAGATCAACAGCTTCAGGTTTCAGCATTATGCTGCAGCAATACCAGATAAATTAAAAGCAACCAATAACTTTCATAATGACGTCATCCCAAGACCCTAGACCCTAGTTATAACGCAGCTTGGTTTTTTTTACAAATTTTGTAACCCGGTTTCCAGCAGTTTTAACATAGGTTTGAATTTTTGCTTTATTCTTTTAACAAAGATGGGAATTGAAAGTATTGTCTAGAGCTAACAGGAATCAATCATAAACGTCAATTAAGTCATACCTATATGTGAAAGGCAACAATTTGTGGTACATACAAGTTCCATCAGGTCATTGATTGAAGCCTCCCCAGTGAGTGACAACATATGAAAAAATGAAACAAGATGACGCATATGTATTGACTAAACTGAACATAAGATGTAATTTACTTGATATCATCTGATGTAAGATCGTAAAACATAATTTATAATCGAATATGAACTTGAAACCAGTTTTCTGGGATCTTCAAATTACATAATAATGCTTTAAGACTAAAATAAAGTAACAAAAGAGAGATTTAAAGTCCTAACCTGTCACTTTGCATGCTCTTGAGAAATTTCTCTGGCCAAATTCCTGATTCAAAGAAACACGATATCAGTACAAATACAAATTCTTCATATATCTTCTAAAATGCGGGGTGGTATCTACTAACAAGAAACACCGGTATACAACTTATATAGGACTATAATAAAACTTAAACCGATACCAATAAAAATTAAAGTGACCTGGGATATAGAGACAATAACGAGTTTTAAAATTAGAACATGTAAGATTTTCATGAACTTTTATACAGAATATCGACTCTTAAAATAAGAATCGGCATTGAGTCACTGACAAAATTAAACTGAAACTAAGAATAATTTGTATCTATGCTAATGTTTCAGTTGTACACCAGCACTATGTATATAAGTTTGTGAGGCATTCTTTTAAGTATGAATAGACTAATAAAATTTCAGCAATCAACCTAAGGATGATGCCGGACAAAATTCAAGCCTATTTTTTAAATCTTTTCTTCATCTTCTATTTCTTCGTAGTTCATAGATCACTGTTCACAACTTCAAGTCTACAAATACAGCACACAAAACTTTTTATTGATCATTTTGGCCCCAAAGTCTAAACAAACATCAAACAGTAAGCTTAGTTCCTACTTTAAATGATAAGCCTTACATAAGGTCAAACCTTGTAAATGAAGATTTGCACTTCTCTATCTACCATCAACAATTCTGATGTTGCAGGCATTTGGAGTGAAATACATATAAGATTCTATTCCACTAAAAAGTCCCTCAGTACATAAATTATGGGTTTTCTGACTTTTGCAGCACCCCATTCAAGATATGAAAAATTAAAAACACAAATCTGTAAAGAGACTAAAAAGCTCAATCACAATTATGGGTTATGGCTTACTAGCATACAAAATAGAAAATTATCATATAAAAAGGTTCAACCATACAAGTTTGAAGTGAAAACACAATTGGCATAACAATTAACTGTAACCAACCCATGATTTTTTTTTATAAGAAACTAAAGAAAGAGAATTACAATTGGATGCCAAGTAAACATGTTATCACAATGTTATGTACAAGGATATAGAATATGAAAAACCAGGCTTACTTTGAATACACTAGACTGGGAGACACAGTAAAGATGCTAAGTTCACAATTTCCCCACATTATTAACCAAAAAAATTACCTCATACAGATACACATTCCCCACATAATTAACCAAAAAAAAAAATTACCACATACAAATTATAACTTAAATTTTAAAATAACAATTCATACCCATTCTCCCTCAGCAGACATGGTCCAGGGCTCAAGGCCAAAACAGAGAGTATATTCGTCAGGTATTTCTGAATTTAAGATAAAATTATCAATTATTAACCAAAAGAAATTCTTAATTTACATCTATGGCAACCGAAACAACTTAAAAAATGACGGATATCTGAATTTAAGATAAAAGTATCAATTATTAACCAAAACAAATTCTTAATTTACATTTATGGCAACCGAAACAACTTAAAAAAGCAGTATTCAAGATCAAATTTACTTTCCCACCTCTCGCCAACCAAAGGGAAGCTAACCAAACCTTAACCCCCATACACGAAACTATGCAAGTTGACTTAATTAAAAAAGGTCAATAAATAATGCATTGAGCTTTCCAATACAAGTGAAAATTCACCCCTGCATTTCAAATTTTTTCAACGACTTGTTAGGAAACCAAACACAACATCACCCTAACATGAAAAAAATTATGTTCAACTTTCTCAACCAAACAGAACATAATGATATTGGGCAATGTATACACCATAACAAGAAAACACACCAATGTATTATGTGGTACCACCCGTTGATGAATCCTGCAAAGATGCCTTGAGCTGCAATGAAATAAACAAGCATGGCGTTCATGCCAATCCATTCCAATAGCAGAAACATGTACTTCAAATCCAATATATCAACCATGCATAGTACAGTATATACATCAGATCAAATGAAACTGGATAACAGAAAAAAAAAACAAAGTTCCATTCTAGTGGTTTCTAGTGCATATGGGTGAACCGTACATATTATGATATTATGAGATGAAAGAAGCATATAAAGAACGATGTAGACAAAGTTTGTTATATTAAAATGCAGGGCATCATCAGCATTGAAGAAAAAAATAAATAGAATTAGAAGCTCACCGGTGTCTATAGTATAGCTTGAAGACAGAGAGTTGACCAGGTGATCGATCCATGGTGTCGTTTGCATCTTTTGTAAAGATTTCCACCAATGCCACAACCAAATATGTAAAGGCTATTCTCTAGTGGTTGCATGTGCATATGGGTGAACCGTAAATATTATGATATTATGAGATGAAAGATGCATATAAAGAACTATGTAGACAAAGTTTGATATATAAAAATGCAGGGGATCATCGGCAATGAAGTAAAAAAAATAAACAGAACTAGAATCTCACTGGTGCCTATAATATTAGTTGAAGACAAAGAATTGATACTATGAGATGAAAGATGCATATAAAGAACTATGTAGACTACGTTTGTTATATAAAAATGCAGGGCATCATCGGCAATGAAGGACAAAAAAAATAGAAATAGAAGCTCACTGGTGCCTATAATATAACTTGAAGGCAAAGAATTGACCAGGTGGTCGATCCGTGGTGCCGTTGGCATCTTTTGTGAAGATTCCCACCTATGCCACAACCAAATATGCAAAGGCTATTCTCTAGAAACAGGAAGTAAATCGAATTACTTCAAAGATCCATTATGAAAATATTAGCATAAACTATCAATTACCTGGAGAATTCCACATCTTATCATTTTGACATCAACCCCATATGTTAGCTAAGCTTTTCAGGAGTATATGAGTAACCCACATTATAATTCACAAAAGAAACATGCAAATTAAACATCAAGACCTTGGCAGCAACATAAAAAGAAAAGCAGAGATGGATAAAAAGGAAAGTAATTACCTTGTAACAAGATACCCCAAAAGAGGAGCTTCAAAGTTCTAAGAATCACCTTCATCACAGCTTCCCTAGTTCCATCTGTCAATTGATTCAACTGACCCCTGCAAAATACAATCAAGAAAGAAAAAGTAAGACCCCAAAACTTCAAAAACAATATCAACATCAGTGTTCAACTCAAAATTCAATTCAAGAACAAAAACAAAATAAAAAACAAAATTGAGACCGAGAAGAAACCTCCTTAAGAGCCAAGAAACTCCCTCCACTTGCTAAGATTTCAGAGTGGCGGTGACACCGAACTCTGCGAGTCCACCACCTGCACGTGAAAAACCCCAAGCTTCAAAGCCAACATCGCCGACGACAATATGCTCAAAATTGAATTCAAAAACAGAAATTAAAGTAAAATCAAAACCAAACCGACAAACACATTGATGCCGAGAAGAAACCTCAGGTTTCAGCATGGAGGAGTTGACACCGAAGTCAGCAACACACGCACGCGTTGTCTTGGTAGGCTGAGAAATCACAAAGATTGTTTGCAATTCAGGATGATACAGTATGATAAACTAGTACAAGAAAATCATCCTGTGGTTGAATCCAGTGCAATGACACTAGACCAAATCCATTTCACAATTAAGAGCCTCATTAACGTACCATCGAAAAGCATTCAATTTGGCTGCATTACGATGTAAGTAACCTTAATCTTGAAAATTACAGGACTCTAAATAGTTAAAAAAAATGGTCTTCAGTCCATACAGATAGTTCAAATGGAGACACAGCTAGCTAGAGAACTAGTTTCTAAATACAAGCTATCACCACTACACACATTTTTTTGAAAATCCTCCCTTACTTGCTTACTATGGTCAACAACATTTACTGGCTTTAAATTTTCTTTGTTTTTCACTTTGGAAGAAAGAAAAATGCAGCTGCTCCTTTTGAAATATCTCAGCTTTAAGACAGGAATTTCAATAAAATCATTACAAAGAATTACACTACTAAATTAAGGATCCTTAACCATCAGATTAAAGAGTCTTATTCTACAAGTTCATGTGCTCTTCCCTGCCAATTTCCAGTAAGAATCAAAGTAATGCAAAAGCCATGTTCAAATATTAAAAAAAAATTACTCCAAACAAATGTAACTGACAAAGCATGTAAAGGTAATGCAATCAAAAAAATTATTGAACTTGTCCCAATCCATCTCATTCTCAGAAACACAAAGATAGAGGGAGATCCAATCAAATTGATTTAGCAAAATTTAACCCATATATACAAAATCACCAACGAAAAACATTCTTTAACCAACCTCGAAAAATTTCAAGTTGGCATTAGCACCCCTATCTAGTGAAATCCATTGGATGAGGAATAATGTCATGGAAATCAGGAAGCTGCCCAAATGAGGAAACATGAAGCCAACTATAGTTTTAATATAAATAAAGCATCACTCTAAAACTAAAATTCAACCTCTTCTGGATCCACAAGCTCGGAGAATAATACCCCTTACGTGTCCTTTCAGCAAATTATGAATAAACATAAATCAAACAACACAGTTGAATAAATCTTAACAAAATAGTATAAATAGAAAATCAAAGCAGCAATTAAAACCTTTTGAAGCCTGCCGTCAAGGACGAACACCAACAGCTTTTTGTCTGGCAAAGGTGTAGTGGCGCAGTACTCCACCTGTAAAAACCATGTCCAGATAATAAAAAAAAAACCCACATAATTTAATTATAGACTCAAACACTTTTATATCCAGAATTCCCATAATATCGACTGCGAATCTGAGATACCATGTAGAGTTTCCAGTCGCTTTCGAGACCTTTTCTTCCTGCAAGAAAAATCACTCCAACATTAAATAATTATCAAAAAACCTATAAAAACAAAATTAACAAAGAAAAGAACCATCTAAACTATCAATAGGGAAGAAAAAGTAAGATCAAACCAAACCAATATCAAAGTCCCCTGCAAAATACAATCAAGAAATCAATATTCAACTCAAAATTCAATTCAAGAAGAAAAAATAAAAATAAAAAACCTTACCGAGAACAACATTGAGAGCGACAAGAAACAAGCCAAGAAACCTCCCTCCATAAGAGCCAAGAAAGTGTGACAGTAACACCAAAGTTGCAAAACCTAGAAAGTATGACCGTTTTAATTTGCATTGAGAACAAAAATATTCAATTCAAAAAGCAAAAATAAAAATAAAAAACCTGACCGAGAACAAAATTGAGACCGACAAGAAACGAGCCAAGAAACTCCCTCCACTTGGTTGCAAAACCCAGAAAATATACATTGCTACATGAAAGTGTGACAGTAACACCAAAGTTGCAAAACCTAGAAAGTATGACCGTTTTAATTTGCATTGAGAACAAAAATATAAAATTCAAAAAGCAAAAATAAAAATAAAAAACCTGACCGAGAACAACATTGAGACCGACAAGAAACGAGCCAAGAAACTCCCTCCACTTGGTTGCAAAACCCAGAAAATATACATTGCTACATGAAACTTTCTGTTCATACATGATGATATTGATATATACCAGTAAAATTGAAGACAAGACTTTATAGCAAATATAAAAAAACTAAGCCAACGCTTGAGAGATGAGTCAATTCATTTTGAACATTAAACAAGGGCAGTCTTTATCTTGATTTTTATTTTCAAGAAAGGGACTCTGTCCTACTAAAATCTATGAATTTAGACCTATAACAGAATTCATCACAGAAATGAATTGACACCTACTGGTTTTAAGCCATGCATCAATTCACCGGAATATTTGAATGTTTAAACCATGCATCAATTCACTGGAACATTTGAACTAACCATCAAATGTATAAGGACATGTCCAAAAACCTATAATTGTAGAGAGAGTGGCAGATATGGAGCTGCAATTTAAAATACAACCCTAATCAGTAAAACACCTTTTCTCAAAATTACAACCATAGAATTTTCCTCATATATGATTACAGATAGAGCATTTAATATCTTCACGTTATAAGAAAAAAAATCAAGAATGTAAAGATATTAAATAAATGTTTCAAAATACAATGGTTGACCGGGCAGTGACTTGCTTTAAAGGTCCAGGAGTAACTAATTCATAAATATTCATAAAAATTAAAAGAAAGAAAGAAACAAGGAGTTTAATAACATCTATGCTCTTGTGTGCAAGTCTGTTCAGGTAATCCCTGAAAAAGAAACCAGTAAGTATAGTTCTTAAATATGTTTGAGCGAAGAAATTGGAAACTACATATATATGTGCAAACATATGGTGTGCATACAACATTTTAAATCTTAATGTGTGTTATTCCAATATTTGTCAATTTCTGAATAAATGTTGACATTGTTCTCTTCCGTGATAAACCAAAATAAAAACAGCTTTATTTATACATACCCTATCAATCCCTAACTCCTGACATTGTGTTGTATTCAACAAGTCAATTGTTGAAGGATTCTTGTCAAGTTGCTTCCCAACTTGCTGATCCCAGTCAATATTGCCATACATACACAGTAAAGCCAACAACAAAAGATTCAGTTAAATCACTTAATTTCATGCAACAGTTGCATGAGAAATAGAAGCAGAAAGGATTGCATCAGTAAAAGGGGAAAAATCTAAACCATTCCAAAATCTAAACCATTCCAGAATCAATGACACTAGCTAATACGTAGTGATAAAGAGATACGGATATCTAAACTGTTAATCCATCATTCAATGCATGGACACAACCATTCTCGTCTGGGAGACCTAGTGGCATTGAAAAGCAGAAAAAATAATAATCATAATGTGAAACAAAGAGAAGAACCCGATCGATATATAAACTGTAGAACTTTCATGGCCACAAATGTAGATTGTAACATACCTGCATATAATTTTTGCTTCCCCTATTAATTTCTTCATAGTAAAACCTTGCTAATCAAGATCATGCAACAAAGAATTACCTCGCCACTAATGCAACCCTCAGCTGTGGCACCAAGAGCCAAAACAGCAGCTTAACTGTCTTTCCAGAATTCATCACCAGTATCAGACAACTTAGCCTGCAAAAGTTTTTGAGAACTGAAAACAAGTATTTAAACAACAGCAAATGGCTTGCTCCAAAATTGTACACAATAAGATACGGTTCCAACACAAACACCACCCATGAGTTACAGGACAGAGATGCTACTTAACTTCTATTAGATCAGTATGATCAATGGACCAATGTAACAACCTATAATTCTAAGTCTGCTGCTTTTGTGTGAGGCCAAATAAATGTAAGTTCTGAGCATTCAATGTGATTCATGCATCATATATATAAACTTTTACCACGCAAATCATCAACAGTTAACAACAGTACCCAAAAAACTTCCCAGTTCAGAACCAAAATAGTCCCATGCCAGCTCTGAATTTTAGTTAAAACACTAAACGAAAGTTGTTTCAGGTATGTGAAAAGAAATTGCAAATGGCTTTGGAAAAAAATAGCAAGAAAAAAAACAATAACAACACAAAGCCTTGTCAAAACCGGAATCAGACGAGCATGCGGACCTGTCAAGTAATCATCAATGAAAAGGAATAAAAAATAAGGAGTTAAATCACTTAATTTCATGCAACAGTTGCATGACAAATAGAAACCTTACCGTAAAACAAGAAAAAGAATTGTTTAGTGCCTGTGCGTTTTCTTGAAAATCAAAGACCATATTTACCCAAGAAGACCGGTGCCGATTCGATTAGTTACTCAACAAAAACCAAAGAAAGATGGAAAAAGTGAGAATTTTAGAGAGTGAAAGACTAGACAGGACAGACAAAGAAGAGACATTTCATTGAGAAGTAGTGTTCTAACAGTCGAGACAAAAGACCCAAAAGAAAAAAGAAAAATAGAAGGAATATTATAATAACATTGCATAGTGAATTAAAGAACACAACTTGATAATAAATGTGAAAACTTGCCATTGCTCTCTATCAACAAATTAAGACGACTGAGCAGAGTGGTAATTGACTTAAAAAGAATTAAACTAAACAGATTCAAAGAAAAGGCATCAAGAAAGTCAAGAAATCAAAGTTGTCTTAAACTGAGTGGTAATTTCAACTCAGAAAAATGAGCAGTATACATTAATTTAACAATCAAGAAAGAAAATCAATTCAAGAAGAAGATGAAGAAGAAAAAACCTAACCATAAAACAAGCAAAGGGAATTCTTGACTGCATCTGAGTTTTCTTGAAAATCAGAGACCATATTTGTCCAAGAAGAAGACAGGTGCCGATTCCTCCCAGCGGTGCTGTAATCCATTAATTACTCAACAAAAATCAAAGAAAGATGGAAAAAGAGAGAAAACTAGACAGAACCAGTTAGATTTCAGATTTCTAACATCAAGACACCGACTGGCTTTTAAATCCAATGGTCTACTTTGTTTTTTTCTTTCTTGACGCAAAAGAAACACACACACAAAAATTTGAAAAAACACCCGATTTGAAGAGGAATAAGAAGAAGATTGTCCATTCTTTGATGCAAAAATTGACAATTCTTGGAACCAGGTTGCTTGAGAACTCTTGATGCCAAAAATATAAAATTGAAAAAACCGGAAAATTGTTAACACACCCGATTTGAAGAAGAAGATGATCTGCAACCAGGCATCTCTCTCTCTCTCTCTAAAATTGGTTAGCAGTTCAACTTAAGCCCCAAGCAACACTCTAATTACATTTATAGGATAATACGACCGTTGCTTTGCTTCAATTTTAAGCGCTTTTTTTTAATTATAATTTAAATAGATTGATATTGGGCCCGGTGCACCACTTTCAACCGACCCGGGCCTAATTTCAAAGGGCCTAATATTGAACGGCCCAATATAAAAGGGCCCAAGTTCTTTTATTTTATTAAAAGAGAATGAAAAGCTGATTTTGATCAAAGGCCCAATTAAATTAATTAAGTTAAATTTTCTTTAATTTTCTTTAATTTTTATTGTACCTTATATTTTTATTTACATATGATAGACCTTCAATTGCTTTAATTATTAATACAGTTATTTTATCTTTTTAATTTTTAATATTTATTGTGCTTTTTAAGTTATTAATTAATAAATAGTTAATATTTTGATCAAAGACTGTGTTGATCGACATATGCAGGAAGCTTTGATTGTTTACTTTGGTATGTATAGCTAGACTTGCATTTAGTTTCAGATTTTATGTAATACTAAGAAGAATTATATATATCGTGGCTTGTATATTCTTTAAATTCATCGGTTGTTGTTGGTAAATGCACAAAAGATAAAAAATTTTATAAGCTCTCTCTCTATTTCATGTTTATATTCTGGAGGAAATTGATGATTGTGTCAAAGTAATGGTTTTGATTTGAATGGTTGTTGCTATTTTTGTTGATTCTAGTGTTAGATTCAAGATACCCACATTTCAAAAACTCAACTTGAACAATTTATTGATCAGATTCAGGGCTTGTATTAAATTCCTACTACTGCAACCAATTTGTACAGGTATTCTTGATCAGGGATTCAGGGCTTTTTTAGATGCTTATTACTTGTAGTGTTAAATGTTAATTTCTGCATTTTTAATCCACTGTCGTTAGCTTTCAAATAACCCGTAGAATGTAATCCCCCTTATCAGGATCCCAAGTAGTTGTCATTAAACCAGCAGATTGAATACTGGTGAAGTGAATCTGTTTCCAATACATTGGATGGAAGAGGTCTAAAGCCTAACCTTGCATCATCCAAAACCTGCCTGCTTCAAATCAGAAAAAACATTCCTTTGATCAGGCCTCAGGGGCATCACAAGTGCCACGAGCGAGAGGACTACTGCCGGTGCAAGTAAGCAAGCTGTCATAATGGGATCTGTTACTCCTTTTACTTCACCATCTTCCGCTGTTATTCAGGTGTGCTTTGTGTTATTTACTTGCTTTTCAATTAAGTTATAGTTGTAGTTGTCATTTTTCATTTTTTCTCTGTTATACTTATAGTTGTCACCTAACAACATTAGAGCAATGGCCTTCAAGACTGTTGACATGTGAGGTTCTAGTGGGAAATCGTCAAATTAGAATTAGCCAAAAACTCTACATTCATTTTCAAGTGTACTCATTTGCAAACTTCTGATAAATATTGGAGCATGTGAATGTAATAAAACTGTATCCTACACTTAGCAACCCACTTCCTATGCATAAAATTGAATTCCTATGAATGAAATGACACCTACAGATTTCGAAACTTTGGGTACTTGTAAGGAATTAAGTACTTGTAATTAGATTTAAGAGGCAAGGGAATGTGGGATGCCTCATGCCTGCATTCTTCCTCCAGGAATTTTGTGGATTTTTATTACTCGAGACCCTCTTGAGTCATGAGTCTGCATTCTAATTTGTTAGGAGACATTAGGAATGCTAAATAGATGATGTGTGACTCTCAAAGAATTTTTCTGTCCGCAAATAATCTATTCCTTGATTTTAAGTTTATATGTTAAAAATCACTAAAAGCTTGAGTTTGTTAGTTTGTCCTTGTTTGGTAGTTCACCGGAACATGTTGGGGCCAACATGCCATTTGTGTCTTCCTCCGCCAAATCATTTTCCCTTGCCAATTTTCTGAGCCATTTGATGTTCATGAAATAGATATAAGATCTATGAGATATATTCTATCAACTTGATGATCTCAATTCAACTTATCTTTTCCTGTGGTTCTAAGGTCGTGAAATAAAAATCGAACAACTCAGGACTCATTTCTCCCTTAAACTACTAACAAGCCATCAATGCAAAACAACCATCACTTCAAACTATAGCACATGGTTATGCACCCATCAACCCTTACACATGGAACCCACATGTAAACCAGTATTCTCTAGCCTTCCGATATAAAGCCAATTCATTTACATATATATCCGGTCACTCAACTCAACTCTTCACCGTTTCAAGAGTTTTTCAATAACTAAATCTCCTTTCAATTCTCATAATATTTTTTCTCTAGTTCACAATTTTGCAACACACAAAATGATGATCAACCCCAAGAAGCTCATCGAACTTGCAAGGAAGTGGCAAAGAGTAGCTTCCTGGAGAAGGAAAAAAATTTCACTACCAGTACTCAACACATCATCAGAAGCACCAGTGGTAGATAAGGGCCATTTTGTTGTCTACACAGCTGATCAAAGGCGGTTTGGGCTACCCATATCATATCTGAGCAATCAAATCTTTCAAAAACTTTTGAGGATGTCTAAGGACGAGTTTGGTCTGCCAAGCAATGAACCTATCACACTACCTTGTATTAGAAGTACGGAACCCACATTCTCCACATTGGTATGATATTGTCCGCTTTGGGCCAACCCCACACGGATTTACTCTTGGGTCTCTACCCAAAAGGCCTCATACCAATGGAGGTTATTTCCATACTTATATATCCAAGATCATCCCCATGTCTAGCCAATGTGGGACTCTTTGGTTGCACACCCAACAATCCTCCCCTCGAACAAAGGACCATCATTATCTTCACGGTCCGGACCTCCCCTCATGCGATCATCCATTCGTCAATGTTAGGGGCACCACTCCATCGAGGTTACTCCTCTCCACCGCGCCGGAGCACACGTCTTATGTGAAGATCTGGAGCATCTCCTGCCTCGAGAGCTAACATCACGGACTCATCGCGAGCTACCTGGGGCCCACCATCTCCTGGCTTGGTTCGGCTATGTCTCGGCCATGGCTCTGATACCACTTATTAGAAGTACGGAACCCACATTCTCCACATTGGAATGATATTGTCCGCTTTGGGCCAAGCCAGCACGGATTTGCTCTTGGGTCTCTACTCAAAAGGCCTCATACCAATGGAGATTATTTCCATACTTATATACCCAAGATCATCCCCATGTCTAGCCAGTGTGGGACTTTGGTTGCACACCCAACACTTTGTGATGCAGTTTTCATGGAGTATGCATTGTCTTTGATCCAGGGATGTGTTGATAGACATCAGCAAGAAGCTTTGATTGTGTCTATAGCTAGTGGTAGATGCTCAATAATATTGTCTAATTCTCTTCATCATACGCAAACTAACCAGCCATTGCTTGTTTGTAGTTGTTAGTTGATGATCACTTTGATCTGACAATTTTTTTGTAAACGACTAGTTTTAATGAAATATCATACAAGTTTCTACAAGGTTTTTCATTTTGATAGTATGGAAGATTCGAAAGGTTGAAGCACAATCCTGATTAAGTCCTTTAAATTGTTGACAACAATTTGCTTGAACATATGCCAAATTCTGATAATAATAATAATAAGCTTCGTAAACTTGAGACAAGCACACATTCGTGTTTACTAATTCCTGAAGACGAGTTCAAAAATGGAAGTGGAGGAAGCTGAATTACTGATGGTTGTCGATTCTTGCTTGGTATTGGCGGATTCTTTTTGCCAGTAGATGGTGGATTTTTGATCGGGGTAGTGGGGACGTAGGAGTTTGGGGCGGTTGTTGATCACCATTGCAACTACAATAACTGATACTTCCGTCGGGACTCGTAATGGGTGTTCCATAAACTAATACGCCATTAACGTAACATGTACAATAGCTATATCTAACTCCCCAAGCTGAAATTGAAGAAACCATAAGCAGCTAAGCTGCAACAACAGCAACAGCGCCCTTAATTGTGCTTGAAACTAAAGTCGAACTTAAAGTTTCTATTAGACAACTTATAATAAATTTCAGTTTGTTTAAAAACTTTTATCGTTATTTATTTATCTTTATCTCTTATCGGATATAATTATATTTTTTTCTACATCAGTTTAATTCTAATTTTTTCTTAATTATCAGGATTACAATATGAATTTATTTTAAATTTAAGATATATCCTTGTTTTATCCATTTATTTAGATAAATTAACAATTTAAAAGTTTGTTAAGAGATTTTTTTGATAAACATTGAATTACTTACGAGATAACATTTTATGTTTATGTCAATTTTATCTAATTGTCTCGGTTATCACAATCAGAAAATTAGTTGCATCAACCTAGTAAAATCAAATTTTTACAAAACCTACGATCAGAAGTGTGTACAAGGGGATTACCACTTAACCACCCTCGACTTTTAAAAAATTTCAGTTTACAGGATTCGGTTTTTAATGTCAAATTGATCTATAATCACTTTACTTCAAAACATGAATGATGATATAACTTATGTTTATGATCCATAAACCAAGTACCACAATAAGGTATATATTCATAATGTGGTTGAACTTAAAATGTTAAGATCAACCGAACCATTATTTAAATTATTCATAATATGGTCTCAAAACAGAAGTTCTAACATCAATAGAACAGTTAACCAAGAACAAAGAAAATAACAATGTACTTTAGGAAAAAAAAAAAAAACTTTTCTCAATAACCAAAAAGTAAACAACGATAACTGATGTAATTTTAACGTCGAAAACTTGATCATTGACATGTAATTTTGCAGGTATACAAATTTTAGCATAATTAGTGTTGTAATGATTTCAGGTACTTTAGTTATGGATTCCTTTCTGGGTAATCTACAAGAAGCAATTTTTAATGTACATATCCAAACTCCTAGTTCGAATTCCTGAATTTAACACATATCAGACCTGCATCAAGAAAAACAGAAATCCCAACAAGATTATCACAAGTCATCCCAAGTTGAGCAACTTAAACATTATTGAGGATGCTAGCTTGCAATAGTAGATACTAGTATACAAATAACTGTCACCAGGATTTTCATAAACAAAAACATAAGAAAACAAACATGTACAAATGGGAAAACCGGATCATGTATGTAGATCAATATGCATAAGAACAGCAAGCATTTTGATCTAGGTTTCAGTCTCAATAGAAGAATAAAATTCACATGCCCTGATGCCCCTGCATTGGAATAGTTTAGCCTAGAACTAGATATTGTTCCATATAGTTGACATGTGCTAGTGCTGTTACACATCCTGAAAAAATAAATCCCAATCACAATAGTTGCTTTTTTCCCCTCTAACAAGCAGAAACATGTTGAAATCCAAATACTCGTGATGCCCTGATTAAGGAATGTTTTTTTTTTTTTCTAATTTGTTGCATGCAGGTTTTGGAGGGTTTAGTAGCAAATGCTAATGATGCAAGGTTAGGCTTTTAGAGCTCTTCCATCGGATTATTGGAAACAAATTCACCGGTATTCAACAAGGGCAAAACTATTTGGGATCATATCTAGTTGAATAACAATCGGTAGGTTTATTCAACAAAAAAAAACAACCGGTAGGTAAGCAGGTTGTGATAAGGGGGATTACATTCGAAATTTAAAGAGCATCTTCGACGTAAAAGTGACTTTCATACAATATACAATAATAGGTGATTTGGTAACAATGTCAAGAGCTATTTCTATATGATATGAAAATAGACTTGATAGACAATCAACACAATTATTTTTAATGATGTGTCCATTTTTTTCCCTATTTTATTTTTTATTTTATTTCCTTATAAAAAATGAATGAAAAATTAATGTCGGTTTTAAATACTAATTGAGTCAACTGAAAAATATTCGTACAACAAACCGTCTGAAAGTAGAAGGTCATGCTAACAATATCTATTTTTTTTTTTTACCATATCAGTTTGATGTTGAATATAGATGGCTGTATTGGATAAAATTTTATTAACAGAATGTCATACTACGTAATATCTTTTTTTTTTACAATCCACACTTATATCGGAGATACTTTAATCTAATAAAAACCTATAATTGGTGGCTCACGTGACTACTAACTGATGCGGTAAGACATGTCATCCGACATATCTATCCACGCAAGTGTAACTCGTTGATAAGGTGACCCAATTTGTCAGTCATATTTGATGATGTGTCCACACATGTCATCACTATACCCCTACTATACTGACTGACCTATGTTGGGTCGGGTTGGTTTTGGTGGTTTCGAATTGAGATCCGAATGGTTGGCAGGTAGGTTTATGGGTCTTTAACCCAACTTTAATTAGAGACTATTAAGTACTAAATGCACCGTCCAAATTAATATATACATATTTTTTCTTCTATGAAAATATGAAATCATTTGCATTAGACGAAAATTAGATTGTAATTCAAAATTTCAAGATTGTATTATTAATATATTCTAATATTTAAAAATGTATTTTATTTATAAACGAAGTTCTCCGTGAATTTCATGTATGGTTTAAGGGTCATTTTTTTTTTGTATTTATTTTTAAGATTGCTTTACATTTTTTTTTTTTTTTGTATTTTATCATTAAGATTGTTTTGAAAAACATTGTCAACTAAATGTACAAGATCAATTAAGGATGGGATTCTAGGGAAATGAGTGGGTGAAGTGTAACACCACAAACCCATCCGGTAGATATTTGTATGGGATGTGACAATCTTTAGCCATTTCAAACCTATATTTTTTCCACTTTGAGTTTTATACATTTGTCATTCACCTTCGTGGATTTACTTTGAATCATATGCTTTACACACACGTCATTCAACTTTTAAATCATGGGCTTCACACACGTCATTCGTCCATGAACCAAAACGTGTATATTTAATTATGAAAGATCAATATTTATATGAAAATCATGAATCTCTATCGATGTGGGATGTGACAACGGAATCACCTCCCACAAATGCCCCCCACCCCACCTCTATTTCCCTAAATCAGGATGGGGGCAAGAGCGAACTTCCCCATCCTTGTTTTACCTATCAACTTCCCTGATTAAGACATGATTATAGTCAACTCCATAACTACAATGTTACATACAATTTCGTAGGAAAAAAAAAATATAGGACTCCCACACCTAAACCGTATATAATATATATAGCCAAAATCCTCACTCCCATTTGGTTCTAATATGATGAGTGGGCTTGAAATCATAAGTTAACAACATGCTCCCATCCATTCTCTTCAACACAAACCTCTCAACCAACACATAATTAACAACCCAATTTTTTCCATCCATGTACTCCACCAAATTGCTCCTCTCTCTTCACACTCACTTGTCTCTCATTTCCTCTAACCCACCCAAATCTCTCCTCCTCCCATATCATTCTCTCAACAATTTCTGATCGCAACCCCACATTATCTGATCTTGAATCACTCTTGAACCACATCACACCATCAACCATTCTCTTCTCATATTGATCGGATAACATCACAGTAGTAGTCTCTTTTTGATCCCCACCAAATAATGAAACCACTTCTATTTCAATAGAAACATCAACAACAACATTATCCTTATTGTGACCATTATTACGGTTACATTCGAATATACGTTCCCATCTTTGCTCAAGTGTTGTCTCATAATACATTGATCGAGTCATTTGATCTTTCAGCATACCTTCCTTGATGAAAATGAAAGGGATGTACCATTTTCCCACAATCACTGGTTTGGAACTTTGCTTGTTTGATAATGACAATTTGTCGAAATCCGGAAGGAAGGATCGGAGTTCTATGTCGAGGCCTGGTGCTTCTTCTAGCTCCAAGTTATTATGTGCAGTTTTTGTAACCAAATTCCATCCTTTTCTTCTCAACAAGGTTGGTGGAAAACCGTCTGGATCCACTGATTTGGAGAAGAAATAACCACGCGACTTTCTGGGAATGATCTCAAATTGCTGAAAATGGTTCTTGGGATCGAAAGGTTGGGGATTTACATCGGCCTTGTCCTCTTCCTTGGAGCTCGTACGTAAATGCTTCCCTGAAAACCAAAACATGATCCATCATTTAGACACACCCTTCAGGACTCACTGAGAGAGTGATTTAGAGGGTAATTTTATACATACCCTATATGACTCCCACGCGGTTGGATTGCATAATAGATATTGGATGAGAGTGGCTGATTGAGAACAGGAATGAAAACAATCTTGTTCTCAGTGACATAATATCCATTACCATTGTAAGTTTTAAAACCTGTTTTCAGGTTCTTGTTCTGAGGGAAAGGCAGCTCAAGTAGTTGCTCACTCTTGCAAGTCCCAAAACAACAAGTAGGCTCAGCTTCTTCATTTAGAATCACCAAAATTCGAGAATGCGGACCATCTGGAGGGGGGGATTGCAGGGCTGCATGAAACTTTGTGTACATCGAAAGAGGCCTTGTCACATACATGTTATGTTTTCTTTCTCCGAACTTTTTTATGGTTTTGTTTTCAAATTAATTAGCAATTGAGAGTATAATCATCGTCATCTCTTGCTTGAATGTATTTATACAATATTAGCTTAGAGAACAAGTAATAGAATTGTTCAATATATGAATATAGTAATATCCCAGTCGAATGGTTGATTATTAACAATTAATATTTATTAAAATTATAAGCGAAGTGAAGATACGAGGAAGTTTAATTTAGAAACATTTTAGTGTTCATCTCTTGCTTCAAATTTATATTTACATGAGAAAGTTATATGGAATTTCAATATATCGTACTACTATCGTAGATAACTTGAACAAGTCATTGAAATTGTTTAATATTGAATACCAGTCAAATCGTTGATTATCGATATTTTTTATATACCAAGTGCAGAAATATATTTCTGGGAAGCCCGATTGTTGAATCGAGGAAGTTGATAAACATCTTCACAGAAGTCAGAATAAATGAATACAAATCTCTATCCCGTATCCATTTGAGATATAGATAGATCTTTATCGTCATTTTTAACTAAATAGGACAGATACGAGGAATACTCGAAACGAAGTAGTGATATATTTTACCCGAGAGCTTTTCTGTATACATTTCAAGTTTTTTTTATTAATGACAATTTTAACTGAATTAAAATTACTAGCCAAGACAAAAAAAATTATAAAAACACTCCAAACTAATTAAATTATTTTAAAAAGAAATTTTATCTCTTAAATCATTAGATTAAATATTACATATTAAACCCTCTCCTAAATTTGTTATTATCATATTAAACACTCTCTTCTAATTAGTCTTTCCCCATTTTTCAAGAAAAAAAATGAAAAAAAAAACTTATGAATATTTTGGTTTTTTACTAACCGTAATATATATATATATATTAAAAAGTCAATACAAATACCTATTTTTTATAAAAAAAATCAATATATAAAAACTTGATTTGTTACAACTAGATTCGATTAAATTCAGAATTTCTAAGACTAATAAAAGAATTAAAGTTTTCTAGGCAATCACGTAAAGTAACAAAAAACATTTTTATATTTCGATTAGTTTTTTTTTTTTTTAATCAGGGTACTTGTTTTTTGAGGGTTTTTTTTAATATATACATATATACGGATCTTAAAAATCAAGCTTATTCGTAAGTTTTTTTTTTCTAAACTATTAGTCTTGTTTGAGAAAGAATGGAGATAGAAAATTAGAGATATGTATCGGTAGAAAGAGAAAGGGAGTTTAATATGGTAATTAAAAATTTAAGAAAGAGTGTTTAATATGTAATATTTAATCTAATGATTTATGAGAGATAATTTCTTTTTTTAGAATAGGAGTGTCAAAAGATAAAAAGTATAATTTTGATATAAAAAGAAGTGTCTTTAGAACAAAAAAATTAATTTAAATTTTAAGAATGGAGTAGCTTTAGAAAAGAATCTTAAAAAAAATGAATTATCAAACTAAACTCTTAAAATATAACTAACTTTTATAATTAGGGGAGACCTCGTCTTCAAACTTCCAATTCCACCCATATTCATAATCATATATAAACTTTAACATGTCTGACCCTGTTGTATTCTCGATGTCAATAGTCAATACCATGTTTTCCACGTATCCTTTTAATTAACTTTCAAAAATATCAAGAGTACAGTTTAGGAGTGTAATATTTTAAAAACCATTCAAAGAAGTAGAGTAGTAGTCATATTATCACAAGTTCAAATCAAGATAAAAAAGACATTTGGAGCTCCTCGTCACATTAAGCTAAAAACCACAATAAAAAACATATGCAATATTATTTATAAAAATAAAAATTATTTTAAAAATAAATAGAAGCCAATAATATATATATATATATATATCGATTTCATTAAATTTGGAGGGTCTACGACCACAGAAAATTTAAAAGCAAAATGTAAATATAAAGAATTTTAAAGTAAAAATGAGTTATATTTAATTATATTGTTTTTAAGAATTTGGGTCTCTAAGGGGTAATGATCCTTCCAAGTTCCACCCTAAGTGGTTTTGCTATTGATCTCTCTTATATGATCCTGAATTAATTTTGTAACGTTACAAAACAAAAGTTATAGATTAAAAAAATTCGAAATATTTTATTCAAAAAGTTCAGACTTAAGAATTATATATATCCAATTACGTGTGAAATGGATGTATACCCTAAGTTTTTTAATGGGAAACAAAATTCCGTAAGGGAGAGTGTGAACCATTAAATAATCTTTAAATTTTCCAGGACATAATAGTCGATTAGCATGTCAATAATAACCGATTAAAAATAAAATAAAAAACAAATAATTAACAGTTGATATGCGAACACGCCATCTCTAGTCTCCAGATGAACAATAAACAAAGAAATCCTATGGTGCCTTCCACTGAAGAAACGATAAACAGCAAAGCTGCACCGTCATTGTGCTTTTGAAAGTTGAAACTAAACTGCACAATTTATAATAAAATTTCAGTTTGCTTAAAATTTGATCATTACTTAGAGTTAGATTCAAGTTTTGTTTTAGTTAATTTAGGAATTCTGAATCATAGAAGAGTCAGATTTATATTTTCATATTTCATCCAATCCTATTCTTATTAGGATTTTTTCTATATATAAAAAAAATGAGAGGAAATACAACCTTATTGTTTTTACCCATCATTAATAATTTTATTGTTTTTATTCAATAATTGGTTGTGAAGACCTAAATACCTCTCATTATTTTCTTTACATAGAATCATTTTTTTCTTTGTTCTCTCTCTTACTTCTTTCTCTCTTATCTCTTTTCTTTCTCTCATGTCTCTCTCCTCTCTCCACCACAATTTTTTTTTGCAACCAAGAACTCTTCTCCAGACCGGCTCTCTCGATCATGCCTCTCTCCTCTTTAATCTAAACTTATTTTTTTTGTTCCTCTTCTCTTTCCTTTAGTTTGTAGATCTGGGTTGTGAAGATCAAATTCGAATTTGAGTATTAAATGTTGATGTTAATTAAAACAGTGGTTGTGGTTGTGATTAAGTTTGGGCATTTTTGTTTAAAATTTTTTAAGAATTCGTTTTGCTTGAAAATATTTCCAGATCTTAAAAATTTATAGGTTTTTTTTTTATTTTGAAAATTTTTAGATTATGTTTTGAGTGTTATATGTTGATTTTAAGGGTGGTTGTGGTTGTATTTAAGTTTGGATATTGTTTGTTTAAATTTTTTTCAAATTTCATTTTGTTTAAAAAAAATTACAGACCTTAAAAATTTCTTGGTTATTTTATTTTGAAATTTTTCTAGATTATGTTTGTTAATTTTTTTCCCATATTTGATTTTGTTTAAAGAAAAAATTCAGGTTTTTTTTTTTTTGAAGAATTTCCAGATTATGTTTATTATTATTTTTTTCATATTTGATTTTGTTCAAAGAAAAATTTCAGGTTTTTCTAATTTTGAAAAATTTTCAGACTATGTTTATTATTATTTTTTTCCAAATTATGTTTTCTTTAAAAAAAAATCCAAATTTTGTTCCATTCAAACAAAAATTCCTTCCTAAAAAAATAACATTTACTAGAGATCTATTATTTGAAAGTTTTTTTTTTTTATGAGGAAATCTGGAAAATTCCCAAATCTATTTAAATCTGAATTTTTTTCCAGATTTCTTTAAACACATCAAACCACCTATTAAACACACATGGCCGCCAATTAAACACATCACAGTTACATATCAGGACAGACCAATTAAACACACAAAGTCTAACTAACTAAACACACCATGCATAAATCAATTAAACACACCACGACAACCCAATCAAACAAACCAGGACAGATTAATTAAACACACCGTGACAACTCAATTAAACACACATGGACAACTCAATTAAACACATCATAATAGATCAATTAAACACACTAGGACAACTTAATTAAACACATCATGAAAAATTAATTAAACACATCAGGGCAACACCAAATTAAACACATCAGTGCAACACCAAATTAAACACACCGGGGAGAAGAAAAATAATACTAGAGGTCTAGGAAGAAGAAGAAGAAAAAGAAAAAGGAAATAGAGAAAAAGTTGTTTTTAAAGGAAAAAGAAAATAGAGAAGGGCAATTTTATCCAAATAGTGGATATTTTGGTAGAAACAATAAAAATATTAATCTTTGGTAAAAACAATAAGTACGCTAATTTTATTGTTAGTTTTAAAGTTTTTCCAAAAAATTATGTTGTTTAAATACAGTGCAAATATTTGCACGTTTAATTTACTTTGCTTTCAAACGAGAATCACAAGGACAAGACCCACCGGATTAGCACCACATGGTCGTGGGTTCGAGTCTTACCTCTCTTAAAATATCCGAATTTATATATTAGTGTAATATTAGAAAGAAAAAAAAAACTCAGAATCACAAGCCCATTATTCCTAGGTAATTGCTCTCTGTGATATTTTCTTGCCTGATTTTCATCATTAATTGTTTGGTTTTTGTTGTGTTAATTGATCTCTGTGAAATCAGCATATATGAAGCGTCTAATCCCCTTCATCCCTATTGAAATCATCAGCCTTATACTAGTAAAGGCCCGGTGCAACGAAATTTTAGAAATCAAGTTTCAATAGCATCTCTACAACCTCAAATCGTGCTTGCATGCACCACCCCCCAATTGTCCAATGTTCTACAGATCATTCACATTGAATGGCAATGTCTTGGAGGAAAATAGTGTTAGGTTTTGACTCGTATTCTCAAGTGAATCCAATGTTAACCAAACAAGACTCAATTGATGTGGAACTTTCTGGAAACGTGGGATAACGTTTGGAAGTTGAAGATGGTGTTTGAGGGAGGTTTGAAGACGAAGAAAGAACTGAAGAAACGACGTCTGGTGGGTTCCGCGGAGTAGACCGTGGTGAAGATAAACGCACAGACCGCGGCATAGGGAGCGGTGGAACGCCTGCAAGATTACGCGGCACGGACCGCGGCAGAGGTAATGGCATGGACCGCGGCACAGAGAGCGGTAGTTAACAGTGGTTTTTCGCGGTATAGGAAGCGAGGTGCACACCGCGACCTAGACCACGGGAACAACGTATTTTACCCAAAGAGAAATGTTGCGCGTGGGAATAGGAAAGTGTTTTCTTCTTGAAGTTCTTGTGCTAATCAGAAAAGGAAAGAGTTTGTCTTCATGAAGAATAGAAAAGTCCTGTAACAAGAAGACTTGTCATAAATAAGAAATAGTATTTATGTGGAACATGTAAGTCTTGTACGTTTAAGAGTAGGATTTCCTCTTATGTAAAACTCTCTGTAACTAGTATAAATAGACCTTGTATCTAGGTTATTTTGTGTGTGGAGAAAAAAGAACACCATGTAACATCAGAGAGTAGTAGAGAGATCCGGGTGAGAGACTCGTGGGAATATCCGGTGAGAGATCTAAGGGAATATCAGTGGATCAAGTAAGAGATATATGGGTGTTATTCAGGGGAGACCTAGGGGATATTGTGGGGTTCTTAGTAAGGATCTTGGGAGCATGGTTTGGGGTTTGGGTGTGAGAGAGAATCGTGGAATATATGGTTGTAACAATTTATCATATATTGGAGTTTTTCTCTGTCGTCCTGACAACCCGTGGTTTGTTATCCGATTTGGGTTTTCCACGTAAATCTTGTGTTGTGATTGGTTTATTTTCTCTCATCTATTTTTTCTGTTATTGACGTTATTAATTGTTATGAGTTATGGACATATATTATGCACGACTATTCCGCGATCATCGGTTCCAAAAAATTCTCCAACAATTGGTATCAGAGCCCTGGTTGACGATGGCAATTTCAAGTCTTTACGGTCTGTCGTATGGAGGACTTGGTAGCTTGGTTCAACGATGGTGGTTTTCAAGTCTTTATGGGAGATCGTATGGAGGACTTGGTGGTATTATGATAATGATTATAATTGCCTGGTATGGTTTAGTAAAGGAGAAACGTTTTGAAATTGGTTTCAAACTTGGCAGGGTTTGATGAAAAGAAAAAAATAGAGATGGAGGATAACTTTTTTTTTGTCTTGTGGTGGCAAGTACAAGTCATGGAGATCCAATCTGGGTTATACAAGGCGTTTATTGAATAAAAAAAAATTGAACACTCAAAGTCTCTGGTGGTTGTGTGGGGCTTATCCGACAAAGCACTCCCCGTACTGGTAGTAAGTCTTTCACCAGGTATGTGATGCAAGGACGGAAGGTCTTTTCACATGATTAGGTGATGTAAGGACATGTTTATCCTTTTGGCAGTTTTTCCCACTGGCCATGGAAGAGGATATGTTGTTGCTAGTGGTCCATAATTGTGTACAAAGTATTGGTCAGAAAGTGATGTAAGGTGTATGGTGGACAAGGATGTCGATGGCTGACGAACTCCCTAGTAATCTGTCGTGAGGAGTTGCACCATATTTTTCAGCAGGTTATTTTCGACATGGTGCCGGAACAACGAACACAAAGCAAAAGAAAAAAAAATCTTAGGATGGTTCTTTCATAAGTGGTTATACCTTGTGGTGGGGTATGTTGATTCTTGGTGTTGAGAATCGTGACTGTGGATAAAGGTCTGGAGAATTCAAGTCAAAGGGGAGAATTGTTAGGTTTTGACTCGTATTCTCAAGTGAACCCAATGTTAACCAAACAAGACTCAATTGATGTGGAACTTTCTGGAAACGTGAGATAACGTTTGGAAGTTGAAGATGGTGTTTGAGGGAGGTTTGAAGACGAAGAAAGAACTAAAGAAACGACGTCTGGTGGGTTCCGCAGAGTAGACCGCGGTGAAGACAAGCGCACAGACCGCGGCATAGGGAGCGGTGGAACGCCTGCAAGATTACGCGACACGGACCGCAGCAGAGGTAATGGCATGGACCGCGGCACAGAGAGCGGTAGTTAACAGTGGTTTTTCGCGGTATAGGAAGCGAGGTGCACACCGCGACCTAGACCGCGGGAACAACGTATTTTACCCAAAGAGAAATGTTGCGCGTGGAAATAGGAAAGTGTTTTCTTCTGGAAGTTCTTGTGCTAATCAGAAAAGGAAAGAGTTTGTCTTCATGAAGAATAGGAAAGTCCTGTAACAAGAAGACTTGTCATAAATAAGAAATAGTATTTATGTGGAACAAGTAAGTCTTGTACGTTTAGGAGTAGGATTTCCTCTTATGTAAAACTCCCTGTAACTAGTATAAATAGACCTTGTATCTAGGTTATTTTGTGTGTGGAGAAAAAAGAACACCATGTAACATCAGAGAGTAGTAGAGAGATCCGGGTGAGAGACTCGTGGGAATATCAGGTGAGAGATCTAAGGGAATATCAGTGGATCAAGTAAGAGATATGTGGGTGTTATTCAGGGGAGACCTAGGGGATATTGTGGGGTTCTTAGTAAGGATCTTGGGAGCATGGTTTGGGGTTTGGGTGTGAGAGAGAATCCTGGAATATATGGTTGTAACAATTTATCATAAAGTGAGTTTTTCTCTGTCGTCCTGACGACCCGTGGTTTTTTTCTCGATTTGAGTTTTCCACGTAAATCTTGTGTTGTGATTGATTACTTTTTCTCATCTATTTTTTATGCTATTGACGTTATTAGTTGTTATGAGTTATGAACATATATTAGTCACGACTATTCCTAGATCATCGGTTCCGAGAAAATTCTCCAACAAATAGTAGGTCTCGGATTTTAGAGTTCTCGTATTCGACGGCGCACGACTGCTTTCATGCCGGTGAAGTTGGTTTTGGTTTGATATGTTTTCAAAATCCCTATTTTTAAGGGGAGGCCTATATGTGGAATCCTCTCACAAGATAAGTTTTAGTACTACCGAGGGCAACACTTCTCGGCCAACCAGATTGGTATGGAATGGGAATCGATAGTACTATAAATACGTACAAGATTGTTCATGTCGTATATCATAAATTTCTCCTTGATCTCTTTGAAATAACAAGGTATCCGATGCGGTACCCGTGCGCATTCTTCAAACATATAGAGAGCGTTATTTCCCTCAAACACTTTGGTAATTTAGTTGCAAATTTTAGTGACCTTTCCTTTTGTGGTGACTCGTTGCCCGGTTTATGTTTGTCCATATAAAGATGAAGATGGGAAGTTGGGAACAATTAGAGGATATAATTAACTTCCCTAATGATCGTAAGAATTAACATTATACAATACAGTTATTTTTCACTTTAGGTTCCTCATTACAATTGACAGATTTAAACACAATTATTACATGTGAAATTAAATATTATTACTCATCTTCTTAATCAAAGAGTGCTATACTCTTCAATCTTTTGAGTTTTGATATATATTTGATTTTGATCAAGTTGCTACTTCTAGTTATGGGATTTTTTTTTGTTCATAGTTGGGAGCCTTAAAAAAAAGTATATAGTTCTCCTTGAGGGCAGGAACTAAAAGTATATAGTTCTCCTTGAGGGCAGGACCTAACGAGGAATGCCAAGCGGTACTTGTAAAATTGAAATGTGCTGATGAAGACACCAGCTCGCGACGTGCTATTGAGACAATCAGCGAACTCACCAAACAAAATTTTGATCTTCATGTACCATCTTCAATTAATAATCTCTCCAAAGAACTGCTGATAACCATGAATTAAAATTATGTTACATAATTCTTTTAATTAAAATTAATCTTATTCATCAAATTTATGTGTTTAAATTTACCTACTAGTCTAGATATCCAGAATAGAGAAAAAACTACACTTCATCTTACCCAAAAAGTCCGATGGTATGCCCCCTTATATTTACATCACGAGTTGGGTCTTGTTCCCTAGCTCCTTAAACCTGAAATATAATGGGTTAACACTAAACTAGCTAGTGAATGGTAATAATAAAGTCTATAATTACAACAAAAGAAGTAAGAAAGTGAGAGAGCCAAGGTCGTCATCCACTTATATAATCGTTTAACAGATTGTAATTGACACAGGTCGACATTTACCAAAACGTGTATTTTTTTTTTTCATTTTTTATGTTGATTTTTGGATGAAACTATCTTCAGTTAAGGCTATCAATGGCTTATAGAAATCTTCCATTTACATTTTCGACCATATGTAATTTCAAAGGTTTGAATAAAGTTAAACTTTCTAAATTTTATTCCCAAAAAACTTTCTAAATAATATGGTATGTGAGTAATTAATATCATATTCATTACCGTATAAACTTATAATTTACAAGATATTTACATGTTACATAATTTTTAGAGAAAAAATTGGAAAACCTATCATTAATTTTTTAGAAATAGTTCAAACGCCCTAACTGCATCTGACCGATGCTAATCAACATTAACCGACATTAACTAAAACTTGTGAGGTTTATAATTTTTGGTTACATTTATATTGAAACGAGCTCCTATTTAGCTTTTCAATTGTTTTATAGTAATTTGTAAACTGAATTTCCATCATTTATGTAACTTTTTAGCTATTTGAAAAATCCTTTAACCACACATGCTCAAATCTGTAAGAATCTGTAAGTTTTCTTTAATTTTTGTTGAAATTCCCTTCAATTATGGTTTTCAATTGCGTATAATAATCTTCAAACTTCAATTCGTTTCCAACCACATATATATATAACTTCTTTGGATTTTACAAATAGTTAAACTCCCCCAATCGGACGCTAATCGACACAAACCAACCTTAGTTCAAACATATAAAAGATTCATATTTTTGGTTAGATTTAGATTGAACGAACTTTAATTTAGTTTATCAATTGCTTATAGTAATCTTCCAACTGTATTTCCGATAATAATGAAACTAGAGCATGATCTTTTTGGTTAATAATGTAAACCAGAGAGTAATGTTTAATAATATCTCAAGTATAATTTTTTTATCTCATATATGCCATTGTAGCTAAACCCATGCAGTAAATAGACATGTTCCACAGTGAAAGATCTAATAACAAGTAAACGACGTCGTACCAACGCAAAGGAAGGAATAAACTGTCGGCATCAAGGGGCGGTAACAAACCTTTTGAAATAGATAAAGTGGCGGCATTTTGTTGTTAAACCTCTCTTTTTCCTTCTTAATCCAAAAATTAATTAACAATCAACAAAAAACGACAAAAAAAAATAAGATTTAATTCAATCCTTTATTTTATTTCAATTTTTACACACACACACACGCATTGAAACCCTAATAAATACCAATAACTTGAACAACGACAGAACAGAGCAATCAATCATGGAGAACAGCGTGGAGTCCACGCTCTCAGTCTCCAAGAAGCGAGTATCACTCTCTCACTCTCACTCTCTGGAACTGGAACTCCCCAAGCGAGTGGCTCTGGGTGAACTCACCAATTCCTCCAACGGTGTCGAGTTGAGTCGCAATGTACATAAGCAGCAGCCTAATCGATCGTCGTCGTCGTCGTCGTCGAAGAGGAAATATAAGGAAGATGTTGAGAATTCTCCCAGTACTGAGTCAACTCGCGAGTCGGAGTCTGGGAACCGAGAATGTAAACGGAAATTGAAGGAGAAAAAAGAAAATGAAGTGGCGATTGTACATGAAAGTAGTGAAAGCTCAAGTGTTTTGCAAAAATGCTCTTTCTCGTCTTCTATATATGAGCATCTTCGTTCATTGGAGGTATCGATTTTTTTTGTTTGTTTAATTTATATGAAATTGTTGAATTTGGATTCATTACTTGGGATGATCCAAATCTGGAAATGGGTTTTTTTTTCCTTGCTTATTGTTTTCTGGGTTTTAATCCAAGGTTTAATTGAAGAAACATTTTGGAATCGAGAATGAATAAATAATAGAATGTAGGTTTGCTTTTGTAATAACAGAAAATATGATTCCGGAGATGGTAGATTGTTGGAAGAAGACTCATGAACCAAACTAGTTGGACATTGACATTAAGTTGAACTTGAACCGAGTTTCATTGTAATTTGATTACAATAGGATACGGGATTGGTTCATGGTTTTGTTTAATCAATATGCTTGGATTTGTGTAGATCAAAATTTTGGATTAGGGATTTTGATATTATGTCGTCTTGATTGCAATCGTTAGCGATTTGCTTTTGAAGCTGTAGAATTATTCTTGGTTGTAATTTACACCTAGGGGATAGGAGCCTAGGAGGGGTTTGGTATTTTCTCATGTATGGAGTTAACATCTTAATTTAAGTTCCGCTTCACTGGATTATTGTTAGTGTTTCGAATTTCCATTTTACAAGAGTATTTGTGTTTCTGTGTGATATCATTTGGCTTATGGATTTGAATTTTGAAGTTTTGGTTTCGTAATTTTATGAACATTTTTTTGCGGTTGGGATTCTGACTTAGTGGTTGGTTGTTTGGTTATACCCTAAAATGTCTTAGAACCTAATTCTTGCAGAATAGGTATAATTTCTTGATATGTGGCTATAAGTTTAAATTTGACATGTCAAGTTGTTACTGAAATTCTGTCATACAAGTCCTGGTTTGTCATTTGATTTTGAAGTTTGGTTTTGTATTATGCAAGTACTCCTACTTTTGACTGCTAGTAATTGAAAACAAGGAGTCATAGATTTAAAGGATTGCGTGGTTCCAAAAATGGGCAAATACCAGCTCATCTAAATCAAATTGTTTTGATAGAGATGTTTTATTTCTTCATTATAAAACGATGCAATTTATGAATGGAACATAAATTTATTGTCTTTCCCTGCTCAGTAATCCAACTCAGATTTATGCTCATGATCATCATTTGAAGCTTGTCTTTTAGTATCATATATACAAGGACTGACAATGATGGTTGGATATTCAGATGGAAGTAAAGAGGAGGCCACTTCCCAAATACATGGAGGATGTTCAGAATGATATTTCAGTGATTATGAGAGAAATCCTTGTGGATTGGTTGGTGGAGGTCGCAGAGGAATACAACCTTGTTTCCGACACCCTTTATCTCACTATAGCATATGTTGACAGATTCCTCTCTTCGCATGCTCTCAGCCGGAACAAGCTTCAGCTTCTTGGAGTTGGTTGCATGCTTATTGCCTCGTACCAACAGATGAACCCTAAACTTATGTTTTACATTTGCTAATAATTTGGCCGACTTCTATTCTTGAATGGTGATCCTTTCATGGTTTGGTTGACACAGAAAGTATGAAGAGATCAGTCCTCCACATGTTGAAGACTTTTGCTATATAACTGATAATTCCTACACGAATGAAGAGGTGTACATCTAATACCTTCTTTTATTATGCTCATGCTCTGGCCTCCCTGCACTTCCTTTTTTCCCTCTGGTAATTCAAGTTTTCTGTATGTAAACGAAAGAGGCTCCTTAAGTAGGGAAGAAGGTAGTATTAGGCTTCAGGTCCTTATCTTCGAGTCTTTTGTTCATATTTCTAATATTTCTAACTAGATACTTTATTTTATGGGCTCCACTGAGTTTAGACTTTAGTAACTCTATGCTTGAAGATGATTTTGGATTTGGGGTGAGTCTGCAGGTGGTCAGTATGGAGACAGAAGTACTTAACTTTTTGAATTTTGAGATGAGCACTCCCACAACAAAGAATTTTCTCAGGTGAGATTAGTATCAAAAAGCATTAGGCTTTTGAATCTGTTTTGTTCTTTTTTCTTCTCTCATCTAACGGGATCATAGCACAACTAATGCCATCTTTGATGCTTGAATTGAAGAGTGTTCATAAAATCAACTCACGAGAACGGCAGAGTAAGCAAATATGCTCTCCATTCTTTAATGCTCATATTCAATTTTTCTTCCCCCATTAGCTGTTAGTGATTTCATAATCTTTGTGTTCCACAGGCTGCTGATCTACGATTTGAGTTCTTGTGCTGTTATCTTGCTGAACTAAGTTTGTTAGATTATGGGTGTGTGCAATATTTACCGTCACTGGTTGCTGCATCTGCTATTTTTCTTTCACGATTCTTGATTCAACCAGAGAAGCATCCTTGGGTGAGAAATTCATTTCAGTTTTTTCTTAAAAATTCTAGTTGTGCATTAGTGAGATCACGATGAATGATTCAGAATTGATTTGGTAGAGAATTATAGATAACAGTTGGAAGCTAATGTCAAAAGCTAGGGCTAACTTGTTTGATTTGGTCAAGAGTTTCTGAAGTGAACTGAATGCGGAAAAGATATATGCATGTTAGGATCTCATGTGGCATAAAGTAACTGCGAATAGTAAAACTACTTGAATAACTTGCATCTGCATGGTATTGAGATATATGCATCTGCATGATAGGAGCTACATGTGGCATAAAGTAACTGCGAATAGTAAAACTACTTAATTAACTTGCATCTGCATGGTATTGAGATATATTATACGATAAATTGGTAATTACAGGGTAACACCATAGACTTCAAAACCATTCAGAAAAGTTTCCAATAAGCTAGGGAGAATTTACTCTTTTCGTATATTGCAGAGCATGGCGTTGCAATGCTTTTCAGGTTATAAACCAACTGAGTTGAAGGACTGTGTCCTTGCCATTCATGACTTGCATATGAATAGAAGAATAAGCTCTTTGCAAGCAATAAGAGAAAAATACAAGCAACACAAGGTATTCTAATTCTATCTTCTTTTAAAGTATATGTTTTCTAGAGTAAGTGAGTGATTAATAGTATCAATTTTGTGATCTAAATAATTTCTCTCTTTAAAGAACTGAGGAATGAGAATCCTTTTAAGTGGATGGATAGTGCTAGTGTCTCTTTGGTCATGTGTCAACAGTTTACAATATTAATTAATTTAATTTACAGAGATAAGGACATAAGATTATTACTTTGGTAATATTAATCTGACTGGAACTGGATAATCTTTTTTGAGAACAGTTTAAGCATGTAGCTGCATTATCTTCTCCCTCTGAAGTACCTGCACGTTATTTTGAGGCCATAAATGATAACGGGCTACTAGATTTTCAGCGGAGCTTTGAAGTTTGAATTAGTGCGATCCATGAGTTCCTTCTAACTGGTTGCAGTAAGTTTTATTTTTATTCATGCACCATTGGAGTGTGATATAGATCAACCACCGGTTGACTGTTGCTCGATTCAATATTGAGTGCCTGAGGAGTGAGGACTTTGGTTTTGGCATGCTTGCAAAGGGAGCCATTACAGAGTAAGCATGTATAACTAACTATGTTTGAAAAACTTGTAGATAACATGGATAGGGATACTTCACAAATTACATTTTGGTGGTTCACCAGGGATTTTGTCTCTGAATCTCTGGTTGAATAAAGAGATATATCAAACGGAATGTATCTCTCTATTGCAATGTATTCCATGTAGCATTTTGTTTCCTTCTTGATTTTAACTGGCAGTTCTGCACACAACTCACAAGTAGAGCAACTTTCCTGAATAAATTCGGAGGGTATCTGCCAGTTATGTGCCTCAATTGGTTCTGGTTCTCAGGTTGAATAAAAATATATATAGAATGTATGCTATATTTCATGTAGCTTCATGTTTCCATCTTGATTTCCCATTTAATTATCAATTTCACACACTTGTAAAGTAGCTTCCTCCACAGAATTGGGAGAAAATCTTTAATACAACATGGTCTAATACATCTGACTACCGAAATCATAACATGAATCTTGTATAAACCAACCTATTTGATTAGGTATTTGCTAGTTCAATGCCACATTTACAATCAAGATGATAATTGTGGTACCACCAGTGCTGTATAAGGTACTGATCACCATTGCACCAATAAAAATATTAAGGTTAATATTACTACAATCTACACTAATTGAGTAATCGATTTCCTTGTACACATCACATATCAAGGTGATTTCTTTTTCACTAGATTAAAAATCATTTTCATGACTGAGATTGTATATGACATACCTATTGCCTATTGACAGCTAAAATAGTATATGTTGTGGTATATATAACGAGGCTAACACCGCTAATTTCGTGAAGAAAAATATCATCTATCGATTCGGGATTCTAGATACAAACATCACTGATAATGGAACTCAGTCCGATAGTAATAATTTCATAGAGATGTGCGAGACATACCGTATCAAGAATTATTATGTCACGTCTACCCATCCATGGAACAACGTGTAGACTGAAGATATAAATAAAATTATCAAGTACACATTTAAGGTCAAGTTTGATAATAAAAAAAAAGAACCGAGTAGACAAGTTGCATGAGGTGCTTTGGGCCTATCGAACCACAGAGAGAACCATAACAGGCAAGACTCCCTACTAGTTGGTGTATGGAACTGAGGCAGTCATCCCAGTTGAGATAGTTCATGCTTCCTTAAGAGTGCAGCTAGATCAGCTTGAAAGGAACGTAGCCATGTTGGAGGAAACTCTAGACGAACTTAATGAGAGGAGAGATCCGGTGCGAGTGAGAAATGCGGTCTATCAGCCAAGAGCGACTAGATATTACAACTCACATGTTTGGATAAGAAGATTACAGCTTAGGGACCTAGTCCTAAGAAGAGTATCTCCAAATACGAAGGCAAAAGCAGTCAACTCTCTGGCAGAAAAGTGGGAAAGACCTTACCAGGTGGTCGGGATAGCTAGAAATGAAGCATATCGCCTGATCCGGCCAGAGGGAGAAGAGCTACCCTAACCATGCAATACTCAATATTTGAAAATATACTACCTTTATGGGGCTTTTTCATCTGTTATTTCCTGTTTAAGAATTAAGCATTAGACTAGGATGATTCTTTTTTATTTTAACCTTCTAATCAATTGTTATTTTTGACGTTTTAAATTGAAGTTATCAATATAAGCCCTTATTGAAGGAAAAAAAAATTCTCCAAAGGCCAAGAAAAGTGTTTAAAGAGTAAACATGTCCTCGTCTATAAGGACAAAACTAAAACGCCTAAGTTTGCCAAGGCCAACAGGTAAAAAAGCACTGCTAGCACACCTACGGGTATTAGAAACCTGATAGGATGCGTGAAGCTGACTCAGGTTATGTTTTGACATTCCGACTCAACGAATCTTGAGTAACAGACTACTGGGAGACGTCTTAGTGATTTAGTTCCCAGATAAAAAGACAAGAGTATACAAATAAGAAACCAAGTAAATGACATAAAATTAAACACACCAAACCCACACCAAATCTGTACTCATCAACAACAAATTAACAACACCTGTATTTCAATAACATATTTATCCCATCAAGCATATAACACATTTTCCCTCTGAAATTCATAAACATATAACACATCATAATTCAAAATCATTCTACAAAGATAAATTTCACCATTTTGCATTCATCCCAACAATGAAAATGTCTAAGTTTGCCGTATTCTGATTGTAGCAACAGTACCAATTTCATTTTAAAGATTTCTTATATAACTAAACAAAACAACCATTTTAAAGATATATTATTATTGAAAGCCATTTTTCCGGGCTGCAGCAGCAAGGGCTTGTCCTCATCTATGGTATGGGTACCCACCTCTATACAAATAAAAATAAAATGCAGTGAAACAATAGAATTATATTCGTTTTCATTGAACAACCATACACAATCACTTGAAAAAAGAACTTGTAATCGAAAAAACTAGAGATAAATTTGAACCTAAAAATCCGTCTAGGAATCTATGAGAGAATTATAGGTAACGCTAATAAACAATTTAGTGTCAAGGGAACGCAAAATTGATTTCTTACTTAAAGCCAACTTATAAACCAAAATCTCCTTACTTTTAGTACAATTACATAAACCTAAATCAAACAGACCAACTCAACATTATCACTAACACAAAAAGAACTTTATTTTAATCACACTGTTTTTCTTCATCTTGAAAGTTGTCTTACAAAATATTAACCCACGCATTCCCTAAACTAAGATGGCAATTTGACTTTATGGAAGCATATTCAACATTGTATTTCAATTTGAATTCTGGGGTTTTCTCTTCTCTCTCTTCTCTCAATTTTTCACGATTGCTTTCCTTTTAGAATTTT
The DNA here is from genome assembly GCA_032871835.1 of Dipteronia dyeriana. Classification (NCBI taxonomy): domain Eukaryota; kingdom Viridiplantae; phylum Streptophyta; class Magnoliopsida; order Sapindales; family Sapindaceae; genus Dipteronia; species Dipteronia dyeriana. The sequence continues at coordinate 90,084,140 of CM065295.1, read as the reverse complement.
CCACAAATCATGATAACTATGAAAAAACCCTCTAAAGTAGTTAGCATGTTAAAATACAAATGATACTGAATTTTCCTTTGATGCCCTTGGCCATATAGACGACGCGCTGAACCGGGTCCATGCTGAATTTGCAGATGAAGATCGGCGTCGGTTCATGGCGTCATGTTTCGACCATTTCCTGACGATGCATCGGGAGATGAATTTTTCGGGTGGTATTATCCATCGGTTGCTTTTGAGGGAGCTGCATCATAACAGCCCAGCAGAAGAGATGCAGTTCATGTTAGGGAACAAGTCGGTGAGGTTTTCGAATGTGAAATTTTGCCTGATCACCGGATTACGGTTTGGAGTTATACCAGACACGACCAAGTATGCAGCAGTGGAGAATGGCATACATCAGCGGTACTTTCCTGGAGATGATGAGGTCTCGTTGGAGGAGATTAGGGGTGTTGTCACCGTTGCAGAGTTCGGAAAGGCGCATGATGCTGTCAAGCTCTGCCTCATATATATATGTTGAACTGGATACTGATGGGGGTGGATGAGAGATTTAAGATTCCAGTTTGGCAGTTTCGGTTGGTTGAGGATCTCGATACGTTCGACGCGTTCCCGTGGGGTGCCCATATGTATAGGCATTCTATTTTCTCATTCAAGCATGTACTTGACGAGTGATGAGACAGGTTCGAGCGACGTCAGCAAGAAAAGGGCGCTGATGTACACACGGTTGAGACCTACAACATATACGGTCTATCTCATGCCCTATTGGTAAGAACTTCGAATTACAAGTTGTATTTTATTGGTGTTGTCCTCAATGTTATCTTTAGTTATCGGACTTATCTTTGATGCAGGTATTTGCTTTCGAGGTGATCCCTGATTTGGCCAAAGAGTTCGGTGCCCGGAGGGTTACAGATCTGACTCTCAGTATTTTGAAGTGGGAGTTGACCAAACAACCGAGAGGAAAGAAGCTGGTAAAGATTTTCAAAGGCAGGGTATGTATTTAATTTGTTAATGTTTTTATTAGTTAGTATTTGTATAATTACATTGTTCTAACTAATATTTCAGATGTTTGCGAGGAAGGAATTGGTGCCCACACCAGTTGAGAGACATGTACCGTACTATGCCGACCTAAACGAGGGGGGAGCCTGTATGTAGAAGATGACAGGGATGATATGCCGCCTCCGGTCCCTGATCAGACTACCTTTGGCAGGAACAGTGGTACAGAGGGTGAGGGTTTAACAGACAGAACCAGTGACAGTGAGGGATCTAAGCCCGCTGATGGGGGTTTAAGGCCCAGTGACAGTGAGGGATATGAGACAGTCCCTCAACGAGAAAGGCATAGGCATAGGCATAGGCATAGGCATAGGCATAGGCATAGGCATAGTCGGGTTCGATTTGCCACCCCCGGACATGGTACATCTATAGGGGATTCCCGTGGGGGCGTTGGACGTGATGGAGAGGTAAGTTGAAAAAAAAGTTTAGTGTTTTTTATTAACACGTGTTGATAGTTTTGTACTAACAATGTAGACATGATTTCAGGCTCCGTGGGCAGATATGTTGAATGATGTGCGTGAATCCCTTACGAATAGTGAGGAGGATCGACATTGTCAACACTTGGAGTTGGTAGATATGATCCAGGGGCTTCAGGGGTCGACCATGCTACACACCGAGATGGCCCCCCACCTCCTGATCTAGACTTTAGTCACAGAGTCTGGAATGATAGGGATACGGGGGAGACAGACATGACAGGTGGACCTAGTCAGGACCCGCCTACCGGAGGGGTAGTTCCAAAGAGGCAACCTTAGTCGCATACCAGCGATAGTAGGCTTGCTTCACGTACAGCAGTTGGGTCGGACCTCCCAGGTGTCCCATCTGGGTTCACCCAAGCTCAGCGGTCCCCCCCACCTCTAAGCATATCGATTCAGCCAAAGTGGTCCCCTCCCCCACCCAGCACATTTGTGGCATTGGCAAGGTCCCCTCCCTCACCCAGTATGTCGATCGAGGCTCAACTGTCCCCTCCCCCACCCAGGACGTCGGCTGCGTCGGTTCCCTGTTTTCCCCCACCCAGGATGTCGACCCAGGCTCAGCGGTCCCCTCCCCCAGATAGCATGACGACCCAAAATCAAAGGTACCCGCCACCGACCATCACATCGATTCAGCCTCAGCGGCCCCCTGCACCGCCCAACACATCAACCGAGCTGCAGAGCTCATCGGAGGCTGGACTACCGCAAATGAAGCGTTTAGTTAAGCGCAGATGGCAGTTGATGAGCCCTTACACAGATCCATACCGGCCAAAGAGGTTGAGGGCACGACCCGAGTTTGTGGAACACATTTTTTACCCCTACGGACTAGTGGACGCTAACCAGCTTGCGGCATACAAAGCCTTCAAGAGGAACATCAACGGGGAACTATGAGTCCAACTTCTTCTAATAAAAATGGTTGTATATTTAATGTTTATTCAAATTTACCTAAAGCTAATTCAATCATTAAACAAACGTGATGTGGATGTGCTGGCACCAGTGGACGTCGGATGGTTCATGCGTATGCAGTCCAACTTCATGGACTTGGAGGACACGGTACGTACTTACGTAATTTTCATATTAACGTTTGTGTAAGTAATGTTGTACTGTTAACAATTCATTAGTTATATTGTCTGTCAGCATATGGATGCATATCTCCATATTCTTCACAAGCGTCTGCGAGGATTCCCCACTGTGTACAACCAGAGGATTAATGTATTGGATAAACAATTTTATGTAAGTAGTTTTAATTTTTTGGAATTGAATCGCATTTTATGGTTTTGTATTATTAATACGATATTGTCAATGATTGTATGTACAACCACTTATGTTGTTACAGTAGGAGAGGATGATGCCTCGTGATTCGCACGGGGCTATGACCACGGTAAGGTGGAATGTGTTACAGTCTCGATGGTTGGAAGAGGACCTTTAGACGGTCCGTGGAGCAACCACAAATGGAAACCGCTCATGGCACGAGGTTGACCTTGTAAGTGTTAGACGATGGAAATGATTTAAAATATAAATTGTTCGTATATCCTGACCTAACACCGTATGCATTCTATTACAGGTCCTGATTTCGTGCAACGTTGGGGGCCAACATTGGCTGGTGGTGACCGTTGACCTTATTCTCGGGAAGATTGAGATATTTGACCCCTGAAGACAAGAAGTCCCTGATTATATCAGGAAGCAGCAGGTCCGGCCATTACGGTGGTTTTTACCGTCCATGTTGAATGACGCGGGGTTCCACACTGCACGAAGAGGTGGTCGTCGGCCATTCACTAAGGAAAATAAGTCATTCTCGGTCAGTGTGGTGCCTACTTCTAGAGTCCCCCAACAAAAAAAATCGTAAGACATTCTATTTCATTCACGTGCTTAGATATTCTGTAAGAACGATTTGTAACGGTGTTTTATGTGTCCAATTGCAGAAGTAATTGTGGTCCCCATATTTTGAGACTTATCGAGTACTTACTGGCTGGTCAAAGCCCTTTTGATCGGTCAGAGGACGACATGGGGATCATTCGGGAGAAAATAGCTGTGGAGATTTTTTGTAACTCCAGGCCCGCCTTGTGATTGGTTGTATATTACCATTTTTTATGTACAAAGACATGTAATTAATTCATGAATATTAATTCATTCATTATTCTTTCATTAATATTAATTCATTAATAAGTAATTATTACAATTCCAAATTATTACAATCTGATACAATTCCGAATATTTACAATGTGATCAAAACTTTGTCATTCATTCCCTATTAGAGTCAATGTTAGGGCACGTCTGTTTGTTATGTCCAATTGAATGGCATATGCTACACTTGCGGCGGTATTCATCGGGAACACCTCTGCTTGGACCTTCTTTAATCATAGGTGGATTAGAACATCTCTTGGAATTATGCCCTGGTTGTCTACATCTTCTACAGAATTGTGTAGTTGTCCTCTCCGAAGAAGAGACATGGTGACCCGCCTTCTGGCGTCCTGCTTGTCTCCTGGAGTTTTGATTCAAAATCACCCTCTGAGCAATGTCAGATGGCACAACCCAAGTGGAAGGATCTCCCACCGGCATAATAGGAACCGAGTACGCGTCAACAAGTGTTTGTCTCTTGTAGTAGTCCGAACACAAAGTTGTCAAGTTCAAGTTTCACTCCTTGTAAAAAATATTGAAAACGATCAGCTTCACGTTTCAGTAATAATCACCTCATAGTAAAACTTGAAAGTAATGTACTGTACCGCCGCAAGAGCGTGAGAACATGGAAAATGATCCATTTGGAATTTGTTGCAAGTACAAGTCTTCCGGGCTAAGTCAACATTCCACTATTTTTCATACCGCTTGACCGAGAAAATATTCCAGTCTATTGGATTTACGGTAAAAAAACCACACTTCTCTACCCGTTTTAAGAGCACAAGATGTGTTGCGTCGGTCAACTGATGACGCATGGTTTGTGCAACTCTATAGCGATCGTGAAACCACCGTTGTAGCATATTTCTAATGAACTCAGCCAGAGTCAACATAGGCAGTTGGCGTGCAAATTTTAGGCATGAGTTTATGCATTCTGCAGCATTTGTTGTCATCACCCTGTACCTTCTTTCCGGGCAGTGTACACATGACCACTTGTGTGGACCGACATCAATTACATAATCATATATATTCTGGTGCAAGTTTCTTAACTCTTCCATATGACTGTTATATTCAAACTCGGTGTATGCGCGGGCTGCTTTGTCCATTATTGCGGCAACATCCTTCCTATGAAATCGCTTCTTAATATTTTCAGCAAAGTACCAGCAACATATGGTATGGGTGGCATAAGGGAACACTTTAGAAATCTCTGCTTCAATGCTTGCATGCCTATCGGAAATGAAAACTAGCTCAGCAATATGACCTAGGGCACCCTTCAAGCAATCCAAAAACCATTCCTATGAAATGTTGTTTTCTGAGTCGTCGTACCCAAAAGCAATTGGATACACCTGTTCGTTCCCATCTTGTGTTGCTGCAACAAACATTGTACCCTGGAATCGTCCATTCAAATGGGTACCATCAACGGCAATGACTGGACGTATACACGTCCGGAATCCTCTAAGTGAAGCACCAATCGACATGAAAAAGTACAAAAATTTTCCATCTTCGTCGCACTGTAAGTCAGTGATTGTGCCGGGATTTTTTTGTTCCAAAAAGTAACCAAATGATGGAAGCAGTTGGAAGGTTTCCTTATGCGTTCCATATGTCAGTGACAACGCATAATCGAGGGCGGCGTGTGCCTTACTGTACATGATTTGGATTCCATACATTGATTTCATGTCGGCGATTATGTCATTCAGACGCATTAGTCGACCATCTTGTTGTTAAAGTCTAGGTGCAATAACTTCTCCAATTATGAATGCACTAACTTGTCAGTGGCGGCAGTGAATTTCCTCTAACGGACAAGTGTGTTCGTTGACAAAACTTCTTACTTGAAAGTATGTGCATTCATCTCTCATCACCGCTCTTAACTTCCACGTACAATTTCTCATCAAACAAACTAGATGTAATGTTGTCTTATTGGACCTTTTCACATTCCACTCGAAGTTCTGCCGCATTGCAAAATGGCCTACTAGTCTCTTCAAATCCTTTTTCGTTGGAAAAAATTACCCTTTATATATCATGCTTATAGGTTCATCTTCATCCAAGTTCCTGCTTCCACTCATACCAAACGAGTATGATTCTGCTCTTGGAATAACCCATGTTGTGACATTATCAGAATCATCTGGAGTTGCATTAGCCCGGACCTCGGAGGTCTCAGCTATATCTGGTGCACTTGAACTAAATCTGTGTACATGTCTTACACGTCTTTCCGTTTGGACAGGTTCTTCATCATCCTCATTTCCTCTACATTTTCTACAGAATTGAAATTGCCCTCATTATCCACCTCATGAATCAGCCCAACATTCGGTGATGTATTCTGCTCATTGTTGATGTCATTGTAGATCTCATTGTATTGATGGTTGTACTGCCTACAATTCATCTCAATTTGACAACCAAATACATCGTCGAATTGAGGTCCCAGTATATTATCATGGCCGGCTACTTCCGGTGGGACAACACATGTTTTTCTGACCATCAATCCCACTTCTTTCTGTAAACAACTAATTGCTTCCGCCTGACGATCGAAATTGTTGGGTGTTATCACGATGAGGGATATCTTCACTAATGACACCTCTTGTTGGCCTCTCGATTAGACTAACACATACTTGAGGGATCATCCTATCTTTCCCTAGCATAAACTGAACATCATCATTGTTTCTTATAAATGTAGAACATGTAGTCCCAGGAACAATGGATATAGACTGTAGATCAGCACTGTATTTGTTCTTATCAAACTTCACAATGGTTTGCACGATCAATACCAGTTCGTCGTAGCTTAAATTATTTGACACATACAAACCTTGGTTATTGGAACCTAAATACCTCTGATTTCCGACAGGTAATTGCTCTCATCGACCGTTGTAAGATATGACTATTCTCACCATATTCATTGTCCTGTCAAAATCATCATCAAAAACCATTATTAAGAAATAAATATTTAATATTAAATTTACAATTATAAATGATTAAACAAAAATCAAAAGTGTAACTGATCGAGCCGTTTTTGTACATGATCGAGCCGTTTTTGTACATGGTCGAGCCATTCTTATACATGATCGATTCGTTTTTATACATGATCGAGCTTTTTTGAACGGGATCAAGCTTTTTTTGTTTAGGACCGAGCTCTATTTGTACATCATCGAGCTTTTTTATATATGGCTCGAGCTTTTTTTCATATGGCTCGAGCTTTTTATTTTAGGGATTGAGCTTTTTATGTTAGGGGTCGAGCTTTTTTTTAGAGATCGAGCTTTTTTTGTGAGGGATCGAGCTTTTTTATAATTTGATCTAACTTTTTTTCAAATGTTTTGAGCTTTTTAAAAATGTTTTTCAGCTTTTATACCCAAGATTTTAAACTTATTTGCACCACTTCAAATCAACTCGACCAAATATATATAAAAAATAATGCATACATGTTCATTCATTATTTTTTTTAAGTTTACAACTCCCAGACATAAACAAAAAAAATTGAGACACCATGTTCATAAATGTTCATACATGTTCATACATTGTTATACCACACAGAAATACAATAAAAAATGAAAATGAAGATCAGAAATATTTATTTACCTTCTTGTGCAATATCTGGACTGAATGTCGTTTTTTTAAGAGATACCCGGAGTAGTTGATTGATTTTCAGACAACTTTTTTGGACGACAGAGGCTTTTAAAGAATAAATAATCGATTATTTAAGGGAAATTTCGATAGCTCACCATAATAGGTACCTTTTAAACTTAACTTATTATAACGGTGAAATCACTGCAACTCATCAAAAAAAATGTGATATTTCTCATCATTTCCACTATTTTAAATACATTTGCTATTATTTTGGTTCGAAAATTTTATTTTCAACATTTCAATTTGTTTATTTTTCACCCTGTCCCTTTTTCGAGGTATTGTTTCAATTAATTGACATTTTCAAATGATATAATGTTATAATAATGTTAATTACTCATAATTTTTCAAATGATGTTTCAACTTGTTTGTTTAAAATGATGTAAATAAAATTTGAATTTTTTTCAAGAATTACAACTATTTTTTTTCCTATTTTAATGAAAATCAAGCATCGAAAAATGGGACGGAAATATGAAAAAAAAAATAAAAAAAATAGTTATAGTTGTTGAAAAAAAATCAATTTTGTTTACAAATAAATTTAATCCACACCAAAATTCAAATCAAAATTCATTAAAATTGATGAATTTTAAGACGGTCCTTACTTTATGTTTAATGAGCAATTCATCATGAGAGAATCAATATTTATATATATATATATATCTATATATGAATAATTCTTCTATCAGGACCGTCAGGGTTTTATTATATCAAGACCTTCAACCACAACCGCACATTCACAGTGGGTCCATAACTTCACATTAATAAATACTTACACGCTTACCCAATGTGTAGATGTGGTTGGACGTCCTTACCTCTTATATTAGAACCGTCCTTACATATATATATCTAGCAGTTATCATGTGTAGGATCCCGTATTTTTCATACGGGATCCCTGATTGGATTGTGTGTGTGTGTGTGCGCGCGCGCGTGTGTTATACACTTATACCACTTGAGGTAGTGACTACTTAATTGGGATATAACCGGACTGAATGAGTGTCTTTCACACCGAGAAACATTGGTTGTGGTAGACATGACCCCGGTTCAGCTCCAACCATGGAACCGAACCGGAATTAGAGGTAAAATAACCGGCCGTGAACCAGAATCAAGGTGGTTCTGGTTCCTTTGATTCTAAAACCAGATCAGAACCGTAGGTTCCAAACCGCCAGTTTGGTTTCGGTTTTGGAGTCGTCGGTTCCATCACCAATTTTTTTTTTCTTAGAACCTACCTCTTTCTTTCTTCAAACCTCTCTCTCTCTTTCAAATCATCTCGTCGATCTCTTCTTCATAAATAAAAAAAGGATCCGAAATGGATGGAACCGAACCGGAATCGGAACCGGAACCTTCCTCAAATTGGCTCCAGTTTCGATTCCGGTTCCGATTTTGGTTTCGATTCTCTCAGAATCAGAATTGACGGTTCAAAACCGGGAACCCAACCGTGGCCATTTCTAGGTTGTGGTTCACATTTTTTTTTCTTAATATGAAGTCCATTTGTACATATTGCTGACGTGATTATTATGGAATGGCAACCTTGGCTCTCACACATTGTTTGTTCTTTTGTAGTAATTACAGACTCTTTATCACCATTAACTAGTTCAGTGTTAACCCATTTTTTTCACTATTCTGGACATTGAGAGTAGTGGATAAATTTAAACACATAAATTTGATGAATAAGATTAATTATTTTAATTTAAAAAATTATATAACATCTTTTTTATAAATAAAAAATCATGATTAATTATCAGCAGTTTTTTAGAGAGATCGATAATGGTTTTAGTAAAGATAACATACAGATCAAAATTTTTGTTCAGTGAGTTTGCTAATTGTTAATAGTCAATATGACTTTTGGGTCTTTGTTGCTATCTTTTAAAATAAATTTGCTCATTATTATTTTGTCAATTTATTATTATTATTTTTTTTGGTGAGCTATATGGACTTAAATCTGTTAAGCGGGTAGTACATCTCTATTTTCACATCGGTGGTGAGAAGTTCAAATCCCACCATGCGTACATTTTACAAGCATATATGGGGAGTTTTGGATAAGAAGAGTAATTATTTCGCCAGTAATAGTTGTGTTTTGTAAGTATATTCAAATCACCTATCAAAAAAATTGTATCTCAATTTGTATCTAACCAATTAAATTGAGTCATGTGTATACAATCATTTACATTTAATTATTTTTTTAAAAATGTGTACACATATCCCAATTTAGTTGGTTAAATACAAATTGAGACAATTTTTTTTTATAGGTGATTTTAATGAGTTCATTTTTGCTCACCCCCTTGAAGGGGGTAAGCATTACCTCATTCTTAAATAGATGGCATGTGTCAATGGATGGGTAATTTTGTCCAAACAATGTCATAATTTTATCCCAACACATGCCAGTTTTTAGATAAAATTACCCCTCCCTGAACTAAATATAAAAAGCTGGAAGTAATTAAATTGAAATTTGAAAGATTTACTAAATGAAAAATAACTAATAATTCTTACAATCATAAGGGCAGTTAATTATATCATCTAATTGTTCCCATCTTCGAGTCATCTATGGACAAACATAAACCGAACAACGAGTCTTCTACGAAAATGTGCAACTTTGGGACCGAATCGTTTGAGCGAAATAACGCTCTCTATGGATGTTTCATGTACCGTATCAGATTCCTTGTTAGTTCAAAGGGATCAAGGAGAAATTTATGATCATGATGCTCCATATCATCAACAAAAATCCAATGACCAGGAGCTGCAACATTAAAATCGAAATAGGGATGATCGTTCGTACTTATTTCGTACTCTCTCACCCAAACTTTCTTTAAAAGGTTTGTATCTGAAATCCGGAAGAGAACTGTGCTTGAATTCTTCTCTTTCGAAGTCGAAAGATATGATCTTACATTGATCTACCTTTGGAGGAGAAAAATAGAAATCATCAAGAATGTGATTTGTTTCAGTGCATGCCTCCATGAGCAGATACTCCAGTTGTGCTCAGACAATGAAAAGTGTAAACTTCTGCTTCCAAGCAATCTATAATATTTGCGAAAGCTGTGAAGTCATTCGATGATACAACGTGAACAATCTTGAATGCATTTGTAGTACAATCGATTCCCACTCCACTAAAACGTGTCTTCTAAAGAGGATTGCACAGCATTGACGTTAGCATATCAAACCAAAACCAACTTCAACGGCAGGAATGTAGTTGAAGCATCTTGTTGTTCCTAGACGAGAACTCTAAAATCGGAAGCCTACTGCTACTTTCCTTTGAAGACATTTTGCCATCGAATATAAATGTTATGTAGGACACTGGAAAGTGGGTGGGTGTAGACTGTAGACGCAACGGAAGCCAAGTTGTGATCTTGCAGGCACTCTTACTAGTACAAGCAAGGCTAATGATTTCAATAGGCATGAACAGAAACGGACGTCTCATTTAATAACAGGAAGAAAAACATAAAAAACAAAAAACAAAAAAAAAAACAAAAACAAAAACAAAACTAGAAGAATTTTTCTCTAATTTTTCTCTTCGTCATCTGTGGACAAACATAAACCGAGCAACGATTCTTCAAGAAGGAGAGGTTACGAAAATTTGTAACTTTGGTACCGAAGTGTTGGAGGGAAATAATGCTCTCTATATGATTGAAGATTGTGCACCGCCTCGGATACCTTGTTGTTTCATAGAGATCAAGGAGAAATTTATGATCATGCTCCATACCATCAACAAAAATCCAATGACTGCTATAAGATGCAACATTACAATCGTAATCCCAAAATTTGGGATGATCTGTGTTCATACTTATTTTGTACTCTTTCACCCAAATTTTCTTTTTGTAATCTTTCATCACCCATGTCTCGGCCTGTATTTCAGAGTCCCATATCTCCGCTTGTGTTTCGGAAAAACTGACAACAGCAGCCAAGCATCCTCTCAAACTAGTCAACAAGAAACTTTTATATCCAAAATCCGGAGGATGAGGAGTGACCTTGAATTGTTCTTTTTGGAAGTCGAAAGATATGATCTTACATCGATCCGTCCAATGCATGTCTCCATGAGTAGATACTCCAGTGATATGGTCGACACTCGAACCATGAAAAGGGAAAGGCGAAATCAAAGAGATTTGTCTCCACGGTGATTTTGTGCCCAAAGTGTAAATTTCAGCTGCCAAGCTATCTGTATCCACCGATGATACAAAGTGAACAATCTTGTATGTATTTGTAGTACTATCGATTCCCATTCCATACCAATCCCGTTGGCCGATACATGTTGCCATCGGTAGCACTAAAACTTGTCGTCTAAAAGGATTGAACAGAAAGGCCTCTCCTGGACGATAGCGATTTTGAAAACATGTAAAACCAAAACCAACTTCGCCGGCATGAATGTAGTCGAGGCACTTGTTGTTCCTATATGAGAACTCTAAAATCGGAAACCTACTGCTTTCCTTCAAGACATTGCCATTGAATGTAAATGATTTGTAGGACAGTGGAAAGTTGTTGGCTGCAAGCACGACTTGAGGTTGCTGAGATGCTATCGAAACTTGATTTCTAACAAACGAAAAGGAATCAATTAGGTTGCACCAGTCCTTGCAGACACAACGGAAGCGAAGGAGTGATCTCGCAGGCACTCTTAGTAGTATAAGGTCGATGATATCAATAGGGATGAAGGGGATTGGACGCTTGCTGCTGCAGCTCGCACGTTCCATTTTCTGTTTCAAGATCAATTAATCAGCACAGAATTAAATAACAACAATTATTGGTGAAAATCTGGCACACAAAAAGTATTACTTAAAGCAATTACCTAAGAATAGAGAGACGACTAGTAATTCTCGTTAAAAATCAAACCAAACATACATACATACATAGTATTTAAACAACAACAATAAAAACAAATCTTAATAGGAATCAGGAATTAAATTCCTAATAGAAAGAGAACTTGATACTTCCTTCCCTTCTAAGGAATCAAATTCCATTTTCCAAAGGAACTTGATTATCTTTTATTTCTTCCTTTATTAGTAAATGTGTGATCTGATAAAATATGAAATACTAATTTAACTTAACTTCCATAAGGAATAAATAACAAAGTAATATTTTTATCATGTGGTACATATAATTTGTGTACCCCTAAAATGATCACCTGGTGGTTTCTTTATCTTTTGGAATTGCGTTTTTTATTATTAAAGAAAGTTTGAAAACATAAAAGTAGTCCAATTTATTTATAATTTTTCTATGAAAATATTAGCATGTCATATTTGTTTTACATATATAAATATCCCTCAAATTTTGTATAATTTCAAAACTAGCCCTCTGGAAATTTCTTCTTTTTTTTACTAAATTTATTACAAAAAATTCAAATAAAAAAACCACTTTCTGTGGCATCCGGAAACATGCATACATGCAAACCCTAAAAGCCTGAAAAATTTATGCTCAATTTTCTTTAAAAAAAACAAAACAAAACAAAACAAATAGAGAGATCATGCAAGGTAGCAATAACAGCAACAATATAAACATTTCTAATAGTGATCATAAGAAATAAAAGATGGATAAAATAAAATGGCATGAAAAAATTACCTTAAACACGCGAAGTATTTATATAACACGAAAAACAATTCCAATTACTAGTAGAATTGGCAGTTTATATTTTGTAATACTTATTTAACTTCTATAAGGAATAGTTAACAAAATAATTTTATTAGCTGTAATAATTTTACCCTAGCTAGTTAGGATATAATTTCAAGTTCACTTCATATATAATTAATAACACGAAAAACAATTCCTAGTACTAGTAGAATTGGCGGTTTATATTTTGTGATACTAATTTAACTTCTGTAAGGAATAGTTAACAAGATAATTTTATTAGCTGTAATAATTTTACCCTAGCTTGATAGGATATAATTTGAAGTTCACTTAATAATTAATAACACGAAAACAATTCCTAATACTATTAGAATTGGCGGTTTATATTTTGTAATACTAATTTAACTTCTATAAGGAATAGTTAACAAAATAATTTTATTAGCTATAATAATTTTACCCTAGCTAGATAGGATATAATTTCAAGTTCACTTAATAATTAATAACACGAAAAATAATTCTTAGTACTAATAGAATTGGCGGTTTATATTTTGTAATACTAATTTAACTTCTATAAGGAAGTGAATTGATGTTGGGCTGTCTTTGCTCTTTTTCCTGCTTACTTTTTTCGCAGCTTGTTTGCGTTTGTGGTGGTCGTGCTTTAGACTCTTTTTTTCTGGGTGGGACTCTTCCTCTTGTTTTTTTTTCCTCTGTTGCGTTTTTAATAAATTTCCGTCCAACAAAAATAAGGAATAGTTTACAAAATAATTTTATTAGCTGTATTAATTTTACCCTATCTAGCTAGATAGAGTATAATTTCAAGTTCACTTAATAATTAAATTAATATAGTACTTAAATAATTTATTTTGTTAAAATCCAACCATAGTCGATTTCCTCTCCAATTTGCTCTATATATACCTTTAAAATAAATTATCAAGAAATATAAGTTTTTTATGAGTTATACAAAATTAATAGCTTCTTTAATTATCATGAAAAAAAAAATAAGGCGTGGTCCCATTTTTCATATGGTGAGACTATCAGTTATAGTAGTTGATTTAGGTGGCTTTGATAGAACCCTAACAAAGTAATTGTGTTGTTCTAAACAAATATGAATTAATATTTGTTTGATGCTACGCCTGACACCTCTTGTTTTAAATACGTATGCTATTATCTTGGTTTGAACAGTTTAATTTCAACTTGTTCAATTTTTACTGTTTCCATTTTTCGAGATATTATTAATTGACATGTTTTGGATAATACTTCGATACAGACCGATCAGCGCCCAAAATATCCGGTAATTACATTGGTTGCTATTTGCTTTTGTGACTATTGCCTAGATTTTAAAAAATCAACATCATTCCTATAAATTTAATATCAAACACCAATCAAAACATTGGATCAATATTTGAGATGTTAACTGGTCAGCACCCAAATATTATCCTTATTATAATAACGCTAATTACTCCTATATTTTTTTTTTCAAATGATGTTTTAACTTGTTTATAATAAAGTTTCAAGATTGACAACTATTTTTTCTTGATTTATTAAAAGGTAAGCATTGAAAAATGGGACGAAAAAATAAATAGTTATAGTTCTTAAAAAAAAATCAAATTTTGTTTATAAATAGATTTTATTGAACTTATCATTCACAACAATAAAATTCATATCAAAATTAATTAAAATTGATTGATTTAAAGATTGTTCTTACTTTATTTTAAAATGATGGATCCCTCGTAAGAGACTCGTAATTGATTTAAAGATTGTTCTTACTTTATGTTTAAATAATGGATCCCTCATCATAGACTCAATATATATATATATATATATAGTCCCTTTCATGTCAATGTTTATTAATATAACTTACATCAGTAAGTTGTACGTGAGTCACTGATTATGGAAAAACACTGACAAATGCATACACACTAAGTCAAGGCATGTAAATCTAATTGTCAATATGCAATGTACTGATATAAGTTATATCAGTGCGTACTGACTTGAAAATTATTTATATATATATATAAGGAAATTGTAAGAAATGATCAAAAAAAATTATTGAGTTATTGTTTTTAGTCAAAATTTTATTTTTTATTATAGTTAGCATCTTTAACATTAAAGTGATAAGTATGCCTTCACTTTTGTTTTCCTAGACCCAATATTTCCCACCCAATTTTTCGATCTATCAGTGTCTTTACCCTTCAATTTTTTTCAAAATCAGATTTTCTCACTCTCTCTCTAAACCGATTTGGGTCTTCATCGCTCCCTTTTTTTAAACGATTTGGGTCTTCATCTCTCGCTCTCTATTTCGATTTGGGTCTTCATCTCTCTATATCTAAACCGATTTGGTTCTTCATCTATGCATTTCGTCTCTGTATTTCGGGTATTCGTCTCTCTCAACCGATTTGGTTCACAGCAATCTTGAAGGTAGATCCAGATTCGAAACAAACATTCAGCTCTGTCTTGAAGTAGTTGAAGGTATGTATCTCTTTCCCACTTGTTTTTTTATAAGAATCATTAAGTTTGATTTCAAGAAAAACAGGTTTGTTTTGATTTTAAGTGAAACACATGTTACATGCCAGGATGTTTTAATGTTACATGCCAGTTTAATTTGATGTTACATGTCAATTTATGTCAAAGTTATATGTCTGTCGGTAATTTCGATTTAGAGTGTAACCCGGCTATTGTAAGTTTTTGTACCAAAGTTACATGCCAATATTTTTTAAAGTTACATGCATGTTATTATAGACCGTACATGGTAGTTTATTTTGTGTACCCAAGTTAAATGTTAGGTTATTTCTGAAATTACATGCTAGGTTATTTTTAAAGTTACATGCCATCCAATGTCAGTTCATTTAAAGTTACATGTCAATTACTTTACATGTTGGAATATGGGTGCAACGAAATTGGTCATCTATCACGATGGAAGTTGGGTGGGCAATTGTTATGAGGGTGGTATGACAAAATGGGTCAATGTTCCTGAAGGTGCGAGTTATGATGCCTTCGTAAAGTTGGTACAAGATGTTGCCAAAGTTGTTGTTGCCAAAGTTGATATTGCTAAGTACAATTTACAATTATGCTCAGTATCTTTTACAAATAGTGGTACTGCTCATCTAAGAATTGAAAATGGCAATGATGTGTCATGTATGATGAATGAAGATAAGTTATTACCTGAGGTTTTTGTCTCCTTTTCTACGAAAGAAGCAATAGATTTTGTGAAAGATGGCAACCTAGTACAGTCGACGTTTCTTGAACAATGTAACATATCTACTCCACAACTGGTGTATGGTCGGGTTCTTTGGCAGTTGGCAGCATGTGGGTCCGTCTTCGGCAACTGAACTTGTTAAGCAACGTCATCAGGTAACTTCAACTTATTGTCATGTTAATTAGTTCTGTACAATACATGCTAATACAACACTAATTAACATGCCAGTAAGTTGAAGTTATCTAATGACGTTGCTTAACAAATTCAACCAACCTTTCCTCCACCTAGGCAAGATGTGCGTCTAGGCTCCCTTCCATTGCTGAAAGATCCTTCTTAATCTCCTTCTTCACAATGTTTTCAAAGCAATCTGACATTACACTTATTAGTTCCCTGATTGTTCTAGAGGAGTCCATCAAGTCATCACCCACCTAAAGTGTACAAAGAAAATAATCTTTATTATCATATTCTAATTTACTTAACCAAATGTTATTATCGATTAGTAATCAACTTACCGGTGACATGACTGGAGATGTACTAATATAAACAAAACATGTTGCAGGATGTAATTCCTCGTACTATTACGGGAGTCAACACGTGCAGTTTGACGCGATCACAGAGCAACATTAAGTTGTGGTTCACATATTGGTTTTTTAATAAGAAGTCCGATTGTACATATTGCTGACTCAATTAACTAAGAACGTCTCCAATGCAAATATGCATTTTTGAATTTCTAAATAGTGTCACATCAACATTTCTATTCATTATGGGTCAACTTTTGAAAAACAAATTGAGAAATGCATATTCACATCTCAATGTAATTATCTAAAGTCAAATATGTATCTATTTTATGATCAATCATAATAAAACAATTATTATATTGTCTTTCCTCTTTTATTTTACAATTAAATGAGCTTTAATATTATTGGTGGAAAGAGTAAGAAATTCTAGTCATCATTTTTAGGAGAGTTTATAGAATTAAAAACTTAACTCTATACTCTCTAACTTTTTTTTAGTCACATCATCTCCATATTCAACTTAGATAATTGCATTAGAGATAGTTTTTCTAACTTCTTTAGTATCTCTCATATGTGGCTCTTCATTTTCTCCAAATGCATAATAACATTAGTGATGCTGTAATTATTATTACATTAAGAAGTTCTGGTGGAGTTCACTCCATTAATTAATGAGTAGCTTGCTTTTGCCCCTTTAAGCCTGTAAGTGTTCATCGGTTGTAGGATGTAATTCCTCCAACACAACATGTTGTACATTAAACACATGTGTCATGATTTTTTTAAGTACTAATATAAACAAAACTGAAATTAAGGTTAGGAAAGAAAAAAAATAAACATTTTCATCTCTCACTTGTTCTTCATACTTTGCAAATTTCACAAAGAAATTGTGAGGCCTCTTAAATATTCTTCTAATTCTTCAAACGAGGATGTCTGTGGCCTAAGTTTTTCCCCACCAATTCAAACAACAAGCTGAAAGCTTCCATTGCCCTTATCTACAATTTTAACAAATTCTTAACAATTGAACTATAAAAATAAAAGTTATATGCTAGAAGTTACATGCTAATTGATACTGACGTTACATGCTAGTTGATAATGAAGTTACATGCCGGTTCATTTAACCACTATATTTGGAAGACTTATTTCATACACAATTCCAGTAGTATTACATGATACAAGTTGCATGCCGGTTGAAAGTGAAGTTACATGCTAGTTCATTTAATCACCATATTTGGAACACTGATTTCATATACAATTTCAGTAGTGTTACATGCTATAAATTAAATGCCGGTTGAAACGGAAGTTACATGCTAGTTAATAATGAAGTTACATGCTAGTGCATTTAATCACCATATTTGGAACACTCATTTCATACACAATTCCAATAGTGTTAAATGCTACAAGTTACATGCCGGTTGATACTGAAGTTACATGCTAGTTAATAATAAAGTTATATGCAAGTTCATTTAATCACCATATTTGGAACATTGATTTCACACACAATTCCAGTAGTGTTATATGCTACAAGTGACATGCCAGTTGATACTGAAATTACATGCTAGTTAATAATAAAGTTACATGCCAACCTATATCTACAATTTTAACATTTTTTTAACAATTGAACTTTATAAATAAAAGTACGAAGAAATGCTTAAAATAATATTTGAAAGCTCACCACTATTGCCCAAATAAAACCGTACAAGTTATAATACACGATGATCTTTGTTGGTGCATTTGCAGACCGAAATCCTTGTCATAGGCAGTGGATTGTCATCATATACACATAACTTTCCTATGGAAAATAATTGAAAGCTTCGAGATCCTCCAGTAATTCAAACAGTCATAATGTCACTTTCCTCCTCAGATCTTGACCAAATAAAATGTTGTTCTCAATCAATAATAGGGTCATCTTCAAACCATCCTTTGGTTGTTCAAATTGTCCAGCCACGAACTTTTCCCATACGTGTTTCAATTGTACATTCTCATCCTTTATGAAATATCTACCGTGGATCCCATCAGGAATGACATAATAAGGTTTCAAGAATATGTCAGACATCACCCCAAATTGTAGGCTCGTGACAAAATAAAATTCTCTTTATGTGAAGTTTGCCACTTTACATCAACCTAAAAAGTGAAATTCATTGTCTCCAGTCACTCCAGGTATACGTATTTGCTTTAACAACAAATTATGAAGCACGCCCGTCGAAAAAGTCAACTCTTTAGGGATAGCAAGTAGGTGCCCAAAACATGTAGTCCGTAACTCCATTAATTCTCTTACTTTTTTCAGAACCTTCGCAAAATCCAGCAACCCATTCAAATTGCAATACAAGTTGGTGGTGGACTTTTTATCCATGAATTCCTCGTTTTAATGAGGAAATCCTCATAATTGATATTCTCCTTCTACAAAATCACGATATATATATATATATATATATATATATGCATTAGTGTCACTAATCAATCAAACACGGCAAGACCCAACATATGGCAATACATTATATACACTAATCAAGCACGGCAAGACCCAATATATGGCAATCATCGAAAAAAATCTAGCAATCAAAACAAAACCCAAATATGGCAATCACAGCAAGACCTAAGTATCTCAAAAAACCTCAAAAATCAACTTCAATCACAGCAGGGCTTTTAGCTATCTAATTTTGTTCGAAACACCAAACTAATCAACCTCAAAAATCTTTATACAACAAATAAATTCAGGAACGAGAAGTGAAAACTGATCGTTTGCCATTTGCGATCGAGAAACGAAAAGAAAACACAATAAATCCAGAAACAAAAACTGATACACAATCGATGAAAATTAGAATCGGGTTTCAGATTTGAAAAAGTCTGGTCATATCAAAAAGAAGATTGCGACGACGACGGGAGGGAGAGGCGAGGCTAGGCGAGACGAGACGAGGCGAGCGGCAACAACAGTGAGACAGCCACAGCGATAGGGAGCGGCAGCGACGGTGACGGGGAGCGATAGCGCCAGTAATACGATGACGGTAACGGGAAGCGACAGCAACGGAAAGCGGCAGCCACAGTGAGACAGTGACGGTCGACAAACTCTTCTCTCTCTTTCTCTCCCTTTCTCTCCCTTTCTTCTTTTTTTCTTGGTGTACAAAGCCTAATCGTTTTTTTACTTGATGTAACTAAAACTATTTTCACCGCCCAAATCATTTTTATTTCTAATTTCAAATCTAGGGGTATTAATGTCTAAAAATGGTCAAAATTGCTGAAAACAATAAAAAATATATTGGTGGCTAAAAACAATAAACTGATAAAAATTTTAGCAACTTATGAATTCACCCATATATATATTGCAATTATCAGGTGTAGGATCCCGTACGAATTTTCCATTCGAGATCACCGACTCCCATTGATAAGAATTAGTGATCCCGTACAAATAATTCGTACTGGAACCATGTTTTGATAATTCAAATATATATACCACCTGAGGTGGTGACTACTTAATTGAGATATAGTCGGGACTGAATGAGTGTCTCTCAAGCCAAGTGATAAGTTCATTTTATGATTTACATCCCCCATCATTTCATATACTTTTACGCTCATTTTCTTTATAAATGCCATAACTTCTGCAAGCCATTCCATGATAAGGGCATCCTTGAGCAGGTTCGGGAGATGTTCGGGGCTAAATCAAAGTTTCCAACCGGTTGAGGAGTATGCCACGCGGTACGCGTACCATAACAGATAAGAACGTGTATCTTATGTGTGTACCGCGTAAGTCCTCAGAGGATCCATGCATCTTGCCACGCGGTACGCATACCACAACGGAAGGAATAATGTACTGTAACATGTGAACCACGGGAGATATCAAGCGATCACGCATGGAAACTTTTCACGCTGTATGTAAACCGCGCCAGAACAAATGGTGAACTGTGTAACCAACCACATATCTTCACAGTAGGTCCAAGAAAGCAGTTACACGGTAGACGATGTCAAGATGTACTGTGTAACATACCGCGTATGTCTGTAGTCGCCCATCACTCTGTTTTACGAGCCAATTATGTGAAAGCTCATGGATCCCCCTCTCTTAACCCTGATAGGGTATGGTGAGGGGACGTTTTTGTGCAGCCAATGGAGTGCCTTTGAGGCCATCCTCTTCAAGTGGACGAGGGATTTGAGAAGTGATAAAAAGGAGAGATAAAAGATAGAGAAAGGGGATCTGAAAACAGAACACACAAGACATATTCTTCTTCTCCAGCATTTTTGAGCTCTCCCTAGGTATTTTGGTTCGATTTCATGAAGGATTGGAGTACAAATGAAGAGTTTTGGTTGCACCAAGGAAGCTATTGAAGCCCTAGCTTCATAAGAAAGCGTTCTTCAACATAGTTTATCTCTTAAACTCTCTTTCTCTAAGTTTCTTTCTGTTTTCATGGCATGTAGTTATTTCAACTCATGTATGGATTATTTGTGTAGTATGAGTTAAATATAGTAGTGTTAGAACAAGATAATGCTAAACCCTTGATGTATTTGTAAATGACTATTTGATCTCTCTATTTGTGCTTGTGGAGTTATATGGATGTTTTGAATACTTAAAGCCTTTACTTACTTGATCACTTTGTAATTGATCTATGGTTGAATGTTATGTATCGAGAGAAGACATTTTTGACAATGCTTATATAAACATTCACTATGCTTGACTAGAAAGTTTTAGAACCACTAGGCTAACGTATATGGTTCGATTTAGTATTCCAAGTGCTTAACGAATTCATGTATATTGTCCAGAATACTTGAAAGAGATTTCGGGTATATATATGTGTGTGTGTGTGTGTGTGTGTGTGTGTGTGTGTGTGTTTCT
The DNA here is from genome assembly GCA_032871835.1 of Dipteronia dyeriana. Taxonomy (NCBI): domain Eukaryota; kingdom Viridiplantae; phylum Streptophyta; class Magnoliopsida; order Sapindales; family Sapindaceae; genus Dipteronia; species Dipteronia dyeriana. Next base: position 90,062,828 of record CM065295.1, on the reverse strand, counting down.
AAATAGTGTCACATCAGTATTTTTATTCATTATGGGCCAGTTTTTGAAGAAACAAAAATTAAAGAAATGCATATTCACATCTCCAATACAATTATCTAAAGTCAAATATGTATCTATTTTATAATCAATCATAATAAAACAATTATTATATTAGAAACTCAACTCTATACTCTCTAACTTTTTTTTTGTCACATCATCTCCATATTCAACTTAGATAATTACATTAGAGAAAGTTTTTCTAACTTCTTTAGTATCTCTCATATGTGGCTCTTCATTTTCTCCAAATGCATAATAGCATTAGAGATGCTCTAATTATTATTACATTAAGAAGTTCTGGTGGAGTTCACTCCAATAATTAATGAGTAGCTTTAGCCCGCTTAAATGGGCTTCACGTATTTAAATTTATTTTACTTTTTTAAAATCAATATATATTTAAGTTTTAAATCTCAACGTCTCCATTATTGTCTAATGGGTAATTTTTTTTTTTTAATTACCAACAACTCTTTCTTCTCACTATAAATAATAATTATAAAGTAAAACATAAGATAACAATAAAAAAATTATTAAATGAGTCATTTAAAGGAGTACTTTAGAGCATCTCCAACGATCTCCATTGGAGACCTCTTTTAGCTTAATTAAGGGATAAACTGTATTTTTACAGCTCCAACAGATCCTTTAAAGGCTCCCTTAAATATGCTTTGATGGAGATCACTTCTTTAATTAATAAGTGACTTCAGTCTCCTTAAGTAGGCTCCACATATTTAATTTAATTTTATCTTTTGAAAAGCTCTATATATTTAACTTTAAATCCCAACCACTTTTTTATTATCCAATGAGTAATCTGTTTTACAATAATATTTACAAAGTAAAATATCAAGATAATAATAATAAATTATTAAGGGAGTCATTTAAGGTTGTATTGTTGTAACAGATACTCTCTTAGAGTATCTCCAATGCAATGCTATTTGAATGTGTCAATGCTATAATTTGGCCTAAATAAAAAAAAACATGCTCCAATGCAATGCTAAAGGCACAAAGAATAGCATATGCCAAGTTTGGCACAGCAATAAATGTTGTTTTTTTTTTAATTACAAAAATATCATTGTAGTTAACTATATTGAATGCATTAATTGTTAACTTCTAAAATTTTAAATAATAAAAAATATTATATAAATTGAATGCATTAATTATATTTGTTGATTTCTATAGCTTTAAATAAAAATAAAAATAAAAATGACATTTCAAATGGAATTATGTATTGGAGTACAATGCTAAAATGATGTGTCAAATATAATATTTTACTATTTTTTATACCAAATTTAACATTGGTATTGGTATATACATTGGAGATGGTCTTAATGCCCATTACAATAACATTCACTCTTCTTCAAGAGGATCTCTAAAAAAGATTGTTGGAGATGCTATTAATAACCCCCTATAACAATATTCACCATTAAATAAGAGGGTCTTCAAAGGAGACCCTTGAGATGCTCTAAGAAGTCACCCCTTAATTAAGGGAATGAGCTCTACCAAAACTCATTTAAGGATGCGTTTAAAAGACCTTTTAGAGTTGTAAAAATGCAACTCCTCCCTTGATTAAGCTTGGGGGTGGAGGGGTCTTGGAAATACTTTTAGATACATACATCTTCAAAAGGAAGGTTCGGAAAAAAAAAATCTCTCTTCATAAAACAATACAATTTTTTTTAAGTATACTTTTATTATCATCCATACAACAAAATTCATCAAAACTTAATAAATTTCATCAAAGGTAATTAAAATTGTGCAAATAATATATTCAGGAAAAAGAAATTGATAATTAATATATTTGAAAATTGATATCTTTCTAAGGATACCAGGATTTGATCTATTTTTATCGGCAGTTGGCCGGTGGATCATCAATTAATAGTAATTGTTCTACAATGGTTTAATTTATAGTAATTGTTCTACAATGGTTCATAAATTTATAGTAACTATGCATGCAGGTTATAGGTTCGGCTACTATATAGATTCTGTATAGTTAGAGCATCTCTAATATTATTATGCATTTGGAGTACTATACCATCTCCAATGTTATTATACATTTGGAGAAAATGGGGAGACACATATTATAAATACCAAAGAAAGCTATAAAATCTCTCTCCCATGCAATTATTTAAGTCGAATATAGAGATGATGTGATAAAAAAAAATTAAAGAATATGAAGTTGAGTTTATAATTCTAAAAAACTTTCTAATAAATGATGACTAAGATTTCTAACTCTTTCAACCAATAATATTAAAATTTATTTAATTATAAAATAAAATATAAGAAAGAATATAATAATTGTTTTAGTATGGTTGGTTATAAAATATATACATATTTGATAATTGTTTTGAAAATGTTAATATGCATTTCTAAAATAAAATCAAATCAAAAGTGGACTCACAGTGAATATAAATATTGATGCAACACTATTTAGAAACTCAAAAATATATATTTTCACCGGAGATGCTTTTACCGTATTAACGGTAGATTTCAATCAAAAGATCTACAAAAATCAAATATTTGAACATTAAAAAAATTAAAAGGATATAACTTTCTCATAGCTACAGCCGCAAGTATTGTACGGTAGCTAAACCCTGACGTTATAACTTATAACTCACATTTGACTTCACTTATTTTATTGTGTTTCTCATCTAATGAAAGCACACTATGCGCCTGTGAGCTGCCCTCATTCAAATAGATACGCACACACAAAAAGATAATCCGCTTGTAAGCCGTAAGGTAATCAATGGCTTATAGGATCAATCAATTGTAGGCAGATTTGTCTTTTCCAAATTTCTAAGACCATTCTCTCTTGGCCGTTGGACAGGAGGTCAAGCGAAAACCAAAGGAAAACTTTGTTTAAATTTTGATGGCTTAGTTGTCTAAAATTTGCCAGATTGTGTACTCTACAGGTTCATGGAAGAGAATTCATAGGTATTGTGGCCGGGGTCCATAAACATTATGTAAAGTCCTCATTTATTGATTGGTTTATTTTGTGAACAAACCATATTTTTTGGTTTTATGTAAAGGTAATTTAGGCTCTCAAGACCTCAAGGAAAGAAGCATCAAAGGTAAAATTCTCAAGACCTCAAGAGAAGAAGTATCAAATGTAAAATTCTTGTGTTTATTTGCTTTGAATAGATAGTTGAACACACTTACAAATTCATACATAACTCTTATTCATATATGTTGTGTGTTTATACTTGTGTGCATTTTTATTTAAATGACTCTTCTTGATTTATTTGCATCTTGTAATTAAAGTTCCATGTCATATTAGGCATTAGTATAGGATGCATCTTCATCACTCTAGGACTTGTTGAAAATATGTGTTTGAGTGTTGAAAAAATGGGCAGTGCGCTGCTCGACTAGCGCAACATTCCAGTGGATCGTCGCTTGTCATGCGCCACTTCACCCGCGCAACATTGAAAAAGTGGGCAGTGCGCTGGTGGTGCGCTACTCGACTAGCGCAGCCTCACTAGCGCAACATTCCAGTGGATCGTCGCTTGTCATACGCCACTGAGTTGCACCACTCCACCAACGCCTATTGCAAATTTAGGTTGTGCGTTGGTGGTGCGCACATAACGGGAGCTGGAACGTTTTTTTTCAAAACGACCTCACTTTGGTTGAAACTCATATATCTATATATATATAACTCTTTGTATTCAGGTCGCGTAAGAGTTCAGAATATCGTATTTTTTCTTTTGAACATATTTCAAATCTTGCAAGAACTCATCTTTCAACACTCAAAGCACTTCCTTGTGCATAAAAACTTCATCTTGCATCATCTATGATCATTTAGAGTGCATCAATAGATAGTTTTACATCATCACATCTTGTTTGGTAAGTTTCTCACTATTTTCTTACAAGTTAAGTGATTTTCTTTATGCTCTTAGAATATATTCTAGATACAAAATAGAGATTGTTGTGATGACATGATTGAGTGTTGTATTGTGATAGCTTCATAGGATTGTTTGATCTATGTTTAGCTAAGCTTTTTGAACATGTCATTTAGCTTTTGATATTTATGATTGCATTAATTGTCATCTCATCATCCTAGATAAACATATAGGTTTCCTAGCATTGTTTGTTCTTTGAATATCATCATATATTCACATAAGCTATTTTATCTCTTCAATGAGAAGGAAGACTTGTGTTGCTTCCGGGATTAGGTAGCTTAAATCACAAGCAAGATGGACTAGATTCACTTATACCGGAATTAGGTAGTGGTTGTGGATTATAAACCGGGATTATATTGTAATTCATTTTCCATTAATGGATTCGAGGTTCTAGTATGACGCACTTAACAGCCTGTGGTTTTTTCCATTTGGAGGATTGCCCCGTATATCTCAAGTGTCTTTACTATTTCCGCACTTATTACACTTGTGATATTATTGTGACTAGTTAGGGGTATTTTTGTCTAATAGATCATTAACGAAAATTGGATAAAATTTGATTAAAATCTATTCATCCCCTCTAGATTAATCTTAAACACACCATAATATTTGTTTCACATCGGTGGTCTAAGGGTTCAAAAACCAATTGAATAAAGCATGCATACTCGCAACAAAATTGTAAAAGATACAAGAGTTAGATCGATTAATTAATTTTAACTAACATCATCGCAATGGGTTATAGTTAAAATGCAACTTCCTGAAAAGGGAAAAAAGAAAGACCTTGTGAAAGTACATGGCAAATACTACAATGTCGGAATTACCTTCTCATTCGAAATCAATATCTTGCGATTACCTTCTTGATCCTTCGAGACAATACTAGCTGCTCATTTATGAAGTTGCTCTTCTGAACAGGGAGGTCAATGGCAATACCAATTCAGCTAGGAGTATAAACAATTTGCTTTGTCAAACATCAGATTTCCTTCTGCTTCTCAAAACACGGCCACTTATCAGTGTTTCTTGAGGTTTTGATGAATCAGCTGCAGCTGGGAGAATCTTTGTCGGCTTAATTCCTGATTTGGAGTCTGATGCCTGATTAGCCAATTCAGTTTTTCTCTTTCTCTTTCTAGTTGTTGACATTATATATTCTTCTCTATTGCTTTCCTCTGTTGCCATTTCACTATCCCTTACATCAGCCCTTGCCTCAGATGATTCCACATTTTCAGGTCCATTGCAAGTGGAAACTCTTGTGACCGTTTCTGGTAGTGTCTGGGTGAGTTGCTTATTTGATCGGGGCAAGCTGGTGCCCTTTTCTGGGTCACTTTTGCCCATTCTTGTGTCCATAGGCATAGAAGATGAATGGTTGAAGCTCCATCGAGCATTCTCAAACCATTTGCTAACCTGCAAATAGGAAACAACACTGATAAAAAAGACGCGAACATTTACTAAATTTTGACAGGGTTCGAATGGAATTTTGAGAACAACAAAATGTTTATCATTAAACAATGAGATAAGGTATGACCTGCCGAAAAGTTAGTTCAAGCTCCTTCGCCAGACTTTCTTTTGTGGTTCTGTCAGGATATTGATCTTGCTGAAAGGAATTGTAGAGTCTCTGCACAGCAAAAAGACCATAATATATTAGCTAAAGTTTCAAATGTGACTTTGCGTGCTTGCCTTAGGGAGAAAGAGAACAGGGAGAAAAGAAAGAAACCTCAACTGGAAAAGAAAAACAAATTGCTTTTCCTTGTAATGACATATGACCTGACAGAGAATGAGCAACAGCATGACACCATACCATTATTTGTTATTTTATATAACCCAAATAATGCAATCATGCAAAATTTAGGCAAAGTACAATTTTGTGTCTGTCAGAAAAGATTAATCCCCCTTAAAGCCAAAGCCGGTAAGGTTCTCTAAATTTAAGGTATTCCTAACTCTACAAAATAAAGTAAAGTAGATCTTGGCTTCTTGTTAAACTAAACTGCATTGCAAATGCCAGTTCAATAAAGACGAAAAGCTAACACTACCTCAGATACAACTACAAAAATATCTAGAGTTGAAGTAATTTCATAGTTCCTCAAAACTAAAACTCTGAAATACAAGGAAAACAGCTGTAAAAATAAAAAATAAAAAAACCATAAAATTCAGGAGCTAGAAAAGAAAAAAGTCGGCATCAAACCCAGATTTCTTTATAGTTTCTTAAAAGAAGTTCAAGAAAAAACAATCAAAAGTACACAGAAAATGAGACATCATCTTGGGAAAATAATAAGATTAGAAGATGACAAAAATCAATATCACATACTCAAATCAAATTACCTGAGTTACATTATCTCCGAGTCTTTTATAGGATGACCTTGATCTTTTAGTACTAGAACCAGGCGTAGAGCAGTCCTCATGTGATTTAGCTGGTAATATATTTGTATCATCAGGGTTCAAATTTTGACAGGTTTTTCTCTTACAAGGACCTTCAGTCTTTCTTCGGTTTAGATTTATATCCTTTCTAGTCTTTTGATTCCTAACAACAGAAGCTTTTCCATTTGCCGAAACCGGTGACACTTCTCCAATCCTGGATGGAACATTATCAGTCCAATCTTCATCATCACTTGAATGGGAAGAAAGATTTCCATATGTCTCCTATACATTACCAGGGCATGGAAGCAGAGATCAGCAAACTAATGAGAGAAAACGCTAAAAAATGAAATTGATTGAGATTGGTCCATGCCTAGGTTCTCTTGTCCACACACATACACGCTTAACAATTGCACAACTGCACAGGTCTAGCAAAATTATAAAACTGACTGAATGGAAAGTGCAATGAAAACACACAATCTGTTACCAAAGGAAGAAATGAGACCATCTAAGGATCAACATAAAAACAACAGTTGCAGATCAGAAATGAGAAAGAAAATACAAAAGAAAAAACCATCAAACATGAAGGAGTGGTCTTAAAAACTTGAATGTACGAAATAAGAAGAATAACAACAATCCTCCACTGAAACGCCAATTTAAGGTGAAAAATAAAAATAAAGAGGACTATAATTTAAAGAAGAGGACTTGAAATTCCTCATTTTCCAACAAGCATGCGAAAGACCAGTAGTGTATAGAAATATAACAGGAAAGCTAGCTGGAAGTAGCTAGTACGTTAATACAATGTATCATGCCATGCATAAATACTGTCATAATATTTTGAATAAAGAGCAGATGCAGCATGTGACAGGATAAGAAAATCAGGACATTAAAATAAAACTTTGAAGTGACACTCACGTCATATAACTTTTTGTAGTCCATCTTTTCAATGCTTCTTTTCTCATAAACAGATGTACCACCATCTTGCCCAGATTCTAAGATGTTTAACTGCTCGTTATTTAAAGACACGTTTTCTTTAAATCTCTGTCCATCTCTGAGAAGACTGGCAGATGGGGTGCCTTCTTCATCAGAATCAGATGTAAAATCGGAACTTGAACTGTCCTGCGTAACCTTCTCGTCAGGTTCTGGAGCATCTGGATTATAATCATCATCATCTGAATCATCAGAAGGAAGCCCCAGGTACACATTGTCATTAGCTGAGGCCTTCAGTTCATCAGAGTCTCTGAGACAACTGGCAGATGTGTCTTCTTCATTTCCAAGAGACTTGTCATCTTTAAGAACAGCTGCTAGATCCTCAGAATCAGATGTAAAATCGGAACTTGAACTGTCCTGTGTAACCTTCTCCTCAGGTTCTGGAGCATCTGGATTATAATCATCATCCTCTGAATCATCCGAGGGAAGCCCCAGGTACACATTGTCATTAGCTGGGGCCTTCAGTTCATCAGATGCAGAAACATAGTCAGATTCATCAGAACTTGATTCATCTCCCTGATCCTCCTCGTCAATTGCCGAACCATTAGGGTTATAATCATTATCATCAGAGTCATCTGAAGGAAGTCCAAAGTTGGGATCCTGATTATGTCCTGCTGCTGCTGCTGCTGCCTCAGGAAAAACCTTCTGCACATGGGATAGTAGCATGATGAGGAACAGGAAATCCAATGAATGAAATACTCAAATAGAAAGGACAGTAGGTTTTGTCATTGACTCATTGACCTTCCAGTTGTCAGTGATAAAAAGATTTGTTCCTTCAGAGTCATTAACCACGTCAATGCAGTCAACTTTGCAATCACATCCAGGGCACAACCAACCCTCGTCATCAGGAGGAACTGTCAGGAAAAAGAAACAAGTATAAATGACTAAGAAATATGTAGCCCAGGAAACCCCCAATCCTACTTATTGCCATCAATTAGGTAGTCAGGATATTACTGTATTCTTTCAATAAAGGTGGCTCCAGGCAGTACTGGTGGAATCCACGATCACAGGCACCATCACAGAGTATGATATCATTATTAAGTGACAAGTCTTTGGACCCACATTTTGCACAGAATATCTGCCATAAGAGAATATCTAAGCCTTACAATTTCGATATACAAACTATTTATCATCAAAAAATCATATTTAAGAACTTCATCAATGAACATTAGCTATAACAAGTATTCCTACATCTTCACTGTCAATCTGTCCTTCAGAATCAAATAAAGATGTTGGAAATGTTCCTTCAGCACATAGTGAATCAAGATGTCGAAATAAATCTCTAATTTTCAATTTACGACGAAGAATTTCAGATGTGGCCCGTTGAAGCTCCTTCTCCGGCTTTAATTTTTCAAGGCTGCGAGGTTACACAATTGCAAGCATAATTAAAAAGAATGCATATCACACTAGGCATCACAATATATATGTGTGTGTATATATATACATATATTATTTAATGCAATTCAAGCATAATTGAGGAGTTCAGCATTAAGCAACAACATTCTTCTATCTTGGAACTTAGAAACTCTTCTCATCTAAACTTTACCTAAAGTTTTGAAAAATCTTGTGACACGTTATCATTATTAACAATTAGTAGTTAGGGTTTATTTTTTTTGCTTTATTAACAATCAATCATAAGTTACAAAAAACTTAGGTAAAGTTTAGATGAGGGAGGATCTTGGCCCACTGCCTTCAGAGTTCAGAGTACCAAAAGTATAAGCTTAGAGCTTTACTTCTTTCCTAAAAAATGAATGCATAAAATTGAAGTTCTTAATAAAAGCATTCAAGTGATGTTATAACTACAATGCTCTAAAATAAAATTATCAGAAAAGTATGCAATGCACTTACTTTAGTCCTTTCCAGCCTTCTCCAGAATAAGCAGCAATCAGACTTTTCTCATAGTTTATTCGGTTTAATAAGTATCTTAGTTGTGTTTTGATTCTTGAATAATCATCAGCGACTGTCTTCTCTCTTCTCTTATTGTTCTTCTTCTTCCTTTTTTTCTCTCCATGGGAACTAACATCAGCCAAATTATTATTTGACTCGGGAGCTTTAGGTTTCTCTTGTGATCTTGAGCGAAGGACTCTGTCATTGCCTATCGACAAATGTTTTTTGTTAAATGATTTTGAAGTTTTTTTGCCCTTGCGACCCATGTGTTTAAAATTTGTCTCTGCATACTTAGTTTGTGTTTCTGACTCTTCAAGACAATTTCTAGCCTTGCCATCAGAAGGCAGTGCAGACTGTTCAGCACTAGGAATCATATTAGAAACTTCAGGAGGTGGTTTTAAATGTTCAATAGGAGAGCTTTTATTCACAAGATCAGGAGATGGTCCCAATTGTTTTGTGGCGATACAGCAAGATGCTGCAGTACTCGTTTCCATGGGTTTATCTTGTAGAAGTTCAGAGCCAACCCTATGCTTTACTTCCGGGTGTTCACAGCTCCTGATTCTGACAGTGAACTCAGGTGTCAGCTCCGACATGGGATGTTGAGTGCATGAATTTTCACCGGTCTCCATACTCATGATTCCATCTTGAGGAGGTGACTCCAAAGGTTTTGAGGGGCAAATCTCAGTCAAGTCTTCAGAATATGGTTGCAAGTTGCCCTCAACACCATTAGTGAGTTCACAGTTTCTAATTCTGACGGTGAACTCAGGTGTCTGCTCTGATATAGGATGTTGAAGGCATGAATTTTCACCAATCTCAGTACTCTTGATTCCATCTTCAGGATGTGGCTCCAAAGGTTCCGAGGGACAAATCTCGGTCAAGTCTTCAGAATATGGTTGCAAGTTTCCCTTAACACCATTGGTGGGTATCATGTCATCAACTTCAGCTGGTTCATTTTGAATGATTCCAGAACCAAGCTGATCTTTCTGCTCTGATGGTTCACGGTGTGTACACTCAGCATCAAGTTCATTACACCCGTGTCCAGAACCAAAATGAAGGGTCTGTTCAGTATCTCTCAAACTATAATTGCACATATCTTCAGATACTGGCCCCAACTTATCATCATCAACAAAAGTGCACATCATCATATTGGTTTCTCCATGTTCATTAAGTATCATGCGATCCACTTGTTCTGGTTGTTCGCTGTGTATACGTTCAGTGCCGAATTCATGTTTCTGCTCTGATATAGTTTGTAGAAGGCATGAAATTTCATTTGTTTCAATACCTTTGCTCACTTTTTCAGCTGGCTGTCCCAAACATTTATTAAAAGCATTGTCCAGCGCTTCTCCAGAAATTAATTGTTGTTTCTCATTAATTACACAGCTGTTCGGTGCAGAACTTGTTTCTCGTGGCTCGTTTTCTACCACTGCAGAACCAAGCAGATGTTTTACTTCTGATGGTTCACTGTGCATACATTTGGCACCAAGTTCACATGTCTGCTCGGATGTACTTTGTTTGGGGAATGGACTATCTCCAGTCTGACTACTCACCGATGGAGAAACACTTATATGCTCAGCCTTTGACATATCAGTTAAAAGGCTAATAATTATATATATCAGCACTTCTATATGTAGTATATTTTACTATAACCAACTCTAGAATTAAACAAATGAATATTGACAGATGGATGTAAATTAGTTGGACTGGTAGAGGCACTAATAACTAAAATTTTACAACTCGAAAATGCAGCTCCCTTTGCACTTAAAGCCAAAAACTTGAAAGATATGATCCAAAACCAGGTTTTTCCTCAAAATTTACAATGAAAAGAAAGAACTCGCCCATTACAAGAAATGTGGATCTCGTCACATATACAGCTCATACATCTGCAGGTGAAATCACAATATTAGACAGCTATAATCTAACTTAATCAGAAAAACTGACACTAGATAATAAATAAATTTTCAGGAAAGCCACCAAACCAAATGAAATGACACTAATATTATGTACATTTGCCTGCAACAAAACAACCTAAAATAAGTAAATTATGGACAATGCAAGCTGTCTAAATAAAGTTGACTATAAAGATGGCATTTAATAACCATACTAAGGATATAAAATTATAAAAATAACATGACAGGTCAACATGTCTTCTTCGTATAGAAACTCGCATAAATCTCCAAGAAAAATCAACACGTAGCTAATTGTGCTCCAAGGTTTTCCAACATGCATCTATTAACTAAATGACAATGTCATTCAAACTTGAAATAAACAGTCTACAAGACAAAGTAAATTAAACCAACAATAACATTGGAGAATGGTATGTAGTTAAATCAATCATATACAGTAAACCTATATTCAGTAATATGGTTGATGGACCAGAGAGTGAATATTGCGCTAGACAGGTCACTGCATTAAATAAATTTCCAGTCATCCCTGGCCCCATTTGAATGTGTCCTGTATGTGTAACACAATGCATAAGCCCTTCCATCTAAATCAGAAAAAGTACTTGATAACCACACACAATTGGCAAAACACAACAGATTGCTAATAGCACACAGTATATAATCATGACAAACAATATCACACTACATTAGACAAGTTGTATTTGTACTGACCTAATACTTTGAGGACCAAGATCAAATGATCAATTAAGTTTATTACTTTACATATGTTGATATTACTTTTAGACAAGTTATTACTCTAGAAAATATAATTTTAGATTGGCTTTCTCGTATTTATTCAAGTTAAGCCCATACGACAAGTATCTTAAGCAAAAGCAACATTCATTTAATTTGCACTACAAATGCTAATCAAGAACTACCTCAAAATGAATGAAAAACATAAAAAATCCACTGTAGACTGAATCAGTTAGCTCCTGTTACATTGGTAGTAGTTATCTTCATTCTAAAATACATGCCATTGAAACATTTGTGTTCCCAACAAAGAAAAACAAAGCAATGATTTCACAAAAGAATAGGCTACCCAAAAAAATGACCTTCTACATCTAACAACAATGTTTTAAGAATCAGCGGAAAGAGCCTTGAGGCGTGCCTCACGCCGTCTCGGCCATCCGCCGCCTTGAGGCGTGCAAAATAAAACCTAATGCTGCCTTAAGGCAATGAGGCAGCCAAGGCCGATTCACCTTGAAGCAGTGGCATAAGTTTTGGGCCGTGTTTTGCCCAAAACAAGACCAAGCAATGGGTCGAATCAAATCATATATGTGTCAAATGGTAAATAGATCGAGTCAAATTTTACACAACCCAAACCCACCCAACACTGATCCATTTAATCCGTTATCTTTTTTACTTTTAGTAATTAATAATTTAAATTGTAAAAATATGAACGAAAAATATAAAAATATTTGAATACTCAAAAGTCATAACATAAATATAAACAAGCATATTATGATGCAATAATAACTCATGTCTAAAATTAAATTAAATTAAAAATAAATGTATATCAATCCATCTGCGCATGTGACAAAAACTGACTTTTAATTATAATAAATTGAATATTAAAAAATAATATTAATCACATAAACAAAAATATGTCAAAAGTTCATACAAAATTGGGATGTTGACCAAACTAACAAAAGAAATTTGAATTTCATCTCAACTTTAAGGAAAAAAATATATAAATAGAAAAAAATGAGTAAATAAAATTGTTTCGCACCATGAATAAACTAACAAACCAACATTAATGGTTATGGTTAATGAATTAATGATGAAATATTTATATCAGTTGCATAAACAATCGTACCTTAATGAATGGTGATAATCGATGGATGAAGCTCGCCAAAATACCCATATTTATCATTATAGCATAAAAGAAGAATTGAAGAAAAAATATTGGTTTATAGGTCAAGTGATTCGGGTTTACAAACATTTTAATTAATTTATTTATTTTAATTAATCAATCAAAACGAAACCCTAAATTTCGTTTTGTAGGTACAAAATTGGATGTAAAATAAATATAATGGGTTTTAATGGATTTTGAGAGATAAACCCAAACCAGTATTTTTTGGGTTTTAGTAACCAAACCATTAATGACCCAACCCAATAAAGTTAGACCCATCAACCGTTTTTAGCGAGTGGATTTGGGTCAAATTAGTGAGTTAGGTGAAATTGTCGGATCTACCCAAAACGTTGTGTTTTGGGTGGTGAGAGCATGATTTATTTAATAACTAAAAACCAGCGTTTAAAAAAATGAATCGAGGCGCACCTCTGCCACCTCGGGGCGGCCAACCTCTATTAGGGCTAGTTCGCCTTGGCCCTCTACTGGGGCTAGTGACATAGTTTTAAAATTCGGACTGAGGCGGCCGCCTCGAGGCCGCCTCACCCCGCCTTACGCCAAAAACGAGTTGGTGCGGCCGCACCATCATACTTGAGCCAAAAACCCGCCTCTACCGCAACGGGGTTGCCGCCTCTCTGTCGCACCGCCTCGACTTGGCCAAGTCGACTCAGAGGCGGTTTCATTTTTATCAAAAAAAAAAAGAAAAAAAAAAGAAAAGAGAAGAACCGGAAGAAAGAAGAAGAAGAACACAGAAGAAAGTGGAAGTGTCGGCTCTTTGAAAGGAGATCTAGACAAAAAATATTAGGGTTACCTTGGTTTTAAAAAGAGCACTGGGCTGGGTAACAATTTTTTTTTAATTTGGGCTTAAGTTACTCAAGTTAAAAATAGGCCCATTACAATGTCAAGTGAGACTGTGATTGTGTGGGTATGTGTATTTAGGGTTTCAATGGGATTGGACCAGCTTTGCTTGGATTGTTAACTTTAAATGGGCTTTAGAGTCCATATTTCACTTAAATGATATGTTTTTTTTTTTTCACAAACTTTAACTTGTTAATTTTTTAAAAATAAATTTATTTAATATTATAGAACTTTATTACTTTTTTTTTAATTTTTAATTATTAATTATTTTTTCCATTTTCTGACTGAGGTTGCCGCCTCGATCGCCTCGAGGCTGCCGCCTCACCTCGGGAAGGCTTGACCGCCTCGCACCGCCTTTCGAGTTTTAAAACTATGGGCTAGTCTGCCTCTTCTGCTTGAGGCGACACAGAGGCGACTCATCAGACTCACCACAACCTCCATGTATATTGACATTCATTTATCAATTAATATTGAGAATACAAATTCCCATCCGATAGGAATTGATGTTTTTTGAAATAGACAAAAAGCTCCATGCATAAGAAATTCATTTATAGATAAATATTGAGAAGGTAAATTCTCAATTATGAGCCACATTAGAAACCCACTAACTTTGTATGAGTGTATCTGCAGAATATTAGAGCTTCTATATATGGTGTTTTATCATTGATGACCGTCTCGCCTCGCGAGGGCATGACCGCCTCGCATCGCCTTTCGCTTTTTATTACATCGATAAAAACGCTGAGTTTTCTGTTTTGGGATGTGACTTTAAGGGCATTTTTGTCCAATTCAAAATTAATTTAAAGAAACCCTAACACCCCCTCAAGCTCGACAAAGGCAGAACCAAGCCCCTACCATGTCATCATATTGACCATGTAATTTAAGTTTTCCTATATATAATTGGGAGTAATAACTTCATGTTTTGATGTTTATGAAAATATTGAATGCACTTTCAGTATATATATATATATATATTATGATTCTCTTCTTTTCTTTCACAAACATAGTTTTCAAAATACACGTTTTCAAATTAATTTCTCATAATTCAAGTCTATATATGAATAATATATATTTACCGCTTGTTCCTATTTTAGAATTGTGTTTTTAATATTTTTTTGCACTATTTAACATTCTAAATTAAGGCAACCGCCCTGAGGCGCTTGCCTTGCCTCACTAGGAAAAAATGCCTCAACCCGTCTTGCACTTTTTAAAACATTGTCTAACAAAGATCATATAAATGGACATGTGAAAACTATCCTCAATACAAATTTTTTAATCCACAAATTTGATTAACAACTAATTCCTTCATAAATTCATATTAAGGGTGTAAGCAACCAAATTAGAAGGACCAATCTTGATTTATATTCAGTTAAACACAATTAGGAGTATTAAGTTAACAAAAATGACATAACAAGTGATATGAAAATGAATAATTGAATAAACTAATCAAAGATTCACAGCTTAATATATGATACAACACTGGATACCAGAAAAAATTGAGAAATATTGCGGAAACAAAAAAAGCCCTCCTCCTAAAGTTCAGCAACATATAAGACATGCATTTCTACTGCAACATCGTAATTCATAGCTCAATCACTATTATCAACTGCAATTTGCAACCACAGAGTTTGCCTAGCGTACATTATTTGTCTCTATACATGTTATCATAGATGGACAGAAAATTATAAAATCCATGACACGACACAGAGTCTCCAATTCCTGCTTCCAAAACCCTAACTAAACTATTACATTGCTAATATGATATATTTTGAAGTGTCACCTAAGTAAAACCTATAGGTTAGCCCAACCGTTTTCTACAGCTGTTATCTTTTTGAGCCAGAGCTGCATATGGTTCATTTAGTAATTCATATGCCCAAACAAGTATCCATCTAACCTTTGTTCGGTCACTGAGAAAATGTACGAAAAATGAAACAAGTATCTCTTCTTAGCTGAAACAAATGCAGCAATCTAACTAAGTTAAACTCAGATTATAACTTGTTTAAAATTTCAACAAACATAACAGGGAAAAATTATGTTCACATCTTTCTCTTAAACCGAACAAACAAACAAACAAAAAATACCACAGCAGCTCCAAAAGAAAGAAGAAACAACACAAACAAAATCAACAGCTAACAAGAATCTTCAATATAAGCAAAAATAGAACATGAGATTCAAGAAACTAGTAACTTTTGATAAAACTACATAAAAAAAAAAAAATTGAAATGAAACGACATCATATATTTCTTGAAAAAGGAAAAACAAAAAACAAAAACAAAACAAAACGGACCTTAAAAATTCTTGAATCTGGTAGTCTGTGACAATGTTACAGAGAAAAATTGAGGGGGAGAGAGAGAGAGAGTTTTATTGAGCGCCGATGAAGAAGGATAAATTTGAGAAGAAAAAGCGGTTCCTGCAATCTTGCAGTGTAAAAGCCCTCTAAATCTGGGCCACCGTCGAGCAGCTGAGAGAGAGAGAGAGAGAGAGAGGAGAGCGTCTAGAACTCTTGATCAGTTTCTACTGTTTTGCGCTTGCGGCGTGTGTAGCTTTGCTTTTTTTTTCTGAAAATGGGCCGAGCCTGCTCTGTTATAATTTATAATGGGCCTGAGCCCAGCCCAATTAAATGCCTTGTTAATGAAGTGAACCGCTGACTCATAATAAATGCAATCCACACCATTTCAAGGTTTTTTTTTTGGTTTAGTTTGGTACTTTGGTTTCATTGGGGAAAAAAAATATTTAAAAATTGTAATCAAGCATTTAAATTTGTTCAGGTTTTAATTAAATTCAAATATATTTGTACTTCTGATAAAAGAAACGTAGGTCTACCTTCGTTTTACGGAGGTTATGATATTGTTATTGTACAAGATTTGTAAGGTTACAAACGTTAAATTTCAATCAAGTGGTTCAAGGAGATTAAATTTCAATACTCCTAAACTAATATAAAATTAACCATAGTTAAGAATTACATGGACTTTGAAGTTTGAACTATATTGTGTGAGGATGCATTAGGATACTTGTGTATATATAACATTTGCGATAGTAGTAACTCAAATGTGGAACATTATCTGCTAAAATGAAGTGTATGTATGAAGAACGAGTCAAGTGTGGTTGGGTTTAATGCAGTTGGTGACCAACTCACGATAGGAGACCAAGTCGGTCTACTAGGTGTTTTCTACCAAATTGGAGTTTAGATAATTATGAAGGATAAGATGTTAATGTCACTCCTGAAGATAGTGTTGTTCATGCCATATATTGTTCCTATTGCTTCTCAGTTTTTTTTTTTTTTGTTTATAAAAAACTGAAAGTCTGGAACCTGTTTGGAAACAAAAGCATGAAAGTTTTTATGTCTCAGTATATTGAGAATTAAAGAGGGCTACTTTAGTGGCCCACAGGCCACAGCTCACTCAAATCAAGTCTCTCAAAAGGAAAGGTGTTGTCAACCATGAGAATTGACTTATTATAGCCCAGTCCAGTCCAACAACATTTTCTGTAACCAACCAAACAGATTTGGGTAAATTCTTCTTTCTTTTTAAACTCTAATAAAAATATTAAAAAAGGACTTGACATTTTAAACATGTTGCATCGGTTATAATCTACTTTGAATTTAATAAATAAATTTAAGAGTTGCTTGCATAAAAAAAAAAAATAATAATAATAAGCAAAAGATAACTGATGTTGTGGTTTCTACCAACTTTCAGTGAATGAGTGTAGGGATATTTCAAGGCAACACACAGAGCACAAGAAGTTGCACTGCAAAGAGTCGAGTCATATTCCACTAGACATTATCAACTATGTATTGGACATTTGTGGACCGTGTCAAAAGGGAGTCAGTAAAAAGAGTGAAAAAATAAAACTTTGGCTGGAAAAGTTATTACAGAATCTGATCTCTCTCAGTTGCTTTTTTCTCTTTTTTGGTTTGTTTTGTTTTTTTATATCACGTGAAATTTGCTTTGAAAAACCGAAGACGATGGTTCCGGCTGCTTGCCTATCACGTGCAACTCAACCTCCTCCCATGTTTTTTTCATTTTTTAAATCTTATATTGATCGGGTGCATCGTCTCAAAGTAGAGATGGTAATGTACCTATCCTCTTTTTATAGTAATGGTGGTGAGGGGATCGATCAAGTCTCATCATATGTATTTTACAAATATATGTGGAAGTTTTCTCTCGATTTATTGAGTAGTTATCCGGCTCACACATTTATTATCTGACATTGGCCTAGTTGACACTTGTAATACTTGAAAAAAAAATCTTACATTAATCGGGATCAAAGGTTCATCGAAATCAAGTACTACATACGTAATCCGAATATCTACTTCATAATATCTAAAAAAAACTCATCATGTATACCCATAGAATGGGAAATCAAACACTACATTTACAATTAAAATACCTACAACACAACACTGTAGAAAAAAAATACATGCACCGTCCTTCTTTTAAATTTGATACCGAATGACACAGAACATAAATATAAGGTTTTCCGTGGAAAACCTTAAGAAAACACAAACCGTAATACACTGGGAAAAAATTTAAAAATATATATATACTTCTCTTAAAAAAAAAACCAATAGCCTTAAATAGCCTCTGAAAACCCTAACTTGAGTAAAAAAGACTAAATTATACATTTACTAAACAAATAACAACTAACAACTAAAAACGAAAAAACCAATAACACAATAAAACTTCAACCACCCGACAGCTTGACTAAAACAACGATTTTGAGGACGGTATGGAGCACGAAAAAAACTCTCCGAAAACATATTATAATAGACAATCAGACAACTGAACTAAAAGTTATATCCGTTTCTTCAGACTAGCTCTTTTACTCAATTTTTTATCTAACTTTTATTCAAACTTCAAAGTCAATTGTCCTACATCAATCATTCCCACCAACAAAGAACTAGACATCGAGTTATAATCTAGATAAAGCGGAACATCATCACAAAACTCATAAAGATCAGCTACATTGAAAGTACGAGATATGCAGATCAGAGAAGTTCATATCAGTAGGCAAGTCAATCACGTAAGCTTTATTATTAATCTTTTTGATCACCTTGTACGACCCATACTTCCTTAGCTTCAACTTGTTATAGGAACCAACTGGAAACTTTTCCCTACGTAGAAACGCCATAATCTGATCACATCAACAAACAATTTCTCACGCCTCTTGACATATGTTGCGGCTTTATACTTCGCATTATTCTATTCTAACTGGGCTTTCACCTTAGCCTGAACTTTGTGAACCTATTCAGCCACGTTCTATACGACAATACTTGCTCCAGCAACCTTGGGAAGACGTGTTAGGTTTAAAGCATGCTTAGGAGGTTACAGATACACTAAAGCAAAACTAGGGATGACAATTTGACCCGCACCCGCCCGAACCAGACCCTGTAGGGTCGGGTGTGGATGGTGAATTTACAACCCGCGAACCCGTTTAATGAAAAACTCGGTGGGTTCGTGAGCGGGTGTGGGTTGGAAAAATGAACCCGTGGGTTGGATCCGCGAACCCGCATAAATAAAATACTTATAAATAAATATACATAGACATCTGAATTATTTTTTATCATTTTATTTTTATAGTTATTATTATTTTGTAATGTATCAAGTAGGGAATTATAAATTGAAATTTAATTCAATTAAGTATCAATTAGGTGATTACATATGGAAATTTATAAATGACAAATTGTGGGTTCGCGGGTTTGTGGGTATCCCGCGGGTGAAGCATCCACCCGTGAACCCATATTGTTTCGCGGGTTCGCGGGTGAGGGTATGGGTGCAGCCATAACCCGCGGGTTAAAACCCGCCCGCGAACCCACTTACCTACGTGGGTTCGAGGGGGGCGTGGGTGAAATTTTTTTGTACGGGTGAGGGTTTAGATTTTACAAAACCCACCCGAACCCGACACGCTGCCATCCCTAAGCAAAACGTTGCGCACATGTATTATCTAACATTGGCATGTCCCGACAATTCTATTGTAGTAGTTATAACTTGTAGTACTTTAAAAAAATGTTGACATTGATCGGGATCAAGGGTTCATCGAAATCAAGTATTACATACGTAATCCGAATATCTACTCTATAATATCTAAGAAAAAACTCATAATGTATACTTATAGAATGCGAAATCAAACACTACATTTACAATTAAAATACCTACAACATAACACTGTAGAAAAAATACATATATTGTCTTTCTTTTAAATTTGATATCGAATGAGTTAAGGATCTATCGAAATCGAAATCAAGTATATTGCTTGATTTGTCTCATTGTTTGTGGGATATGACATGGTGCTCGGTACTAAGTGGTTACGCGGTCTAAATATGTAATCCACAATACCGGAGAAAAAAATCACCGTACATATTTATAAAATACGAAATCAAATACTCCATACACAATCCAAATATCGACCGTACAACACCCAACAAAAATAATATCATAAACTCTAAATATACATACTTATAAAATGTCAAAAAGATGGATATATACAGATACATGGGGATGTCCGCAACGCCCCATGTAGTTTAAAAGCATATTAGCATGTTAGTGGCATCCATCAATCATCATGGACTTTTCTCTCTTTGAAGTATATAATTATTAATTATCAAACGTGTGGCAACAAATTGTTAGTCTTCAGTCTTTACTTTCCTTAAACTTTCCTCGGCTACTGCACGTTTGTTCCACTTTGAAACCATAAATTCTTTCTTTGGATTTCAAAGAGAATAATTATCTTTCATCAGTTAGAACTCAAAGAGAATAATTATCTTTCATCAATTAGAAAAATGAAAAGAGAGAACCATTTTTTAAGAGATCACTGTTTGATCTGTAATCTAATAATTCTTATTTTTAAACACACATGATGTAACAAGTCATTAAAAAATTAGTGTTTGGTTAGTATTTTCTTTAGCATATTTCATATTCAATCCTTACAATAATAAATTTTTAAAAAGATCATTTTTTTAAGTTTGGCTTATAATCTAAATTCTAAAGTAATGAGAGAAACCAACTAAAAAATGAAAAGAATCTTGATTAAATATATTGTTTTTTGAATTCTTTTTTAATACCACCTATTGTAATTCGAACCTGTAGTATTCTTGATAATTGATTTCTCTACCGTTCAACTATATTGGGTAAATATAAATCCAAGAGTATGACATCTTATAAAAGTAACTAAACTTATATCCAAATAATTAAAATTGCTATATAATTTCTAAATATTATTTAATTTTCAAGGTAGGGATCAAAAATCAAAAATCATGGTTCGTTTGCACGTTTTTGTAGGGACTCTGTTGGATTTTTAGTGGTCTAAATTTGAAATAATTGTTTCAAGTATTGTTGGCAACAATTCAAGGTGACTTGACTAACCTACCATTTTGTTTCCTAGTCTGTTTATTATTATCATGTAATCTTACAAAAAACAAAATCCCAGATCTTCTCATTTTGTGTTTGATTCTACAGTTTTCAATGAGGTTGCATTTTACAAGCATCGGGACATAATAAAATTGTTTGAAAAATTAATCATCCAACACTTTGATCTATGTATAGATTGTATATCTTTAAATTAAAAATTCTCTTTTGATTTTTTACTTTAGCAAACATCATATATTCATATGTATGATTTATATATAGTTTATGGTATGTCTGTTAACAAAATTCCATGATATAATTAAGATTATTCATAGACATTTTTTTATTATTATTACAATTTATCCTTGAAGGGACGAGACGAGATATGAACTTACAACTTTAATGGTTCAAGTTTAAAAGATATATCACTTGAGCTAATATCATTTTATAGCCATTAGATGCTATGCACGGGTTATAAATTCAAATCCAAACACATGTTAAAATATGATCGTCAACCTCTTATAATTTAGATGAGATCACAATATGTAAAGACTATAGGGCACATTTGCTAATTAAGGAAAAAATGAATGGAAATTATACAAAACTTATTCTTTAAGTGGGAATGGTAATTAAGTTTTTTTTATATATATAAACACGTCATAATTACGATCTAGCCTTTTCTTTAGTTATCCATATCCACAATCTTAATCCAAGTCCAAACATGATATATAAGATACGTTTTATTAATTTTACATAATCATGATCATCTTATTAACTGATGATTTGTAGTATGAATATATATATTTTTTTTTTAAAAAAAAAAAAAACCTAATTTCTTTTAGGACCTGGTGAGATCGTACAACTCTAGGTAAGGGCCTAAGGGGGAACAAGATTGTCCACCAAAGTAAAGATTATTACTTTGTCTAGAAGGCTAATTGAGTTTATAATAAAAGGAGGGCCATTTGTAAATGCAAAGCTTCCTGATTAGGAACACGGAGCACCTTAAAGACTGTGATATGGAATTATTAATGTAATTAATTTGTATGCTTAATACAGTTGTACAAAATTTGTACTTTTGTACGGTCGGTCATCAACTTGCACTTTAAACAATAATTTTGCTCTTAAAATTCTCCATGTTTTTTAGCCTCATTAACCAATTGTTGTTCCCGTTGAGGTTGGAACTGTATCCCAAGAATCCATCAATTTTCATAACTTGAAGATCCATCATGGTTGAGTTTTGACCACATTAATTTAATTAATCGATTCAAAAATATATTTAAAAATTAACATAGAATGTAAACACAATCTTATCGAGAACCGTAAAAGTAATTCTATTATTAAAATTTTAAATTGCTTTTTAAATTTGAACACCATCTTTAATCCTCAAAGAAAAATGTTAAAAGGCACTTGTTAAAAAGTTATATATATGAGAAATAGATAATAAATTAAAGACGTATTAAAAGAATAAATATAAAATCTTTTATATTTAGTGGACATATCAACGGGACTCATTTTTCAAACAATACGATATTGGTTTAATGGTTTATCCCTTACGAATTTATAATATTCGTTAAATTCTGAATTATTATAATATTTTTATAAAAAAGAATACTACTTTTTCAATACTGTATATATACTAGTCACGGTGGCAGCGACTAGTATATTATGAGGTTAAACTACATTGAGTGGTGAGCACGGTGGCTAACACAAACACAATGTTAAGGAGTGTTTGACTTGGTTTACTATTTAAAAGAGACCAATTTTTTTTTAAAAAAAGATATACTTTTATGACAATTCAAAAAGATCTTGATCAAAATTGGGAAATAACTTCACAATTTAGAAATTATATAAATTTCCTTTTATTATAGTAGGAGTTTTCACATTATTTTAAAGTAATGTGGTTATTTTTCGATTTAGTATTATCTCAAAAGGAATTTAGAGCTCTCTAAGAATAATATATTTTCTTTTAACTCATTTAATACAATTTTACTAAAGAACCATTTCCATTACACCACCAAAGATGAATATGCTTTTTAGTTTCTATATTTATATTGTTTTCTTCCTAAGAAAATAAATAAATAAAGTTATATTTGAATTACAAATTAAACAAGTACTAAAATTGTTTTTAATGTTCAAACCTAGTGGGCATGAAAAAGAAAAAGATGAGGGTAATTGAAATGGATCCCAGTAAACCTTTAATCCGATTCGTATTAGAATTCAAAACTTAAAAATAAAACAAGATCGAATTTGGCATGAAATGATGTAAGCTCAATT
Organism: Dipteronia dyeriana; assembly: GCA_032871835.1. Classification (NCBI taxonomy): domain Eukaryota; kingdom Viridiplantae; phylum Streptophyta; class Magnoliopsida; order Sapindales; family Sapindaceae; genus Dipteronia; species Dipteronia dyeriana. The sequence goes on along the minus strand of CM065295.1, from coordinate 90,039,427 downwards.
GCCTAATACGATTACCTCATGCATGACTTATTGTGGAAGAGAGTCCTCGTGCTTTTACGTGCTTGAACAAACCAAAACCAAAACCAAAACCAAAACCACGTTATATGTCTACCATTTTTGGTCTCCAAAACTAATTTTTTTCCATAAAAACCTAACCTAGCTTGACGAGGAGACGAAGAAAGTTACATATATCTTTTCCCTTCCTTATCTCTAAAATCTTATTTGTTGACCTTTTGGAGGTTGAAAGTAAGAAATTTTCACATGCCTCCAAATGTGGACACCCGTCCTCACACGGACTCTTTAACCACGACAAGAAATGTTTACTCATCTACTTAATTTTACTTGTCAACTATCATGTTGATTGATTATTTTTGTAGAATTAATATTAGTATATTACCAACATTTTTCTTGATTGAGTCAAACGTCAAAATTGGTGCAAAACACAGCCGGAAGCTCCAACGAAGGACCCTAATATATCTGGGATCCGGAGTGAAAACAACCGTTTTATTATTATTGAGTTTAGGTTTTAAAAAATAACTATTTTTTGGATCCTCTATGTTAAAATCTAATAACAAATTTGACAATTTTTTTATGGTCTTGAGGCGGGTGCACTTATTGTACAGGCCCAGGGCTGGTCCTGGTATTATGCTATTATATAAATTCAGAGTTTTTTTTAATGTATACTATTATATGAATTTGAAGTTTTTAAAAAAATGAAAAAGACCCGAACCCATAATTTTATGATAAAAGTGTTAAGGGTTTTATCACCACATCAACCTCATCTTGTTAAATGATCCCTACATTTGTCTTCAAAATACTTTGTGACGCCCTATAGTTTTCTCAAATTTGATCATTTTAGCCTTTCTTTTCAATGTTATTGTTGGTTATATTTTTTGTATCCTAATAACTTTGAGTAGAAATTTCGTTTTGGATTTGTCAATAAGTCAAACTTGCTTTTTTATTATGTTGAATTTTGAGATTTTCTATTTGTTATATCGGTTTAGGAATCTGAGTCATATTATAATGTTTTTTTTTTTTGACATTATCTATCCATCTAGAAATGTCTTGTTTTTTCTATTTAAGTAATTATAGAATATTTATCGATTTTAATTGGTTATCATCAATAAAAACCATTCATTTTGAGAAAAGTTTTGGTTTCGAATTCGGCTGTTTTCATAGCTTTCGATTCATTAAAATTTGTTATTGTTAAGAAACCAAACAAACCTTTAGAATAATTTTTCTTATAAAATTAAAAAATGAATTTTAAAATCCTCTGAATTCATCTATTTTTTTATTGGATGGCATAATAAAATTTGATGAAATTGACCCTTTAATTAATTATAAAAGTATGTGTCATCAAATGAACTAAGTGTCTAATAAAAACTAGTAATTTATACCAACATAATTGGGAATTACCTCAGCAACTTCCAATTTCTTCAAATATTTTAAACTTTGTGACCTTTTAACCAAACATTATTCCACAATTTGGTGCCCTATTATAATTATTATTATATTAGCGCCTACAACAAGTGGCAGTTCTAACTTCTAAGTAGTTTTATAACAACAGAGTTCCTTAATTAAATACAATTTAACTCAACTAAGAGAAGACCCAGAATTTAATTAAAAAATTGTAGCATTTAATTATTTGTACAAGTAAATAAATAAATAAATATGTTGTAAGGATGACCTCACCGCAAGCATGAAATAATTTTATTTGTGAAGGGATAATGTGATGTCGGTTAAGAAAAATATATATTATATGATTGTGATGGTTACTATCAGTCTTATTGTCTTAGTTATACATTAGTAGTTGTGCTTATTAAGTAATAACAACACCTTTTTTTTTTTTTTTAAAGATAAAAATAAAAATAGAATTTAAAAACTTCTTTGTGAGATAACATGTATAATTATTATGCTCTAAACCTGGATCGAATTAATTCATGATCCTATGATGTCGATTTCGTGGATGAGTCATTACTTGTCATCTTACATGACTAAAAATGTAAAATTGTTTCAACCTAGCTATGAATAATGTCTTCTTTTTTAAAAAATAAATTATAATTAAAATTTTTGACAGCAAATGAATTAAAGATTTATTGAGAACCGTGGAGATCGATTAATCAAGACATGTACTCTAACAATACAAGAAGTATACTCCCTCAGTCCCACACATAATGTGACACTAGCTTCCTATTAAAGGTCTCAATGGAAGGTGCATATCACTTGAAATAAAAATAGATGGCAGTCCATGAATAATGTGGCAAGTAAATATTATAAATATTAAAATGTTGTTATTTTTCATTAGAATTTAGAAATCATAAATAAACAAGTTTTTTTATATTAGAATAAGAGATTTAATTATTTTTAATTTATAAATTGAATCTTAATTTAAAAAAAAAAATCTTCAAGTTGACTCATGCTTCTCATGAAACTGCAGTTTGAAAATGGATTTTCAAATTTTAATTATTATTTTAATTCATGTGAAGGTACTATTTTTATAGTAAATGTGAAAACTGTTTTTAAATTTATTATAATTTGTTAATAAATGTTTTGTAACATCATAAAGCTTATTCTGTAATATTGTTATAAATTGTTTTTTTTTTAATAAAAAAATCCTCTAAGTTGTTGACTCATGCCTCTCACGGACCTGCGATTTGAAAATGAATTTTCAAAAATTAATTATTTTTTAATACATGTGAACATGCTATTTTAATATTAAATGTGAAAACTGTTTCTAAATTCATTAAAACATGCTAATGAACCCTGAGTTTTGTTTTTGTAACAAAACTGATTCTACGATACTATAAAACTGGTTATGTAATATTATAAAACTAATATCCTTAAATTATTATTTTTGTGGACATGTCATAAATTTCAATTACATACAAAAGTATTTCCACAAGGAGAAAAGGAAAGAAAGCAGGCACGTGAAAGATACAACTATGGTAGAAATTTTTGAATGCATGGCAGCTACTTTCTGCTGCTCTCTCTCTTCTATTATATATATCTTCACTGTGGTCACGAGAACTTACAAATTCACTGTGTTGTACAGGAAACATGTAGTAGATACAAAAGAAGTAGCATAATAATTAGATGGGTTATTTAATTGTCAAACAGTTTGGTTTATTTTCCTTGAATTCCTATTTCAGGGATATCTATAGTTAAGTTTTACTGATAAATGAAAGTTCAATTTAGTTTATTGTCCCCTGAACTTCTGTTTTAGGGTATTTAAAGTTAGATTTTATCAATAAATGAAAATTAGAGGGTTTAACACATAAGGAAAGTTCTCTGGTAAAATATAAACTCACGTAAAGTTCTAGTGTCAATAACCCTAATTTTATTTTGAATAACATATTGTCATTTTCCTGTTAATAAAGACCTCTAAACAGTGCTTTAGTAAACGTTAGTCGTTAGGCGGTAGTTAGGTGGCAGCCCAGCACCTAGACGGCTGGTAATTTAATTATTTTTAATTATTTGTTTATACGTACAAAACCAATTTTTAATCTCTTTAAAAAAATCAATATTCAAAATTTAAACAATATAACTAGCATATAAAAACGATTTTGATTTCGTCTAGACCTATTGATCGGCAAAATCGATCAATAAGAGGGTCAAATCATCAATTTTTTTATCCGCCGTCTAATACGGTCCATTTTGTCATAATCAGGACGGTCGGAGGCTGCATAGGGTCTAGGTGGCACCTAGAAACGTATTTTCAAACACTGCCTCTAAAAATTTGGAGGTACCGTCTAATGTAAAATGTGTCCATTTATGTTGTAGTTAAAGATATTAAATTTACCAGTTATATATATATATATATATACCACTAACGGTGGTGAAGATATGAACCTGAAATTTTATTAGTCTGAACAAAAAAAAAAGTATATTCATTATTACTATTTTGAATTTATAAATATAGTCCAAATATAGTTAATAATGTTTGATTATGATTTATTTTATATGTATTTTTTTTAATTGATGACTAATTGCAAGCTGTGTTCAAATAATAACTAATGTAAATGTATCTAAATTCATATAAAAATATTAATGAAATATCGATTAAGAGTATTTCTATGGATATAAGTCCAATTGAAATGATCGAAAATGCATTACCGTCCTACAATATTTGAAATTCATCTATATTACCTTAGATCAAGCAAAGGTCTTGCATCTTTTATAAATTTTCACATATAGAATGGAGAGACGTATCACTCAACCAACCTCTTTTTTTATAATATCAAATCATAAGTTTTTTCAAATTAAAATTGTTGAACTACCAAATGATATTATCATATTATTAGAAAAATAAATACATAAATAGTCATGGATCAAACTTTAAATGGGTTAGTCCAAAATGGTTCTGGTCACATATCGACATGCATAAAAATTGCTATAACTTGGAAGTTGGAGGCAACATTAGTCAAAGAAGAAACTATGTCAAACTTGAACGGTTCACAAGAATTATTATTAATGAAATTGGTTTCTCTAACACATTTTTTTTTATGTTCACGAAATTTGCATGATGCGTATAGTATTCTTCTTTGTATACTAATGCTACAAATATCGTTTTTGTCTCTGTCTCTGTCTCATAACATTAACAGTGACAATTCAACAAATTTTCTTTCCTTTTTAATTTTGTTAGGCAAATGTCTGACGTGGCACGACTGTAACAGTTGCAGCTGCCTCACACGCCGGCAACCCATCGCTGTCAATCCCCAACACTCTCACGGCCTCCCCCCAAAAAAACACAGCCGCGTGGTTGCCCGTCACGTTAATATATTTACCGTCTTGAAAAGACCATATTAACCCTCTCTTGCTTAAGCTGACATGGCCGTCACCTAACCCCACATGCCTGCCTCATTTTGTGCCATGTCTACCTGTTGCGGGCCACCACTTGTCCCCCTCTTCACCCGACATCGTCCGAGACCAATAGCATTTTGTCTTTTTTTATCCTTCCCATCTCTCTCTCATGTCCTTTGACCGTGTGACGTGGAGTCCGACTTGGCACTCCCTCTCCGTCCCCTATATATAACCGCACATTTGCACTCAAAGTTCCACACACCACAACACAAACACAACTGTCTCTCCCTCTCTTGTTAATTTTCCCTCTAAAACTCTCTAAAATGGCGGTTGATTCAGCTCTCGCATCACCTCTCGGCCCTCCAGCTTGTGAAAAAGACGCGAAAGCGTTACGGTTCATCGAAGAAATCACCCGAAACGCCGACTTGGTTCAAGAGAGAGTCTTGGACGAAATCTTGAGCCGAAACGCTGAGGTTGAGTACCTGAAACGGTACAAGCTCGATGGAGCCACTGATCGGGAGACATTTAAGTCAAAACTCCCTGTAATCAAATACGAAGATCTCCAGCCTGAAATCCAACGTATCGCTAATGGCGATCGTTCTAACATTTTGTCCGCTCACCCCATCTCTGAATTCCTTACCAGGTTCGTGCATTTTTTTTTTTTTTAAATATATGTATGAAAATAAAATAAAATAAAATAAAATTAATTGACGAAAAAGTGAATTAAAGTTTAGTGTGTTGTTTCTGGAAATTTTACAGTTCCGGAACTTCTGCCGGTGAGAGAAAGCTCATGCCAACAATCAAAGAAGAGCTGGATCGTCGTCAGTTGCTCTATAGTCTTCTCATGCCAGTTATGAATCTGTAAGTATATTATATATAAACAAAATTAATTAAATAAGTTTGGTTAAACGCGTTAATAATTAAATTATTGATGTGATGTAACAGTTATGTGCCTGGATTGGAGAAAGGCAAAGGACTATACTTCTTGTTCGTGAAATCCGAAACGAAGACACCAGGTGGGTTGTTGGCCCGACCCGTTCTCACCAGCTACTACAAAAGTGAGCATTTCAAGACCCGACCCTACGACCCGTATAATGTTTACACCAGCCCCAACGCCGCCATCCTCTGCGCCGACTCCTTCCAAAGCATGTACACCCAGATGCTCTGTGGCCTGTTAGAGCGCCAACAAGTCCTCCGTCTCGGAGCCGTCTTCGCCTCCGGTCTCCTCCGTGCCATCCGGTTCCTCCAGCTTCACTGGCAGTTGCTAGCCAGCGACATCGAAACCGGAACCTTGAACAACAAAATCACAGACCCATCTGTCAGAGACTCCGTTGATGAGATTCTGAAACCAAACCAGGAGCTTGCAAATTTCATCAGAAATGAATGTTCAAACGAAAACTGGGAGGGGATTATTACAAGAATTTGGCCCAACACGAAATATCTTGACGTGATCGTCACCGGAGCGATGGCTCAGTACATACCAACGCTTGATTATTACAGCGGTGGACTTCCATTAGCATGCACCATGTATGCTTCATCAGAGTGTTATTTTGGACTCAATTTGAACCCAATGTGCAAGCCATCTGAGGTCTCTTACACTATAATGCCAAACATGGCCTATTTTGAGTTCTTACCACACGAACCGGCCGATTCGTTTTCCGGGTCTACCCAAAAACTCGTTGACCTGGTCAATGTCGAAGTGGGTAAAGAGTACGAGCTTGTCATCACCACTTACGCCGGACTTTGCCGTTACCGAGTCGGCGATATTCTCCGAGTCACCGGTTTCCACAACTCAGCTCCACAGTTCCATTTCGTTAGGAGGAAGAACGTGTTACTCAGTATTGACTCGGACAAGACCGATGAAGCCGAGTTACAGACCGCTGTCGAGAACGCGACTCAGCTGATTCTACGCGAATTCAACACTAGTGTTGTTGAGTACACTAGCTACGCTGACACGAACACCATTCCTGGTCACTACGTGATATATTGGGAGCTACTCGTGAAGGACTCGGCGAACTCGCCGACTGACGTGGCACTGAGTCAGTGCTGTTTGGCAATGGAAAACTCGCTCAACTCAGTATATCGACAAGGTCGAGTCAGTGACAACTCTATCGGGCCTCTTGAAATTAGAGTGGTCCGAAACGGTACGTTTGAAGAGCTGATGGATTACGCGATATCGAGAGGTGCCTCGATCAACCAATACAAAGTGCCACGGTGTGTTAATTTTACTCCAATTGTGGAGCTACTCGATTCTAGAGTAGTATCGGCGCATTTTAGCCCAGCTCTGCCACGGTGGACACCAGAAAGGAGACGGTGATTTGTTTGTGCACCGACCACGTCAAGTCAAATGTTTGAGATCAACATGTGGGGTTTTTTTTATTTATAGGATTAGAGACTCTTCTATCTTTGTATTTTTATTTTTATTTTTATTTTATTATATTTGGTGAGTAGGTTATGTTGATGATGTTGATTAGGATTATGTTTAGTCAGGTTATTGTATTTTCGTTTAATCAGTTTATTAATTTAGTGGAAAAATATCGCACTCTTTTTTTTAAAAAAAATTTACAAATTTAAAATTCAAATAAAGAAAAACTCATGAGTGGTAAACAAGTGAAACAATCCTTAAACCTATTGATTCTATATCATTATCATCTTTGGTTGGTATATTTCAAAAACTAATAATTTTGATTCGGTTTCTTAAAACTAGAACTGAAATAACAATAAAATATTTATATTTTTATAAAAGAAAACGGTATGAATCGTGTACCAATAAATGACGTTAAATTATATGTAATGTCGGATGCGAATATAAACTTTTGGGATATATTTATTTTTTTCTTTTTAATTTATCTATTTATATGTAGAAGTTTTACTTGTTTGAAGGCAACGAATTAAATAGAAGAGTACACTAATAAAAAAAGTACATATATTTCATAAAAGAAAGAATGTTATTTAATTAAAAAAAATGGTGAATTTAATTTATCAATAAAATGCACTTTTGTATCCAAAAAGATAGCCCAACATATTAGATTTATAAATAAACAAAAATGGAGTAAGAGCTCTAATTGATCATTTTCTGCACAATAAAGTATCAAGAGAGAGAATTTCAATTTAACTAGTATTTGAGTTGAGTTGAGGTCTGCATGAGAGAATTTAAAGTATTTATGAAATTTCAATTGTTATATATGTGATTCAATATAATTAGTAATATAGTTCCATAACACTATAATTCAAATTCACTTGATGTGTTTTTTTTATAAGTCACGTCACGTGCTATCTAATTTTGAATTCAAAATTATCTAATAAATTAAAATTAAAATTGAATATAAGAACAATTTTGATTAGTTTGAACACTTTCAATTGTATATATATATATATATTGAATTTTTTGTCCATATTAAGAACAAAATTTAGTCTCCAAATTTGATAAGTTTTCATTACACTTCCTGCAATATCGTAACTATGTTCAAACCAGTTCAAATACATTCATACAAATGTGATTTATTTATTGATGTTTAAACTTTTGAGTGTGTGATACAGTGATCAACTTATCTCTTTACATAAAATAGTTTCTCTGTTTCTTCGTTTTTATAGACATTGACCACATTATTTCGGTTCTTAAATTGAGTTTCTTAAGTGGTAGTTTTCCAATACCAAAATCTATTATTCTGTGTTGGTTTGGTTAGCTATATATCCATTTTAATGTATCGGGTTTTTTTATCCTTTTTAAGTTAAACTGTGATAGGAATACATCCTACTGTTTAGCTTACTAGTTAGGATCAGGACCATTTTTTTTATTATTTTTTTTTTTATTATTTTACTTAGATGTCATCAAATTATAAAAAATCAAAATATATATATATATATATGAATACAGATTACTTGAATCCAACTCTTGTAGTTTCTTGAAAATCTAATAATTGGTATATTCATTTAATATGTCTGAATTATTTCAGGTGACAGCTTAATTATTACAAACCAGCACCTGAGTTAAATTACTCAATTAGCTGTGCTGATTTACTCGGGAAAAAAAAAAACCACAGTAAAATTAAAAGGCAGCGTCGTCGTCGTCATTTAATTAAGATTAAAATCTGAAAAGCTAGCTAGTGATGCTTTTTCAAAAGCACTTTGTGGATTTTGGTTGAGATGAAAAGTTGATGGCGGCTGCTACTTATATCAGTGGAGGCAAATTCTGCGACATATACAGTTGTTTGGCAATTAATTTGTTGAGCTTTTTTCAGCGAACTATCTCGATGGTCGATAACAACACTGCCAAACATGGTCCAAGTTATTCACTCTGCAACTCCAACTTTGCTGTTTAATTTATGAGCAAGTTCATTATTTGTTGCTTTAATTAAATTCTTTGGTTCAATGGTTGGTTGTGTACTTGTGTCTGTCTTTAACGGAGAAATATTCCAACATAAAATCTACTTAATTGCACTTTTTTCTGCAGTAGACAATCTTAAGATGAATGAGAAACCTCTTTAATTTTTGATCAAATTTGAAAAGCTATTTAAAATTAGCTTTTTAACACATTCTAATTATACTAAAACATTTCCAAGTACACCTTAAATATTATAAGATCTAAAGAGTTTCAATCTCTCAAAGATTAAAAATTGATAATATTTAAAAATCGATGATAATCCATATAACTATTCCGACGTCATGACTATTTTATTATATTTAAAAAGGAAGATAAAACATTAAAATTTGAACTCATTATTTAAAAAAAAACACGTGTAGTGTAGTGTCTATTTAAAGAAAAAGAGAAATACCCTTCCAAAACAATATAAAAACAACTTCACTCAAACATATTTCTTAAATAACAATCTAAATCATAAAACCCCAGAAAGAAAAAATCATCATTAGAAAAGTAATAGTTGAACTTTTTTTCATTTCAGGAAGAATTGAAGTGACCAGATTCAGTTCCAAGGGAGGTGTAAGCCGTTTTTTTTTTTTTGTTTTTTGTTTTTTTTTTTATGGTGATGCATTAAGTAGGTCAATCAAACAATCACTTACGTCTGTAAACAAAGCGAGACCTAGCATAGACCCAGCATGTCCATGACCAACTCATTGTTTGTTCTAAAATGTGGTAACACAAACCTTTATTAAAATGATTTGTTGGCTTTTAATTTCCTTTATCTACTATTTTTGTTTTTGAACTTTTAGTTTGGGTCTAACAAAGTCTCTTCAATTAACTTTTATAGCAATCCAATCAGCAGTCATTAGCCAAGCCGACCAAGTTTGAAATCTTCCTCCAGTTAACCAAGATTACTAGATTAGGTTATTAGAATCGAAGACTTTCAAATGAAACTCTATCACGTATTATATTTTAAATTAGGTTATATATTTTAAATATAATTAATCTCATATTTATCTATTAAACTGTAAATGTTAAAATTATATTCCAAACTATATTTATTGAATATAATCTCACATGATTCCGACAGACATTATCTCATCGTCAACGTTAAAAAGAAAAGGAAAAGCCTTAAGGAATTGAAAGCTTGTTATTCTTGATCCTTGGTTTCTCTACTGTCAATTTCATCGCCTTTTGTTTTAATGCAATGTTTTATTGTTTTTGACTTGGGTGTAAATTCCATTCACTTTCCACCTCCATACATGCATCAACCCTTTTAATGCCCCATTGAATTGTGTTGAATGCTCATTTATGTTTTCTTTTTTTTTTTTGGACATGATCGGTCTCTTTAGTCTTTGGTATCCCTTTCTTTCATTGTCCAACTCTTCTAAGAAAATTTATATAATTTATAAGTTAATCAAAACATCTATCAGATAATTATATGGAATAATAAAAAAAAAGTTGAATCTCATATTGAAAACATAAAAAGGTGATATCAAATAGATATCACAGCCTGATAAATTAATTGTGAACTCGTTCGCAATTACTTAACAATCAAGTTAATTTACGACTACTTATTCTAATATAGAAAATTGTAATTTTTTTGTTTATATATTTAAAGATTTTGATATGTTTTATAGTATTAACATATATAGAAATTTTGTATATTTAAAGATTTTGATAGGTTTGATAATATTATTTATTAGTTGTTACAAAGTGTCCAAAGAAAGTTCTTACGACTTCTTCATATTCTACTTCCAACAAAATGCTTGCTTTTGACTGGAACTCTGGATTTCTGGAAGAGTGGTAGTCTTTGCATCAAGAAGAAAAGGAATTAGAAAAACACTCATGAAAAACGTGGATTTCATTGTAGGGATTTCATGGCTCTTTTACGACGCCCATTAAGTCCTTTGACTACTTATTTGTTTGGTGGAAACCGGAAAGGTGTCTTCCATTATCCTTATCTCAACAAAGATAAGATTATAAGATAATCTCAATATCAAAATCATTATCCTTTTTTGAGTTAATATGTATAGTTCTAAGAAAGTGAATTTAGAGTGGGGGGGGGGGGGGGGGGGGGGGGGGGGGGTATTGAGGATATTATGCCCCTACCTCTCATGACCATCATTGCAACACAAGTCAAGTTTGATTGGTTGATTGGTTCGGTCTAGGGAATTGTTATCCTAGTCGGCTAGCTCATCTCATCTCTTTTTTTGAATTTTACTGGTCATTTGACGAATCAAATCATGAACATGGAATTAAAGGCTTACAGCACATCAACTCATAGGTTGGATACATGTTAGATTTTTTTTTTTTAATGAATAAAGATATGGTTTGTTTGATCGTTTTGTTAAATAAGTTTCGGAAAATGTGTCTAAGAATCTTATGCATGCTTTATAGGGGAAGATCAGGCTTCTAGATATCTTGCAAAATGTCACTATGTTCATGATAAAAGATTCCTAACACATAAAAGAGTTTGTAGAATTTGTTGATGATTCCCTTTTCAGTTTTACAAACTTGGATTTTCTATGGAAATTTAGGCTATTGATGAGTCTTGTAGATGTTGAGGCATATCTTATCTTCTTGATAAATGGATATAATTGAACATAAATAATCATGTTAAAGTTTCGATATCATACTACGTTAATATATGAAGATATATAATTTACCTCAAATAATTGACTATTCTGAAATTCGGTGGTTTCAGGTTGTGAAACCCTCTGATACTTTTCATTATCTCGAAAGTTTAGCTTTAAAAAACGTTCATCGTCCTTGTCCACATAAATAAAGTGATGCTCCAAAAGCTTACTATTAAATGCCCATTGTTTGAAGAATTTTTTTATTCCATTGTTGGGTTTTATAAATATTTCTTTCTTTACGAACTCAATTATTTGTACTGAAGAATTCTCACACGATCGTCAAAATCGTTGCTCCAATTCTTCAAAGGTTTAAACTTAAATCAAAAAATTGATTTCTCACCGTCTTTGAGCAATTAACACGTTTTTTAATAATATTTTTTACTATAACATCATATAATCCTCTCCCCTCAAGTTTGGTATCGCATACGCAAACACAGTGAAAAAAAAAACAAAAGAAAAAAAAAATGAAAAACAACATGCAAATTATGAAACAACAATGTAAATATTAAAATGATTTAAGTAAATGAAAATAATATTAAAAAAATAGTATTTTTCAAATGAAAATATATTTGGTCGCATATCTTAGAATTTAATGTTAAAAAAAAAATAGAAACATTTTAAGTATTTAACGGCTGTCTAATGAAATTGTCAATCAGTTATAAGTCATCTGATTCATCGTGTATGTGTAATCCTTTGCTCTCAATCACATAAGGTTGTTCCATTCGTTAGAACTTAGTTGTTGGGATGGCACGATTGGCACCGCATAAAATGAAAATAACATTATTTTTTAAAAAACTAAATAAATAATAAAGTTCAATTTAATTGAATACCATTCTAAAAAGACAATAATAATCAAAGATAAACACAAGTCAAATGCAAGTTTCCAAGTAGAGGGAATCAAATTAGGTAACGTGGCAACCGTAAACTTACTCTTAGTTCCTTATATTTATGTAAGTGGACTCCATGCCCATACCGTATTGTTGTAAATTTAACTTTTATTTAGGCTTTACCATTTGCATCGATTAAAAACAATGGTTACTAAGATTTCAGTTTTGCAATAACTAAAAAAAAAGCAAGTTATAGAAAGTAAATAAATATAGAGATATATACCCCATAGGTCCACAGCTTATGGGATCAATAAAAACAAATAAGAAATCGAGTGTAACCCTGTTACATCTTATAGATTGTTCAATAAAACATCAAGTTAGTAGCTACTACCTAACAAAGCCATCAGAGGATTCTCTGGGGACGGGTTGCCATGCACTTTAGTTGTTGGGAACCCCTCCCTAACACCTACATTTTAAACACAAACATAAACGAATATGAACATCAATATAATTTTTTCCAAATTCAAAAAGGATAAAAGCATGTGAAAAATACAAAGAAACGCCAAAGCTATGCAATAACTATATGTTGAAGCCATGAACCCCACTCCAAATCCCTTAGAGTTTAGAAACGTTTTGTTTCCTATGGGAGTGAACGGAAGAATTATGACATTATCCTAAAAATTTAAAATTCAAATTAAATCAAAATAATATTTTGTTGCTTAATGAATATAAACACAATAATTTAAATATATACCATCCGACCACGAAATCATCCATAAAGTATAAACTATGCAGCTTATTAAAGCTGTTTCATTCAGTACCTTTTAACTATTGGATGGAATGACAATATGATATTATCTTACCAGCTTCATAGTCCATTTTTCCCTGAATTGCACTGTATACATTACGAATAACATTAATTTTTAAAAGGAATAATAATAATAAATAAATAACAAATTTCAATTTAAATATATATTAAATTGATTTATAACCATCTCCCAACAATTGACACATTTTTATAATATTTTTTGTTGTATTGTTACATAATCTCTCTCCGCCCAAGTTTTGCATCATATGCGTAAACACACCGAAAAAAATGAAAAACAACATCGATGAAAAAATGATTACAAAATGATCAATTAAATAAAAAAACATTTACCTACACAACAATTGTAGAATATCCATTCCAGTTGCTCACCTTATGAATAAAATAGATGTAACTCTCAAACCCGACTCACACTTCGAATTGGTACATATGTACTCATTCCTTTCAGCGGTCTATTGTGAACTTGGAGAATCTCACCATCTGCTATCAGAAAAAAAAGGTTACAACGTATATTCATATCATCTAATCATCAAGACTTATACCGATTTTATTTTGATTGATAAGAGAGACCATGAGAGTAACGAAAGTAATATAAATACCCCACCTATGTATCCCGACTACTATTAAAGTTTGGTTAATAGTCCAAACATACATTCTTAATGGTTGGTCTTGATTTTGAATTTATATATGAGCACGAAAAGCACGTCTTAATTCCATACTATCATCCTATTATGAAACTATCATATTTTCTTAGTTAAAATTGCATGTTCTCAATTTTTCTAATATCTTAAAATATATATAAAATTTATTTTATATCTGTGTACTTTGATATATGTTAGATATATAAATTTTATCACTTTTACCTCTAAAAAGTCCTATGAGGAAAGAATAATATAATGATAAATAATGAATAAAAAAACTTTATTGTTAAAAATAATCATATAAATTTTATTACTAGGATGAGCACCGTTATTTTATGTGAGAACAAGAGGGGGCCACTGTCCCCTAAAATTTTATAGATTTTTAAATTTGTCCGCTAAGTTTTTAGAGTTTTATATTCTTACCATTGTTTCATATTCTTTAAAGTTTTAAGTTTTATGAATTAATCTCATAAACTTTAAGATTTTTAAGGTTTTACCCTTATTTGATATAGATTTTCTATTTCTTTTATAAATTAAGTGTTTATAATTTCATCGTATTCAGGTAGAAAATATATTTGATTCTAAATATATTATTATTATTTATTTATATATCAAATATAAATCAAATCGCAACATATATATTTTGTTCTGTCAATTGTGATTTTTTCTTATCGAAATTACACTTATATGTACCATAGATCAAGGAAGATTGGAAGCCCTTTAGTCCAAAGAATGGACTAGACTTCCTTTTTGATCTTAATTAAAACGATTACCCTCAATCTCCTATACATGGTTTCTTCGTAGTACGCAATTGTTTGATCCAAGACAGACGACATGACCCTCCAAACTATCGGTCAAGAGTCTCTCCATAGATTCTCCATTCATATTGATCTATAGTTTTCTTCCGTTCATATCGATTGATGTTTTATTTTTACCCTATTTTGATCTACCTTATTTGATAGAATTCCCAACAAATCCCTGACTCCTCGAATACAATGGCTCAATTCTATCATAACTAATTTTATTATATCCTAAAAATATTTTCTCGCTCTCCAAATCTTACTTATCTCACCCTAGTACCGTAATGCAATGTCATCTTTTTGATAAGTTATTTATATAGCTTTTGTTTTTATTTTTATTAAAAAAATGTGTTGATTTATATAATAAAACATGTCAAGTAAACATAGTCATATATTTATGCTTAATTATTAAGAAATTTTATCAAGCAAACTCTTATAATTTCTAACAATTAAAATAGATGGTTATAAATGTTTTTGGATATTATAAAAAGATTAGAATAATTTTTGGATATTATTATAATTTTTGGATATTATAATAATTTTTGGATAAAAGGATTAGAATAGTTTTTGGATATTATAAAAAGATTATAATAATTTTTAACTATGAAATTTCATCATTATAAATGTTTTTCATAAATGTACAAATTAAGATAATTTATCTCAATAAAATAATATTATTCATTTAAAATAATTAATAAAAAATTAATGTTTTAAAATATAAACAATATATTTTTTAATTAACCTCTAAGATATATATCGATTTAACTCATTATTTTATGACACCACTTAGAACATAGTCTTGGATTCATCATTGCTCATAGTACAGTGGTCAGTGGTCATGCACTTTCCATTCAATCCCACGATAAAGTGTGAGGATAACCATTTTCAATAATGAGAGTTGTATTCAAACTAGTTATCATAACGGTTGATATTGACATGTATCATAAGACATTTGATCCGGTTAAATCTAATTTTTATTTTTTTTGTTATTATCTCAAAATTTATTTTAAAATTTTAGTGACAGAATTAATTTGACATATATCAAACTCCTTTAATTTGACATTCCAATATATATATATATATTTTTTCCCAAAATGGGGTGCACTGCTACCACAGTCACACTACAACTTGGTTGACCACGGTTGGACTGGTTACGTTTCCTTTAGTTTTCCATATCGGGTAATAGTATAATTGTGGCTGGAGAGAATAGATACAGACATACAACTAGACGACAGCGTCAACACACAAAGGCACAGAGAGGAAGAGAGGACGAGAGAAGTGGTGGTTGTTATTTCACATGGCAACCCTTCTCTCCTTTCTCTCCTCTCCTCTACCTCCTCAATCTTCATCATCATCACATTCACAAACAACATCTCCACTCCGACGTCCTTCTCTTCCTTTCGCTTTCTTCCATTCCTCTCCCTCTCTCATTCCTTCTCTGCGATTCGTCACAAGCGGCCGTAGAAAACCCAGAACCCTGATTGTCTTTTCCTCGTCCAATTTCGATGACGTCAACTCCCAACCCAATTCAGATTCATCTAAGGTCATCTTTCTCTCTTTCGCTTATCAATTGTTTGCTCTTGTTTTGCGTTGGTAGATGATTTATTAAGAATAGTTATCTTTAGCTTTCATTGAATAATAATCTAATAGTTTAGGGTTTGTGACGAGTTTTTCAGCTGATTATTGATGGCGATTTAGGGTTTATTTATTTATTGCAATTTTAGTTAATTTGATGAAGAATTGTTGATTTTAGATCCAATTAAGCCGTGATGAATAGTTTAGTTGCTAAGAAACTGTAGAGCTGTAGGGGTTATGTACTCATGTTGAAGTGACAGTTTGTGGAAACTAGGATTTTGAAGATTTGAGCTTGTTGATAAGGAAATGTTGAGTTTAGCTTTGATTAATCTGAATCTTTGGGTTCTAACAATTGCTGATTTGAAGATTGCAATGGTGAAATTCAGTTTCCTTAGAAACCAACTAAAGTGTCTAATTAATTGTATTATGTGATCTCTACTTGGTACATTGTGAATGGAGATTTATAGAATGATATAATCGAGAGATAAAATATGATTCCTATGTGTTAAGAACTACTTTTTAAGGTGCTGAGTTTAAAGTTAGTAAACAGTTAGGGGTCAATACTCTACATGTGGGAAACAGCCAAGAAATGTGCACCAATATTATAAAGATTTGTGAATATATTAAATAAGGATACAAGATTCTTGAGGTTGACCATTAGGGAGTATATAATTTAAGTATGGGAAATAGGTGGAAACCGCTATTATTTATGAGCTGATGAGTTATTTCAACAACCAAAATAATACCCTAAGAGAAAAATGTAAGGCAGTATATAAACACTGTATTTAAAACTCATTTGGTGATATTAATCTTGATAACCATTGGCTAGAGTCACTTTTAATTTAGGGGATTTACTCCACCCACTTAGAGTGGCACTAGGGACAAACGATACAGAATGGCTAGACTAGACTATATATTCTCTGGCCCTTTGTAAAAAAAAATTGAAATATTACAAAATTGCCGCTGATTTGTAGATTATAATATTGACCTTCATATTATAAGATCACTAAGATGCCTATCAACCCCAAATGCCCTCTTTCATTTATAGTAATCGAAGGCTTGATCATATGCATGAGATAGAGAAATGTTTGGGTTTGTTAATTTTGGATTTTCTATTTGTGGCGCTTTCAATTGAGTTTTTCTTCTGTTACCCGTCTTTTCTTACCAAGCTAAATCAGAACTGTTCACCATTATATTATTCCACATTCTTATAGATTTCTGTTATTTGTGGGGTGGACTTATCAGAGTTGGTTCTTAAAAAAAGACAAAGATTTCAGCTTACATATATCAGACATTTTTGTGTTGTAGGAATTGTTTCGCTATTTTGATTTTCCATTCAAAATGATCGGTCGTATACTTCTATATAATGATTTTGGGGTTTTGACTTTGAATTGACACGTGATTGTTTATTCATCAGAAATCAGTCCTCTCCAACATGATACAAGAGATAGAACCATTGGATGTGACCCTTATCCAGAAAGATGTTCCGCCCACTACCTTGGATGCTATGAAAAGGACAATCTCAAGCATGCTGGGCTTACTTCCATCCGATCGTTTTCAAGTTTCTATTGAGGCTTTGTGGGAACCCCTTTCTAAGTTGTTGGTTTCTTCAATGATGACTGGGTATGTTCTTAGTCAACCCCATGCAATCTTTGTTATTTGGATGAAGACAAAAGGGAAGGAAAATGGTTTGTAGTGGCCATTTGGGTGTTTGTTGGTTGTGGGGACTGGGAATTTCATCTTTTTGTTTCAACCACATTATATTCACTCATATCCTGTATCACTTAGTTCATAAATCTAGTAAACTGATTTTGTGATGTTGATACCCAAATTATGTGCTTTTATACCATATAACATCTTCAAGTGTATCTGCTTTACTGTCTTTCATGAATCATTTTATATCAATTTGACTTATAAAGGGGATTTTCTCTTGAATTGTAGGTATACATTGCGGAATGCTGAATATAGGCTTTGCCTTGAAAGAAATCTTGACACACGTGATGAAAATCACGAAAGTGAAACACCGGAAAATTCTAAATATGATTTGCAACAGATGTTGTTAAATGGTGATAAATTGGATGGATTTTCTGACAATAGTTTGTCTTCCAAATCTGAAAAAACCAATGACGACCTATGTGAAAATATTGGTATACAATGCCTCAGTGAAATGTCCCCGGAAGTTCAAAAATACATTCTTCGTTTGCAATCTAGATTATCTTCTGTGAAAAAGGTATTGCAATCTGAGGAACATCTATATACAGATGTTGCAGTTCCTATTTGTTAATTATGAACTCTCAAAATTAATAAATTGATTAGATAATAATGTTTCATGTTTGGGCGCTGAATTGACTTTTTTGTAGCTAAACATCTCAAATATATATTCTTTTTCCGAGCTCCTGCATGATTGCAGATATCGTATGTATTTGGTTTGGTTTGCTTTATGCTGACATTGCTGTGTTCCTAAATAGATATGAAAGGAGAAAAAGAATTTGTGTGGAACTCACAATTTTATGCTTTTCAAAGCTATGTTGAGTGGATTCTGTAGATACTTTATTTGTTGAGCTAATGCTGCTAATACTATTTATGAATTATTTTTGGGTCCTGAACATGTTCAAGGAGTATTTTGAGCCTGATTATTTTTAGTGGGAGCGGATTTTCAATATTTTATCTTCTTAATCTTTGGTTCCTGCACATTTGTTTGCGGATGTGTACCTATGTTCAGATAAGGCTTGTAGGTTAATTCTTACTTTGTATATGTTAACGGGAAATTTGCTTAGGATGAGAAATCCCTATTAACACCCTCAAGACCACTACCACGGAGGTGGTGGCCGGGGTTGGTATCGTTGATACATGACCTGATCTTGTATGAATATGAAGGAGGATGAAACAGGAGGTAGGAGACAAGCCATCCCGCCTGTCGGGCTTCGTGCTTATGATGTAGATCTGGGGAGCTCGAGGTTCTAATGCGGGTGCGAAGGGGGTGATCCTGGACCTTGTTCCTCGGTTGGGGTCGGAGCCCGTCTTGGTACCCAGAGCCTGGTTCTGGAGCCCCGATTGCTTCCTGTAATACCCTGACCTCGATAGCAAGTAAGAAGGGGGGCTTATCTAGCTCCAGTGTCGGAGAGCTCGATTTCTTCCATAGAGAGGATACGGGAGAGCTCCTCGACTCCCTTCGAACTGGTCTGGGCGGTTTCTCTTCATCTTGATGTGCGACTTTGGCGTGTAGATGAGAGGATAAGAGCGTTAGGTCCAGCGGGGTAGGAATCTAGATTCGGTTCCTTAGGTCTTCGTTGTTGTTTCCCGATCTCATGTAAGAAAGATTAGAGAGCTAGGACCAATGGGGTCGGTACCTAGCCCACATACACACATGCGTAATACAGTAGATAATAGGAAAAACACAAGTCTTATGTAGATGGAGGTGGATTGACCAAGAGGGGGGGGGGGGGGGGAGGGGAGGGAAGCATCACGAGCGATCACATGCTGAAAAACACCTAGGCAGTATCCATAGGAAGGAGGAATACCCTTCCTTGTGTATATATATATCATGCGATGCTCCGAGGAGGTTACAAAGATGTCAAAGTAGTACAACGTATATGCTCCGGGGAGCTTACAACAATGAGTGTTTACCGATACCAATATTTTTCTGGTCGGGGTACACATACAATGATAATGTAGAGAAAACTTTTAACGAAGCATGTGTCTTCTGTCATTGATCGGAGACCTTTACTATGCCTTTTACAGGCATATTTATACATGGTGACTACCTTGGCGTGCAAGTCCAGGATTCTTCAATTAGTCTTCGTTTCCTTATTGAATACGATTCTTCCTTTAATGTAGTTGATCGGATCGTGGCTAATATCTCGGAGGAGATGTGTTTGTTTCCTCTTCGGACTCTTCGGACTCTTCGGACTCTTCTTTCCTTGATAAGCGGAATTTTCTGTTGTAGTTGACCCCAAAGAATCGGAAACGGAGGATATCTTGGAGGTAAAGGTATTTGTTTCCTCTTTGGATTCTTTCACTAATGGTGGCCATTAAAGAGTTGAATATTCTCTTATTTATGGCGCTGATCCTATCATTAATAGGGTTGACTACCTCCATTAATACGGTTGACCTAATTAATGGTACTTTAAATGTCATGAAAGTCGACCATCTCTTCCTACTTTGCCGAGAGGAGAGCTCTAGTTCTGCATGTCACTTTGGAGAGGTACTTCATGGAAGTTACCTGAGGTGATATTTGATATTTCTTGAGGGCGAGGTACCCTAGGATCTAGTACACTGGCGGGGTCCCCCGGGGACCCCTCGATTGTCACGGAGCTAGATCGATCATGCTGGTTTTCCCATGGAGCTTGTGCTAACCATTTTAGGGGCGAAATATCCCATAGGGTTCCAACCTTGTAGTTGGGAGCTTGGTTTAGCTACGTCGAGCTTTATTATGGAGCTTGACCTAATTATGCAGGCTTCCTAGCGGGGTAGCGGGGTAGCGGGCTTGGCTGGCAAGTCCTGGTAAGGTGTTCGCCATAAACAGGCGATATTGGCTTGCTTCTGGAAGGGTGGAGAGGTACGCTCGAGTACTGCTCTTGCTACTTGATTTAACCACGCCAGAATCTACGGTGGATCTTGGCGCTTTTGGTGACGATGGGGCTTTACGGGCTTCTTCCTTTTATGCTCGGACAAGTCGAGATTGTACCTCGACGAGGCAGGAGGGCCTTTGCAAGACAAGTTCGGCACCTTGAAGGTCTCCTAGTGAAAGTAGAGATAGTCGCAAGCTCTAGGAGAATGTCACGAGATACCTTGATGTCGGGGAACGCAGGTCCTTTCGCGTCGACCTAGTTTCGGGCTTTATCCTGGTATAAGGAGTTTGACGCGGTCTCTTCAGGCTTTATTTGGTAAGCCTGGACACGTGCGAGATGCCCAGATGGTATGGGCGGCCTCGCTTTGCTCCTGTAGGATCGCGTGGTAGCTCGACCTCAGGGACCTTGATACCCCGTTATATAAGCCCGAATTTGGACCCTTGTAGGAAGGCTGGGAAGTGGAAAATTCTTCTTTGGTCCTTAGGTAAATTTTGCTATTAACAGAAGTCCCCTCTGACTTGAACACCGGTAAGTATTTGGGGTTGGAGTCTGAATCTTGTACTACATGAAGAATTTTGCTTGTCGCTTCTTACTCTTAACCAAAATTGCTCACAGTGATTGGCTTAGAGAACCGGGGTACTATTCATTCCTGCAAAATAAATGAGCGCATTGCTCGATCATGTCAGATGAAGCTTCTGTGGTTAATATGAGTACCTAGAGTTCCTTTTCCAGGAATCACGGTACTTAGATGAGCTGGTGAAATGATTCTGGTAGGCATCTATGCCATCTAGATCCTTCCTAGCGGGGTTGGCCCGGCCAAGGCAGCAGGATGACCTTTTGGTTGTTCTGATCTCGTGGTCTAACAGGTAACTATTTTCTTACGCTCAGATCCTTCATAGGAGAGGTAGCCCGACCAAGGCATCAGGAGCGCTATCTAGCTATATCCTGGTATCGAGATCTGGATGGCAACAATGCTCTTACACTCAGACCCTTCTTGGGGGTCGTAGCCCGACCAAGGCATCATGAGCGCTATCTAGCTATTTCCTGGTCTTTTGATTCGGATGACTACTATGCTCTTACACTCAGACCCTTCTTGGGGGTCATAGACCGACCAAGGCATCATGAGTGCTATCTAGTTACATCCTGGTATTTTAATATGGATAGCAACAATGCTCATACGCTTAGATTCTTCTTGGGTGTCGTGGCCCGACCAAGGCATCATGAGCGCTATCTAGCTATATCCTGGTATCGAGATCTGGATGGCAACAATGCTCTTACACTCAGACCCTTCTTGGGGGTCGTAGCCCGACCAAGGCATCAGGAGCGCTATCTAGCTATATCCTGGTATTTTGATCCGGATGGCAACTATGCTCTTACACTCGGACCCTTCTTGGGGGTCGTAGCCCGACCAAGGCATCAGGAGCGCTATCTAGCTATATCCTGGTATTTTGATCCGGTTGGCAACTATGCTCTTACACTCAGACCCTTCTTGGGGGTCGTAGCCCGACCAAGGCATCAGGAGCGCTATCTAGCTATATCCTGGTATTTTGATTCGGATGGCAACTATGCTCCTACACTCGGATCCTTCTTGGGGGAGGTCACCCGACCAAGGCATCAGGGGTGATGAGGGAGCTTCCCCGATCAATCCCTAGTCTCGAGATTTGGATGTCAACTATGCTCTTACACTCGGACCTTTCTTGGCGGGGGGTGGTGCCCAGCCGAGGCATCAGAGGTAGTGAGGGGGCTTCCCCGACCAACCTCTGGTCATGAGGAGATCACTGTCGAAATACTATGGTGATCCTCCTGGAGGGATTAATCCAGTCCAGGGCATTAAGGGGGCTATCTAGCTCTCCTAGTCAAGGTGATCCTCCTGGAGGGATTCGATCCGGTCCAGGGCATCAGGAGTGCGGTGTAGCTCTACTGGTAATGGCGATCCTCCTGGAAGGATTTGATTCGGTCTAGGGCATCGGGGTTGCGGTGTAGCTCTCCTGGTGATGGTGATCACATGAGATTTATTACGGATACCGAAATCGAAAGAGATGTAAACTCATGGCGAACTGATACGAAGTTTTATCAATGTATGGTGGTATCGGTTGATAACCAGTCTCGCTCTAGGAGTTTTTTTAACGAGTAGAATCTCTTGAGATGATCTACATTATGAGTGTAGATAGTAGAATGGCTCTTCGCAAAAGACACTTTTTATTGCGAAACAGGGGAAATTGTCTCACGCTAGGGTCATCGCCCCTCTCACTGGAGTACTGAGAAAATATTGAGCTTCTAGTCCCCAAGTGATGTAACCGGTTTGGAAGTCCGCTTTGGGGCAGATGAGAGTCTTCAACAATCGTAATGGAGCTCGAGACCCCATTGTGAATGAATCTGGACCTTAGGGTGCTTCCCGAACGGATCGAGACCTCGATGGCTCACTAGGGCATTGAAAGGCCCAGTACAAGTGGAGAGGAGCCATCGATATGATAATCTTCGAGAGCAAGCTGGTGTTTGCTAAGGTCGAGCTTGTGCAAGCCAAGGAGGATGGTTACTTCTTCACAACCTTCCAGGTAGAGCTGGTTCTACTTCCCCCCTTTGACTTAAGAGTCATTGATGGACGGAAAAGGGAGGGGATTAAGAAGAAAGCTGCTGAGATGGTTGTGTATGTTCCCATCGTAGCTGGCAAGTCTTGGGTTGCTTAAGCAAACCCGGCTCGAAATCCCATGGTGCAGTAGATGATCAATCCGAAGAGGGAGCTTCTCCTTCAAATAAAGGCCACAACTGAGGTGGTTGTTTATATGGCAAGTGAGCCTCGGTTGATCCAGAAGTAGATGTTTCGGATGGAGAAAACTTCTCTCTCAGGGGACGTCAAACCAAAAGAAGGAGAAGCTGACCACGGTAGTGAGGGGCGCAGTTGTTCTGAATGAAGACATGACCAAAATTAAGGCAACCATGGCTAATGTGCAGGTAACCCGGGAGTGGATCCAACATGCATATGATATGGAGAGACTCAGGTCTATATGTCGTGCCATGCAAGGATTGCTCCGAAGGAGGAGGTAAACTCTTGAGGGAGTGGATTAAACTCTGCATGGTAGCGTGGCTACCTTGGGAGCCAAGGTGGGTGCTTCATTTGCTGAAGGACGCTTCTGTGTTGCTTGCTAGACAGCTCGAGCTCTTCTTCCCTCTGACCTGATCATCATTGAAGGATGGATACCTTGAATAGATCACAGAGAAAGTTGAGAGTTACTTGGGTCCGCTCTGACTGAAGCCGGAAATTATTGAGATGATGGATGTGCAGATGATGAGGACTTGGTTCCCATTTCTGCTTTCATGTCTAGTCGTGTTGGGGTAGGAACTACCTTGAAGTCCTCTGCTGCTGTAGATGCATGGGGGGCTTCAAGTCTGCCTACCTCTCTATCTGAATCTGTCAAAGTAGAGGTCCAGATTGGTGTTACCAAGGTAGGAAAGGTAAGAGAGGTAGGAGAGATCTCGATTGATCCAACTGAGGAGATGGAGGTCAAGGCTGATTGAAGTTGATCCAACCAAGGTGGTGGAAGCTGGCTTAGAGAGGTAGATCGGGACCGAGGTAGCTTGCTAGGGCGATGAATGGCCCCATACAAGTGGAGAGGAGACACCGACCTAGTAACTGTCTGGAGACATGCTTGGGATTCTAGAAGTTTCCCGCGACTGAGAGAAGACTTTGAACCCCTCTGGGATGAATGGTGACTTACTTGAGCATTGAATGACCCTATATGAATGGAGATGGGCTACTTGTCTGGTACCGGTCCAAAGGCATACTTGGGATTTCAAGGAGCCCTCAACAACTGAGTGAAGGTTGTGGACCACGTAAAATGTGGGAAGCCTCTAGGCTGTCCTCGATCAGATCGGGCTTCGGTGGCTTGCTAGGGCGGTGAATGGCCCGGTAAACATGGAGCGAAGCCACCGGTCTGGTACTGGTCCAGAAGTATGCTTGGGATCTTTGGAGTCCCCTGTAATTGAAATGAGGCTCTGTACCATGCTGGAACGAAACAGGAGCTTAATGGCTTAATTGGGCGTTGACTGGTCCCGTATAAGAAGTGAGGAGCCACTTGGCCTTACAGTGAGACTGCTACTCCAAAGGCTGGCTTAGGCATGTAGGAGGCCTGACCAAAAGTGGGAAACCTCTGGGCTCTCGATCAGATCAGGCTTCGGTGGCTTGCTAGGGCTTTGAATGGCCCGGTAAACATGGAGCGAAGCCACCGGTCTGGTACTGGTCCAGAAGCATGCTTGGGATCTTTGGAGTCCCCTGCAATTGATATGAGGCTCTGGACCATGCTGGAACAAAACAGGAGCTCAATGGCTCAATTGGGCGTTGACCGGCCCTGTATAAGAAGTGAGGAGCCACTTAGCCTTACAGTGAGGCTTCTACTCCAGAGGCTGGCTTAGGCATGTAAGAGGCCTTACCAATAGTGGGAAACCTCTGGGCTCTCCTCGATCAGATCGGGTTTCGGTGACTTGCTAGGGCGATGAATGACCCGGCACATATAAAGCGAAGCCACCGGTCTTGTAGCGGTGCTACTGCTCTAAAAGCTTGCTTAGGCACGTAGGTGGCCTTACCAAATGTGGGAAGCTTCTGAGACCTCCTCGATCGGATCGGGCTTCGGTGGCTTGCTAGGGCGGTGAATGGCCCGGTAAACATAGAGCAAAGCCACCGGTCTGGTACTGGTCCAGAAGCATGCTTGGGATCTTTGGAGTCCCCAACAACTGAGAGAAAGCTCTGGACCCTCCTGGAATGAACCAAGAATTTAGTGGCTCACTTGGGCGTTGACTGGCCCGGTGCATGAGACGTGGAACCACTAATCTTCTACTGGTCGTGCTGCTCTAAAAGCTACACAGCTGAGTTGGCTTCTTAGATTCATGAGTCGACCTGCTACCTCTACCTAGGAGCTTCTGATGGGTGGATACGGTAACATGAAGGGTCCCGTATGACCAGGTCCAAGACCCACGGATCTACTGGATAAAAGGTCTATCGGTAGCAGAGCAAATCTTTTGTAAAGAAGCAGGAGAGGTGCAGTTCTACTGTATAGGAGCTCTCGATGTATCAGAATGGTTTAGCTATATAGGAGATCTTCAAGCGGGGAGCTACTGTATTGGTGCTCCACAATTATCTGAGCAGGTTCACTTCATAGGAGTAGCATAATGAACTGGTTCCACCAGGAATCCTACGTACCATATTTGCTCCACTATGAACGAAACTCGTTAAATGATAAAATGAGCACCACATGCGATGCATAGACAATATAGACAAGTTTGGAGAAAAGATATCGTATGTAGTAAATGATATTCCATGAATAATGAATCTGTTACCTCGATAGTATAATGATACTCGTGTAGAGACAGAGGCTTTCAAAAGGGGTGTGGAAATTTCCCACAGACGGTGCCAAAAAGTGTTAACGGGAAATTTGTTTAGGATGTGAAATCCCTATTAACACCCTCGAGACCACTACCGCGGAGGTGGATGCTGGGGTTGGTATCGTTGATACCTGACCTGATCTTGTATAAATATGAAAGAGGATGAAACAGGAGGTAGGAGACAAGTCATCCCGCCCGTCAGGCTTCGTGCTTATAAAGTAAATATGGGGAGCTCGAGGTTCTCTTGCGGGTGCGAAGGGGGTGATCCTGGACCTTGTTCCTCGGTTGGGGTCGGAGCCCGTCTTGGTACCCAGAGCCTGGTTCTGGAGCCCCGATTGCTTCCTGTAATACCCTGACCTCGATAGCAAGTAAGAAGGGGGGCTTATCTAGCTCCAGTGTCGGAGAGCTCGATTTCTTCCATAGAGAGGATACGGGAGAGCTCCTCGACTCCCTTCGAACTGGTCTGGGCGGTTTCTCTTCATCTTGATGTGCGACTTTGGCGTGTAGATGAGAGGATAAGAGCGTTAGGTCCAGCGGGGTAGGAATCTAGATTCGGTTCCTTAGGTCTTCGTTGTTGTTTCCCGATCTCATGTAAGAAAGATTAGAGAGCTAGGACCAATGGGGTCGGTACCTAGCCCGCATACACACATGCGTAATACAGTAGATAATAGGAAAAACACAAGTCTTATGTAGATGGAGGTGGATTGACCAAGAGGGGGGGGGGGGGGGGGGGGGGGGGAGGGGAGGGAAGCATCACGAGCGATCACATGCTGAAAAACACCTAGGCAGTATCCATAGGAAGGCGATCACATGCTGAAAAACACCTAGGCAGTATCCATAGGAAGGAGGAATACCCTTCCTTGTGTATATATATATCATGCGATGCTCCGAGGAGGTTACAAAGATGTCAAAGTAGTACAACGTATATGCTCCGGGGAGCTTACAACAATGAGTGTTTACCGATACCAATATTTTTCTGGTCGGGGTACACATACAATGATAATGTAGAGAAAACTTTTAACGAAGCATGTGTCTTCTGTCATTGATCGGAGACCTTTACTATGCCTTTTACAGGCATATTTATACATGGTGACTACCTTGGCGTGCAAGTCCAGGATTCTTCAATTAGTCTTCGTTTCCTTATTGAATACGATTCTTCCTTTAATGTAGTTGATCGGATCGTGGCTAATATCTCGGAGGAGATGTGTTTGTTTCCTCTTCGGACTCTTCGGACTCTTCGGACTCTTCTTTCCTTGATAAGCGGAATTTTCTGTTGTAGTTGACCCCAAAGAATCGGAAACGGAGGATATCTTGGAGGTAAAGGTATTTGTTTCCTCTTTGGATTCTTTCACTAATGGTGGCCATTAAAGAGTTGAATATTCTCTTATTTATGGCGCTGATCCTATCATTAATAGGGTTGACTACCTCCATTAATACGGTTGACCTAATTAATGGTACTTTAAATGTCATGAAAGTCGACCATCTCTTCCTACTTTGCCGAGAGGAGAGCTCTAGTTCTGCATGTCACTTTGGAGAGGTACTTCATGGAAGTTACCTGAGGTGATATTTGATATTTCTTGAGGGCGAGGTACCCTAGGATCTAGTACACTGGCGGGGTCCCCCGGGGACCCCTCGATTGTCACGGAGCTAGATCGATCATGCTGGTTTTCCCATGGAGCTTGTGCTAACCATTTTAGGGGCGAAATATCCCATAGGGTTCCAACCTTGTAGTTGGGAGCTTGGTTTAGCTACGTCGAGCTTTATTATGGAGCTTGACCTAATTATGCAGGCTTCCTAGCGGGGTAGCGGGGTAGCGGGCTTGGCTGGCAAGTCCTGGTAAGGTGTTCGCCATAAACAGGCGATATTGGCTTGCTTCTGGAAGGGTGGAGAGGTACGCTCGAGTACTGCTCTTGCTACTTGATTTAACCACGCCAAAATCTACGGTGGATCTTGGCGCTTTTGGTGACGATGGGGCTTTACGGGCTTCTTCCATTTATGCTCGGACAGGTCGAGATTGTACCTCGACGAGGCAGGAGGGCCTTTGCAAGATAAGTTCGGCACCTTAAAGGTCTCATAGTGAAAGTAGAGATAGTAGCAAGCTCTAGGAGAATGTCACGAGATACGTTGATGTCGGGGAACCCAGGTCCTTTCACGTCGACCTAGCTTCGGGCTTTATCCTGGTATAAGGAGTTTGATGCGGTCTCTTCAGGCTTTATTTAGTAAGCCTGGACACGTGCGAGATGCCCAGATGGTATGGGCAGCCTCGCCTTGCTCCTGTAGGATCGCGTGGTAGCTCGACCTCGGGGACCTTGATACCCCGTCATATAAGCCCGAATTTGGACCCTTGCAGGAAGGCTGGGAAGTTAAAAATTATTCTTTGGTCCTTAGCCAAATTTTGCTATTAACAGTATATATTTGCAATACTTGGCATTTTTCCTTTGATTAATCTCCCTCTCTCTTGACAGGATGAATATATTTGTAGTAAATGATAAAAGAATAACTTCTCGTCTTCTCGAATCTCTTTCCCTCATTTTACACACAACAATTCTTAGAAGTCAAAGAATTAACCTGCAAACTCCTTTTTCATGTTCACCCATCCTTTGATTTGGGATTTTTGTTCTGCTTGTTTGATATGTGGATAAATAAAAACTGCATGTTAGATATTTCCTATCCTCGGCTTCAGAGGACGTCTCAGTGTTTAATGATTTCTATCGTAATTTTCCATTTCTTGTCTGCAATAGGCTATTTAACCTCCGTAGGATGCTGCCTCATATTATTTTTGTTTTATTGAAGGAACTTTGTGAAGTCATGAGGAAAAATGCTGCTCTTCAAATGCAACAGTTTGTTGGAGAAGAAAAGAATGATTTGCTGGATTATTTAAGATCGTTACAGCCAGAAAAGGTTTCACTCAGAGCTCATTACTGATAAAAATTCTCTTAGTTGTTTTAATGTATAATTTACCATTACTAAACTTAAGAGAAGTAATGTGTTGGCATATAATGCAGCTTCTTCATGGCTTACAACAAACTTGGTGGTCATTGAGTTTTAAATGGTAGTACTTGCATGCTTGTGTGTTGGTAACTGCTGTGAATTTTGTTTGCTACGTTTTTGACTGCCTCTTACTGATCATTTTGCGAACCTTGTGGATTTGGAATTTTTTTTTCCATATTCTTTCTTCTTTACAAGAAAACAGTTCAAGAGAAAAGAAACATCTGAAATTTAATGGGGGCATTCTAACCGTAAATGTTGTAAGGTTGCAAGTTTTCTTTTCTTTTGTCTCAAGTAAGAGACAATATGGAGTCTTAAGGCTTTGTTTTGTTCCTATTATCCTATCTATACATGATTTATTAAGTTTCAGATGCATTAACAAGCAATAAACTGTTCTTTTATGACAAAATAATCTTGTGATATTTTTTACCCCATCAACTTGCATCGAAATTGAAGCTTTGTCAGAGTAAGGGTGGAGCTATGATTTAAGATTTTGTCGGTGAGGGGAATTAGGGTTCAGATTGGCGTGCATCGGTGGTTATTCCATGTAAGAAATAGGTGAACTTTCAGAGACCACTTATATGTATAGAATCAATAGATGTGTAATGCGTTAAACTCTTTATGTAGCTCTGCTTCTTATCATGAGTTGAGAGATGTGGCTTTCATTTCTGCTTTAACAATTTAGAGAAGAATTTGATTGTGGCTATCTCTATTGCTATCATGTTTTATTGTATTGTGGAAATAGTCATGTCATACTGTTCTTTAATCAAATAGATCTCATTTTTAGCCACATATATGTATACATATACATTCATACATACATACATACATACATACATATATATATATGCTGCCAACTTGTAGTCTAATTCATGTCCATGACTGTATAGGGATGATGTATGGCTTTCGGTTTAACTGTTCTTGCTTAATGCAAAATATCAGGTTATACCAAGTTACCAACATGATTTTACATTGATTTTCATATATGTTCTGCCTATTCTTGTGAACAATATGGTCAATATTCTTACTACTTTTTTCTTTCTTTTATGACAATCTAAGTAAATCGGTTTTAGATATAATGTAACCTTTGCCACTCTAGTTTGGGTAAACCCTCCCTTTCTATCTTACTCTCTCTATTTCACTCAGAGACACATCATGGAAGCGTTTTGGGAAATGACTTCCGGTAATGTTAGTGCTGCTGCTAATACAATTGTAGTATATGTGCAGGTTGCTGAACTATCAGAGCCTACATGCCCTGAATTGAAAGAAACAATTCACTCCGTGGTCCATGGTCTCCTTGCAACCCTTTCTCCCAAAATGCATTCTAAGGCTCCTCCGCCATCAGAGAACTCCTCAACTGGAGCAATAAATATTGCTAGTGAAGATTGTGCTGAACTTGTTGAAAACTCACTTCAGTTCCAGCTCCACATTTCATTAACTCGGGACTATTTGGCACGTCTTCTTTTCTGGTTAGCTCCACACCTTTCTCTTTTTCTCAGACTCATTTTCTTTAAAATTTCCTGCAGTTGGGTGCATGATTTTGGTCTTGAATTCAATTTTCTGTAAATAATGCCTAAATAACGTAGTTTTGACAAGTTGAATTGTCTAAATGGCTATTGATGCAGTTTGTCTTTCTGGCCTTCTGGAATTTTTCCTTGTTTTCTTTTTCCAAGTTTTTCACTGGAAAGCCAAGTTGTATATCCATTTATAACTTGTTGAGTTCTTTTATTATCCCCTCAAATATGAATGTGATGCATAGTTTTCATACATATCCAATTGCCTTAACAATCTTATATATGAAGACAAGATATAGTGGACATGTTCGTTGTTCTTTCAATGTTTTTCTTTGAAGCAAGAACAATTCAGGCCATCAAAATTTTGATATCATATACTCTGTTTTTCCCCTTCAGGTGCATGCTGTTAGGGCACTATCTCAGAGGCCTAGAATATCGAATGGAGCTGATGGAACTTCTATCCTTGACAA
Source organism: Dipteronia dyeriana (assembly GCA_032871835.1). Taxonomy (NCBI): domain Eukaryota; kingdom Viridiplantae; phylum Streptophyta; class Magnoliopsida; order Sapindales; family Sapindaceae; genus Dipteronia; species Dipteronia dyeriana. The sequence goes on along the minus strand of CM065295.1, from coordinate 90,008,040 downwards.
GCAATTCTGAAAATGACGTGGGAGGTGATGAACAATTCGCTTGAGAGTTACTCTCCCTTGCAAAAGCTTCCATCTGTACATAAGACTCGTATTGATAGGATAATCCCGATTTTTTTTTGGAATAGGAAGAGGCTGAAAGTGATATACAAGTATAAGCTATTGGAGTTGGAGAATTGGATAATGTATAAAAGAAAACTTCCCGTATTACTGTTTGTTGGTCATGACTATATTATAGCATTATTGTTTTTCTCTTGCTTGCTTAACAAGTTGTTTTGAAATGGTGCTGTAATTGTATAGATATGGATAATTCTGGTCATTTTCTATTTTTGATTATCCCATTTAAGTGATTCACTATGAGATTGTTTTATTCCTAAAATAATCCATTTTTAGTTTATCTTAAAAAATAACTAACTTATAAGATAAGTCGATAAGTGTTTGACTTTATAAATAATCGACTTATGAAAAATGTATAGAAAAAGTGTTTAGTAAATTTTAATTTATTATTTTATTAAAATGTAATATATTATTTAAATATTTTTTACTATTTTTCCAAATTAAATTATACTGATATAAAACATATGTTGTAAACACATGTGGTTTTCATTGTTTGATAAAATCCACCATCTATCACCGCTTGACTTTATCAAGTTGATCTATCCACATGCTTTAATCATCATCAATATCTCTTCCACTTGATTACTCTTGTAAAAAAGTCTATAAATAAGTCTTATGTTTTTCATTAGAAAGGCTGATCAACTGAATGACAACTTGTCCTCTTCAACACTAAGTTGCTGAGTCAACTCACTCCGTCAACTCACTTCCACAAACTTGTTAATGGAATCTGCAACTCAACTCAACTGCACCGTCTCTTGCTCGCCCTCGACATCGAGATATCGTCATCGTTCATCCCTCACCGTTGAGAGCCTAGCCATCCTTCAACCCTTGTCGCCAACATCGTTTCTGTCATCCTTCATTTTTCAATCGTGATGGAACTTCTTCATCCTTCATTCTTGACTTGATGGAACTGCGACAGAAATGGAGGAGGCAATTGGCCGTCGATTTCAATCGCAAAACGGAGGAGCCAGTGACGACTTCGACTTCCTCCTCCGACGACTTCGACGTCACCAGGTGTAGTTGGTTGTGCTTCGACCTCCGTCGTCGGTGGTCAATTACGATTAATAATAAAATTATTATTATTTTTTTTAATTTTTTCAGTTTTTTAAAATATTATTAATTCAAAAAATTATCAATATCGAATAAAGGGGTATTATTATCTTTATATTAAAATAGAAAGGGTATTATAGACATTCTAAAGATAAGAAATCGACTTTTCCAAAAATCAGTTTGAAAAATCAACCCCTACCAAACTTTTCACAAACTAATTATTGGAGGAACAATTTATAAAATAAGTTGTTTTTAGATAATTTATCAAACATCCATCGATAAATAATCACTTATTTCTTAAATAAAAACAATTTCAAACATAGCATAAGTAGACTTGAATCTGGAACATCTTATATCATGGATTCGTTATTCATGGAATTCTTCCGCTAACAAACCTTTGATTTAGTTGTCTCCTTTGCAATTAATTTCTTTGCCATAAAAATATTGTTCTTAAATAATTACTTACATAATATATATATATAAATATAAAACTCTTTTTTCACCTCATAATTACTCCACTTAATTTTTTACCCATCTAATTTTAAAAAACAACTTAATTTGCTCATCTTCTTTGTTTCAACCGGACATGACGACGTTTCTGATTCCGGTTCGAAACCGACGGTTCTGATTCCAGTTCAAAACTGACGGTTCCGGTTTCAGTTCCTAGGGAATTAGAACCGAAACCGAAACCGATTGAGGAAGGTTCCGGTTTCGGTCCGGTTGAGGCGGTTCGATTATCTTTTTTTCTTAAAAGAAACAAAATCAAATTCCCAAATCGCAATCTCTAATCACCTTCATCAGTTCAAACCCAAATCAAACCAGTACACCACAAATCACACACACACCACATAAATCAAACCCACCACAAATCCCACACATCACAGTATCACACACATACCACACAAATCAAACCCACCACCGACCAGCGACCACCATCGACCGCCCCTAATCTCATCCCTCTCTCCGTCTCTCGTTTGATCCAAGCAAGAAGAAGAAGAAAGAAGAAAGAAGAAGAAACCGAGGAAGGCTAAGAAGAAAGAAAAAGAAGAAAGAAGAAGATGGTCGAACTGTTGAAAGAAAAAGATGGTGGACTGGTGGGTGGGTCTGTCATCTGAGAGAGAGATATCAGATAAGAAGATCTGTTTTTTTTTTTAAATATATTCAGGAACAAGTCAGTTCGAACCGAACCGGAACGATCGATTCCAGTCCGGTTCAAACCGGTCGGTTCCGAAAAAATAAAAACCGAAACTGGAACCGCCCGACACCTGTTTCTGAATCGAAACTGCCTGGCACCGGTTTCTGAATCGGAATCGAAAATTATTCGATTTTTACGGTTTGGTTTAGGTTCGATTAAGTAGTTCAACTATTTAATTTTATACCTAACTTCTTATCCATACAATTTCATGCCATCTAACATTCTAATCCAATTTATACCGTCTAATCTAACTTATAAAATCTACACCTAATTTTTTCAAACTTAATTCTTTCAACTAATTTTGTTCACTTTACTTTTTACCCACCTATTTTTGTTTCACTCAACTTTTTCAACTAATTTGTTCCGTCTGTTTATTTTGTTGGATAGTTTTACATTTTTTAATAAATTATTTTAAAATTATGTAAAATCCCGGTCCAATAAAAAAGATAATAAAAATAAAAGCACGATGAAAATGAGATGATAATAAGAGTAAAAGCATATTAAGATCTGGACAACTTGTTGGGAAGACTAACAGTTTCCTAATTTTTTCTACCTGATTTTTTCTACCTAATTTTTTATCCATCTAAATATTTAAATAATATAAATAAGGATCTTTCTCGTCAAAATCAAAGGCTTCAAAGCATCTCTGTATCTGTCTTTCCGTTCCAAACACTCCATCTCTCTCTCACTCTGTTGAAATGTCTTCAGGTATGAACTTAGGTGAAAAGCCTCGGAGTACTATACGAACTGCTTCATATTCAATTGAGGAAGACCAACTCCTATGCCATATTTATCTTGATGTTTCTCAAAATCTAATCTTAGGTACAAACCAATCTAGTCTTCAATTTTGGTCTCGTATTGAAACTGAATATCATAAAGCTAAACCGGAGCATATTACTCACGTTCGACCTAAAAGATCTCTACAATCTCGAATGCAAGTAATCATGTCAGCAACGAGAAAATTAAGAGGATACGTTCAACAAATTGAAAATTTGAAACCAAGTGGCGGAGCTTCAGAACTTGATGTCGTAAGTATTTATTAAATTTGAGTTATAAATATTTTATTCTAATTTTGATCTCATTTTGAAAATCGACTACTTTTGGTCTCATCTTGCAGTTAAATCAGGCCAAAGCCTTACTAGCAGAAGATCCAGATTTCAAAAAACAATACAAATTTGATCATGTGTGGCCCCTTCTTAAGGATTCGAATTTGAGCATGCTAACTCCGGGCCGTCGAAAGCGAAATGATTGGAAAGAAGCATCACAATCAGACTCTACCACACCAAAGTCTGCAGGAGGGTCGCCATTTTGTATTGATTTAAATGCAGACTTTGAAAGTGAAAGACCTGTTGGAAGTGAGGAGATGATAAAATTTTATAAATCCTTGAAAGAAGAAAATCAGCAAATTAAGGACATGTTCAAAGAAAGCAACGCCTGCATGCAGGAAACTCAGTCTCTACTTCAAATGAATTATCAACTCCAGTTGTTACGAGCTCAAAATGAGGCAAAAAAATTAGAGTTGCGAGAACGACGCGAAGAGAATAAAATTTTAAACAGAGATTTAGATTCCATAAAAGATCCAATGCTACGTGATGCTCTTCGCAGTGAACAAATGAGAATTTATGAAAAAAGGGCTCAAGTTCAAGGAGGGAGTGGATCATCCAATACCCGTACTGATGGAGGAAGCGGAGGTAATCCTCCGGATTTCTAAATGGTTCTTTGGAATTACTGTTATCTAGTTTTTATTTATTTATTTTATTGTCAAGCAAAGTTGTAATTTGCTTTATTTAGAGTTCATTTTTGTCATGTATTTAATTGCACTTAATTAACAATATATTATTTTTGTCAAACAAATTCATACCCATATCTTCAAATTGGGTTTTGTTTGCGATTCTTTTGTTTGCAATGGGCTGCTTCTGGTGCATGCAAAGGGGTCAAAGATCTGGTCTCTGCACGTAAAATGTTCGATGAAATGCCTGACAAGAGTGTGGTTTGATGTTGGACTTCGTTGATTGCTGGTTATGATCAATTACGTCAGTCTGAGGAAGTTTTGAGGCATTTCTGTTTGATGCTTAAGGAAAATTTGCAGCCAGATAACGACACCTTCATCAATGTTTTGTCCACATGTTCACAACTTGATGTTGTTGAAATTGAGAACTGGGTTTCGATTTTATCAGAGTTTGTTGTTAGTAATGATTCTAAGATTCTTGGTTGTGATTCAGTGAATGCGGTTCTTATTTATTTATATGGGAAATGTGGAAATATTGAGAAGAGTGAGCAAAGAATTGATAAGATTGATGATATTTCAAACGAAGTGTGCTGCCCTGGAATACTGTGATAGTTGCATATGTTCAAAATGGTTTCGCTATAGAAGCTTTGAGCCTTTTCGGCTTGATGGTGGAGGATTCTAATTGTTGACCAAACCATGTCACGATGGTTATCGTGCTATCCGCTTGTGCTCAAGTTGGTGATGTAAGAGCCAGCAGAAGTGGGATGGGGATTATGGGTTAGTGAAGATCGAGCTAGGGTTGACTGGAAAGTGGTGAGAGGATTTTAGAAGAAGACGACATGAGTTCTGAACTAAATGAGCTGCCTTCAGTACGCTGTGTTTTGACGAATTAGGTTTAATTTCTAATTTCCCTAAAACGGCACTGTTGGGCCGAGAGTTTAAGTTACGAGTCTAAGCTGAGTTGTAGGGAAACATTGCCCAGACAACTCATTGTCCTTTTTAGTAATTTCTCTTCAATTCTGTGGGAATATTGTACTGTAAAATGAATGGAACGTTAACGGACAGACAAGATGAATTTTCATCAAACTTCTCTCACTCAAATTCTCTCTCCCTCTGTCTCCCTCCCTCTCTATCTAATTCTACCTCCAAACACTTCTTTTCTTCTCTTCTTCTCTGTTCTATTCAAGAATTGCTCCTCCATTAAACCTAATCAGTTAGCAACCCAAATCACCATTTAATTAAAATGACTAAAACAAGCAGATCCTAGCAAAGTGGTATCATAGCACTTTCCAGGCACCTCGTCAAGATGGTAGAAGGAACAAGGCAACAACAATACGTTGAAGGAAGGTTAACAGAGATGGAGACAAGGCTCCAGTCATATGAGGAAAGGTTTGAGGCTTTCACAGTGGAGATGGCAGACTAGTTAGCAGATCAAACCATAAAAAATTCAAGAGATGATCAACAATGGAAGCAAGGAAATGGAGACATAAGATTCAGAAAACCGTGGGAAGGGAATACTTGGGGTAACTCCTACAACGTCCCCAGGAGAACCTAAATCCTCAAGGCAAAGCAGTTTCTCCAACACTAACAAGGTATTCAATGAAAACAATCTAAGACCCCCTAAACTTTCTTTTCCAAAATTTGATGGAAGTGATCCAAAAACTTGGTTAAGAAAATGTGACAGATTTTTTCTTATTCATCCTGTACCTCCTGACCAAAAAGTGTTGGTAGCATCCATTCATTTTGAAAAAAAAACTGAGGTTTGGTTTCAAACATACTATGATCTTAAGGAAGGATTTGGGTGGAAGGAGTTTAAGGAGGCATTACACAGTCGTTCTCTAGATGTTGACCAAGAAGATGTGGTGGGTGAACTTTACAGACTCGGGCAGAATTCTAGAGTCACAAACTACTAGGATAGGTTTGAAGAGCTTCAACCAAGACTAATGGCCAAAAACCTTGGATTGGGAGAGGAGTTTTTCTTAGAAAGCTTCCTAAGTGGGTTGAAACCAGAATTTAAGAACCAGGTAAAAATGTTCAAACCTCAAGATCTGAAAACAGCTATTCAATTAGCTAGATTGTTAGAAGCATCAATTGAACCCAAAAGAAGTAAACCATGGATTCCTAAAACTCCACTCCTCATCACAAACTCACAAGTTCCAAAAACAAGCCCTACCACACAAAACAACTACCCAACCAATACTGACCCCCAAAAGAAATTCACAGAGCCAATACCTATCAAACGATTGACACAACAGGAGATGAAGGCCAGAAAGGATAAGGGATTGTGTTACAATTGTGACGAACTATATGTGTTTGGACACCAATGCATTAAGAAGCAACTTTATATGCTAAGGGGTGAAAAAGAGACTGATGAAAATAGAGGAAGAGGAAGAAATAGGAGACAGTGAGGAGGTAACCATTTCTCATCATGCCTTGATAGGAAGTGTAGGGTTACAAACCATTAGATTACGTGGGAGAATTAGAAATAAGGAAATTACCATTTTGGTGGATAGTGGATCCACCCATAATTTCTTGGACCCTAACAGAGCTAAACTCACTGGTGTGGACATTGAGAATACATACATTATGTGGGTGACCGTGGGTGGAGGAGGAAAAATAAGTAGTCAGGCTAGGTGTAAAGAATTCTGTTGGAGTATGCAAGGGTCAATTTCCAAACTGAAATGAGGCTCCTAACACTAGGAGGCTGTGATGCAGTACTAGGAATGCAGTGGATATGAGAAGTTGGACCTATTATGTTAGACACTAAACAACTAAGTATGAGCTTTCTCAAGGAGGGCAAGTGGGTTACATTACAAGGAATAAGAGAAGACAACAGGCTTACACAAATGAACAACAAAAAAATAGCCATACAACTACAAAAAGCCCAAGCAAATTCTGAGACAGTTATACAATTGTTTTCACTTGAGGCAGACAAGGAAGAAAGAGAGGTATCTGCAGAATTGTGACCCATTTTGGAGGCTTTTGAAGACCTATTCACAGAGCCAACGAAACTGCCACCTTGTAGAGTACATGATCACCAGATTCCTTTACTACCTGGAAGAAACCTGTCAACATTAGGAATTACAAACATCCCTCTGTTCAAAAAAACGAGATAGAAATGATAGTTAAAGAGATGCTTAATAGTGGGATTATAAGGCACAGTAGCATTCCTTTTTCATCACCAATTCTGTTAGTAAAAAAGAATGATAGTTCATGGAGATTTTGCCTAGACTACCGTGGGCTAAACAAGATAACCATTAAAGAAAAATTTCCTATTCCACTCATAGATGAGCTTCTTGATGAATTGAATGGAGCAGTGGTGTTCTCTAAACTAGACTTACGGGCTGAGTATCACCAAATTAGGGTGGTGGAAGGTGACATTCCAAAAACATCTTTTCGCACTCATCTAGGGCATTATGAATTTCATGTAATGCCCTTTGGGTTGACCAATGCACCAACAACCTTTCAAGGGTTGATGAACAAAATATTTGATCCCTATTTAAGGAAGATGGTATTAGTTTTTTTGACGATATCTTGGTCTATAGCAGAGACATGAAGGAGCATAAGGAGCACCTAAGGATTACATTCTCAATTCTCAGGGAAAATAAGCTGTTTGTCAAGAAAAGTAAGTGCGAATTTGGGAGCACTGAACTTGAATATTTAGGCTATATAATATCAGGAAAAGGAGTAACAACAGATGTTAAGAAGATACAAGGGATGATAGACTGACCTAGGCCCAAATCAGTCAAGGCACTTAGGGGATTCCTAGGTTTGACTGGCTACTATAGGAAGTTTGTCAAAGGTTATGGTATAATAAGTAAACCCTTGACTGAACTGCTTGGGAAGAGGGAGTTCAAATGGGGAGATGCGGCCGAGAAGGCCTTTAATGACTTAAAAACCGCTATGACCACAACCCCGATCTTCGCTTTACCTGATTTCACACAACCATTCACCTTAGAGACTGACGCCTGTGATACTGGGATAAGGGTTGTTCTAATGCAGCAGGGCAAACCTATTGCTTTCATTAGCAAGGCTCTGCCTATGAGAAAGAAAGGATTATCAACCTACGAGAAAGAATTGCTAGCAATAGTCTATGCTGTGCAAAAATGGAGGACTTATTTGCATGTGAATAGGTTTGTTATCCAAACAGATCACCAAAGCCTAAAATACTTCCTAGAACAGAAGATGACAACACTTTTACAACAGAAGTGGTTGTCTAAGCTACAAGGCTATGATTATGTTATCTCCTATAGGAAAGGGAATGAGAACATTCTTGCGGATGGACTATCCAGAGCATACCAAAAAGGTGAAGGTACACTATGCGCTTATACTACAGCTAGACCGAATTGGGTACAAGAAGTGGAGGATAGCTACTCACAAGACACACTGGCCAACACTGTCATTCCTGAATTATTAGTCTCACCTACTAATAATAAGGAATACACATTGCAAAAAGGATTACTGAGGAAGGATGGAAGGATCTATATAGGCAGCAGTGAGGACTTAAGGGAGAGGTTGATTGAAGAGGCACATGCTACTGCTATAGAGGGCATTCTGGAGCTAGGGGAACAATCAAGAGGCTACGACTTTTTTTCTTTTGGGAGACCATGAACAAAGAAGTAAACTCTAAAATCCTGCAATGTCAAGTTTGTCAGCAGAACAAGAGTGCCCACACCAAGCCCTATGGGCTATTGCAACCTTTACCTATACCCAATACACCTTGGCTTGACATCGCAATAGACTTCACAGAGGGCCTGCCCAGATCCCTAGGTAAAGACACTATCCTAGTAGTCATTGATAGACTGACTAAATATGCTCATTTCCTTACACGCACCCACCCATACAAGGCTCATCAAGTGGCTCAACTATTTTTTGACAACATACACGAGTTGCACGGGATACTTACTTCAATTGTAAGTGACAGAGATAAGATCTTCACAGTGTGTAATTTGGCAGCAAATATTCAAACTAGCAGGGACTCAGTTGTGTTTTAGCACATCTTATCATCCACAGACAGATGGCCAGAGTGAGATACTAAATCAGTGTGTGGAGAATTACCTAAGGTGCAAGACCAGTGCAAGACCAACTAAATGTGCCTCATGGTTACCTATGGGGGAGTGGTGGTATAATACCAACTACCACACTGCTTTAAAAATGTCGTCGTTCTAAGCATTATACGGTTACAAACCCCCATGTGTTTGTGTTTTATCCTACTGACAACAAAGATACAGAGAGCAAGGCATTATGGGGAGACATGACTAAAATGCAATCAATTTTAAAGGAAGCACTCACCAATTCACAAGCAAGGATGAAGCAATATGCAGAAAAACACAGACAAGAAAGGGAATTCTCGGTTGGGGATTGGGTTTTCTTGAGGCTCCAACCATACAGACAGACATTAGTTGCATTCAGAAGAAGCTTAAAGTTGGCCTCTAGATTTTTTGGACTCTATCAAGTTACTGAGAAGATAGGTATGGTCGCTTACCGTTTGCAACTCCCTCCAAGCTCCCAGATTCACCCCGTCTTCCATGTATCCCAGCTGAAGCGGAAGGTTGGTGATGGAGTCGTTCCAAGCCCCGATCTCCCATATGCAAGTGCGGAAGGACAAATATTAGTATACCAGGTGGCAATCTTAGAAAGAAAACTGATAAAAAGGAACAACGAAGGTGTAGTACGTTACCTGATTCAATGGTCAAGTTCAACTTCAGAAGACGTTACCTGGGAAGACGCAAAGGTAATCAGGAACTCATTTCCAGACTTTGATCCTTGAGGTCAAGGATCACGTTAAGGGGAGGGGGATGTAAGACCCAACAGAAGTGGGATGGGGATTATGGGTTAGTGAAGATCGAGCTAGGGTTGACTGGAAAGTGGTGAGAGGATTTTAGAAGAAGACGATATGGGTTCTGAACTAAATGAGCTGGTGTTTGTTGTCTGAAAATGAGGAAGGTATTTATACCACCTTCAGTACGCTGTGTTTTTATGAATTAGGTTTAATTTCCAATTTCCCTAAAACGGCACTGTTGGGTTGAGAGTTTAAGTTAGGAGTCTAAGCTGAGTTGCAGGGAAACATTACCCAGACAACTCATTGTCCTTTTTAGTCATTTCTCTTCAATTCTGTTGGAAATTGTACTGTAAAATGAATGGAATGTTAATGGACAGGCAAGATGAATTTTCAACAAACTTCTCTCACTCAAATTCTCTCTCTCTCTCTCTCTCTCCCTCTCTCTCCCTCTCTCTCTATCTAATTCTACCTCCAAACACTTCTTTTCTTCTCTTCTTCTCTGTTCCATTCAGGAATTGCTCCTCCATTAAATCTGAACAGTTAGCAACCGAAATCACCATTTAATTAAAATTACTAAAACAAGCAGATCCCAACAGGTGATCTAGAGCTTGGGAGATGGGTGCATGAGTACATGAAATCTAAAGGAAGCAAAGGTGTTCTAGAATCTAATACTTTTTTAGTGACTGCATTGATAGACATGTATTCTAAATGTGGAAATTTGGAGAGGGCAAAGATGGTTTTTGACCGGATGGTCTCCAAAGACGTTGTCTCATTCAATGCCATGATCATGGATGGGTCTCGCTTTAAATGGTGATGGAGAAGAGGCTGTCAGGCTTTTCTACAAAATGAAAGAGCTTAGTTTACATCCCAATGCTGGAACATTTCTTGGTGTCTTGTGAGCATGCAGTCACTCGGGGTTGTTAGAAAGAGGAAGGCAGATATTTCTAGAGATGAGCTTGCGCTTCTCTATTCATCCTAATATGGAACATTGTGCTTGCTATATATTGATATTCTTGCAAGATCAGGCCTCATAGAAGAAGCCTAATAACTTTGTTTTGGCAGCTTTGCTCGGGGGTTGCCTTCTACACAAAAGATTAGATTTGGCCCGACATCTATACAAAGAGCTTGTTGAAGTGGACCCCGAAAGTTCTGGAAGCTATGTGTTGTTGGCTAATACATTTGCAGAAAATCATCGATGGGGTGATGTCTCAGAACTGAGAAGGTTTATGAGAGAGAAGCGGGTGAAGAAACATCCAGGGTGTAGTTGGATCAGTATTGGGGGAGTTGTGCATGAATTTCTTGTGGACTCACTGTCGCATCCTGAAATTGAAAGAATATATCATTTATTAGATGGCTTGCTAGAGGAGATGGTGATTGCAAGTCAATAAAAAGATTATAGAAGCTGTAAATGGAGATGTTTGATATATCTTCCTCGGCCATGATGGCATTTTGAGTTGCTTGAGGCCCATTTGGATGTCACAAGTTAATGCAAACTCAGATTTAAGTTAACCAAGTACGTTTTCTTAAAAGCTGTTACTTCTTTTCAGAAATAAAAATTGTATCTTTATAACACATCAAGTAAAAATTATATCTTTATTATCAGATCTTTCTGCTGAAATTATTTTCTTTTCCTTATTTGTCTTTAATGTTATTCTGTATCTAGCAAGCTAATAGTAACAAATAAACAATTTGTTTTTTCTGTATGCAGAGTTTGATGTCTTGCAAGTTAAAAGTTATTTGATGACTCTGATTTCTGGTAACAATTGATATTTAGTTCATAGCCAGAAATCTTCAAATATAAGCTGTTGCCCGAATGGAATGCTAAGCCGCCAGATAAAACGCTCTGAAGCTTTAGATTAATTTCCTGTTGCTACATGTAGTTAATGAAATTCTTGAATTATTATAAACCAAAGATTACAAGAACAAAGAAAGAAAAAAGGCCTGTAGGAATTTGTGATATTATTTATAATCCAGATTCCAGAAAAGAAAACGCCGGGAAATTTATATCAGAATATTGACCCCAATGCAACCACAATAGTTAAATGAGTTTTCCGGTGGATTTATGTTAGGACACTTTAGGTTCTAACAAATAAAAGTTAAGAAATCTTAGAAAAATTGTAGAAAGAAAAAGACCTTGGTCTTTATGAGAAATTCCTCAATTTTTCGAAAGATGTAAACTCAGCACTTGAATGTTAAATTCATTGGGAATTATAATTTAAACTTATTGTCTATGCTGGAAAATCACAGGCCACAAACATCATAACTGGTATGTGTCAACTAAGGTACTTACGGTATTAAAATAATGAATTGCGTCATGTAACTTATGGATGAAGTAGTAGTATATTTTAAGGATATTAATGGGGTGACATGTCATTAATTCAATGGTTGAGACTTTCTTGAACCTACAAGAAAAGTTAGGTCATAGATTCTTTCACTGCTAAAAACAAGGAACTTAAATGAGAAAATACTTGCTATTCTGTCGTTGATTGGATTAATATTACCTCGAGTCCATGACCACAATAAGTAAGCTTTGATTATGGTCAACAGGGGAGTCATGGTAATTGCTGACTCCTACCTTGTTGTAATCTAATTTAAACAAGGGAGCCCAAGTTTGTTCATAGCGATTCGCCTCATCTTGGGATCCCATGCAAATTAAGTAGTACATGTGACATGCAGCCGAGGCTCTCCTCTGATTGACACGTGTTTGCTATAAAAATTAGGACCTACAAAAACAAAAAGGAAATTGATAAGAAAATTCATCCTTCAATGGTTAATAGATATTTGATTTCCTTGTTTAAAAGATTTCATGAAGGATCAATAATAGATCCTCTGCTTTCATGCCTTTCCAAATCATTGATTTCATATTGAAAAATTTGACAAGATTTTTCATTCCTCAATTTTGCTATTGTGTGGAGTAGATGCGATTTTGCTTTTCTACAAATGCAAGAGTTCGGTTTACATCCCAATGCTTGATGCAAGGTTGTTAAGGAGAGGAAATAAATAGAAAAACGAGATCCATACTTGAGTGGTTCATGGATGTATGATTTCCTTATATAAGATTTTATGGAGGATCCAAGATCCCATGCTTACATGAACTTTTGATATGGTTGATTTCATATTGAATAATTTGACAAGGTTTTCTTTGTTTAATTTACTATTTGAAGTAGAGTCAGTTAGGTTTTTTTATCAAATGCTAGAGTTCAGTTTGCATCTTATGTTGGAAAATTTCTTGGTGTTTTGCGTGCATGCATTCCCTTAGGTTGTTAAAGAGAGGAAAGCATATATTTTTAGATATGAGCTTGCACTTTTCTATTTGTCCTAATATGGAACATTATGCTTGTTATATTGATCTTCTTATTGAAGAAGCTCTTAAGGTAGTTCCTTCCGGTGGAAGGAACTATCACATTGGAGTTGGATCAGCATTAGAGTTGTGCAAGTATTTCTTGTGGGTTCACCATCACATCTGGAAATTGAACGAATATATTGTACATTACTCGGATTGCTGAAGGAGATGAAGGTTGAAAACCCAAAATAAAATAAAATTACACAAGCTGTTAACTGGAGATGCTAATAAATCTTCCTTGGCCATGATGTTGCTTTGTGTTACTTGGGGCAATTTGGATGTCACAGCCAGATTCTGAGTTGACCAAGTATGTTTTCTTAAAATTCACCGTATTGCTTAATTTCAGAAATAAAAATTAAATGTTAATCACACACCAAGTAAGTTAACTACTTTGTTATATATTTTCAGTTATTTTTGTCCTTATAATATATTCCCAGATCTTTCTTTGAACAAATTTACCTTATTTGCCTTCAATGCTATTCCATCTCAAGCAAGTTAATAACCACAAAGATGATTTATTATTCTTGCTGTATGTAAATTTTATATAGCATACACGTCATTGACGGTAAGGAAAAAATAACCAGGTGAATGCTTAAATGGGCATCCGGGAAATATCCTACGAGGCGTCATTAAAGAGGAGAAAGCCCGAGTAAGCATATACTGAATAAAGCCCTACTCGGGATCAGTTAACAACACTCGGGACTGGTTAAAACAACGCTTCCACTCGGGCTCAAACGGTACTACTTGGGACCATCATGCATCATTCTTACTCGAGAGTAAATACAACCCGAATAAGAACTTATCATACGGGTTAAAGTCATTAAATACGCGAATATATTCATCATGAAGGAATCCCAAATAATGGACCTTTAAGTTAGAAGAGTCCCCCAATCAGGAAACAACTTGATTCCTTTTCGAAGACTACATTCTTATAAGGAAACAAGTCAAATTGGACTACACTACTAGAATCCCACTCGATTTCCATAAGAGACTCCGAAACAGGAAAGAAGACAAATCAACCTCAAGCAAGTAACCAAATTACAATTAAATACAAATATCTTGTATTACTTGTACAAAGCGGATTAGGGTTCTATAAACATATAAATAGACCCATAATCTGGTTAAAAAAGAGATAGGCAATATAGCATACAGTAATCACAAATAATACAGAGAGAAAAAGGGAGATCGAGAGTTTGTAAAAACATCTTATTCTCTTAGTGGATTTTGGCTTGGTTGATCTTTCAACCACCCGTGGATGTTTCTTCGACCATCGGAGTTTTACCACGTAAAACTTGTCTTTATTACTCTCTCTACATCTCTGCATCTCTGCATCTCTGCATCTCTTTCTCTTTGAATCAATAGCCAAAATCCAATCCTTGTTGGCTTTTCTGGCATAATCCAGAAATCGACGTCAACAATTGGCGCTAGAAGGAGGGGACTTGAACCTCCGAACTTGTTAGAAAGCAATGGCTGGAAGCAGAAGTAGTTCAGGGAATGACCAAAGATCACCAGGCGATTTCCATACTGGCAATACGTCACAAAATCCTGCAGCGAACACAGAAAACCAACTTGCACACCTGGTAGGGATCCAGCAAGTTCCTCCAACCAGCAGAGATCTTACGCTGCGTTTCCAAGAGGCCCTGCAGCAATTGATGACGGACGCAACAAAGGAAGGGATTGACCTACTGGCCGCATGAGCGCATACTCCCAATCCTCCACCCGCGAGGCTCCGTTCAATGGTGGTAGGACCAGGAATAACTATGCCAGAAACCAGAAGGAACTATTTCCCAATCAATCCGGTTGGACAGAAAACACTAGAGGAGGAGAATCACCAAAAGCTGGATCGCAATCAAACAGTACGTGCTAGACATCGTAAATACGATCGGCGCAGATGACCATCATCATCAGAAGACAGTGATCAACACCATCGTAAACGTCATCATGGAGTCACACGAGGGTTCCGGCATCAGAGTGAAGAATCTGAGGAAAGAATGACAGTCACCCAACGGTTCAACCGTCAAGGAAGCCCGGTAGGGGACAGAGATATTACAATCCAGAGCCTAACTCGAGAAGTAGAGAATAATAGGCGACAGATGGAGGCACTTGTCAGACGTTACGGTTGCAACGATCTATCCGACGATGACTCCGACAGTCCATTTACCAGGGAAATTTTACGGACCCCTTTCCCAGAAAGATTCAGAATGCCGCATGTGGAACAATTCAAAAAAGATACAGATCCAAAGGAGCACGTTAGACGCTATAAAAGTGCAATGGCTCAATATACCCGCAGTGACCCCCTATTGTGTCTCAACTTTCCACAAACACTTGGGGACACAGATGAAATTAAACCTAAGCAAATGTTTATTCAGAGTCCACTCGGAAAGATTCTTGGGTTTTCAAGTCCATCAAAGGGGAATCGAAGTTAATCCAGAGAAGATCCAGGCTTTGCAACGAATGACTTCACCTAAAACATCGAAAAAGGTACAACGCTTAACAGGGTGTTTAGCCTCATTGAGAAGATTCATCTCAAAGGCTATAGACAAGTGCGCGTCTTTCTTCAAAGTAATCAAAAAAGGGAAAGACCTGGAGTGGAATAAAGAGTACGATGAGGCATTCTTAAAAATAAAAGAATACTTGGGGCAAGCTCGTAGGAGCATGCCAGCTGAGTAGGGTCAAAATGACCTTCGTAAAAAGGCAAACCCGATGCACAGGACTGGAAAAATGCTCGGGACGCTATCGGGAGAAATTCTGGTGAAATGCGTAGCTGTGTTGAAGCAACTTTTTAAAAAAGAGCTCAACAATTCAGCAAACCCCCTTGCACATAAAAACTAGGGAGACGTCATTGGTATTGCGTAAGGACTCGAACGTATAATCATTGTGAGCCTTGATATAACGTTCGGGTAGCAACCAGGTATGAAACATAAGTGCAAACTTTCCTGTTTCAAGATGACTCGGTTAATAATAAAGAAGCCAGTTTAATAAGATACTTGGCAATTGAAGTTATTCGGGTAACAACCGGTTTAATAAGATACTCGGTTAAGTTACCCGACCACCAGCCAGTTTAATAAGATACTTGGCAATTGAAGTTATTCGGGTAACAACCGGTTTAATAAGACACTCGGTTAAGCTACCCGACCACCAGCCAGTTTAATAAGATACTTGGCAATTGAAGTTATTCGGGTAATAACCGGTTTAATAAGATACTCGGTTAAGCTACCCGACCACCAACCAGTTTAGTAAGATACTTGGCAATTGAAGTTATTCGGGTAACAACCGGTTTAATAAGATACTCGGTTAAGTTACCCGACCACCAGCCAGTTTGATAAGATACTTGGCAATTGAAGTTATTCGGATAACAATCGGTTTAATAAAATACTCGGTTAAGTTATCCGACCATCATCCAGTTTAATACAACCTCCGGCAACAAAAATAAAGACTGAAACCATTGAACTCTGAAATCGAATTCTATTGCTCTTAAAAAGGATGGTTACAATTCAAAGAAATGATTCTTTACACAAGTAAAAAATAAAGAATCAGAATCAGAATCAGAATCCTCTACAAATCTACAAGATTAAGGTTGCGAGGATTTCGAGCCTTTGCCAATACTCGGGTCTGGCACCATCTCGTATTCACGAAGCAGACTCTCATTAGACGGCCAAGTGAAATCATCAACAATATCATCCCTCCACTGGCTGTAATCATTACCCGGGGATGGCCCGACATCCGGGATTACACCCTCGACAGACTCTCGACTTGCGTAAAAGGTCTAGAGAGAGTGCTCGGACGGAATCTCTAAATGCATAGGATGGGGATCCTTGCCTTGACTACGACAGTAGGCTCTCCATTCCTTTATCTGAATCTGAAGAGATTCCAAGGACCGGTCTACATGGTGTTTGATTGACAGCTCCCAGTTAGCACGTGGCCTTCTCGGTTGCCCTACTCTTTACTTTGAAGAATTCGTTGGCCGAAACTAGCCCACGTTGAAATTCCCGAAGAAGTAGGGCATCGTAAGCAAGGGATCTTTTAAAACGATCCACCCCTTAAACTTCCAACTCCAACCTGGCCTCTCGGGAAAGAGATTCAACTGTCAGCACTTGGCGATCCAAATCTTCGATTTTTTGGACATACGCCGACTTCGCCTGCCCTGCCTCCTGCTCGGCCTTGAGCATAGACTCTTCAGTAGAAGAAAGAAGGTTTTGAAGCGATGCAACCTTCTCCTCTGCCAAAGATGCCTTGTCTTCAGCTTCAACCTGCTTTGCCAGGCAATTGTCGGTAAATATCTGCACAGAATCGACCTCCTGCTGGTAAGCCAGCTCAGCTCGAGCACGACCCTCCTCACTCGCCTTCAGCTGAGCCTCCAGACGCTTTATCCGATCAGCCTGACATTGCCGAGTCTGAACAAGCTCAGCAAATTCGGCCACCATCTGTAAAAGAATATACTTAGAAATCCAACAAAGGCAAAACAGTAAAGGAGTCAGAATTAGCTAAACTTACATAAGATGCGCCGTTGAAAACGTTTTGGAGACGTTCGGGCAGTGAACCATCTCTAAAACCGCTCCAGCGGTCTTCCCCGATATAAGCCCGACCAGAGTACATCTCCTGGAGCATATCGTTTGGAGAAAGGGATAAGGGAACCCCCGAGGGTTGAGTTCCCAGATCTCCAGACTCGGGGACAGGAGAAGTTCTATTTGGCTCTAGGGATGGAGAGGGAACCCCCGAAGGTTCGGCCCCCATATCTCCAACCTCGTGGGTAAAAGAAGCCCTACTTGGACCCGAAGTGACTGCATCTGCCGATACTCCATCACCTACACTCGGGGCAATCTCATCCGCAACATCTTCGTCGCTGGAGTCAATAAATGTGACTACCCGAGGAAATTTGAGAGGATGAGGAGACGAACTAACTGTCTTTCGCTTCTCACCCCGAGAACGGTGGAAGAGATCAGAAGCAGGATCTTCCAGCAAATCATCCCGAAAAGACTCAAAAAGCTCGGCAATGACAGGCATTTGATCTGTCAAGACGTTACCACCATCGCCAGCTTCAGACAGTCCAACAGGCTCTTCACTTGAACTCTCGCACTGCCTCTTACTATTTTTAGGCAGTTGTGTCACAGTCGGCTCACCTTGGCCACTTAAACCAGCGAGTTCCTGAGCAGAAGGCTGAGCACCCCTATCAACGCAGTCGGGAATTTGCTCAGCAGTATCAATTTCCTCACCAGGCTCGGGTGGAGCAATACCCTCATCGCCCTGACGGAAAGCCTCCTTCCTACTCGCTTGAAGAATTGCCTTCACCTGACGAGCCTGAAGATCGCAGACAACGTCCGTATCGAATACTAAAAAAAAAGTTAGAAAAGGAAATGGAAAAATGGAGAAACACAGCAGAAAGGGCACTGGGTTACTTACAATGCCTACGATGGCCCGAAACCTGTCTAAAGAAGCCGAGCTTGATCAAGTCGTCCTCTTTGAAAAGATAGCTTTTGCTTCTCTTTTCCAAAGTACAGATAGCTGCCCGGGTCAGCCTCTTCAGCTCTGAATCGTTATAATCAATTGTTTTCTTATTCCACGCTTCGGGGGAACAAAAGAAGCGGGGAACATTCAACACCATTCGGGAATCCCCAAATCGAACAGTGACGTCGAGCCCGAGAGCCCCTCCAGCAAAAAACCAACTGTTCTTCCAGAACTTGTTGGATGTGGGGAATCCCCATATAAAGCCCTTCTTTTTCGGGTCATCAGAAGCCTCGACCCCCCGATTCACCTTCACTTCTGTAGGGACCCAACCGTCCGAAGGAGTAGAGGTAAGAAAATAGGTCCCCGTTTTACTAACCTGCCTCAGCGTAAAGAAATGTCTGATTTCATTAGGGGAAGGCGGCGAAAGGTTCATTCGGCTAAACATGTGCCACATGCACATCAAGACTTTATAACTATTCGGGGCCAACTGCGTTGGGGCTATCCCTGCTTCAGCTAAAAACTGGGCAATAAAAGGCTGAAGGGGAAGTGTGACGCAGCAGCAAAACATCGATCCGTAAATCGCAATCATCCCCTCATGAGGATTCCATACGGCTCTATTCCCCGCAGGAACCAAAGTGACTGAGTCGGGCAAATCGAATCGGGAGCGGTATTTTTCTATCTCAGCTGGCCCGACCACGTTCGGTTCAATATCAAAGCCACTCGGGCGAGTGTCAGAAAACGAAAGGCGAGACGCCTTGTGTACATCAGCGTCGCCCTCATTAACAATTTGTTCCCTAGTCTGAACGCTGCTCGAGCTGTGCTTGTATACATTGCTTGTGCTTTGATGTTTACCTATCCTTCGAGAAGATACCCTGTGATCAGAAATATCAGAATCAGAACTAGATGGAGAACTCGATACGGGGCTGAAAGTGACGTTAGGGTGAAGCCTAGAAATATCAACCTCTAAAAATGGAGGTTCATCTATTGGGATATCCCCCAGTAATCGTTTAATACAAGATACTAACTGGAAATCCCCACGCTCTAATGCATCAAAAGCAATTTTAAAGAGACGATGACTGGAAGATGGCCCCATTAAAACTAACCTTGAATTGAGACTGATGCAAGATCTTCAAAGCGGAGAATCGCGAACTTCTGATGAAGAAATATGAGTTTAAAGAGATTTCTGCTGGATTTTTGAGAATAAACCAACAGTCCCTCAACGAAGAATTTAAAGGCGAGATGACACGAAACCCTAGGATTTCAAAGCGGGAAAAAGTTTTATGATGAAAACCGATAGCGTAGGCGGCATTTGGGGAAATGCAAAAATCATTTCTCATAAATAATATTGAAAAACGAAGAGACAAGGGACACGTGTCAAGACAAGAAGTATCCCTCAACCGTCAAAACTTTGAAACGTCGCTATCATTTAAGATCTCGCGTGACAAAGCGAATCGAAATTACAGAGTCATCATTAAAATATGTCATTATGGCAAGGCGGTTTTTCTGACGAAAGAAAATCAAAATGATTAAAATATTCTTGCCCGAAATAAAATCTTCTCGGCAAAAATATTTTAAGGGGGTATTGTTGTATGTAAATTTTACATAGCATGCACGTCATTGACGGTAAGGAAAAAATAGCCAGGTGGATGCTTAAATGGGCATCCGGGAAATATCCTACGAGGCGTCATTAAAGAGGAGAAAGCCCGAGTAAGCATATACTGAATAAAGCACTACTCGAGATTAGTTAACAACACTCGGGACTGGTTAAAACAACGCTTCCACTCGGGCTCAAACGGCACTACTCGGGACCATCATGCATCATTCTTACTCGGGAGTAAATACAACCCGAATAAGAACTTATCATACGGGTTAAAGTCATTAAATACGCGAATATATTCGTCATGGAGGAATCCCAAATAATGGACCTTTAAGTTAGAAGAGTCCCCCAATCAGGAAACAACTTGATTCCTTTTCGAAGACTACATTCTTATAAGGAAACAAGTCAAATTGAACTATACTACTAGAATCCCACTCGATTTCCATAAGAGACTGCGAAACAAGAAAGAAGACAAATCAACCTCAAGCAAGTAACCATATCACAATTAAATACAAATATCTTGTATTACTTGTACAAAGCGGATTAGGGTTCTATAAAGCATATAAATAGACCCATAATCTGGTTAAAAAAGAGATAGGCAATATAGCATACAGTAATCACAAATAATACAGAGAGAAAAAGGGAGATCGAGAGCTTGTAAAAACATCTTATTCTCTTAGTGGATTTTGGCTTGGTTGATCTTTCAACCACCCGTGGATATTTCTCAGACCATCGGAGTTTTACCACGTAAAACTTGTCTTTATTACTCTCTCTGCATCTCTTTCTCTTTGAATCAATAGCCAAAATCCAGTCCTTATTGGCTTTTCTGGCATAATCCAGAAATCGACGTCAACAATTCTTTTTATGAACTTGTAAAAAACGTTATCTAGTTTACAGCCAAAATATTTATATTCGTTTCATTGATTCATTGGCTTAGAGACTTTCCTGAACCAACAGTCAAAGTTAAGACCTAGATTCCTTCTCTACTTACAAATTACAATAAGGAAGTTAATTATGAAATATTAACTTTTCCGTTGATTATAATTAATGTAACTGCAATTGCAATAATTAGGTTTGATTGTGGTCAGCTGGGGAAGTCGTAGTTAATTGCCGAGTCTTACCTTATGGTTGAATTCAAACTAGGAATCCCAAATCTGGTCATAACGGGGATCCCATGCAAATTTTTACAAAGAGCTTATTGAAATGGATCTTGAAAACTGTAGAGGGCTATGTGTGCTATTGGTTAATGCATTTGCAGATAATCATAGATAGGGGCATAGGGCAATGTCTTAGAACAGAGAAGGCTTATGAATGAGAAGGGGGTGATGAAGAAGCATCCAGGGTGCAGTTGGATCAACATCGAAGGAGTTGTGCACGAATTTATTGCAGGCTCACTCTCACATCCTGAAGTTGAAAGCATATATTATATTAGATGGATTGCTAAAGGAGGTCGTGAAGATTGCAAGTTATCGAAAAGATCACAGAAGATCACAGAAGCCATCTATGGAGATACTTTTGAGTGTCATTGGCCACAATGGCTCTTTGAGAAACTTGGGGACTATTTGGATGTCACAGCTAATGCAAGCTTTAAGCTAACCAAGTACGTTTTCTTAAAATTTAGTGTACTAACTATAAATTACTTATAAAATTCTAAATCAAATCAGGTAACCACTAATTAGTAATTATATATTCTCAGATATCTATGTTGAACATATTTGCTTTCAATGTTGTTCTGTTTCAAGCATGTTAAGTACAAATATAATGCTGTTTCCTTATGCAACTTTATGCTGATATGCTAAACCTGATGTCGACCTTAAAAGTAGTTATTTGATGCGTAATGCGTTTGATTTCTAATAGTAAATAAGATCAAAACTTATCACAGTTCAATGTGACTTGATGATAAAGATAATTCATTTAGTTTGATAATGTCATAATTTCAAGTAACTATACCCACATAGGGGTGGGCACTAACCCGACCAACCCGACCAACCCGACCCAATCCAACCCAACCCGACTAGGGTTGCTTTTAAGATTGAGTTGGGTTGGATTGGATTGGATTGGGTTGCTTTTAAGATTGGATTGGGTTGGGTTGAGAAAATATAACCCAAACCAACCCGACAATCCGATATTAATAATAAAAAATAATTTAAATAATTTTATTTAATATTATATCTATTATTAAATCTCATTTTTTTTAAATATTCAAAATTTTTACTCATACACCATTTATAATATTATAAATGATAAATATAAATACATAATTATATTTTATACCATAAATATATAATACATTTATTAAAAACATGCAATTATATTATCTTCGTCTTTTGTATTAATTGACACATCCTTAGTTATACTTTAAAATACATTTTTTCTTAGGATTTGATTAAGAATTTAATAGAAAAAGGTATAATAATTGTATATAAACTCAAACTATTATGTTGGTTAAAATAAATATTAGATTATCCAACTACGAGTTATTTGACGAAGTGATTATAATTGTAAAATTGATGGGAGACTTAGATGGAGGTTTTTCACGTTGGATAAATTGTTATATTTTTATTTTTTTTAATTATGCAATAAATATTTAAACAATTTGTATTATATGTGGTGATTTGATTTTGATGTTTTTAAGAAATCTAAACTCAATGTGGTGTGATATTTGGGTGAAAATTAATTTAAATTTGAATTTTGATATAACAAAATTCGAATTCAAATATATTTTTTCAATTAGACTAAAAAAGTCCAACCCGATCAACCCAACCCAACCCGACCCGATCCGATAAATATTAGGTTGGATTGGGTTGGATTAGCTTAAAATTTACGTTGGGTTAGATTAGGTCGAAAATTTTTCAACCCAACCAAACCCAACCCGAAAACACCCACCCCTATACCCACATGTGGTATATAAAAAGATATTATCAAAAGTTATCCGGAACCAAAACCTTTAAATATTAACTGTTTCTAAATAAACTTTTTTTTTTCCTTATACTGTGGAGTTTTAGAATGAAAAAACATTTGCTTCGAAGTTATCATAATGTTGGCAAATCTTGGATTAAACTTAAGTTGTTTAGTTAGTCAATTACAGGCAACTATCAAGTTATAACTTAAAATTGAAATTTCAAATTTTATCATATGTAATTTATTAACTAAAAGTCTAAAACTAATAATAGTATTTTCATTAGATAATCATAAGAAAATGATGATAAATAATATTTATGAAGTGGCTTGTTTGTTTCTCTATATAGTATTGGATAAGTGATTTAAAATGTATTATATAATACAATACATATGTTTGGCCAGTTAGATTGTACTATATGAATTAATACTTACAATGTTTCTAATACATCAAATACTATATTATCCGGTGAATAATGGGTTTAAGCTGTATTAAAGTTGAAGGTAAATGTTTTATTTTTTATTTTTCAAATTAAATTATATAAAAGATTAAAATAATTATATAAATATTAAAAATTAGAAATTAATTATTAATTATTATTATTTAAAATTTTCTATATCCCACTGGTATATGGCAACTTTGGAAATTAGGGTTTTAAAATCATAAATATTAGATCTGGCCGGAAAATATTCATCATAAATATTTTTAACTCTATTAGGATCCATTTCCTAGGGTGCATAAATATAAAAAATATTAAATTAAATTACTATACATAAATATTAATATTAACAAGTAAAAACTATTCCATAAATATTAAATATTAAAATATTAAGTATAAATAGTAAGATTAAAAGGTAAAAACTATCCCATAAATATGAAATATTATACATATAAAATCATAAATATTAAAATACAAATATATTAAGCATAAATAAATATTAATATTAACAAGTAAAAACTATCCCATAAAATTTTAATATTCTACACATAAAACATAAATATTAGAATACTAAGCATAAATATTAAAATTAATAAGTAAAAACCTATCCCATAAATTTTTAATATTCTACACATAAAATCATAAATATTAAAATACTAAGTATAAATATGAAAATAATAAGTAAAAACTATACCATAAACTTTTATTATACTAAACATAAAATCATAAATATTAAATATTAAATATACTAAACATAAATAAATATTAAAATTAATAAGTAAAAACAATCCTATAAATTTTTAATATTCTATACAAAAAATGATAAATATTAAAATAGTAAGCATAAATAAATATTAAATTCAATAAGTAAAAACTATTCCATTTAATATTCTACACACAAAATCATAAATATTAAAATACTAAGTATAAATATTAAAATATTAAAATTAATACGTCAAAACTATCCCATAAATTTTTAATATTCTATACATAAATCGATAAATATTAAAATTAATATGTAAAAAATATACTAATTTTTTTTAATATACTAAAAATAAAATCATAAATACTAAGCATAAATTAAAATATTAAAATACTAAGTATAAATAAATATTAAAATTAATAAATAAAAACTATCCCATAATTTTTTAATATTCTACACATAAAATCATAATTATTAAAAACATTAAAATTAAAAAGTAAAAACTATCCTATAAATTTTTAATATATTAAACATAAAATCATAAATATTAAAATACTAAACATAAATAGCAAAAACTATACTATAAATCTGTAATATACTAATCATAAATATCAGATATAAACCTAAGATCAAGATCAATGATCTTATGATGAATTTTCCAATTTCCACCTTCCTCACATTATGCTTCCATTCTTCAAACACCTTCCCGCCACCTTTAACTTCAAAATTTCTGTCTCGTCTTCAACAAATCCATTTTATCTCTTCCAATACCGATCTGTCTACGCTTCTACAAGGACGCATTTCACGTTCTCATCTCCTTCAAGTCCATGCCAGAATCTACAGACTCAATGCACACCAAGACAACTTGATAACCACCAAGCTTATCGGCCACTACCCTTCTAATCTCGCTCTTGTAGTCTTTAACCTAATCCAAAACCCCAATATCTTCCCTTTCAACGCCATCATAAGAGTTTTAGCCGAAAATGGTTTCTTCTCTCGTTCATTTTCTCTCTTTAGAAGCTTAAAACACCGCTCGCTCTTACCCAATGACTTTACCTTTTCTTTCCTGCTCAAGGCGTGCCTGCGATCGAATGATGATCTACATGTCAAACAAATTCATACCCATATCTTGAAATCGGGTTTTGTTTGTGATTCTTTTGTTTGCAATGGGCTACTTCTGGTGTATGCTAAGGGGGTCAAAGATTTGGTCTCTGCATGTAAAATGTTCGATGAAATGCCTGACAAGAGTTTGGTTTCATGTTGGACTTCATTGATTGCTGGTTATGATCAATTATGTCAGTCTGAGGAAGTTTTGAGGCTTTTCTGTTTGATGCTTAAGGAAAATTTGCAGCCTGATAACGACACGTTGATCAAAGTTTTGTCCACATGTTCACATCTTGATGATGTTGAAATTGAGAACTGGGTTTCGATTTTATCAGAGTTTGTTGATAGTAATGATTCTAAGATTCTTGGTGGTGATTCAGTTAATACGGTTCTTATTTATTTATATGGGAAATGTGGAAATATTGAGAAGAGTAAGCGAAAGTTTGATAAGATTGATGATATTTCAAAACGAAGTGTGCTGCCCTGGAATACTATGATAGGTGCGTATGTTCAAAATGGTTTCCCTATAGAAGCTTTGAGTCTTTTCCGCTTGATGGTGGAGGATTCTAATTGTAGACCAAACCATGTCACAATGGTTAACGTGCTGTCCGCTTGTGCTCAAGTTGGTGATCTAGAGCTTGGGAGATGGGTGCATGAGTACATGAAATCTAAAGGAAGCAAAGGTGTTCTAGAATCTAATACGTTTTTAGCGACTGCATTGATAGACATGTATTCTAAATGTGGAAATTTGGAGAGGGCAAAGATGGTTTTTGACCAGATGGTCTCCAAAGACGTTGTCTCGTTCAATGCCATGATCATGGGTCTTGCTTTAAATGGTGATGGAGAAGAGGCAGTTAGGCTTTTCTACAAAATGAAAGATTTTAGTGTACATCCCAATGCTGGAACATTTCTTGGTGTCTTGTGTGCATGCAGTCACTCAGGGTTGTTAGAGAGAGGAAGGCAGATATTTCTAGACATGAGCTTGTGCTTTTCTATTCATCCTAATATGGAACATTATGCTTGCTATATTGATATTCTTGCAAGATCAGGCCTCATAGAAGAAGCTCATGAGGTTGTTGCTTCTATGCCTTTCAAGCCTAATAACTTTGTTTTGGGAGCTTTGCTTAGGGGTTGCCTGCTTTACAAAAGATTAGATTTGGCCCAAAATCTATACAAAGAGCTTGTTGAAGTGGACCCCGAAAGTTCTGGAGGCTATGTGATGCTGGCTAATACATTTGCAGAAAATCATCGATGGGGTGATGTCTCAGAGCTGAGAAGATTTATGAGAGAGAACCGGGTGAAGAAACATCCAGGGTGTAGTTGGATCAGCATTGGGGGAGTTGTGCATGAATTTCTCGTGGGCTCACTGTCGCATCCTGAAATTGAAAGAATATATCATTTATTAGATGGCTTGCTAAAGGAGATGAAGATTGCAAGTCATTAAAAAGATTATAGAAGCTGTTAATAATGGAGATGTTTGATATATCTTCCTCGGCCATGATGGCACTTTGAGTTGCTTGAGGCCCATTTTGGTGTCACAAGCTAATGCAAACTCAGATTCTAAGTTAACCAAGTAAGTTTTCTTAAAATCTGTTTCCTCTTTTCAGAAACAAAAATTATATCTTTCTGTTGAAAATATTTTCCTTATTTGCCTTTAATGTTATTCTGTCTCAAGCTAACAATTTGTTGTTTCTGTATGCAATTTTGTGCTCAGTTTGATGTCTTGTAAGTTAAAAGTTATTTGATGACCCTGATTTCCAGTAACAATTGTTATTTAGTTCATAGCCAAAAATCTTCAAATATTAACTTTTTCCCGAAAAGAATGCTAAGCCACCTGATAAAAAGCTCTGAAGCTTTAGATTAATTTCCTATTGCTACATGTAGTTAATGAAGTTCTTGAATTATTATAAAACAAAGATTACAAGAACAAAGAAAGAAAAAAGGCCTGCAGGGAATTGATATTATAATCCAGATTCCAGAAAAGAAAACGTTGGGAAATTTATAATATTGACCCCATTGCAACCACAATAGTTAAATAAGTTTTCTGGTGAATTTATGTTAGGACACTTGAGGTTCTAACAAATAAAAGTTAAGAAATCTTAGAAAAATTGTAGAAAGCAAAAGACCTTGGTCTTTCTACGGAATTCCTCAATTTTTCGAAGGATGTAAACTCATCACTTGAATGTTAAATTCATTGGGAATTATACTTTAAACTTATTGTCTGTGCCGGAAAATCACAGGTCACATGCACCATGGATTGATATGTGTAAGTACGGTATTAAAATAATGAATCGCGTCACGTAACTTATGGATGAAATAGTTGTATATTTATTGGATATTAATGGGATGACACATCTCACTGATTCAATGGTTGAGAGACTTTCTTGAACCAACAAGGAAGTTAGGTCGTAGATTCTTTCACTACTTAAAATAAGGAACTTAAATTAGAAAATACTTACTATACCATTGTCGATTAGATTAATATTACTATGACCACAATTAGTAACCTTTGATTGTGGTCAGCTGGGGAAGTCATGTTAATTGCTGACTCCTACCTCGCTGTGATCTATTTTAAACAAGGGATCCCGAATTTGGTCATAGCGATTCTCTTCAACTTGGGATTCCATGCAAATTAAGTAATACATGTGACATGCAGCCGCCTCCTCCGATTACCGCATGTTTGTGATAGAAATTATGGCCTACAAAAGCAAAGGGAAATAGATAGAAAAAGAAAATACATGCTTCAATGGTTAATAGATATTTGATTTCCTCATTTAAAAGATTTTTTGAAGGATCAATAATAGATCCTCTGCATCATGTCTTTCCAAATCATTGATTTCATATTGAATAATTTGACAAGAATTTTGTTTCTTCAAATTTGCCAATGTGTGGAGCTTAGGCAGTTATGCTTTTCTAAAAATGCAAGAGTTCGGTTTACATCCAATGCTCGAACATTTCTTGGTGTTTTGTGTGCATGCATTGACTCGGTTGTTAAAGAGAGGAAATTAAAAGTCGGCCTGCCACTACCTATGCAAACAATGTTAAAGTCAACTTTCAATCAATGAGTTATTCTCATTTTGATTGTATTAGTAATTAGTGTGGTTAATTATAGCTTGATTGTATAGTTGACATTTGACTGATTTGATTACCTTAATTATAGCTTAGTGAATAAATAGCCTGATTGTATGATGATTTATTTCCTTTTGTATTTCATTTCTTGATTCTTTTCATATTGTAAATTCACTATAAACATACTCCTACGGAGAAGAAAAAAAATATCAAAGTTTTATTCTTTGTTCGAACTAAAGAGTTTCTTTTCTTTGTTCATTACTTTCTAACAAACAAAAGGAAATAAAAAGAAAAAGGAGATCCATACTTCAATGGTTAATAGATGTATGATTTCCTTATAAAAGATTTTATGGAGGATCAAAGATCCCCCACTTACATGAGCTTTTGATATCATTGTTTTCATATCGAATAATTTGACAAGGTTTTCTTTGTTTAATTTACTATTTGGAGTAGAGTCAGTTGGGCCTTTTTAACAAATACAAGAGTTCAGTTTGCACCCAATGCTGCAAAATTTCTTGGTGTTTTGCGTGCATGCATACACTGAGGGTTGTTAAACAGAGGAAATCATATATTTTTAGATATGAGCTTGCGCTTGTCTATTCATCCTAATATGGAACTTTACGCTTGCTATATTGATCTTCTTGCACGTGTAGGCCTTATAGAAGAAGCTATTAAGGCTGTTGCTCCCATGCCTTTCAAGCCTAATAAGTTTGTTTTTGGAGCTTTAGTTGGGGGTTGCCTACTTCACAAAAGATATAGCCTGAAATTTATACGAAGAGCTTGTTGAAGTGGACCCCTAAAATTCTGAAGGCTTAGTGATATTGACTAATACATTTGCAGGAAATTATAGGTGAGGTGATGCCTCAGAACTGAGAAGGTATATGAGGGTGAAGAAACATCCAGGGTGCACATTGGAGTTGTGCATGAATTTCTTGTGGGTTCACCATCACATCTAGAAATTGAAAAAATATATCATACATTACATGGATTGCTGAAAGATATGAAGGTTGAAAGTCCAAAATAAAATAAAATTACCCAAGCTGTTAAATGGAGATGCTAATAAATCTTCCTTGCCATAGTGGTGCTTTGTGTTACTTGGGGCAATTTGATGTCACAGCCAGATTCTGAGTTGACCAAGTATGTTTTCTTAAAATTCAATGTATTACTTAATTTCAGAAATAAAAATTAAATGTTAATCACACATCTAGTAAGTTACTACTTGTTATATATTTTCAGTTATTTTTGTCTTCCAAGATCTTTCATTTAACAAATTTGCCTTATTTGCCTTCAATGTTATTCTGTCTCAAGCGAGTTAATAATCACAAAGATGATTTATTGTTCTTTTTATGAACTTTGTGCTTATTTTGATGTTTGTCCCTTAAAGTAGATATTCTTTGATGAGTCTAGTTTCTTGTAACTAACATTATCTAGTTTACAGCCAAAATATTCATATTCGTTTCATTGATTCATTTGCTTAGAGACTTTCGTGAACCAACAATCAAAGCTAAGTCCTAGATTCCTTCTCTACTTATAGTAAGGAAGTTAATTATGAAATATTAACTTTTCCGTTGATTATAATTAATATAACTGTGATTGCAATAAGTAGCTTTGATTGTGGTCAGCTGGGGGAGTCGTAGTTAATTGACGAGTCTTACCTTGTTGTGGTTGAATTCAACCTAGGAATCCCAAATCTGGTCATAACGATTCTCCACAACCTGGGATCCCATGGAATTACATAATATATGTGACACGTGGCTGAGTCTCTTGTTTGATTGCCACGTGTCTAGGGTCAAAATTCAGATCTACATAAATGAAATCCATGCTTCATAGGATAATAATATATGTAATTATGTATGATTTTCTTGTTTAAAAGATTTTATGGAGAGGATCAAGGTCCTTTGTTTGCATGAGCTCTCGGTGTATTGATTTCATGTTGAATAATTTGACAAGAATTCTCTCTCTTTGATTCTACTTTTGTTTGGAACAGAGGCATTTAGGCATTTCAAAAAAAATTGCAAGAGTTCTGTTTACATCCCAAATGCTGGAACATTTCTTGGTGTTTTGTGTGCACGCATTGATTCAGGATTGTTGAAGAGAGGAAGGCAGATCGATATGAGCTTGCACTTCTGATGTTGTTCCTTCTGTGCCTAAGAACTTCGTATGGGGAGCTTTGCTTGGGGATTGCTTTCTCCACAAAAGAGTAGACCAATCCCGAAATTTTTACAAAGAGCTTA
Source organism: Dipteronia dyeriana (assembly GCA_032871835.1). Classification (NCBI taxonomy): domain Eukaryota; kingdom Viridiplantae; phylum Streptophyta; class Magnoliopsida; order Sapindales; family Sapindaceae; genus Dipteronia; species Dipteronia dyeriana. The sequence goes on along the minus strand of CM065295.1, from coordinate 89,977,337 downwards.
TTGAAATGGACCTTGAAAACTGTGGGGCTATGTGTGCTATTGGTTAATGCATTTGCAGATAATCATAGATAGGGCAATGTCTCAGAACAGAGAAGGCTTATGAGTGAGAAGGGGGTGATGATGAAGCATCCAGGGTGCAGTTGGATCAATATCAAAGGAGTTGTGCACGAATTTATTGCGGGCTCACCCTCACATCCTGAAGTTGAAAGCATATATTATCTTAGATGGATTGCTAAAGGAGATCGTGAAGGTTGCAAGTTATCGAAAAGATCACAGAAGCAATCTATGGAGATACCTTTGAGTGTCATTGGCCACAGCTATGGCTCTTTGAGAAACTTGGGGACCATTTGGATGTTTTCTTAAAATTTAGTGTATCAACTATAAAATTCTAAATCAAATCAGGTAACCACTAATTAGTAATTATATATTCTCAGATATCTATGTTGAACATATTTGCTTTCAATGTTGTTCTGTATCAAGCATGTTAATTACAAATATAATGTTGTTTCCTTATGCAACTTTATGTTCATATGCTAAACTTAATGTCGTGCCCTTAAAGGTAGTTATATGATGTGTAATGTGTCTGATTTCTAGTAGCAAATAGTAGCAAATAGTATCAAAAGTTATCGCAACTCAACTTGGCTCGATGATAAAGATAACTCATTTAGTTTGACAATGTCACAATTTTGAATCACTGTACCCACATGTGGTATATAAAAAGATGTTATCAAAAGTTGTTCGGATCCAAAACTTTAAATATTAACGGTTTCTAAATGAACTTTTTTCTTCCTTCCTCATATTGTGGAGAATTTTAGAAACAAAAAAAGAAGCATTTGCTAAGAAGTTATCATGATGTTAGCAAATATTGAATTAAACTTGAGTTGTTTAGTTACAAGCAACTATCAAGTTATAACTTAAAATTGAAATTTCAAATTTTATAACATGTAATTTATTAACTAAAACTAATAATAGAATTGTCATTAGATAACCATAAGAAAATGATGACAAATAATATATATATATATATATATATTTTTAAATGATGATAAATTATATTTATGAAGTAATAATTCATCTAAAAGCTTAATAAATTAATATTATTTCATGTAATTATCCTATAATTTCTTAATTTAATGTCATCCTATTTAATTCATGAGATTATGTGAATGATGATTGATGTGATGTTAACAACTCTCATGACACATTAGTTTGTTATGGATTTAGACAAAAAAAATTTGAAGCCCAACTTTACTCGTAAAAGAGTAGGTTTGTGTTTAGTAGGATCATGATCCTTTCTTTGGTCCTTGTTTTTCTTTGACATTTTTCAAGTGTAATTAAGACACTTGGTTGTATGAAAAAGAAAAAATTGATCAAATCATGACCATGTATTTTTTATTTTGTTTAGATGTTATTAGATTATAAAAAGTCAAGAAAAAATAAAATAAAGAGAGGATCCTGATCCATGTTTAGTATGGTTTTTGTAAATGTCAAAAGTGTTTTTTTTAATACTATAAACTATTTTGAAGTTTTTTTTTATTGTTTGACAAAATATCAAAACTGTTTTTTTAATATATTAATTGTTTCAATTACCCTTTTATTTTATATCTAGCAGGAGAAGCCTAATGCCTAAAAAGCTTTTTTTTTAGCTTTTTAAAAATATATGAATTATCTCAACTGAATTTGGATCATCTACCGGTCACATAAACCACTTTATCAACAACCAATCACATACTAAAAAAAATATAAGGAAAAATATCTGATTAGCAGATGATCCAAATCTGTTTCAACCGCTCTTTATAAATTCCGCATTTTATAAATTTTAGATATTTGACTGTATAACTTTTTCATTATAAATACATTATCAACACCATTTTTTGTAATTTACACAACAAAAAAATATTTAAAAAAAAAACATTGTCAACACATTTTTTATAATTTATATAACAAAAAGTTTTTATTTTTTGGTTAAAAACTCTACTTAAAAAGTCAAACCAAACACACCCAATAGCCCAATACACATTTTGAGAGCATCACTTTGTGAGTACCTGTATTTATTTTCGTTTTATTAACAAAAATCTATCATAAATTCATAATGTCAAGGTTTACTTAAAAAAATTCAAAAGAAAAAAAAACTATGCAAATTCATTCAAAAAAAAAAAAATTGTCTATCTGTTTAACTTTATTAGGTTCGCTTATAATATAATGGGTTAGTTTCAAGTTTGCTTTTAAAAAACCATTAATTCATTATAAATCTGGAATAGTAATTCTCCTAACTTTTAAAAAACTGTTAATTTGGTAATTCGTTATAAACCCGGATTAGTGATTCTCTTCACTTTTAAAAAATCATTAATTCGTTATACATTTGAAATAGTAATTCTCCTCACTTTTAAAAAACAGTTGATTATTTGATAATTCGTTACAAACCTGGAATAGTGATTATTCTCACCTTAAAAAAAAACTATTAATTCGTTATAAACCTGGAATAGATTGAAGTATTGAACTCAATCCAGATGCAAATTGCAAATTACGTAACACATGTTGCATGTGAGTGTATGACCCTGGTTCACACGTCTAAGACAAAAATTTGAATCTATAAAACAAATGAAAAGAAGAAGAGAAGAGATACATGCTTCAATGGTTAATAGATATATAATTTCCTAATTTAAAAGGTCTATTCATCAAGATCCTCCCTCAATACAAGAGCTCATATCAATGATTTCATTATGAATAATTGATACAAGTATTTTCTTTCATCTACTTAGCTAGTGCTTGGAGTTAAATAACTTGGCATTTCCCCATTCAATATTTTTTTTTGAAAGTTCCTCATTCAATATTTGATTTACTTTTTTTTTTTTTTCTATTTCTCAATGTCCACTTCTCAGTCTTACAATTAATAAACCGGAAGATAGTTATACTGACTATAATAATATTTTCTCACAAGACAATTTGAGTTTTAACGTGGGAATCTTTTATATGAAAAGAGCCAATGATGTTAGGAGTTTGATTCTAAACTCTTCACTGTTTTGACTGTTACTGGGTCAATACAATACCTGCCACATGTTTCTCTCTCCACAGGAAATAAATATTAATAAAATAAATCATTTCGTCATTTATCTGTCTTTCTCTATAAAATCATTCTGAGATTTGTGAGTCAAATTTTGCGTTGATCTAACAATAGTTAACATTGCCAATCTCTACAATGATGTTGTTTGGATGTATTTCTTTGATGTTAAAATTCAGTCATTGGACATATACAATAAGTAAAAACTAATTATAAAATTCTCTTCTTTTTTTTTTTAAAGACAAACTAATTATAAAATTCATTCAATTGAATTGAATACATAAATTCATCATGACTCTTTTCATTTATAAGATAAACAGAATCAAGAAAAGAAAATTGAAAAGCAAAACAAAGAACCTGGAGGTTGAAAATTTATGTTATTTGTTTGACAATAGTAGAAGATTTTTTGTGAGGATGTGAAACCCTACCTATTGTAATGTAATTTTTTGTATCATTATTTAGAATATAATTAATTAAAAAGGTATGAATATCATTGCACAGATTTTAAAACCAAATCAAAATCAATCTTGAGAAGATAGGTTGGCTGAGTCATACATACATCCTTCCTTAGTGAAATATTGTAATAGACTAATAGCTATACTAAAAATAAAAAAAATAAAAATCTATCTATCCACTCTGCTGACCAAATACCATATTTCATGCAAATTCTCCTGAGTCCTGACTCTTTATCTATAAATCTTTATCTCCCTTCTCTTCCCTCTTTCAAAAAATAATAATCAATCCTACCAACTCACCTCAAACCCTAAATTCTCTCTCAAATTAACATGGCAGGTCTAGGAGGAGAAGACCATTGTCCATTGTGGTTTCGTCCCTCTTCTTTGGTAGAACCCACTGATCAAAACCCTTCCCCACAAGTCATCTTCCAGACCCCCACCGGACCCACCCAGCAGCCACAAAACCACCATTTTCAAAACCCCATGCTAACCCCCTCCTGTCTAGAACTCAGCTTGGGTCGACTGAATCTGTCCGCCCCTACTCGTCCATCCGATCAGTTTCTCGAGGGCTTGGAAGATCTTAGTCTTCGCCCTGTTTTCGAAAACAATGATACACAAAATGGATCAAGGAGGGATTCATTTGCAGAATTGAATAGGCCTCCTGCTCCATTCCTGACTTTTTCTGGCATCAAAGCCTGCAGTGACGACTTCTTTAGTCTTCTGGCAACAAAATTGCAATCTGTTGAGTAATTTATCTGATCGAGTGCATCAAGATTTATCGAAAATTAACTTAAAAGTATATTAACAATATAGAATTTTTATTATTAAACTTTGGCGCGAAGAGTGATTTTATGGGTGGCAATAGACCCAAGCACCTTTTTACTAATTGTTTTTTTTTTTTAAGAAAGAAATAAAAAACACTTACACAAGACATAAGTCTTACGTCTCAAAAACTCTAACCATGTATATTATTATTATTATTATTATTATTATTTAAAATTTTCTACCCAACCGGTGGCAACTATATATGGAAATTAGGGTTTTAAAATCATAAATATTAGATCCGGTCAAATTTCATAGGACCGTTAAAATGATGTAAATTCATTAAAAAATAAGGTTGATGGGTCTAACTTTATCTGATCTGATTTTTAATGGGTCAACTTATATAAACCTATAATATAATTTACTTTTTAAAAAACCGTTAATTCATTATAAATACCTAATTCTAAATCTCCCCACTTTTAAAAGAACTGTTAATTTGGTAATTCATTATAAACCTGGATTAGTGATTCTCTTCGATTTTGAAAATCCGTTAATTCGTTATAAATTTAGAATAGTAATTCTATCCGGTTTTAAAAAACTGTTATTTCAGTAATTCATTATAAACCCGGAATAATATTTTTTCTCACTTTTAAAAACCGTTAATTCATTATAAACAGGAATAGATTCACATCAATCATACAAATTACGTAATACATGTGACACGTGCTCTAAAAATTAGAATCTACGAAACAAATGTAAATAGGAAAAAAAAAAAGAAAAAAGACATACATACTTCTAGATATATGATTTCCTAATTTAAAAGATTTAAAACAGAGCACCAATATCCTCCATCAATACAAGAATTCTCTATATCAATGATTTCATTATGAATAATTTGACAAGTATTTTCTTTCATTTTCTTAGCTAGTGCTTGGAGTTAAATAACTTGGCATTTCCTCATTCAATATTTTGTTTCTGAAAGTTCCTAATTCAATATTGATTTACTTTATTTTTTTATTTCTCAGAAAATAAATATTAATGAAATAAACATTTTATAATTGATGATCGGTCTTTCTCTCCACGGATTCGTTCTAAATTTCAGGAGACAATAAAATTTGGTGGAAATGGTGAGAAATGTCACCTTTTTTTTTATGAGTCGTAGTGATGTTACCGGTTTAATAAATTAAGTTTAAAGACACATATTATGGTGAACTACCCATATTGCCCTTAAATATTCAATTTTTTAATTCTCTTTGTACTTCCATCTCCATACTTTGATCACTGAAAGTAATAACTTCTCTCTCTCAAAAACTTATCTAAAAATCGATCTACAAATTGTCTGAACATGATCCAGTTTTTTTGATAAGTTTACGAGCTATTGTATATTTTTATTATATTGGTTCGAGTTTTTTTTGATATGTTTACGAGCTATTTTGTAATTGGTCAGAGTTTTTTTTTTTAAATTTGTCTAAATTTTTTTACACTGGTACAAGCATTTTTAAACTGCTGCAAACAAGTTATAATCTTAAGCAAAAAAACTCACACCTCTAAGAAAAAAGATTGAGCCCTTAATAAAAAAACTCGATCCCTTTATAAAAAAGCTCGACCCCTTTATAAAAAGCTCGATCATGTTAAAAAAAAGACTCGATCCTTAACAAAAAAAGTTTGATCCCTTAAAAAAAAGTTCGATCATGTTAAAAAAAAGCTCGATTCTTAACAAAAAAAGCTCGATTCCTTACAAAAAAAAGCTCGATTATGTATAAAAAAGCTCGATCTCTTACAAAAAAAGCTCGATCCTGTAAAAAAAATCTCTATCCTTTACAAAAAAAACTCGATCATGTATATAAAAAAAACTCGATCATGTTAAAAAAAGCTCGATTCTTAACAAAAAAAACTCGATCCCTTATAAAAAAAGCTCGATTATGTACAAAAAAGCTCGACCTCTTATAAAAAAAGCTCGATCCCCTACAAAAAAAGCTCGATCATGTACAAAAAAAGCTCGATCATATACAAAAAAGATCGATCCATCATAAAAAAACTCGATCACTTAAAAAAAAAACTCGATTATGTAAAAAAAAAAACTCGATCCTTAACAAAAAGAACTCGAGCCCTTAAAAAAAGCTCGGTCATGTACAAAAAAAACTCAATCATATACAAAAAAGCTCGATCCCCTTAAAAAAAAGCTCAATCCATCATAAAAAAACTCGATCACTAACAAAAAAAACTCGATCACTTAAAAAAAAAAACTCGATCACTTAAAAAAAAAAACTCGATTATGTAAAAAAAAAAAAAGCTCGATCCTGGAAAAAAAAAAGCTCGATCCTTAACAAAAAAAACTCGACTCCTTACAAAAAAAGCTCGGTCATGTACAAAAAAAGCTCGATCATATACTAAAAAACTCGATCCCTCACAAAAAAAGCTCGATTCTTTAAAAAAAAACTCAATCCCTTTGACAAAAACAACTCGGAAATGTTTCAAAAGTCTCAACAACCAAGATATTCATTTTTGTCAATACACAACAGATCAAATAAAAAAAAACTACTACGGCGCTGGCCCTGCCCCTGCCCCCTCGCGAGCTGACCAGGCAGCTCGATCACTGCGAGCTCGGCGGGGAGCTCGACCCCCGAATGCGTCTGCGTAGCGCCACTCCGTCATCGTTCGAGTGATTGTCTGAGTTTCAACGAGATTTTCTCTCTGTACTTCAAAACTATCACTGTAAAAATGAATGAAAGAAATCTGATGTGAAATAACTATTGATGGTATTTTTGTCTGTTCACCATAATAGGTGCATTTTAAACATAAGTTATTAAAGCAGTGACAATATTAAAATGCTACCTCCAAAAAGTGTTATTTATTTTTTGACCCCTAATTTTGTGAGTCAATATAAGCTTTGATTCAACAACAGTAAACATTGTCAATCTCTATAATGGTTATGTATAATGGACTAATGGTTATGTTTGGATGTAATTCTTTTATGTTATAATTCAATCAACCAATGAGTAAAAATTAATTATATTATATATATAAATAATATAAGTAAACAGAATCAAGAAAAGAAAATTGAAAAGGAAAACAATGATCTGGATGTTGAAATTTGTGTTACTTGTTTGACCTATAGAAGACATTTTTGTGAGGTTACGAGGTCTCTAATCTATTGTATTGTAATTTCTTGAATAGATGAGATCGGGTAGAGTCATATCCATATTCAATCTTGAAATATTATAAGAATAAAAAAAAAAAAAAAAAAAACCTATTTTACCAACCCACCCCAGATTGCCAAATATGAACTTACTATATTTCATGCAAACACTCCTGCCTCACTATCAATTTTATTTTTTAACAGCCGGAATTTTATTGAGAGAGAACTAAGGCCACAGGCCTACAACACAACACCAGCCAGGAAGCAACAGCACACAACCGCAAAAGAAACAAGCAACAGAACAAAAACAACAAGAAGAAAGCCCAGACGAAAGGCAAGAACATGCACAAGCAATGAATCTAGCCTATCAAATGTCTCCCCACTGAATGAAGTCCCCAGCCGATCTGGATCCTAACTTAGTCAAATTGTCCGTAAAAGAATTCATTGATCTCGGACTGAATGAAACAACAGTGCCCCTTAAATCCTGCCTCTCTATCTATAAATCTTTATCTCCGTTCTCTTTTCCCTTTCATATTAAAAAATATATATATATTTCTACCCACCTCTCTCAAACCCCAAATTCTCTCTCTAATTAACATGGCAGGTCAAGGAGGAGAAGACCATTTTCCAAACCCCATCTCGCCACTACAAGTCATCCTCTTGACCCAGCAGCCGCAAAACCGCACACACCAGCCAGAAAACCGCCTTTTTCAAAACCCCATCATGCTGGTCCCAACCACCCAGCAGCCACTTCAAAATCACGTGAATCCTCCGCGTGGAAGTGGTATGAACTCAAACCCTGCTGTCTTTGATGTCGACAATCTGTCCGCGCCTACTCGTCCAGCTGATCAGTTTCTTGGCGCAAGCTCATATATGGTCTCAAAGCAGTACTGGTGGAAGATCCGTCAACCGCGAATGGGAGTCATGGTTTCATGATATTATAAATGATCATATTAACATGGGATTCAATATATTCTTCTCTAGCTAGGTCCATCTCGTTTTTTATTGCTGTTTAGCAATGTTATGTGTGTGTTACTGTGTTGGCCATTTAGGGTTTATAGATGTTGAATGGTTTTTTTTTTTTTTTTTTTTTTTTCAGTTTCGATGTTTTTTGTTTAAGTTAATTTAGAGTTATTAGGTGGTTGCAGAAAATGTTGTTCTGCTTCGTTTTTTACTGGATTGATCCATATGTTTTCAAAATTCACTCAATGTTACCCCTTCAATCAGAATTTTAACGGTCAATCGTCACAAAAAATATTAAATAACCTTTTTACCCTTCACTCAAAAATAAAAATAAAATAAAAAGAAAACTTTTATTTTCTTAAAAAAAAAACAAAAACTGAAAAACAAAAAAAAAACAATTTGAAAAAAAAAAAGAGGTGAAGATCTAATCTAGAAATGTCTCCACCAACATCTCCGGCCTTTTCTCCAGCTCCTTATTTTCAATCTATGTTCTTCCTCTACAATCGGTTCTATCTTCTCCTTCTTGTCATCTTCAATTTTTTCCAAAATATCTTCATTTCAAAACCAGCAGATACAAAGCAAGTTAATCTCACAAACACCACAATATAATGACTCATTTTCACTTAAACACTCAAGCACAACATATTTTCTCTCTCGATTCCTTCATTCAAAAATTTGATTCTTCTCTTTTCTTAAAACCAGATTCAAGTCCTATCTCTCTAACTTCTTACCAAACACCCAAATCAAATCCCTAATTCATCTCTTTCACTTCGATCACCCAAATCATCTCTTCCACTTTGATCTTCAAACTCTAGCAATTTTGTCTCTACCCAGCAACCCATTTTCACTCTGTTTCTTTCTCAAATCCAATTCGATGTCCTCTATCAACATTGCCGCATTCATCCTTTGCTCGGCATAAAGTGGGCAAGCAATTAACGAAACCCCATTGACAACACTCTTGAGAACAGAATTCCAGTCACGGTGGGTGAGGAATTGATTCGAGAGCTAGGGTCGTTTGATTGAGGAGGGATGAGAGAGGTTCTGGTTCTGGAGGTGGTAGGGTTCTAGGTTTGGTTCAGGTTTAGGGCAGAACTCAAAACTGTGAACGATCAATTTCTAGATGAAGAAGATGATACAGACGACGACGGCTTCACATATACTGCTGCTGTTGATGATGATGATGATGAATACGAGAAGGTAGAGGTGAAGGAATCACTGCCTAGGGTTTTAGATTTTGGTCAAGGGAGTGTTAGGGACGACGATAAATAGAGGAGAGTGGAGAGAGGTTTCACATTGTTTAAGGCAGTCAGTGGAATCGAAGCGAAATCGATAGCTTGTTTTGTCCCAATATTTGTATGGCTTACTTTGATTATCGTATTCATAATATTGAATTATTAGGTCTTACTTGAATTTCATTCAAATGATTTTTGCTTGGATTGGTTTTAGGTTTCCAGAGATAGATATTTTTAAATTTTCATTTTTATTTTTATTTTTTATAATTTTGTTATTGTTCTTTTTATTTATAATTTTTTAATATGTATTTATATATTAATTTTTTTTTATTTTATATATATATATTTGTGTGTTGACACATGACATATTATTGTTTAATGATAAAAATACCCTTGGAACCATTTAATTTGACTAACGGTTGACTCACATAATGACGAAATTGAATGGTTTTTAAAAATATAGGGATCACTCCAGTGAAAAATGAATAAGTGGGTAAAAAATAGATAATTTAAAAAAACCATAAAGATCCAAGTGATAATATCCCTTACTATTATTATCTTTCAGGAAACTGTTGAATATTGTTGAAGGGTTGCCCATGAAGGCATTAACTCATTATGTTGATTAATAGTTTTTTGTATGATGTATTTTGCTGTGTAATCTCTTTAGTAACTACACAATATTACATCCCTTCTAATTAGCTAGAGTGATATGCCTATATCTCCTTTCATAGTTTTACTTTTGTGGGTTTAAGTCTCGCTGCGTGGTATTTAATTAATTACTAGCATGATGGAGGGTCAAATTTACCAACATATTACATATGAGATCCAGTATATTTTTTTTCATGTGTGAGTTGATTTTTTCTAGATGTTGGGAGAAAAAATATCTCCAAGATTGAATTATATTCAAACGTGTATGTTATATTTGATATCGTTATATCAGATATTCTCTTTATAGAATGAAAGTCATAAAACAAAAGATATAAGTTAAAATTATATTTTTAATTACAATGTTACCAAGGCCCAATGGTTACATTTACTACCCAACAAATACTATTCACCAGATTTTGTCTTTTTTGGTGAATGAATGCATCGTATTCATCCATCAGTGAAATATTGATAGATAGAAACTGAGTATGAAATCGTATTTCTCAAAATAACTAAGAATGAATTATTTTACTCAGAATAATTAATATGTACAACATGAAACCTATTTATAATCCATACAAAAGAATCAAATCGATCCGGAACTAAATGTATCGTAAAGGAAATAGACCACGTAGAAAATATATCTTATCAAATCATATCATATTTGATACGGTAACATCCCCTCGCAAACCGAAGGGAGCGAAAAAATAAGCAAGATTGAGTATGAAAATCAAGTCGAAGCAAGCTTCAAGTTGAAAACCAAGATGCAGAAACAACTAGGAGAATGAGCTCCATAGAATGCCGATTAGAGCGTGTCGTGTGGCATTTGAACAACCAAGAGCCTCTTAAGATGACAAATGTGATTGTAACAACACCCACGACAGAGACAAGAGTGCCAACAAAACGGCTTTGATAGAGTACCGACGAAACAACTTGACAAAGCGGTAACGAAACAACTTGAGGTAAACCATACTGGAAATTGAGTCCGGATGTGATCCAAAATGATGAATGAGTCTGGAGAAGATTAAACCAATGATTAATTTGCGGATGCCATTAGAAAACAAACAATTGATGTTGCCGCCGTCTGCTATTGCAGATGGCAGCTTCGCAAGCAAATGGGTAATAAACAGCGGCTCAAATGGTTTATCAACAGAGGGATTGTTTTTACCATAATAGAATTTGATAATGAAATTGTATTTATCAGAATAATTGAGAATGAAATGTATTTATCAGAATAATTAATATGTACAATGTGAGGCGTATTTATAATGAGAATCAAATCAGAAACTAAGTGCTCAATTGGTTGAGTTTTCTACTGGTTCAAAAGGTTTACGAACGTCTATTTTGATTTTTTAGAGTTGTTTGGTTGGCCTTTTAAGAATGTTTATTTTTAATTGAGTATAGACTAGTCGATTTTAAACCCCTACTAGACAAAAGCTCATGGGGAGGTACTTCTCCAAATAGATATTTAAAAAAAAATATCTACCCAACCAAATAATTATATATATATATATTTTAAAAACTCTCTATTTTTAATAGATCTATTACAAGTAGATCTTTTACCAATAGAGATTTTTCAAAAGCTCAACCAAACAAGCTCTAATTATTTTACGGTAACGGAAATATACCATATAGAAAATATACCAAATATCAAATTATATCATATTTGATAGGAAAAGTATCATTTTACGCCCTGACTTTTACCATATTATTAAGACGAGGACAGAGTTTCGCTATTTTGGCTAGTTTTTCCCATTAAATGAAAAGAATGTTAAATCTCATCCTTTTGTCCATTTTTCCATCCAAAAAGGGTTGACATTGGTCAAATGACCTTATTATCCTTAAAAATAATTAGAAAATGACCATTTAGCCTTTCAGATAATATGTGATTACAATTTTATCCTCTAAAAAATTCAATAAATAAATGAAAAAATTAAAATGACAAACAAAATTAAAATAACACAAATAAAAGATGGATCTCTACCGTCCATCTCAAAGTTGGACGGTGGAAATATCTTTATTTTTAATTTTTTTATTAAAATTTTAAAAAAGAAACTAAAAATAACAATAAAATTTAACAAAGTAATCTGGTATCTTCTCCACCACACCAGACGAGTATCATCTTCTCCACCATACCATCGCCATCTCCATTCTCCAACATCCAACCCCTAACCTAATCCACAAGAACCTCTCTCCTTCTCTCTCACAAATCCCTCTATCTCCCTTTGTAATCTCTCTCTTTGAGTCACCCATTCATAGTCGACCAACATTCGCCGCCGCGAGTCACTTATCACCACCGACCTAGAAAGCTTCGCCTGCCACATATCACCAAACCACATATCATCTTGCTGCATCGATTCGCCACAATCCACCGTGATTCAAGCCGTGATCGACTACTCATCGCCGATCTAATAATGACGGCGATCCCACGAACCATGATTCACGCCGACTAATGGTGTTTTATTTTTTGGTGTTTGTGTTCTTACTTTGGGTTTCTAATGGTTTTTGTGTTCGTGGTTTGTAACAACCAGAATACTTCATGGATTATCTGGGTTTGAATGGGTTTGTTTGATTTTTTAACTGAAACTGATTTTCCAAAATTGAATAGAAATTTTAGAATTAATTGATCCTTTTAAAAAAAATTGTTTAATTATTGCTTTTACAATATCTCTCATGTGTTTGGTTGGTAATGTTGTTGATCTGGTGGTGGTGGTGGTGGTGATATGTTGTTGATGATGGTGGTGGTAATGTTGAAGTTTGGATGGGTTTGGATGAATGATGGTGGCGGTGATGTTGCATGGTTTAGCTGAATATACGGTGGTGGGTTTCGAATTTCAATATGGTGGCGGTGGTGGTTTTGTTGATGAAGATGGGTTTGGTTGAATATGGTGGTGGTGGTAGTTTTGATGATGAAGATGGGTTTGGATGAATGGGTTTTGCTTTTACAATATTGCCCATCTCATTTTAACGGGCAACGTTATTTTGGATGAAAAATGTAGCAAAATGGGGAAATTATACGTTCTTTTCATTTCAGTGGGAAGACTAGTCAATATGACGAAACTTTGTCAAACTTTGTCATTATTTTAATAATATGGTAAAAGTTAGGGGGCAAAATGATACTTTCTCTATTTGATATGGTAACATTGATGATGAAGTAAATTAGCTTAAAAGTATATTAACAAAGAATTCAGATTAATAACATATAATTTTTATTAAAAATCGGCGTGAAGAGTATTTTTTAGGGTGGCAATATACCCACCTTTTTAATAATTGTTTTTTTAATTAAAAAAAACACTTACATAAGACAAAAAAATGTACTTTTACATCTAAAAAATTTGGAGTGTCAATGATCCAATGATTTAGATTGAATTGGAATTGAAGATATGATTGGATCTTAATTTCTAAAATCCGTTGAATCAGATCGGATCTTGGATTTTCATATAAATGTCCATCAATCCGCCGAATCCGTTAAAATATAAGACCTAATTTATATTGTGTTAATTTATTTTGTCCTACATAGATGAACATTGAGAGAATTTTAGTTTTATTGTATTTTGATTTGATAAATGATTATATTTTTATTTTGAAGATTTTATTTATGTTTGTGTTTGAAATTTATGTTTAATGTTTAAAATACGTTAGACTTTTTTTAACTTTAAAATGTACAATTATTTATTGTTCTTACATTATTTATTTTTTGTTAATATTATATGAAGTATTGTATTAATTAATAATTATATATTGTCAAAAAAAAATTGATTTTGTTCATTTAAGGAGTGTTTTAACTTTTATATATTAAGAATTGCTTTATATAAATTCAATCTATTGAATCAGATCTTGGATCATGACAAATCAATGATTCAATCTGCCGTATAAAGTTTTTCATGCGATCTCAAGGATTATTACATGTGATAATCTATAGAACATCAATTTAAAGGTCTGGTACTGACAAGAGAATTATTATTATATATATAATAAGTAGTAGCAGTTGTAATAATGATAATAATAATAATAATAATAATAATAATAATAATAATTTGTTACCCAACTATGGAAATTAGGGTTTTAAAATTATGAATACTAGATCTTGCCAAATTTCACAGGACCGTTGAAACGATACAAATTCTTTCAAAAAAAAGGATTGATGGATTTAACTTTGTCAAGTCGGGTTGTTAATTGATCAACTCATATATACTCGTAATATGATGTATCATTTTCGGGTTCACTTTTAAAAAGTTGATTCGTTATAAATCCATAATAGTAATTCTCATAACTTTTAAAAAATTGTGAAATTGGTAATTCGTTATAAATCCGGAATAATGATTCTCCTCACTTTTTAAAAACCGTTAAATCGGTAATTCGTTATAAACCCGAAATATTTATTCTCCTCACTTTTAAAAAATCGTTAATTCATTATGAATCCATAATAACGATTCACCTCGGTCTTGGAGTTCATGCGAAATAAGTTTGTGATATGTGATGAAGTTTACTCGTCTAAGATCAAAATAAGAATCTACAAAACAAATTTAAATTAGAAAAAAATTCCATACTTCAATGGTTAATAGGTATATGATTTTCTAATTTAAAAGATTAATATAGAGCATCAAGATCCTCCATTATTCACAAGAGCTCTCCATGTTAATGATTTCATTATGAATAATTTGACAAGTATTTTCTTGGCTAGTGACTGGAGTTAAATAACTTGGCATTCCTCATTTCAATATTTGATTTATTTGTATCATTATTTTTTTTAACTCTCAATTTCCATTTCACAGTCTTACAATTAATAAACAGGAAGATGGTTTGTGTTGACTATAATAATATTTTCTCATAAGACAAACTGATTTGTAACTTGTAATGTGGGAATCTTTTATATCAAAAGAGCCAATGATGCAAAGGAGATTGATTCCAAACTCTTTACTGTCTTGACTGTTACTGATTATAATGCAATACCTGCCTCATGTTTTTTTTTTCCTTTTTCAGCAACTGGTTTTCTATGGTTCAGTCAAATCTAACATGCATAAGTAATACAATTATGCAAGCTTGTATATTTAAAAAAAAAAAAAAACTATAAAGCATTGACTAGTGAGTGACTTGTAAAATTTTAAAACATTAATGCTAAACATGCAATCCAAAAATTTAGTTCAAATTTCAACCCAAATGTAGCAATTGGTTTTTTCATTAAGTACATCATCTCATGTTGTGTGTGGTGATGACAATTCACTTACCACATCATTTAGGTTGAAATTTAAGTTAATTATTTGGGTTCTATAACATTACTCATTTTAAAATTCGAACGAGATTTGTGAGCCAAATTATTATACAAAATACAAAATAAGATGCATTCAACATCTTTTAATAATTAAGGTAGTAATATTAATAAATTCAGTTCACCATTGCCCATTGATCAGTCTTTTTTTTTTCTCAAGATCGTTTTGGAATTTTAAGATTACAATACGATTTATGTGTCATTGATTTTATAGAAGCGTACACATCTAATATCTTATAATTGAGGAACAATATTAATAAAGTGATGTTAAACCTTGACAATTGAAAATGCTTCGATCTAACAACAGTAAACATTGCCGATCTCTACAATGGTGATGTTTAGATGTACTTCTTTTTATCTTCTTAGATGTTAAAATTCAGTCATTGAATATATCTAAACAGTAAAAACTAATTATAAATTAAATTCTTTCGATTGAATACATGAATGCATCAGGACTCTTTTTTAAAAAATTATTTTTAATTTTATAATATAAGATAAACAGGATCAAGAAAAGGAAAATAAAAATTGAAAAGGAAAACAAAGATTCTGAATACTGAAAAATTATTTTACTTGTTTGACTATTGAAGAATTTTTTATGAGTTTGTGAGACAGAATATAATTAATTAAGAAACGAGAATATCTCTATTCTCTACCCGGCTTTTAAAACCTCAGCTACTTCCAAATATGAACTTACCATATTTCATACAAACTCTTCTCCCTCTATCTCTATATAGCTTTATCTTTTCGCTACTTTCTCTCTAAAAACTTGCTCAATCTTTTCTTTTTATTTTTTAGAGTTTGATTTTGGAAAAATCTCCCAAATCTCAAACTCAATTTCCTTGTTCCCCACTCACCGACCTCTCAAGAATATCGAGTTCTTGCAATCTTGTAACATCTATCAAACACAGTCTCTCTTCCTAACAAAAAAAAAAAAAAAAAAAAAACCACCTCAATTTTCGTCTCTCAGACCCCGAATTTCTTTCTCTAACATGGAGGGAATTTCTTTTTCTGGTCATATGGAAGAAGACTCTTTTCCATGGTGGTTTCGTCCTCCTTCTTCTGTAGAAACCATTAATCAAAGAAACATTGCGGTGGAAAATCACAACAACAACATGACTTCTTCATATGTCCAGGGAATTCAGTCCTCGCAACCACAAGTCATCCTCATAAACCCCAACCAGCAGCCCCAAAACCAACTTCCTCAAAACCCCACCTCGCCGCAAGTCATCCTCCTGACCCCCACGGGCCCCACCCAGCAGCAGCAGCAGCCACCGCCGCCGCCACAAAACAACCTTGATCAAAACCTCACCTCGCCACAAGACATCTTCCAGACCCCCACCACGCAGCCACGAAACCAGCTGATTGATTTTCGTTACAATCACGTGAATCCTCCACGAGGCTGTGGTATCAACGGGTCCCTTACCGAATACGCGGCCGTGGAATATAGGAACATGTATGCGGACTCCAACCCTGCTGCTGCTTTCGATAATGTCTTTGATGTCCAAAGTCTTGAAACAGGCTTGGGTCGACTCAATCTGTCCGCCACTCCTCGTCCGTCTGGTCAGTTTCTCGGTACCAACTGGGATATGTGGTACAACGATGGCGTTTCACTTCCATCTTATTATGATTACAACGGCGGCTCTCAATACAACATGCCTTATTTTACAATGGAAAACCAAGTGGATAATGGCTTGCAAACCAGTTTGGAGAGGTCTAGAATTTCACCATTCATGGTAAACGACGGCTTGGAAGATCGCCGTCTCCGCCCTTCTAGTCATTCCTGTTCCAGCAATGGCTTCTTGAGTAGTCTTGACTTGAGGTCTCAAAGAAACGGTGTAAGATCCGTCAATGGCGACTTGGGGTCTCAAAGACGTGGTGGAAGATCAATCAATGGCTTCTTGGGGTCTCAAAGAAGTGGTAGAAGATCCGTCAATGGTGACTTGGGATCTCAAAGAAGTAGTACTGGTGGAAGATCCTTCAATGGCGACTTGGGGTCTGGTGGAGGATTCTCGTTTAATATTTTAAGTAATCCAAGATCACAACAACATCGAGCTTATTCGTTGGAAGAAGTGCGAGGGCTGGTGTGTAGGATGGCGAAAGATCCACAGGCACGCTGTTTCTTGGAGGAGAAGATTGTTGAGAGAAACCAGGCTTTCACTGATCTCATCTTTTCGGAGGTGATGAAAAGTCATGACTTGCTTGATCTTATAGTGGACCACAATGCTCATCATCTTATGCAAAAGCTTGTTGTGGTGTTGAATGAAGATCAAATGAACAAATTCATTCTTTCAATCACCAATTTTGATCGAAGGTTCTTAGGGATATGCGATCATGTTTACGGGTATGTTTTGGTTATAAAATCCTTTCTTATAATTTAGGGTTTTCCGAATTTTCGAGTTTGATAATTCTATGCAGTCAGATTCAACCGTAATCATATTTTTATTTGTCTTGCAGAACTTATGTTATGCAGAAATTACTAGAAGGATCCTTAACTCCAATGCATAAATCCTTACTCGTATCTACTTTGAAGAATATTGCTAGCATCTTGAGCAAGACTCAACATGGTCACCATGTAATTATGCAGTGCTTGAGAAGATTTTCGAACGATTTTACAAAGGTATTGATACTTTGTGCATCTGTTGCCTATATATGTTTGATTTCCACTGATTACACTGTGATGCTTCCTATAGTTGTATATAAATCTTCCTATATTTTGTATAGCATTCATTTAGATAGGAAATCCAAGGTGCAATGTGACATTTTGCAAAAGAATTGTATAATAATTGGTATGTTTTTGAATGGTAAGTTTTTAGTGGGCCTTGATCTTCCTTAAAAAGGAAAAGATTGTGTATTATATATATATATATATATATATATATATATATATATGTGTGTGTGTGTGTATAAATGATACAAAATGGAATGTTTTATTGGTTTTTCTCATGTTTTTTTTACTGAATTTTGGCTCTCATGATGTATTGCAGGATCTCGTGGAAGAAATAGTAGTGAACAGTGTTGGTTTAGCTACAAACAAGAGTGGATGTTGTGTATTGCAGCATTGCATTGAACATGTTAGGGAGGGAGAACAGAAGGGACGCCTCATAGCTGAGATAGTAAATAATGCTGTTATTCTTTCTGGAGACGCTTATGGGTACGTTGATAACTATTTCTACTTTGATATGGATCTTGAACTTTACACATTCCAGCCATGTTTCAAAACCTATCATATAAAGAGAGAGATTCAATTCTAAGATAATTGATAAAAGTGATCTCGAGTTGAGAGTCTTGGGAATCTTTAGACATTACATGGATGGAAACACCATTTACATATGTTAGTCCAAGTGCATTCAAGAATGGAGCATTTTGTGGATTACAGTCGAATAGTATTTGACCTAGAACAATACGATCATTGTCCATGCTTAAGTGACTTGAGTCCCTTCTCATCTCATCTCTACCGATCAAATCTTAACCACCCAATCAATTATAATGTAAATCTCTTCTTAAAAGTTGAGATATGAAGAGAATCCAAAAATTCTAATTCTAGACTGAAGTTATAGTTTTCTTCCTCTTGCGAATTTAGATCATATATCATTTTCTTAACATAAAATTACCTTCTTTTTTTCTTTCTTTCTTTGTTTCAGGAACTATGTTATCCAGAATATACTGGATACCGTACCTCAAGTTGTCAATGATGTAATTGCACAGCTTGCAGGGAGTTTTATAGCCCTTTCCACTAGCCGATTTGGCAGCAATGTTGTGGAGAAATGTATGAAAAATGCAGATGAGGAGCAATCCACTGCCATTATGCTCGAGATTCTGAGTCATCACGATGTTATGGAGATTGCTAAGAACAACTATGGTAACTATGTCATTCAGGCAATCTGGAGAAATTCTCTGGTTAGATCATCATCCCTATCTTGCATCTATTTTTCATTAGCTTGGTATATGTCAATACATCATTAGCCTGGCGAGTAGTACTTGTTAATAGCATAGCATCCCTATATAGAATATGGATTCAGCTACTGACCATGACCTGTACAGTTGCAAGGGTAGTTATGAGAGGGAGTCGTTTTCGTTTTCGTTTTCGCTTTCGTTTTCGTTTATATTTTAATTTTTAAATCTTTGATTTTCTAGACTATCGGATTAAAATCCAATGACTAACAAACTAACTCCATAAATATATAAAACCTGTATAGTAGCTGAACCCCATAAAATATATGACACAAAATACGTGTATATGTCTGTGAAATTCCATTGTAGGTAAAGAATATGAACAAGTGAGAGGCATACTTTCAGGCCTCCTTTGTTGAAAAACTAAGATCAATGTCGAAATAATGGCAACTTCATATATATTAAACTGATCTAAATTTGGGTTTTTTAATTCGATCAACCTTGATACAAGTTGAGTAATTCTCTTTCTTTCTTTTTTTTTTTTTTTTTTTTGTCTGGCAAATCAGGGACGACCTTTAATTCGAAATACTCTTCACCGCTTGATTCAATCGAATTACTTTTATCTCAGAAGTCATATGTATGGAAGAAGGGTGGTGGAAACAGTCACAGGGAACAAAATAGTTAGATGACTGTAAAAGGCATGTAATAAAATTCGAATCGTCGGCTTCTTCTAGCTAGCTAGGTGCCGATGGTTCCTTATTGTTGTTTTGCTATGGACGACGAATTGTTATGTTATGTGTGTTGGTCTTTTAGGGTTTGTGGATGTTTTAAGGTTTCCGGTTTCAATGTTTTGTTGTTCCATGAGCTTGTTTAGAGTTAGGTGGCTGCAGAAAAATGTTGTTCTGCAATGGCATGTTTATTGATTATTGTCTATTAGGAAACTGTTGAATGTTGTTGAAAGGTTTTGCCCATGAACGATTTGTCCTGTGATCTTACCATGTTATATTGAAGTTTCGGATATTCTTTTTAAAATATGAAGTTGCCTACCCATTATGTTGATTACTAGTTTTTTGTATGCTGAAATTTTCTTTTGAGTGGTATACAACACTATACTTTCACAGTTTCTTTTTGGTGGGTTTAAGTCTCTCACTGTGTACTATAGTATAAATGTATGGTAGAGGATTTTCAGCCCAATTATGTGTAATTATCAACATTTATGAGTAGATTTTTTTCGATGTTGTGTGTATAAATTTCCTAATTATATAAATTATATTTGAATTGTGTATGATTAGTTTGATCCCGGCATGTCTAGATAAACTCTATTTCAGAAAATAAAAATGACAATTTTACTAAGGGTCACTATATTTTTGCCATAAAAAAACAATACTTCATCACTTCTCATGACGCGCATTTTTACCAATTTTCAACTTTCTATTATAAAAAATGAAAAAAAGGAAAATTCCAAAAATAACCCCGTTTCTTTCTGCTCTATTAATGCAATATTTTAAAAACTATCAAGGTGAAATATTGAAAGTTGCACCTCTACATATAGAATAAATTCATACCAATTTTATAAGATTCCCCGTAGTGTTTGGGACCATTAACAACTTCAAACAACAATGACATTGAAGATAGAACAAAATGAACAATTGTAAACAATTGCAAACGTACAGTTGGGTAATTTATATGTGAATTTATTGAATGCATTAAGATTTATCAAAAATTAATATGCACTGAATTTGATTATTTGTTTTTTGAATGGGTCCACCATATTAATTAGTTAAGCGGTGAAATATTGATGAGGAAGTAATTTGGTTTATAAGTAAATTTACTTTAAAGTATATAATATATTTTGAGAAATGCTACTGATAATGCTATTAACAATATAATTATTTGTTTACACTCCATTTTATTTTTATTTTTTATTAATAACAGTTTTAACCTAAACTAAAATTACTAAACAGGATAAAGAAAGTTCTAAACACACTCCAAACAATATTTTTTTCAAACAAGTTTTTTTTTTCATGTTTTACCAACTCTAAAATATTTTCTTCTTTTTTTCAAAATAATTATTTTCTCACACCATCAAACCCTTCGTCATTATCATCACCGGTTTCTTTTTAAATATTAAAAAAAAAAATCTTGAAACCAGTTCAACCAAAATTGAAATCAGTTTTTTTTTATCAAAAACTTATTGGCACTATTTGAGGGGTTGTTATGTAAATATCACCACTTTACTAATGTATGTTTAAATATCGTCACTTTACTAATGTATGTTTAAAAATCACCATTTAACGTGTTCAGACGAAAATACCCCGAAATATTAAAACAGTGAGGAATTTATCGTTTTCTAAGTCAGAGAAAAGCAACAGTCAAACCGACGGGAAACTAATCGACGGTGAAATGATCGGAACGAAATTACACAAGAACAACTGCAATTGAGAAAGGTAAGATTAGTTTTTTTTCATCGTTTTTGTTGTTGCTAACTTGCATTACATGTTATAATTGAGTTTTGTTGATAGAAAGTGTAGAAACCGGTTAAAATAGAGATCTGAGAATAGTTGTAGTTTAGGTTAGGGTTTATAATTTAGTTGAATATCAGTTGAGGAAGAAGAAATCTGGGTTATCGAGACTTTTTGCAAGAGAATCGAGCTTATTTGTTGTTGAGTCGAGCTTTTATTTTCGTGAAAATTAGGTTTTAGTAAGACGAGCTTATTTTGTAATGTTTCGAGCTTTTTTTAAAATTGAATGTAGCTTTTTTCAATATGGTCGAGCTTTTTTTTCATTGGATCGAGCTTTTTCATCATGACATCGAGCTTTTTTAAAATAAGATCGAGTTTTTCTTACATAGGATCGAACTTATTTGTTATGGGATCGAGCATTTTGTTCATGGGATCGAGCATTTTGTTCATAGGATCGAGCTTTTTTCTAAAGGGTCGAGTTTTTTTGTACACGAGTCGAGCTTTATTTTCGTGAAAATTAGGTTTTGGTGGGTCGAGCTTTTTTTATAAGGGTTCGAGCGTTTTTTGAATAGGATCGAGCCTTTTTGAAAGGGATCAAGTGTTTTTTACATTGGATCGAGTTTTTTCATCATGGGATCGAGTTTTTTTACATAGGATCGAACTATTTTGTTATGGGATTGAGCATTTTTTCATAGGATCGAGTTTTTTTTAAAATGGTCGAGCTTTTTTGTCCTTGAATCGAGCTTATTTCTTATAGGACCAAGCTTTTTTATAATTGGACAGAGCTTTTGTGTTATGGGAACGAGCATTTTTGTCATAGGATCAAGCTTTTTATGGTCGAGCTTTTTTTTCTTGGGATCGAGCATATTTTTTTTAGGACCGAGCTATTTTTACATTAGATCGAGACTTTTAATTTTGGTTACGAAATTTGTTCTGTTTAATGATTTTGTATTTCTGTTACATTGCAGATGAGAAATAGGTTGAGGGATTTGCTTAAAACTCCAGAAGGAGACTGGTACGAGGGAAAATTGACTCGACACAGCCATTTTGATGTCCTTGGCCATATAGACGATGCGCTGAACCGGGTCCCTGCAGAATTTGCAGATGAAGATCGGCGTCGGTTCATGGCGTCATATTTCGGACATTTCCTCACGATGCATCGGGAGATGAAGTTTTCTGATGGTATTATCCATCGGTTGCTTTTGAGGGAGCTGCATCATAACGGCCCAACAGATGAGATGCAGTTCATGTTAGGGAACCAGTCGGTGAGGTTTTCGAAGGTGGAATTTTACCTGATCACCGGATTACGGTTTGGAGTTGTACAAGACATGACCAAGTATGCAGCAGTGGAGGATGGCATACATCAGCGATAGTTTCCTAGAGCAGATGGGGTCTCGCTGGAGGAGATTAGGGGTGTTATCACCGTCGCAGAGTTCGAAAAGGTGTACGATGTTGTCAAGCTCTGCCTCATATATATGCTAAACTGGATACTGATGGGGGTGGATCCAAGATTCAAGATTCCAGTTTGACAGTTTCGACTGGTTGAGGATCTCGATGCGTTCGACGCGTTCCAGTGAGGTGTCCACGTGTACAGGCATTCTATTTACTCATTCAAGCATGCGTTTGACGGGAGAAGAGACGGGTTCGAG
This sequence comes from Dipteronia dyeriana, assembly GCA_032871835.1. Lineage (NCBI taxonomy): Eukaryota > Viridiplantae > Streptophyta > Magnoliopsida > Sapindales > Sapindaceae > Dipteronia > Dipteronia dyeriana. The sequence goes on along the minus strand of CM065295.1, from coordinate 89,953,809 downwards.
CGACGCCAGCAAGAAAAAGGTGCTGACGTACACACGGTGGAGACCTACAACATATACGGTCTATCTCATGCCCTATTGGTAAGAACTTCGAATTACAAGTTATACTTTATTGGTGTTGTCCTCAATGTTATGGTTAGTTATCGTACTTATCTTTGATACAGGTATTTTCTTTCGAGGTGATCCTTGATTTGGCCAAAGAGTTCGGTGCCCGGAGGGTTACAGATCTGACTCCCCGTATTTTGAAGTGGGAGTTGACCAAACAACCTAGAGGGAAGAAGCTGACAAATATTTCCAAAGCCAGGATATGTATTTAATTTGTTAATGTTTTTATTAGTTAGTATTTGTACAATTATATTGTTCTAACTAATATTTCAGATGTTTGCGAGGAAGGAACTGGTGTCCACACTAGCTGAGAGACAGGCATCGTACTATGCCGGACTAAACGAGGGGGGAACCTGTATGTAGAAGAGGACAGGGATGATATGCCGCCTTCGATCCCTGATCAGACTACCTTTGGCGGGAACAGTGGTACATAGGGTGGAAGTTTAACAGACAAAACCAGTGACAGTGAGGGATCTGAGCCCGCTGCTGGGGGTTTAAGGCCCAGGGACAGTGAGGGATATGAGACAGACCCTCAACGAGAAAGGCATAAGCATAGGCGGGTTCGGTTTGCCACCCCCGGACATGTTACATCTACAGGGGATTCCCGTGGGGACGTTGGACGTGATGGAGAGGTAAGTTGAAAACAAAGTTTAGTGTTTTTTATTAACACGTGTTGATAGCTTTGTACTAACAATGTAGACATGATTTCAAGCTTCGTTGGCAGATCTGTTGAACGATGTGCGTGAAGCCCTCCGGAAGAGTGAGGATGATCAACAGCTTAAACACTTGGAGTTGGTGGATATGATTCGGAAGAGTGATGAGGATCGTCAGCAACAACACCGAGTGTTACTGGATATGATCCGGGGGCTTCAGGGGTCGACCATACGTACACACGGGGATGACCCTCACCTCCTGATCCAGACTTTAGTCCAGAAGATTGGACTGATAGGTATACGAGGGGGGGGACATACATGATAGGTGAACATAGTCATGACCCGCCTACCGGGGGGTAGGTCCGGGGAGGCAACCTCAGTCGTATACCAGGGATAGTAGGCTTGTTACAAGTACAGCGGTAGGGTCGGACCTCCCAGTTGTCCTATCTAAGTCCACCCAGGCTCAGCCCCCCCAACTCCCAGCATATCGATTCAGCCACAACGGTCCCCTCCCCTACCCAGCACGTCGACGTCGGCGTCGGCGTTGGCTCAGCGGTCCCCTCCCCCACATGGAAGTCTGTGGCGTCGGTGCGGTCCCCTCCCCCACCTAGGACGTCGGAGGCATCGGCCCCCTGTTTTCCCCTACCTAGCATGTCGACCCAGGCGTAGCGGTCCCCTCTCCTGAATAGCATGAAGACCCAGGGTCTGTGGTCCCCTCCACCGCCCATCACATCGATTCAGCCTCAGTGGCCCCCTGCACCGCCCAGCACATCGACCGAGCTACACAGTTCATCGGAGGCTGGACTACCACACAGGAAGCATTTAGTTAAGTGCGGATGGCAGTTGATGAGCCCTTACACAGATCCATACCGGTCAAAGAGGTTGAGGACATGGCCTGAGTCCGTGGAACACATTTTTGACCCCCACGGACTTGTGGACGCTAACCAGCTTGCGGCAGACAAAGTCTTCAAGAGGAACATCAACGGGGAACTGTGAGTCCAACTTCTTCTAATAAAAATGGTTGTATATTTAATGTTTATTCAAATTTACCTAAAGCTAATTCAATCATTAAGCAGACATGATGTGGACGTGCTGGCATTAGTGGACGCTAGATCGTTCATCCTTATACAGTCCAACTTCATGGACTTGGAGGACACGGTACGTACTTACGTGATTTTCATATTAATGTTTGTGTAAGTAATGTTGTATTGTTAACAATTCATTAGTTATATTGTCTGTCAGCATATGGATGCATACCTCCATATTCTTCGTAAGCGTCAGCGATGATTCCCCACTGTGTACAACCAGAGGATTAACGTATTGGATACACAATTTTATGTAAGTAGTTATAAATTTTTGGAATCGAATCGCATTTTATGGTTTTGTATTATTAATACGATATTGTCAATGATTGTATGTACAGCCACTTATGTTGTTACAGTGGGAGAGGATGATGCCTCGTGATTCGCACGGGGCTGTGACCAAGACAAGGTGGAATGTGTTACAGTCCCGATAGTTGGAAGAGGACCTTCAGACGGTCCGTGGAGCAACCACGAGTGGAAACCGCCCATGACACGAGGTTGACCTGGTAAGTGTTAGACGATGGAAATGATTTAAAATATAAATTGTTCGTATATCCTGACCTAACACCGTATGCATACTATTACAGGTCCTGATTTCGTGCAACGTTGGGGGCCAACATTGACTGGTGGTGACTGTAGACCTTATTCTAGGGAAAATTGAGATATTTGACCCCTGGAGACAGGAAGTCCCTCATTATATCAGGAAGCAGGAGGTACGGCCATTACGGTGGTTTTTACCGTTCATGTTGAATGACGCGGGGTTCCATAATGCACGACGAGGTGGTCGTCGACCGTTCCCCAAGGAAAATAAGCCCTTCTCGGTCAGCGTGGTGCCTACTTCTACAGTCCCCTAACAAAAAAATCTTAAGACATTATATTTTATTCATGTGCTTAGATATTATTTAAGAGCAATTTGTAACGGTTTTTAATGTGTCCAATTACAGAGGTAACTGTGGTCCCCATACTTTGAGACTTATCGAGTACTTACCGGTGGGTCGAAGCCCTTTTGATTTGTCAGAGGATGACATGGGGATCATTTGGAAGAAAATGGCTGAGAAGATTTTTTGTAACTCCAGACCCACCTAGTGATTGGTTGTATATTACCATTTTTTATGTACAAAGACATGTAATTCATTCATGAATATTAATTCATTCATAATTCATTCATGAATATTAATTCATTCATTATTCATTCATTAATATTAATTCATTCATTAATAAGTAATTATTGCAATTCCAAATTATTACAATCTGATACAATTCCAAATGTTTACAATGTGATCAAAACTTTGTCATTCATTCCCTATTAGAGTCAATGTTAGGGCACGTCTATTTGTTGTGTCCAAATGAATGGCAGATGCTACACTTGCGGCGGTATTCATCGGGAACACCTCTGCTTGGACCTTCATTAATCATAGGTGGATTAGAACATCTCCTGGATTAGAACATCTCCTGGATTAGAACACCTCACGGGACCACTTATGTGGACCGGCACCAATTACATAATCATATGCATTCTTGTGCAAGTTTCTTAACTCTTCCATTTACCGGTTATATTCAAACTCGGTGTATGCACGGGCTGCTTTGTCCATTATTGCGGCAACATACTTCCTATGAAATCGCTTCTTAATATTTTTAGCAAAGTGCCAGCAACATATGTTATGGGTGGCATAAGGAAACACTTTAGAAATCCCTGCTTCAGTGCTTGCATGCCTATCGAAAATGAAAACTAGCTCATCAATATGACCTAGGGCACCCTTCAAGCAATCCAAAAACCATTCCCATGAAAGGTTGTTTTCTGAGTCGCCATACCCAAAAGCAATTGGATACACATGTTCGTTCCCATCTTGTGTTGTTGGAACAAACATTGTACCCCGGAATCGTCCCTTCAAATGGGTACCATCAACGACAATTACTGGACGCATACACGTCCAGAATCCTCTAAGTGAGGCACCAATCGACATGAAAAAATACAGAAATTTACCATCTTCGTCGCACTGTAAGTCAGTGATTGTGCCGGGATTTTGTTGTTCCAAAACGTAACCAAATGATGGAAGCAGTTGGAAGGTTTCCTCATATGTTCCATATGTCAGTGACAACGCATAATCGAGGGCGGCGTGTGCCTTACTGTACATGATTTGGATTCCATACATTGATTTCATGTCGGCGATTATGTCCTTCAGACGCATTAGTCGACCATCTTGTTGTTGAAGTCTATGTGCAATAACTTCTCCAATTATGACTGAACTAGCTTATCGGTGGCGGCAGTGAATTTTCTCTAACGGACAAGTGTGTTCGTTGACAAAACTTCTTACTTGAAAGTATGTGCCTTCATCTCTCCTCACCGCTCTTAACTTCCAAGTACAATTTTCCATCAAACAAACTAGATGTAATGTTGTCTTATTGAATCTTTTCACCTTCCACTCGAAGTTCTAGCGCATTGCAAAATGGCCTACTAGTCTCTTCAAATCCTTTTTCGTTGGAAAAAATTACCCTTTATATATCATGCTTGTAGGTTCATCTTCAACCAAGTTCCTGCTTCCACCCATACCAAACGAGTATGATTCTGCTCCAGGAATAGCCCATGTTGTGGCATTATCAGAATCATCTGGAGTTACATTAGCCTGGACCTCGAAGGTCCCAACTATATATGGTGCACTGGAACTAAATCTGTGTACATGTCTTACACGTCTTTCCGTTTGGATAGATTCTTCATCATCCTTATTGTCCTCTACATTTTGTACAGAATTGAAATTGCCCTCATTATCCACCTCATGAATCACCCCAACATTCGGTGATGTATTATGCTCATTGTTGATGTTATTGTAGATCTCATTGTATTGGTGGTTGGGGCCTACCATTCATCTCAATTTGACAACCAAATACACCGTCGAATTGAGGTCCCAGTATATTATCATGGGCGGCTACTTCAGGTGGAACAACACATATGTTTTTTCCAGACCATCAATCCCACTTCTTTCTGTGAACAACTGGTTGCTTCCGTCTGACGATCAAAATTGTTGGGTATTATCACGATGAGGGATATCTTCACCAATGACATCTCCTGATGGCCTCTCGATTAGACTAACACATACTCGAGGGATCACTCTATCTTCCCCTAGCATAAACTGAACATCATCATTGTTTCTTATAAATGTATGACATGTAGTCTCATGAACAATTGATATAGACCGTATATCAGCATTGTATTTGTTCTTATCAAACTTCACAATGGTTTGCACGATCGACACCAGTTCGTTGTAACTCAAATTCTTTGACACATACAAACATTGGTTATCGGAACCTAAATACCTCTGATTTCAGTCGGATAATTGCTCTTACCGAGTTGATCGAGCATTTATTTTTTGGATCGAGCGTTTTTTCAAATGTTTCGGGCTTTTTTAAAATGCTTTCCAGCTTTTATGCCCAACTGATGCAGGGACTCAGAGGCCCAATCCGGCTCAGAGGTCCATCAGGCTCAAAGGCAGCGCACTGCATGGCCGGGCATGGCCCACTGCTTTATCAGGCCTGCAGACCTGCACCCCTAACCCATCCTGAGGCCCGTTCCCAGGCATCGCTCAGAGGTTGTTCATACCAAGGTTTGAACCCTTGATATGCTTTAATAGCCTTCCTCTATCATCCATTGAGCTGCAACCAAGGGTTCAAACCTTGGTATGAACAACCTCTGAGCGATGCCTGGGAACGGGCCTCAGGATGGGTTGGGGGTGCAGGTCTGCAGGCCTGATAAAGCAGTGGGCCATGCCCAGGCGATGCCCGGCCATGCAGTGCGCTGTCTCTGAGCCTGATGGGCCTCTGAGCCGGATTGGGCCTCTGAGTCCCTGCATCACCAACATTTTAAACTTGTTTGCACCACTTCAAATCAACTCGGCTAAATATATATACAAAAAAAAAATGCATACATGTTCATTCATTATTTTTTAAAAGTTTACAACTTCCAGACATAAACAAAAAAAATTGAGACAACATGTTCATAAATGTTCATACATTGTTATACCACACAAATATAAGAAAAAATGGAAATGAAGATCAGAAATATTAATTCACCTTCTTGTGCAATATCTGGAATGGAGCTCGTTTTTTGAAAAGATACCCAGAGTAGTTGATCGATTTTCAGACAATTTTCAGACAATTTTTTGGACGAGAGAGGCTTTTAAAGAATAAAGATTCGATTATTTAAGGGCAATTTCGGTAGTTCACCATAATAGGTGACTTTTAAACTTAAGTTATTATAACGGTGACATCACTGCAACTCGCCAAAAAAAATGACATTTTTCACCATTTTCACGTTTTTTTTCTCAAATATAACTCACATTCAATTATCACCATCACTAGAATAATATATATATATATATATATATAATTTGTTTTCTCTTTGCTTTCTTATTTTGGATTTTAAGTTGAGTAAAAAAAAATTATTGAGTAAAAATAATAATTTTAAATCTATTTTCACAGTTTGATCTCCAAAACAATTTTCTTATTGTTTTGATTTCCTCACTTTTATTCAATTTTATTTTCGATTTTATTTTCATTTGATTACTTTACATTTCTTTTTCATTTCTCGTTTTGAATTTTCTAGAGAAAGATAATCAAAATGGGTAATATTAAAATAAAATGGAATGTCTTTAGAATATATATATATATATATATATATATATGTGTGTGTGTGTGTGTGTGTGTGAAGAATCTAAATTTATTAGACCTACTGTAATCGTGCCAATATATTTTTTTAATATATATATATTATTAAATAAAAATTATAAAATTGAAAATATTTAAATTTATTTAAAAATAATATAAATTTATATTTTCAAAATATATTTGGATATTATTACTTTAATAATATATAAGCTAAAACATTTATTTTCTTTCATATACATATTTTAAAATTTTATTATTCAATTTCAAAATACTAGTAAATTAAAAATATTTGGGTGCAGATGTTACCGTCCAAAGAAATTATTTATACACCCATTTTTTATGGGAAAATAACACAAAATTACCTTATTTATTTGTATAATTATATTAAAACTGGTAAAAAAAATATAATAACATTAATTTACCCTTCATCTGTAAACTAACAGCTGACTAACCATTGACAACATTTAGTCACTAACCAATGAAGAGTAATTTAGTATTTTTTTTTTAGTGTTATTTAATAAATGAAAAAAAAAAAAAGGTGTCCAAAAACATATCGCTATATCAACCATAACAATTTATTAATTAAATGTAATATTAATAAAATAAAATAAAAATTGTTTCATTCTCTCCTTCAATTTTTAGAGACCAAATCGCAACCTAAACAAGCCAAATCTCAACCCGAAAATAATTATGCTTCTTTTATCTCCACCCTTATCTTCTTCTTCTCCACCCTTCATCTTCTTTACCATCACAATGTGATCCAAAAACACAAACAATAAAAATTATTTAAAAAAATTTAGAGAAAAAATATATATATTAGAGATTCTTTATGTAGATCTCCTCAATTTTTATAGGAGATATGAAACAAAAATCTTTATCAATGGAGAATAAGGATTTCCTCGATTTTTGGAGAAGATCTAGTATCAAAATCTCATTAATGGAGATAAGTCATCTCCGTTAATAGAGATTTAAGATTTCTTCTATCGGAGATCGAGTTCTCCTCCATCGGAGATTATTTTATTTTTAGCTTCATATGTTTTTTTTTTTCTGATTTTGTAATAATTTTATGATTTCTTTTTATTATTTGATTTTTATATCTCTTTTTAAAAAAAATCTGATTTCTTTTTCACAGTTATATAACTTTTTTTTATATGCATACTATTTTTACGATTTTTAATTAATTAATTAATTAACCCTTTTCCATGATTGACTAACAGTGGTCTACAAACGGATCAATGGGAGTTTAGTGTCATTATGATTTTTATTTACCGGTATAATTATTCATATAACAAAGATATGTGTAATTTGTCCATAAAAAAATTGGTGTACAGTGAATTTGTTTGGGTGACCATATCTGTACCTAAAATATTATTATATTTTCCTTTCAAAAAAAAAATATTATATTTATTTCAATCTCATGTTTCATCAAACAAAATACGGTATTAATTCAACCAAGTCTATGTTTCTCTAAACACAATGTAGTATTAATTTAATCAAATCCAATTCCATCTAATCTTAATCATATCTCAATCCAATCCGTACAATTCTGTAAAATAGTTTAATCAAATCTCGTACACTAAACGGGAACTTAGGGTTTTATGGATGTTTAAGGTTTCCAGCTTTGATGTTTTGTTGTTCGACTGTTTGAGCTAATTAGGAGTTGCAGAAAAAAGTTTCATCTGCAATTTTATTGTTTATTATTATTATTTTCTGTTAGGAAACTGTTTAACGTTGTTTAAAGGTTAACCATTGATGGAGAAACTGTTGTTGGTTGTTATATTAAAACATCGGATTGTTTGATGTGAATTTGCCTTCCCGTTATGTTGATTAATAGATTTGTCATTTGTGTGCGATGAAATTTTTATGAAATTTCATGTTTGTGGTGGAGGTTATTTTCCCTATGCAAAGACGGTTCAACTCTCATCATTAAGGACATGTTAGATTTTTTTATTTTTACATGATGTTATTAGTACACCCATTTACTTCTCACACCCACCTTCAAAATTTGAAAACCAATCTTTTACTTTCCACACTATTTAAATACCAAAATTAACCTTAAATACTAATAATCACTTTAATCATATCGTTTTTCTTTCTACACCCATTTTATTGGTTTTGATACTCAAAATACAAGTATACTTTTATATGAAGCAATAGAGTTGTAGAGAATTGGGTGTGAAAACCAATTTTTTAGATGCAGTGAGAAATGAAATGTCATCGGTATTGTACTATTGTAGTGGGTGTAGACAGTAGAGAATATAGAGATTTTTATTTTTAATATGATTTTATCTATTAACACTCTTTTTCTATCATAGAACATCAGAGAAATTGCACCTCATTTTAGGACCATATTATATGTTATGTTTCAATTCGATGTTTTTTTTTTCCAAACCTTTGAAGTGATTGAACCCATGTCTTTCCCTAGAAAGTTAAGGTCTTAACCACCAAGCAAGTTCAAAGGATCGCATTTCGATACTTCTAAAATCAAAACTATATGTAATGTAATATTATAGAGGAAAATTATTTTGGATTTATATGCCTTTTGAATTATCTGTTAAATAAAATTAGTTTTGTATTGCTTAAAAATCCTAATCAGATAAAATTGGGTCGGGTTACAATTTATATTTGTGTTGGATTAGAGACAGTTTCTATGGGGCGTAGGCCTCCCAAAAGGTAACGGAAGCGTGCAAATGTTTCCTCGGGCCGGACGGAGATTGGCCCTCGAGTGCAAAGGCAGAAGGGAGCTTGACTGCAAGACCCACCCGTCGAGCAGGGACAAAAGTCGACCTCAGTGATCCGACGGTGCCGAGTGGAAGGGATGTCTTGGGTATATTAAGATTCAGCCTCTGGTTCATATTTCGTCGACCAATCCTTCCTAATTCGCATCTTTGGTGAAAAAATTTCTTTTGTAATTCCTTACACCGATCAATCATAGAAGAAAATTTGTGATTCATTCCGATTAAGCTTCCCGCCGTGTTTTACTGGGAAGGATCGAACCTTGGGAACGAATCTACAGGGCTACCACCTTCTTTGGCCTCTGACAGCCAAAAGAAAGTCGTGGAACGGAAAAACTTTATTCTTCGTTTAATATTAATATTACCTTTTTTATCAAAACGGCCAAAAAGATGGCTTTTGTGCCGGTCAATCTGTATCCCATTCTTCAGGTATAGTTTTGTTTGGATGAAATCAAATCGGACTCGAATATTTCTTCCTGGATGATCTATCCATGACCAGGATGAAGCTTCTTTTGTCCCTTCCAAGCGATCGGAAAATAAAGAAATAGTTAATATATTCAAGATAATAACGCACTAGTACGCCCTTGTTGACGATCCTTTACTCCGACAGCATCTAGGGTTCCTCAAACAATGTGATATCTCACACCGGGTAAATCTTTAACCCTCCCCCCTCTTACTAAGACTACAGAATGTTCTTGTGAATTATGGCCAATACCAGGTATATAAGCAATGATTTCAAACTCAGAGGTTAATCGTACTCTGACAACTTTACGTAAGGCAGAGTTTGGTTTTTTAGGGGTGATAGTGGAAAAGTTGACAGATAAGTCACCCTTACTGCCACTCTACAGAACCGTACATGAGATTTTCGCCTCATACGGCTCCTCGTTCAATTCTTTCGAAGTCATCGGGTCCTTTTCCTCGTTCGATAATCTCCTCCCTTCTTCCACTCCGTCCGGAAGAGTAACTAGGACCGTCTTTACATTTTCCCTTTCACTCGTAATATGGGGAAGGAGTGGACTCTAGAGATACTACGAATTGAGTTGGGGGCATCCGCCGTTCAAGTGGTTGGGGGTGAGGTCGATCCAAACTTTTCTTTCCGTTCATGACCTCTCAAAATAAAAGAATAAAGTCTCTTAGGTGATAGCTGAGTTGGGTTGAAAAATTTCAATTCAAACCAACAATGCCCCTGGAGGCCTGGAATACTAAAAAAAAATCTATACTGCAAGTCTGCAAGTCTGCAAAAAAAAAAAAAAAAAAAAAAAAAAACTCTTTGACTTGCAGACTGCAGTATAGAATTTTTCTTAAACATAAAACTCCATTCCCAGCTTTATTTTCTCAAAAAACTTAACATATCTTTTTTTTTTTACCTGGTCTGGGTTTGAAATCTGAGTTGTTGCTGTAAAATATCCGTAGTCAACCTTGTTGAGAAGATCACAAAGACACAAGCTAATTGCCAGAATCAGGGATTCAATTTTCACCATGTAAAGTTACTGAGATTTTATCATTATTGATGTCAATGCATTAATATCACATGTTAATGATCCGTTCAATCCTTGACCTTGTGGGAAATTTCCCATAATTCATACATTATCTTATATAATGTCAACGACACGAAAACGATTAAAATATCAACCAAAATGATATCACAACTAATTTGCCTTTATCATATGATTTGTTGAAAAATAACTTAGCCATGTCATTTTGGTTGATTTTTTAACTAGCATTTTGGGTTGTGCTGACTTACAGAAATGCAGGACAGGAAGAATCTGCAATATATCGAAAAATACTGGCAATTGCCACTACCTGCCTCTTATTTGCCAATGAAAAGCACCCTCACCATCCCAATCCCTGAAATCACAGCAACAACTCCATCGATTTCTACATGGCATTTTCTACTTCCTTTCTGAACAACGCCATAAAAGGTCACATGATACTCCCAAAATAAGAGAGGGTTTATTTACAAACTTAAGCTCTAAAAGGACAACTCTAACTCTAGCCCATGGAGGCATAACAGATCAATTGCCTTTGCCCCCTGTCAGAAATCAAATCTAGTTCAATCTAACCCAATCCACTCTATCTATACTTACAGCAGAGTACATTTTTAATCTTCATCAAAGAATCTAGACAGTTTTCCAGACTGATAAGCTGTGATTTTCTTACATATAATCCAAACTAATCCGGTTTAGACGGATTTCGGCGGATTTAAGAAACAGCCCCAGAATACCACTCCTCACCTTAAGAAACAGCAGTTATAATCTGAACAATGAGGAGCAAGAACCATTATCTAGTACAAATTCAGGATCTACAGGTGAATGAAGCAAGTGCACATCTCCAACAAATCTACCAGGTCCAAATTCAGAAAATAAGCACTAGACACTGCTGAGAGAACTACCTCTAAATTTCATTGATTGATAAAGGGTTCAACTTCAACAAGAATTCTCACAATCACCTAAATACAAGAACTTATACCACACTTTATGCCATCTCAATGATGGCTTCAATCACATGAAAATCGAACTTAGAAATAACAGCAAAAAAGCATTTAAATTTCTCATCATATATAAAGCCACAGAAGACTATACTAATCCAGGGTATGTGAAATCTAGCATAACATCAAAGTAAATCTCAATTGTTGGAAATGCAAATTTACTCTGAATCCGATGAATCCGGGTTTGTGCTCTGCCGTACACCCCTAGTTTGTGCACTGGTCTTAACTGAGGATTCCCCTTCAAAAAAGATGACCTGAGCTTTAGCCAATCTCTCCTCCAGTTCCTCAGTACTGAACCCATCTGTCCCACCCAGCTCATCAAATCCCACCTATATCAGACATTGTTGCGTTAGAATTTAGAAACCCTCCACACACACACACACACACACACACACACACAAATTCCACAAAATTCATCGATGAATTAAGTTCATTCATCAAAACTACATACCACGTAATCATCCACTTTGGCATTTTTTATAAGGGCGAGTGTGGGAAGAACTTGGATCTTCAACTTCTCAGCCAAAAATGGACTTTTCTCGGCATTGATTTTCACAAAACGAGTCTCTATGTGTCTCTTTGCCAATATGCTCATATGCTTGTCCATAACCTGCATATTAACAATACATATATAATTGTTTCTCCTACATTTCAATATAATTCGTCCTGATTTTAACAAAAATCAAATTAAGTTCCGCCTTTATTGTCTATAAGGTTTGATCAAAGCTTTCCTGTCCAATTGCACATAATATTATGAATTCAATCAAAGCTTTCCGCTTTTTTTGCATAGATTTGCGATTAAATAACAAAAACACAAGCAATACAGGAAGAAAACAGACCTTGCAAGGCCAATTCTCGCGGTAGAAGTGGCAGACGACGCGGTCGCTAGCCTTGACGACGGAAAAGAACTCCTTTTCAACTGGAATTTCGGAGTAATCGCCGTGTCCGAGTGAGATCCAAAGGTTGCGCTTCTCCGCCATTTTCTTCATCTGTTGTAGCCGCCTCTCTCTCAGAGCCTCTAGATCGTCAATGTCAAGCCGATCTATGGCTGTGATTTCATCGTCTAGCTTGTCCTCTACGGCTTTGGCTACTGATAGCAATTGCTTCTCCAGAATCTGCAAATGATATAAAATAATTAAAAATTTAATAAAAATTTAAGTATATTTATTCAACATAATGAAAAAAAAAATTACTTGTTGAACTTTTGGATTTTCCATTTTTGAATAAGCAAAGATGGGAGTTTTGAATTCTCTCTCTATCGGTGGCTCTATCGCAGCAGTTCAGAGAGAGAGGGAGAGATGTGCTTGATTTGAGAAAAGGAAAATCGTGAAACGACGACGGTTTGTGGAGCAGTGGAATTGGGCTTGAAAATGGGCTGGGTATGGATCAATAAAAATCCGAAAAGAGAAGTTAAAAATACGGGTAGGAACAAAAGACACATACATCTTGCTACTCAGGTACGACAAAAGAAGTAAAACACAACAGAAAACATTTTCAAGACCCCGTGTGTCCCTCCAGTCAGCACCAGAATTGGTAAGATCTACTTATACTTTGTCTCTTTTTGTTGACCCATAAATCGATCGTAATTTTGTAGAAATGGATGCTCCCAAAGGACCTCAGGCATAACAGCCCCAATCAAGAAGATTGCAGGAAACAACTTTGAGGACTCCTCTTTCGTCGATGTCAATGCTTTTGTCGAGATGCTTAGAAAATTAGCTTCTCAAATCTGAAGCAATTCCAAGGCATGACAGATCCAGACGATCACTAATCACATAGCCTGCCCAGTACAAGCAATGTATGTTCAATGCATCGATACCACGAGAGCTCAGAGATGCCTACATATACAAATGATCACTAATATAATAGTTTTTTTCCTGTTTTAATGTGGAAGTGACACTTGGTAATCATAATTCATAAATGTTATTTTTAATATATTATTATTATTACCTTTTAGATTTCTGTCTATAATGGATTTCTTTTTCCTTCCTTTTATTATATAATTAAACTTGGTTTATTATGTTGCAAGTGCCCAGAGATCTACAACGGTAGAGTGATCCTGTAATATGCATAACCTTCTGTTCTAGCTTCACGTGAGAACTTTCTAAAATGTAGCATTATTTGTTGATTGTCTAGCTATATGTATAAAGAGTTGATTCTTTATTAAAACTGTTTACAAAAACACAAGGATCAAGATCAAGCCCCTGTTGACTTGTTAATGCTTCAATTCTAAGGATAAAATTACTTGATATTTCAGCTTTGTGGGGAGTGTGCGAAAAGAAGTAACTTGATTTTATTGAATTTGAAGTTCAATCATGCGTGAACAACATTAATATTAAAAAAAAACATTAATATAATCATAACTTAACATCACATGTATAAGTACAAGTACAGTTTCCGGTGGCACCAGATCCATGCAAGGTCTTACAATTTGCATCACATTGAGTATCCATGCAATCATTCTAAGGAGGATGGAATGACGAATAGGGATGAACATTTCCCCCAAGGCCCCCACCCCCATTTGGGGGTAAATTTTACCCTCAAATGGGGTTTTGGGGTGGAGGAATCTACTCTTATTCCAATTTTTTTCATTTTCCCTTTTCTTTTAACAGGGGTGGGATGGAGCCTCATTTTCCATATATATATTTATATGTTTTTATTTTTATTTCTCTAAAAAATAATAACTTTAACTCTATTACTTATTTACCCTCTACTCATGTCCTCTATTTTCATATATATATATATATATATATATTCATGTGTAAGACTATATTTTTTTATTTTATTTTTTTTATAAATTGGACTGACCTAGAGGGAAAAAGCATCGCAAACGATCATATACTGAAAAATCCCAAGGCAGTATCCAATAATAATATAAAAAGAATAAAATGAAGAGTAACAAACACTAAAAAAAACACAAAAACTAAGGGAAACAATCCTAACAAAAACATTGGCACGTAGGCCATAAAAATAAAAACATCAAGAAAAAGGAAACGACCATCTACCCATGCAACCATTGTCAACCAATAAATAGCAGAAAGACGGGGAGTTTGCCCACCACGAATCGACCTCTAACCCTAAAGCATGCTTAGAAAGAGCGTCTGCAACCTGATTCCCCTCCCTAAAGATATGAGAAACCTGAAACTTCCATTTTTGATATCTGATAGATACAGCGCTGTCAATCCTGCCGAATCCGCCAAGGAACCTGTTCAGAGCGAGAGGAGAGCAGTTGAACCACATAAGAAGAATCACTCTCAAGCTAAATCCGATGCCACCTATTCTGCCAAGCAAAATTAATAGCTATCCAAGCTGCAAGAAGTTCCGCCTTAAATGCAAACACATGATCAAGAGGAACAGTAAAACAACCATTTTACAAAAGCTCTACAATTACGAAAATACCCCCACAACCCCCAGCACCTGGAGAACTCAAGGTGGCACCATCAATATTAACTTTGGTCCAACCAGGAGTCGGAGGAGACCAAATCACACTCCTGATAACAGAGGCCCTAGCCGGACGACCACGAAGATCAAAACGACGAATAATCAAAAGATCATCTACACAATTACGCATACACCCAATCTCTAACCGATTAGCGTCAAACACTGCACGCCAAACAAAAGACAAAGCAGATCTGAAATCCATAGTCTTACTCTCAAAAATCACTGGTTACGGGCAAGCCACACACTCCAAACCACAGCATGAATAGCTGTCTTCCATAAAACACGCACTTGATCGCTAAACAAAACTTACATGGCCTGAGAGAATAACGAACTCCACGTATCGGCAGAAATACGTCGCTGAAAAGTTGAGAAAACCGCCTCCCAAAGAGCAACCGCTAAGGGGCATCGAATGAAAAGATGATCAGACGACTCACTGCTAACCCTACAAACACTGCATCGGGAAGTTAAGTGAAACCCAACCCTACATAAGCGATCCTCTGTAGGAAGTTGATTCAACAAAAGACGCCATGTCAAAGCTGACCGGGAGGGAGGGATAAAACGACACCAAACATCTCTCTACCAAGGGACTTGCGGAGAATCACGAATCATACAGGAATAAGCCGACTTGCAAGAAACCTTCCCATCCCGAGAATGAGCCCACACCAAAGAATATGTAACTGGAGAGATAGCAACACTATCGATCCGAGAACATAGATCTGGAAAACGGTCTCGAAAACTATCGTCAAGAACCCACTTACCCTTATAAATAAAATCAGAAACCCTTACCTTGAGAAGGGTAGCCAAGTAATCAGGAATTCCTAGAAGCTCCCGAATGGGAACCCCCAACCAATTATGGCGCTAAAAATCTGGCTGAGAATTCTCTTCAATGAGTCAAATGCCCTCTTTGAGAATATTTGAATAGTGAAAGTGGAAAGAATGCCAAATCGACGAAGTGACATGCCCCCATGAGATTTCTGAAGCTGCGTGAGATACCGCTCCCTCAGAAACGAAAAAAGCAAAACTCTCAGAGGTCATAAACTTCCAGGTGATCTTCTTTAAAAGAGAATCATTCAGTAACCCCAGATCCTTCAAACCAAGACCACCTTGAGAGTAAGGCTTACAACAATGACCTCAAGCAACCCGAATCAGTTATGTGTAATACTATATTACTATAGTTATTTATATTAATTTTAAATTAAATTAAATCAATTACATATTTTAGATTATTTATTGAATTAAATTAAATTAATTATATATTTTAGATTATTTATTGGATTTGATATCGAAATTGAATAAATCAAACGATTTAAATAATCGAATTTCAAATCTCAAATTTTAAATTTCAGATTTTAAATTAAAAAAATACTATAATTGAAATGGAGGTGTGGGCAAGGGAGTCTTCCCCCGAATGGGGTTTGGGGGCGGGGTGGGGGGAGAGGTTTTAGGTTATGGGCGGGGGTGGGGGGCGGGGGCGGGGGAGAGGTTTTAGGAATACAAGGATCCTCCCCCGACCCAATAGGCCCCACACCCATCCCTAATGACGAAGTACACGTTTTAGCATCCGCCACTATCATTTCATCTCCTGAGTAAAGGTGTAAGTTTGGGCCGGACCGGCCTGCTTGGGCCCGGCATGGCACGTGGGCAAGGCCATGGCAGGCCGTGCCGACGGGCTGGGCCGGGCCGTGCTGGCCAGTTTGCCCGGCTAGACTGGCCAAACGGGCCGGCCCACTTTAATTTTTTTTTTAAAAAAATATTAATAATATAATTTTATATATATATATATATATATATATATATATATATATATATATATATATATATATATAACTGGATCCACTGTGCCGGCCCCCCGTGCCGACGGTTGGGCCTGGCACTCCGGCCAGGCGTGCCGAGTCGGGCCGGCACGGCGTACCTCGGTTGGAGCCCCTGCACGGCCTGTAATTATGGGTCGTGCCTGGCACGGCCCGCCCCCAGACAGGCCGAACGGGCCGTTCATATTTACACCACTACTCCTAAGACAAAAAATAAATAAAGAATATTATTGTTAAGATAATGTTTTGAACGAATTTTACAAAATAAATATATTGATACCCATCTAAATAATATTAGGTAGATTCGGAAATTTTCATAGAAATCTTAAATTTGATATGCTTAATAAAATGTACATCGCAATTCGATATACATTTTCTTTATCACAATTTTGTGCATACAATTAATCACTGTTGTTTTTCATGCAAATCCTCATAGAAAATAAATCAATAATTAATTAATAACACATTGTTATTTTCATAAATGTTTACCCCGTCCTGCAGCTGTTCACGTTTGCATTATATTTGGATACCGTGGAAATAAAATTAAGGGTCCGTCCTGTAAGCGTTTTTCAGTTGCTGTTTTTTGAAAATAAAAATGAAAATGAAAACAGTATTTTTAGTTTCAGTTTCGAATTTCGAAAACGCGTCTAGTACCATATACTGAAAGTTGTATTTTGAAAATGAAAACGGAAAAAACACGTCTGGTAGGTTAACTGAAAACTATCAAAAATTGATTATATAATTAATCAATATAATTTTTGTATTATAATTTTTAAATTAAACAAAAGTAACATATCAAAAATTAATTCAAAAAAATATATCAAAAAATGAATTAATCAAAACTAAACTCTTAAATTATAAATAAATAATTACAATATATATATATATATATATATACATATTATAATAATATATACATATAATATTTGGTATTTTATATATATATATATATATATATATATATATATATAACATTATAAATATATATATTTATCATAATATATATGTAATAATATTATATATATTATAGAATATTAATATACTATATAATATAATATATTATAATATACATAAAATATATTATTATATATATATATATATATATATATTATTGCATAAATGCTTTCAGTTCTAGTTTAAAATAAATTATTCTGAAATATATATATATATATATGGTCATATGGGTACTTTGGTTATTTAAAAATCTTGTCCCGTCTTATCCGAACAATGTGAAACGTATAATAGAACAAAATGAAATAAAATGATTTTTTTATATATAAAAAGGTTAAAAACAAAATGAAAAACAAAAACGAAAAACTAAAAACAAGTATTTTGTAATTTTCAAATCTTTTACTTTTAACACTGGTTTTGTTTTTCATTTTTTTTTTTTTCGAAATTAAAATGAAAAACGGTTAATGAATACGTTTTCGAAATCGTTTTTGAAAAATAAAAATGAAAACGGACTGAAAAATAACTGCAGGACGGGGCCTACAATACTTGTTTTTCTTTTTTCGTTTTTCGTTTTTCGTTTTTGTTTTTCACCTTTTTATATATAAAAAAATCATTTTGTTTTTCATTTTGTTTCATTTAGTTATTTATACGTTTCATATGGCCAGGATAAGACGGGTCAAGATTTTTAAATGACCAAAGTACCTATATATATATATTCCAGAATAATTTATTTTCAACTAGAACTGAAAGCATTCATGCAATAATATATATAATATTATAATATATATATATATATATATATATATATATATATATTATGATATATATATATATATATAATATCAAATATTATATATGTATATATAATGTAATATATTATATATAAAAATATAATATAATAATTATTATAATATAAATTATAATATATGTAATAATATTTAATATATATATATATATTAATATAGTATATACAATTATATTTTTATTATATTATAATTATTTATTTATAATTCAAGAGTTTAGTTTTGATTAATTCATTTTTTGATATTTTTTTTAATTAATTTTTGATGTGTTACTTTTGTTTAATTTAAAAAATTACAATACAAAAATTATATTGGTTAATTATGTAATAAATTATAATTTTTGATAGTTTTCAATTAACCTACCAGACGCGTTTTTTCCGTTTTCATTTTTAAAATACAACTTTCAGTATATGCTACCAGACTCAGAATTCGAAATTGAAACCAAAAATACTATTTTTATTTTCATTTTTATTTTCGAAAAACAGCAACCGAAAAACACTTACAGACGAGTCCTTAATTTTATTTCCACGATATCCAAATATAATGCAAACGTGAACAGTAATCCAACATTTGGATTTAATTTAAAACGAGAATTACGAGAACAGTAATCAAGCATTAGGATTCTCTTTTATGCATAAAATTTTTTCAGAAAAAACCTTCGTTTTTTTTCACCCGACTTTTTAGATATGTGCCAATACGCTGTCGTCGTGGTCTGGGCGCGGTTTGCAATGCGCCCTGAACCATGGAAAACCGTTAGAGATAACCACTTAGAATACCGCATTGATCGATGTTTGCACCTTGCATTGCGGGCCACGTCGTGGTTCCTTCCGGAACCTATTCTTCGGTTTTTTTTCAATCTTCAAGTCTCCTTCAAACATCATCTCAAACTTCAAAACGTTTCACACGTCTATAGGAAGTTTCACAACAGTTTAGTATCGTTTGGTTAATATTGGATTCACTTGAGAATACAAACAACAAAAATCTATTTGAAAAGCTTTAAATTTAGACTTCTCTCGATAGATGTAAAACAGTTTTTTTTTTTTTAATCAACTGAAAGTTCCAACGAGCGGTAACTAAACAATACAATTTTAAAAAAAAAAGAGTTTATTTAATAAAAAAAAAACTCATTTAATCTGACGACACGCTATTCCAAATGGACATTAAGTTTGTGTAATCTAACATAGCATCAGCTATATCAACTTCTTAAATTAACGTAAATCTTATTGGAACTAATCCATGTCCTTAACTGCCTAATACCATCGAGAAAAACTTACTGAGAAATAAAAGTTGAAACACTTCATCTTTTATCCACTTTCTTTTGTTTTTTATTCTTGAGTGATATTCTCTATCTTTTCTTTATTTTTAAATTAAATAGTAAAACAAACATGTGGAAACGGTGAGATATATCACCATTTTTTGTATGTGTTGTAATGTTGTCACCGCTTTAATAACTTAAGTTTAAAAGACACCTATTATGGTGAACTATCCAAATTGCCCTTAAATAATCTATTTTTATTCTCATTGTGCTTCTATCTACATTCTGAAAACGATAACTCCCCTCTCTTTCCAAAATAGTTATCTGAAAATCGATCTACAACTCATCTCTCTCCAAAAAATATGTATCTCTCCAAAAAATATGTATCTCTCCAGATTCTGCTAAAAAAAATAACATATGTTTGTGATATTCTTTTATACATTATCATATATTTCTGTGTGGTTTAACAATGTATCATTCGTTATGATTTGTTGTCACAATCTGTGTATGAACATGTATGAACATTTAGTATCCGGATTATGTTCGAGACTTTTTTAAAATACTTCGAGCCTTTTTTATTAGTGTCCGAACTATTTTGATATGATTCCGAGATTTTTTAAACTCTTCCGAGTTTTTTTGATTTGTCTCCGAGCTTTTTTGATATGGTTCAAAAAATTTCTAACCCCTGGTAAAAAAGCTCGAACCCAATAAAAAAAAGTTTGGGCACTTGACAGAAAAGCTCGAACCATCACAAAAAAAACTCGAGCTTTTTTACCAAGTGTCGAGCTTTTTTTCTAAAGGGTTCTAGTTTTTTGCCAAGTGCCCGATCTTTTTTTTACTTTATTCGAACTTTTTTACCAAGTTAAAAAAAAGCTCGAACACTTTGTAAAAAAGCTCGAGCTCAGTAAAAAAAAGCTCGAACCCAGTAAAAAAAAAGCTCGGACACTTGGTAAAAAAGCTCGATTCGCGAGCTTTTTTTAGTGGGTTCGAGTTTTTTTGCTAAGTGCCCGAGCTTTTTTTAACTTTGTTCGAGTTTTTTTACCAAGTTAAAAACAAGCTCGGGCACTTGGTTAAAAAGCTCGAACCCAGTAAAAAAAAGCTCGAATCGAGCTTTTTTACCAAGTGCTCGAACTTTTTTTAATGGGTTTGAGCTTTTTTACCTAGTGTCCGAGCTTTTTTTTACTTTGTTTGAGCATTTTTGCCAAGTTAAAAAAAAGTTCGGGCATTTGATAAAAAAGCTCGAACCCTTACCCGTGTTTTTTTTGTAAGTGTTCGAGCTTTTTTGCCAAGTGCCCGAACTTTTTTACCAAATGCCCGATTTTTTTTTACTTGGCAAAAAGGCTCGAATCAAGTAAAAAAAAAGCTCGGGCACTTAGTAAAAAAGCTCGAACCCTTACCAAAAAAGCTCGGGTAAGGGTTCAAGCTTTTTTTTACTTGGTTCGAGTCTTTTTATCAAGTGTTCGAGTTTTTTTTTTTTATTGGGTTCGAGACTTTTACTAAAGGCTCTAAGCCTTTTATAATTATATTTCGAGCATATTAAGTACTGACTATAAAAAAAAGCTCCGGGGGCACTGCCCCCTGCCCCCCTGAGAGCTGACCGGGGAGCTCGACCCCCGAATGCGTCTGCATAGCGCTACTCCGTCGCTGTTCGAGTGATTGTCTGAGTTTCAACAAGATTTTCTCTCTCTACTTCAAAAATATCACTGTAAAATGAATGAAAGAGAGATCTGATGTGGAACAACTATTGAGAATATTTTTATCCGTTCACCATAATATGTGTCTTTTAAACATAAGTTATTAATGCAGTGACAGTATTGAAATGTTACCTCCAAAAAGTGCTATTTATTTTTTAACCCCAAACAACATTGTGTTTTCAAAAGTCATTACACTCTTGAATTATTTTTTTTAATCCATCTTAAAATTTCTAAAATGTTTTAATTTTTTATATTATTAAATTTTAACAAAAATATTCAAGAGAGTTGTGAACAGATTTTAAAATTATTATTATGTTAATTTAACTTCCGATTCCACCAGAAAAATTCTCAGCAATTGTAAGCTTTGGATATAAGTTAAATAACTTTGGTCACACTGAATTTTATATTGGTCACTTCTGCAGTTCTGCTACGAGACTGTTTTTCTTCACCGTCCAAAAATTAATAATTACACCAAGATTTAAGAAAATTATAATTTTGAAGCATGTAATATATCATTCAAACTTAAGATAAGTCCTGATATCATTTATTTCTCTTCTTCTTCTTGTTTTTCAAACTAATTATAGTGTACATTAACTGATCCATTTCAATGCCTTCCAGTTAAGGGTGGGTATAAAAACCGAAACCGGATTGAACCGAAGAAAACCGAACCGAAAATAGTGTTTAGTTCAGTTTATAGTTTCTATTCAGTTCAAACCGATTTGAAATTTGAAAACCAAATTTAATTCAATTCGGTTTCGATTTTAGACATATAAAACCGAACCGAACCGAACAAACCGAATTGTCTTGATTAATTATTTTCTAAGGTTCAATTTTATTATGGATTGTTTGTTGATGATATATTTTTTTTGGATAACATTATGTACTACATTTTTTTTTACTTCTATAAAATAGAAGTTATGAAGATTTTATATTTTGATTGAGTATATATACCGAATATGATTGAAATCTTAGATTTGGATTGAAAATTGAGTTGTATTTTGTTTAAATTATTTTTTACGTATTATGTTTTCTTAAAAAAGTTTAAACCTAAATGCTAAAAATTCAACTTAAAGGCCCAATAAATTAAAAAAAAAACATATAATAAAGCTTCAAAGCTCAATAGGCCCAAAACCGAATTGAACCGAACTGAGATAAAAATATTCGGTTCAATTCGGTTTTCAGGTTCAAAATGGTTCAAACCGATTCATATTTTTAAAAACCGAATATATATCGGTTTAATACGATTTTAACCAAAACCGAAGCGAATCATACTCACCCCTACTTCCAGCCGTTTAATAACTAATAAGTACATCCATGTCCTTTTTTTATGATTTTTACATGACTACAAGCACTTTTAAACTTTTATCAAAGTTTTAAAAAATGTGCACATAAAATTATTTCTATAAAAAACTATGTAAAATTAGGATCTCTACAAACAGTTCAGAATCTCTCCTAAAATCAATGTTCTAGTAAGCGTTAGGCGCTAGTCGGGTGGAGACCCAACGCCTAGCACCTAGGCCGATTAATCGGAAAACTCAATTACACACAAATTCCAATTAGAACTCAAAAGAAAATTCTTTCCAACAAATTCATTCCAAACCCAATCATAAACCAATCCACAAATACCAAATTACATAAAATATAATCATAAACCAATCCAAATCCTCAAATACCCATCTAAATGCAATCGCAAACCAATCCAAACCAAAATAAAGATACAATCAAATCAAAATGATAAATTCCAAGTTCTGAGTTCTATCAAACATCAACAAGTCAACAACAATCAAAATGTAGATCATAAAACAAGAAATGAAAAAACTATATAGTTACTTAGTCTAAGCCAAAAAAGCAACACCAGAACATCCAAACCAGAAAACGAAAACAACCAGAAAACCAAACCACAACCCAAAAAGAATTGAATCCATTGCCACTAGAAAACCAAACCAAGCCAGAAGGCAAAACAATGCAAAACGACCATAATCCATTGCCACCAGAAAACAAAACAAGACAAGAAATCCAAAATTACAAGGAAAAATAGGAAAACAAAATTACAAAATTAATGAACTTCTCAAATCAGAACATCCCTTTCCATGAAATCAAAACCAAGTTATGTTTGGATTCCTTTAATGCTTGGAGATTGCTCGCTACCACTGAAGTCGAAAGTTAGAGAAATGGTGAGAACAAGTTTTTGAAAAAGATGATGACTAGACAAACAATTCATGTCTCGTGTAATGTAATCATGTTTGTACTTGCAAATTTGTAAACATAACAAATAAGTAATTTGCTAACATTCCCCGCTATATCATATACAATTCGCCGATTGAATGATTGATCAAAAGCATAAAGAGAGGGTACACATTAATAAAAGAGAGGAGAGGCCGAGAGGGTACCTAACCAGCTGACTGCTATGACCGACGAACTGGAGAGTGGAGAGTGGAGAGTGGAGACTGTTGCGAGCCTGCTACTCGGTGAACTAGAGAGAGGTGACAAATCGACGAACTGGAGAGTGGAGACTGCTGCGACCTGACGACGGCGGGGGCGACGATCTCAGTGGCTAGAGGCAGACGGTAAGAAGATTCTTTGGGCGATTTGGGCGATTAGGTTTGTGCGTTGTTTGGATGAAGGAAAAATAAGGAAATGGGTGAAGTGAAGAATGAAACGAAGTCGTTTCAATTTTTTTCTTTAAAATATATTAAAAAAAAAACTACCTAGACGGAGTTAACGTCGTTAACCGACTTGCCCGATTAATCAGCAACCACGTAATTTGACCGATTTTCCCATTTTCGCTTCAGTAAGCAGCCGCCTAGCTGATTAATCGCCCTAGGCGACCGACTTCCAGAACACTGCCTAAAATACAAACACAGATCGGAATCTCTCCTCCGACGACGACATTGAGAACAGATCGACAGCTCGTCTCATTTCTTTTTTCTTTTTTCTTTTTTTTTTTTCTTTTTTCTTTTCTTTTCTAAAGTTTTTGGACTCTTGATTTTTATTTTCTTTAATTAAAAAATTCTATAATTCTAGGTTAATGTAAAAATAAAAATAAAAACATATATTAATATTATAAATTTTTTTATTTTTAATTAATCCACCGGAGTTCGTTTACCGTTTTTATTTTAAGAATACAACTTTCAACATATGCTACCAAATACATATTTCGAAAATAAAACAAAAATCACTATTTACAATTTTTTTTGTTTTGTTAGCAAATGAAAAACGTTTACGGAACATACCATAACATTTTGTCATACTTGTGTAACTACAAAATTATTAGCAAAACATAACCGCTCCTTTCAACTTTCATTCTCATTTTTCTTTTAACTCGTGAGAAAATTAATCAAGACCCCCAAAATTTTAAAATGTAAAATCAATCGGTTTATGCTAAGCTTCAGTATAAAAGACATCTACTCATGTTACCTGTAGAGAGAAAAACAAAATTCCAAGAAAATCACGGTCTGATCCGGACAAATTTAAAATGTAAATGGAATGGCATCTAATCTTAACGACTCTTATCCAATATTGATCTCCATTAGGACATGCATCTTTTCCTGTCCATCCAAACAAGTTTTCCAAAAGATATATGGAACCTTAAAATAACTTATGCTTGAATTACTGACAGTAGATACAATAGAGAGCTAATCAAAATGAAACTGTCTTCTACAACAACAACAAAATAATATAAAGTTAAATTGGAAGAACATGAATGTTTTCTAATGTAAACAATAATGTACATACATCAAGCACCCATACTTTTGGATGGCCTAGAATTCTGCAAACGAGAATTTTCCTTGCTATACTGGTCTGTGGAAGTCAACAAATTGACCTGAAAATTTTACCATAAAACATTTTTTAAGACATTCAATCAAAATTTAGGTGTTTAGTAGAAGTTTCTGGGTTGTATCCTGACAATTTTAGCATATAAACTTCAAAATCGATAAGATACAAGTTGAATTTTGAAGTTTGGATTTAAACTATAATCAAATCATCCCAAAAAAAATTCAAAATTATATCCAAAGTCGAAAACTATTGTGGATCACAAATCACAGGCATCCTTTGTGTGAGTGTGCTAAGGGAAGAGTGGAAGACTCTTAGATTTGGTCAGAAACATAAAGGAAATGAGGCACTAAAGCATAAGTGCTGTGTGTTAATGAAATGAAGCTAACAAAAGAAAATGAAATTGATGGAATAACAGAAGCTCATATACCTTGACAATTTCAGACTTCGAGCTCGGACGAGTATAGGCTGCCAAGATACTCATGTTGAAATCCTGGATGCAAAATAACGGGAACATTAGAAAAATAAAATAAATTCAGAATTTTAACAAAGAATGTAAAAATCAATGACTGCAAAAGCACCAATAAAATAGTTTCACACATTAAAGTTGAAAAGAGAAAGAACATATTATGGTGGATTGAACTTCAATGGTTACCCTACTATATTCTGTAGGCTGTTAAAAAATTTCACCAAGGTATGCAAAACCTGATCCAAAGCCTTCTCCTAGTATGTCAGGTCAACCCATTTTAAATATATTGAAACACATACACTTACAGTATGATGAAATCAGAGAATGCAGCAAAAGCAAGCTGAACAAAGAAAGGATTCTACAATCTTACGAGTTAAAAGATCAAGTATGAATTTTTGGTTCTCATCAATGAAAGTGTGAACATGAACAAAATATTCGCAAAGCTGCTGAATAAGTCCAGAATACTAAATGGGAACTAGTAAGAAAATGTCAATAATTGCATTACATCCCAGTAAGATATAAAGATGGGAACATATGACTGCATCAGTAGAATGCATCTTTTAATTTACATTATTAAACATTAATAAAATCCTATGTGTTTGTAGTTAGATTTTGCATAGCCACGGCAGCTAATGAGCCAAGCATGCTAACCCTTCAATGTAAATGCTTTTTGAGAGGCCACATTCACTGCCTAAGGATACATGCATACATAGCTCTCACATTTGACATAAACTACATTATGAAGAGGTCAGAAGAGAGAGAAATAACCATCCATTTACCTCAGAAAGCAACACTTCATTCAGATTAAAATGAAATGTTATTGATTATAGTCTTATAGAGAAGTTCAACAAGTTGCTTGAAGCTTTTTTAATATAAGTTGAAGCTACTTCCCACATCTACTAATCCAAATTACAAAAAGATAGTTGAGTACAAAAGCAAATAGTATAACTTACCCTAAAAGGATCACCCCTCAAAGACTGCACAAACATTGAAGTCCCTGAGCTTTTTCCCTGCATGGGAACAGCAAGCTAGCTTCATTTCTTTCTTGATTTATAAGTAAATGACAGAATATTTGGCAGATTATTTCTGCCAGGGAAAAAAACTTTTAGGAAAATAGTTAAAAAGAAGTAATCAGCTACTGTGGTACAGGCAGTGTTAAGCATGACCAACGTGCAATTTTTTTTCCATGTAGGCAATATGGAGAAGCTCCAACACAACAAAAGGAGTTTTCCAGGCTATAAGTGATTATACATGATTACATGCAAAGAGAGACATTTCGCATTCAATGTTGGAGAAGATCAGATGTGCTCAACTGCTGGACCATGTTTCATATATACGAATATAATAGAGGTGGATAGGTAATACATAAACCTGAGGACCACTGTACCTCCAAAGATATATCCCTGAGACGCCTCCCAGTTTGTGCACAACAGACACGAACTACATGCTCATCACAACTCCCACTGACAATATAATCCCTTCCATTCAAGTAATATGAGCGAGTATAGTTCTGAGAGCTTCCTGTAGGAGCAATCCCAAAATTCAGGTGGACCCTCCCATCAACAGCCAAAAGCTGCTTAACCTGACAACATCAATGTGTAAAAAGTCAAGAGTGTACTTAATTACACAACCTTCATAATTTCAATATCAATATGAAAGAATAAAGTTCAAACTGTATGAAATATGCCAAAAAGAAAAAGGTAGTATAATACAGGCAGCCTGTGATACCCAATATTATTTCTTTAATACAATCGGATATACGAATTAGGAGATCGGAATTCTTATAAAGGGCATAAGTTGGGATACCTGACGTGAGAGTGAGTGAGAGAGAGAGAGAGAGAGAATAGCTGGAAAAAGAGATTATGACTGGCTGGTATTTGAAGTTAAATATCATATTAAAGAGAAAGGAATGATTATTGAGTCGGAATCGGTTTAAGAAAACTGAAATATTTGTTTCCCCAAATAATCATCCCCATTACATAACAGCCCGTCATAATCTTTCTCCCTCTATTCTCTCATTAACAAAAAAGGTCAGGCATTATAAGACCTACATGGTAAACAAGCCCAGGCTGAAATCACTGAAAAAGACACAAAACCACAAGTAAATTTCCACATCAATCACCGCTTAAAATGACCTAGCTTTTGTAATCACCGCTTAAAATGACCTAGCTTTTGTATCCATTAATGTTTTGCCTACTGAAGTGTGTCAAAACTTGATACAGCCATACTCACAAAACGGTGTTAGTGAGTTGAGTATCCTATCTATATATATTATGCCTACCAGGGAGCACAATAACTGAATATTTCTTCATCTGCAGATAAGACTGACCTCCAATAAACTACAAAAATTCTGACATAAATTAGACATGCCAGCAAAAAATATAGATTAAACCACCGAATCATCTCATTAAACATAGAAAGGCTCCAATTTTATTTATTGATATCGACTGTGAATTATTTATAACAGGGTTTATTCATATACCCATAAATCAATTCTCAACACAGTTGACCTATTCAAATTACTGCCGGGAGTATTTATCTCTGGAAACAAAATTTACCCAGAAGCTCGTAGCCAAGTATTTGGAAGACTGTAACATTCCAAGCCAAACAGTTAACAGGTTCAATACATACCTCATTGTCAACGGCTGACACGAGAAGATAATGATCATCTGGAGAAAAGCAAACCATAACATTTCCTTTAGAGCTTGAAGCCGTGTAGCAAGCCTGTACTGGTTTTTGCCTCAAGTCCCACAATTTCACATCTTGATCAAATGAAGATGTAGCAAATATAGATGGGGAATGGTTTGAGAACTTCACAACATTAATATGCTCTTGATGCATATCAGTGAACACCTGCAAGCGTCTTCCGCTACTGATGTCATACAAAGCCACATGTTTTGAATATCCACTTGCAAGAAAAAGTTCATCCGATGAGTTAACATGAACAGATGTCAACTGGTCAAATTCATCAAAGGTTACAGTGCCAGCACTGTAATGTATACCCGTAACTGCTGGCGGCATATGCTTGATATCGTACAACTTTAATGAACCATTATCAGAACCAGCTATGAGCTGGGAGTACAAATGGAGAGACAGAGAGACTGAGTCAGACATTTCAATGTCATCAGGGAATAAAACGCAAAGCAAGTGCTATGAAATTTATCATTCAAAAATTTGAAGAAGTCATAAAGAAAAAATGATTTGATTATCTAACTAAAACTATTAGGTCTCACACGCAGTTGTGTCCAATAGACTACTTTCTCGCAAGTAATTGCAATGTGTAATCACTAAACATAAAATGCCATAAAAGTTTACTTTTGTTCAAAAATGAGCAGCATATGGCTCCACAAAGGGGGATGACTAAACGATCTCAAAGATATTCTGGTATAACCAATAACAATAAAAAAAATAAAGGATAAGGATGTGCATGAGAAAATCACAGAGATTTAATCTGTTCGTAATGCTTTATACAGTAATCATACCTTTGAAGGATACTTCTTGAGCCAGCAGAGTCCCAGCACGCTGTTCATAGCACCAAGTGATGGAATATAACTAACAATTTTCTCATTCTCATGGTTTACAACAACTATTTCTCCATCTAAAGTTCCAAAGACCATCAGGCAAGAGATAGACGGATGGTACTCAAACTGCCTGGGACGGAAACTCCTGCTTTCATCTCCGGGATTATAGCCTGAAATGCTAAGTCGATGCAGTAAAGGCCAAGGGGATGATCCAACCTTGGCAGCACAGAGGGACCTGGTATAGAAATATTGAGACTTTCCAGAAGAATATGATGGCTTTTGCATAGGAGTCCGCACATAAGCGTGACTTGCTTTAATTTCACGCTTCTGCAAGATACTAACAACACTCTCTTTCTGCTTCCTTTTGTATGGTAAATACTCAAAGTAATTTGAAAATGTATTAGTAGCTCTTTCCCGGTCAATCTTTCTAATGAGCAAATTATCTAAAACTTTCAACTTTGGCAATGAAGCAATCATATACTCCCTATAATGTTTCTCAAAGCAAATTGGAGAAGCATGACAGGATATATACTTCAATGAAACATCTGCAATTTGCCTAGTAAAAACACCGCTGGACTCTTCTTCATTTTTATTCAACAATGTGTCAGTAGAAACCTGCCAAACAATATAGAAAAACAGACATCAAAGATTGAATGACAGGTTGTTAGATGACATAAGTGACTATTATTTTATGTGGCTTAATTCTAGTCTCACACATAGCTTTTTTTAATTTGCCAACATAAGCCATGGTTACATAAGTCTCTATTCTTTACGCCACACACACACATATTTATATCTTATTATAGGGTTCCTTTTACCAACTGTAAAGAGAGTCATCAACAAACTCTTTTGAGTGTAATTGGGGTTAGGATTCTATGAGCAATTTTGAAACAATCTTTTGTAATCTCCTTCGATTATACCGGATTTTGTCTCCATCTCCAATTCTCCACCCTTAGATTTAGGCTTTATGCCGGATCATGTAAATTTCTCATATCCTATTATTGTATACTTTACTTGAATACTTTAATTTCTTGACAATCTGCATAACAGACTGCTATCAAAGAGTTAGGCTCTTCTCATTGATTTGGAGCTATTTCAGATTCGCATGAGTTAAAGTTATCGATTGTTTGGTTATCAAATTAGTTGTCAAATCTTTTGATCATGGATCTGTTTTCTTTTTCTTTTATTTTTGGCATCATGGTGGAAAAATATGAAATTGAGAAATTTGATAGGAAAATGAATGTAGCCTTTGAATAGTGAAGATGCAATCCATGTTAGTTCAGCAAGAATTGCTAATGGATATTTCTTGGAACGGGCACATAGTGCAATCCAAACATGCAATGCATATTGTAGTAGAAATTTTAGAGCACGGCATTTAGATGGAAGTCTGGATTTGATAGCAGAACGAAAAAACACCCAACCTTTCGACATCTCACAAAGAATAAATCTAAGTCTAACCCACCTAAAAATGTACAAATTCTGAAGCCACAAATCCACATTACAACAAAATGCAAACAAGAGAAACAAGAAAGAGCAAAAGCAATATAATTATATGAAAATAAAAATCCAATTTAAAAAATCATAATTCCATGATATACTAGATCTAATCAAAAGTACGTTGTTGGTATAATGCTTTTCACATAACATTGGTACATTATCAAGAGATAAGAATAAGTTTAGTTTCTATAGTGTGGTAGTGCCCAAACACCACCAACCTACCAACATGCACCCTTTTAGTTTTAAAACAGTTTCTAAAACACTTTTTCAATCATATAACAAAGAAAAAACCCACTCAAGAAACAAGTAGAAAAAGACAACCATGTTATTTACCTCATTTTGAATATCGATCTCTCCATCTCGCCTGGGACCTGTATTAGATAATAGCTCCATGAAATCATATTCCTGTTGCTGACTTGAGAAATCAACTTCACTATCATCTGAGGAATCCTCAATCGAGATCTGAAACCCATGATCTAAAATCATATTATGGAAAGGAAACAAGGTTCCGTGTTCCTCTTGTGTGCTTGAATTAAGATCTGAGAATTCCCCAAAATCCATGGATGATGCTCCAATGTAGGAACCACTACTTAGCTGACAGAAATCAGTATTTTCATCTGCACCAAGTGATCCAGATGAAAGCCCAGCATCATCACAACACAGCCAACTTTGAAATCGAAGCTCCACCAAAGAAGGGAGTTTAGAGAGTGCTGCAATGGTTGTCCAAAGATTTGAAATTCTGGTTTCGCACATTGAGAGACACATTAAATTGGGCATGCAAGTAAAACAATCTTCCTTGAAACTAGTGAGTGAAGTACTAAAGTCCAGATTGAGGGTGTGTAATTTCATAAATTCCCCTGCCATGTTGAGCTTTCGGAAATGAGAAGACTGTAGATTTAATACTTGACAAGTCAAACCTCTCTGTGAAAGATCCCTAATGGTGAACATGAAATTAGTAATCAGAAATGATTAGTCTTGGAACAATACCTAGTTCATTTACACAATATGTCTTTGAGCAAACAATGGATGAACAACTATGCTAAACAACATTAAGCATTACTTAACCATAGGTGGGCATGAGAAAACATCATTGTTGGAACTTATCAAATGCAGTGACTGCAAGATGGTACAGACAATGAGCACCTCATTAAGTAACTTTGACACTGATTAATTGGCCAACATAGGAATTGAGAGCAGTCTGTCCATTATCTATTTAGGTTCATGAATTATACTAGCACTCATTTTTAAGTTGATGAGATCATATGCAATATACAATCTGAATTATTCTGAAACTGACGACATTCCACAAATCAAACTGAACTGACTGGCCAGAGAGTCGTCAAGGCTTTGAGAAGTTTATCAATGCTTGACGTAGTTCCTTCAGGAGATTTTACAGATACATAAAAATCTCTACAGCATGGTTATGGTAAAAATCTGTTATGCTGTTTTCAATCTTCATGTACTGCTCGCTTTTTGCCCACTTATCATATCACTTTGGCGAAGAATTTGTATTTGACCGAGTAAAAGAACCAAATAAAAAATGAAGATTCACCACAAATTGTATAGAAAGTCGTCATTCAAAAAGATTGAAATTATTATGGAAAGTAAGCCTTGTATCTCATCATAGCCATAGGTTATTGCAGTCATTCTTATTTCCTAAATCTTTTAACTTTTATCTTATTAAAAATTAAAAAATAGAATTTTGCAATAATTAAACAAAGAGACCTCTAAATTGTATGCAGGCTAATTTTTTAGCTATTGGAGACTTGAAAACTGTGAACAAGTTTGTTTTTTTCATGTTTTAGTTGTTCAATTTGCATGCACCTGAAACTGTTAAAAAATGCCATTCTAAAATAGACCTGCAATTAGATAATCGACTAAAAGGAAGAATGCAAATTAAACACATCCACAGACTACAAAACGACAAATACAAATCCATTCAACACAAGAAGATTTACTCAAAGACAATGCATAGTAAGAATAAATACTTACCGCAAGAAGTCCTTTCCAAATGAAAAATACTGGAGATCCACAATTCCAAGCTTTTGATTGACAGCATGCATCAATGTCAAAGCATATTCTCCCTCCACAACACATGATGATCCACAGCGTATATCGACTGCTTCAATCTCGGACGAACCAATTTCCAAGCACAGTTCAAGAAGCGGATGGAAATCAATATCCTTCAAGTACTCCAACACAATCTCTAGAGTGCACGGTTCATGGTGGGACTTTTTAACATCAGCCTAAACAATAAACAGAAAACAATTATTATATTCAACTTATGCAACAATATATTCAATGGTTTTTATGTACATATAGTGAGACAAATGATTTGGCATAGGAAAGCAGATACTTTCATGAGAGGTTCTTTATTGAATAAAATTAAATAAACAAACACTGAGCAGCCATAATAATTGACACAAACCTTGAAGAAACCGGACAAAATTGCCGGATTCGGTGATACATCATGTCTCCTGCATGAATCAATATACCTGGAACAAACAAACAAAAAAACCCACAAATAAAATTCATAAATTAGGAAGAAAAATCATGAATACAATCTAAACTATCATAAAAATCATTGCTTTTTAATCTCTCTAAGCTATATTTTCACTAATTTAAGTCCAGTACAAACTCAGCAAAGCAAAACTGGAGTAGAGACACCACATCATCATCAAAATCAAATGCTCAAACAAGGTTCACAAAATCTTAAATACAGGTAGTATAAACGTTTAATCACTGAAAAGTAAATGGATTGTGGATTACAAACAGCAGAAGCATAACATAACATCAAAATTTAACTTCAAAAATCTGGAAAAAAAAAAGAAATAACCAAAAGAGAGTGAATTTTAGACCTTTCTTCCAATGTTCGAATATCGGTGGCCATCATCCTAGTTAGCTCCGAAATATCAACGATTAATCGGGGATTATCTTGTGGGATTGAAGGAGGAAGAACGCGTGTTGTTTTGCATTCACCTGAAAAAATGTATGTGTCTCTGTAATGTCTGGTGAGCAGGCGGTTTAATACTTCTTCAGTTCTTCTACGACCAAAATTTATAAATATTTGTACTGCAACTGTTTTATTTTATTTTTAATCCTCACACGGTTCGAGGTCACACCGATATATGTTTTTTTTTTTAAATACAACATTAACACAAGAAATCTCATTTTTTTATCCGTAATGAAGTGACATAAGGTATCCATATCTTATACATTACGATAATATACAGTATTTAATATGATATTGATATCTCACGTGTTATATTATTTGGAGAAAAAAAAAATTAGACGGGTATTATTACTCTAAATATAACTACTCTCGGAACCTGATGGGATTAATTAGACTACAAATACAGTCTCGAATACTACTTTCACTATCGGAAAGATGTTACATTTGGACTATAACTTTCACAATCGGAGAGAGGGTTGCTCCTACAAAGTTTATAAGAAAAATCCTCATACATACTTTTAAAATATATATAGTAATACTCGAACCTCTGATGATTAGATATGAAAAGGAGATATACAATTATCTTTACTGAGAGGTGATGTGATTCCATCCCATATAATATACTTCCTCGAGGTCGAGGATAACACATCACGCATGCATATAAATGTGCAATTCGATTTTTATTTAACAATCAAAGATGTAAAAAGAAAAAGGTATGTCAAATAAAGGTTTGAACAGTCATTGCTGAATTATTATTTTAAAAGAAAAAAAAAAAAAACTTTATTGAGGTGGATTAAGGGTTCAACTGAGAGGTGGTGTGTCACTACGATAACCCCTAGCAACAGAGGTTACCGCTCTTCTTGCTCTAAATGGAAAGCTATAACCTACGAAATGAAGTAATTCATTAGAAGCATCGGTTGGTGACCTGTGTTTATTACTTTTATTGTCAAATCAATGGATTGGTTATAGAGAGAGAACATAAAGTGAGAGAGTTAACAGTTTAAAAAATGGTGTTTCTTGTTATAAAAGTG
Organism: Dipteronia dyeriana; assembly: GCA_032871835.1. Classification (NCBI taxonomy): domain Eukaryota; kingdom Viridiplantae; phylum Streptophyta; class Magnoliopsida; order Sapindales; family Sapindaceae; genus Dipteronia; species Dipteronia dyeriana. Next base: position 89,918,893 of record CM065295.1, on the reverse strand, counting down.
TAGCCCTAAGTATATTGAACGAGGGTGCATTTAACCTAGATTGGAAGGCTTATGTGGCGATCTTGACAATATAATTCCTCAATCATGCCTTTCACGTCAAATCCATGTCATAATCTAATAAATCGAAGGATTTGCAATCTCATGTAAGTATTTAGTATTTACATCCATACTCGATATTATAACAATCAAACTCGAGATTAAGAGGATCAATGAAATCAATGTTTATTATGGAAATATTTACATTTATTATTACATGTTGTAATGTTAGCATTCATTATAACACTAATTGCATATAAGAGGTGATTGATCCCTCGCTTGCTACAGAATGGTTCTCGAGGTCTCTTTGAACCTAATCACCTTAGCCTCTCCTTTTCTCGTGTTGAGTATAGCTAATTTAGCCTCAAAAAGATGGTCGAAGCTATTTGTGACTACAAAAGTTAACAATTTAAAACTTAGAGTCATATTTGCATATGCCTTATTTAACATGAAAATATGGTGAATTGACGTGCCAACCGATAAGTTATGGAGTTGTGGTAAAAAGAGTTAAAGAATATAGATTTAAGTTCTTAATTCTAGAAACTCTCCTATAAATACTGACTATGATTTTTAATTATCTTTTTCTCACAAATAACATTACATCTCATTTAATGATAAAATAAAATGTGAGAGAGAATGAGATAAATATTTTAAGATGATTGGTACAAATGGATATATATTTAATTTAAAAATTAAAGAGGGAAGATAATTAAATAAGTATTTTAAGATGGTTGGTCAAAATGGGATACATATATGAAAGTATAGTCCGAGAATGATATCAAACATCTGAAATAATTGTCTGGGAATGATATAAAGTATCTCCAATGATTGTTTGACAATGATATCAAGTATCTGAAAAAATTGTTTAAGAATAATATCAAACATCTAAAAAAAATTGTTTGAGAATAATACACAACATCTGCAACCCTGTTTTTTTTTTCTTTTTTCTTTTTTCTTTCCACCATGAAATGAGAAGAAGGAAAAAAAACTCAAAAAAGAAAATAAATTAGAATAAACAATAAATCCGTTCAATGGAAGTGAGAGACGTATGCATATATCAGAGATAGATAGGTCAAAGATTGGGTGTGTTAAGTTTGAAAAATATATAAAAATGGGAGTTTTGGAAATAAATAAATAAAATTAATAAAACCATTTAATCTTATTTAATTAAATCATTTTTTTATAAGATGGAACATAAAGAGATTAGGGGGTGTGACAAAAACACCTCTCATAAAAATTGCCACGGGTCAATAATCAATATCAAACCTACGGTATAATTAGTTGTATTTAAGTTTATCCATTATTATCCCTTCCAGTAAGTAGTTATCGGGTAATTAGTGGGGGATTAGGGATCATAAGAGTTGTGATATTTACACTCCAAATTAATATATTTTTCAAATCTCAACATTACCTTTAAACAAAAATATTAAAATTATGCATCATATTAAAAAAAAAACAATGCTTTGAATCACGAAGTAAAAAAACTGGTTTCCATATAGGTGAAGTTGCTGTGTAATCTTAATTTCGATCGTGTTGTTTTTGTGCAACATGGCCAAGATAGGATTGTCTTCTTGTCTTGAAGATTTTTCAAAATGGTTTTGTTTCTTTTTTCATTTGTTGAATGGAATATCACATTCTTTCAAAAAATAATAATCAATATTTTGAATATTCTAACCAATATTATAATTAGTTACACAAATAAAAATTATAACATCTTTTGATTAAATTATTATTTATTAATTAATTAAAACATAAATAATGATTATTTAAAATTATTTATTAACTTTTATAAACAAATTAAGAAGAGAAAAGTCGAAACCCATTGAATATAATTTAAAAAAAAACTAAAAGAAAAAGGAAAAAAAAAAGAAAAGAAAAAAGAAAGATGGTCTTCTACCTTGAATCTGGGTTTTGGATCCTCCTCCAATTTTTGTAGGGTAATAATCATTTTGCAACCCTGTAGTCTGTCATATTTTCCATTTTTTCCCATCTAGTTTCAACATTATCCATTTTCTCCCCTCTCATATACAAATAGAATTCAATCTCACCATATAAATATAGATATATAGGAAAAAACGGAGAATATTGAAACTAGAAGGGGAAAAGTGAAAAATAATGTAAACTATATGGAGGAGAATGATTATTTCTCTTCTTCTTTTTTCCAGTTTTTATTTTAACCATTTTACGACTTACTAGTTTAATAAAATGAAATTAAGTGAAAGGTTATATTTAAGGATACGGATAACATTTTAAAACATTTTAATGGGGTGTATTTACGGAAAGGGGCTTACATGGTTTTTTAGGAGGTCATAATTCAACTAAACTTAGGTTGGGTGGAACCAAGAGATACGAATATGGGCTTGCAGGCCCAGATCCGAATAGTTTTGATCTGCTAAGTGCTAGCCTAGGCTTGGTTTCTTCTAAAAATGAAACTAGTGGGCTGGCTCTGTTAAATTGTTAGCCCAATTTTGAAATTACAGGCCACAAAGATTTTACCTAACCAACCTAGCCATAGTAATGCTTATCTAACCAACCTCTACATAGTGTTTGATTTTGACGGGACCTTAGAACCTGACCCAATCGGTGGAAAAGTAGTTGAACTCTCAAAACTTTTATCAAAATTCATTAATTCAAGTCAACAAACAACAATATTAATCATGAAATTACAAATAACAAATTTATTACATAAAAGCATTGAATACCATGTGAATGAGACGGAATGACCCATTAATTGAACAATAAAGAAGATTGAATGTGCATGGTATAAGCAAGTGTGGAAATTTTCTTTTTCGTTGTTGTGAGTAAATAGTAAATATTCGGGTAGCGTACAAAGTGTTTGATCTTGACAGGTTTTAACGGACCCATGAACCATTCAATACCATATTCATAAAAAAAAAAAAAAAAAAACATTTGAACTCTCAAGCCCTTACCAAAATTTCATTGAATTCAAGTCACCAAACAACCTTACCCTGGATTGATCATGATTAACAAATCAAAAATTCATTACATAAAAGCACTGAATACCATGTTAATGACCCAGTAATTGAACCATAAACAAGATTGAAGAAAGCTAATAAATGGAGGACCTTAAGCAAGCTCATTTAGCATAGTAATCGTTAGGTAATCTGAAATCTGAATAATCAAAAGCCGATACTGTTGAATGTTGAATGTTGAATTTGAACCAGTAGTCTACTAGTATACTAGACAGTGGAACCAGTAATATTTTTGCAATGGTGGTCCTCTCCTTTATTATTTTATTAAAGCTGCGCCGTTTTATAGCTGTACAATGTGAAACCAACGACTGCAATGCCATCCAAACTATTTTTAATTAAGATTCTGTATTTGAATTAATAATGCAAACAGTTGGTACGTTTTAGCTGTTGGAATCACACCCGACCTTGTTTAATTAACTAAATTCCTTTTAAGCTTATTGGTGGGAGGATTCGAATCACAAGATACGTATTTTACAAGCGATTGTAGACCGTGGAGAGTTTTTCTACCGATATTTTGGAATGGAAGTCTATCAATTATGTGAGTACATTTAGATCACGTATGTAGTATTTGATTTTGACCGATCTTTTAAGTATATTACATTTTTATGCAACTCATTCAATAAGATTTTATAACATTTGTGTGTGCGTTTTTTAAATTGACTCAATGCAATCATGAATTGAATGATTTGTTTAGGAGGAAAAACAAACAAATCGATCTGTCAATCTAATAAATTTGACTGGTCTATAATGCTTTTGGGAGAGTTTATATTGTAGAATTTGCAAAACAAACAAAACATAGATCAAGTAATCGGCGGAGAGATCTTCTCTTTTTTGTATCTTATGTTGTCTCGCTATGTTATAATTCTTGTATAAACAAATTCAATTTTGGCTCCTCCCGCAGCTAATTAATTTTCCAAAATTAGATAAAAATAGTAGAAAGACAACCCAATATACAAATGTCAAAAAAAGCTGCTCTATATGCAACACAATCAACTAAAAGTCTCAAACTTAGAAAATAAGTAAAATTAAAGTAAAGCCAAACACTTTTGGTGTGGGTTTGATTCTTTATTATCGTACAAAATTCCATTTTTTTACAACAATTTCTAATTTAATTGGTGTGTGTAAAATGAGGCTAGAGCAATCACTCTCGTGGTTTGCTTTCCTGTTATATAATTGCAAGAAAGGGGGGTAAAACAAGGGCGATATCAATTTAGAAGTTGGGAAGTTCTTTTTTTCTTCTTTAAAAAAATAAGATTGATCTAATGGTATGTTTCTCCGTTTGTTAGGCTGGAAGTTGTTAAGTTGTGAAGAACAGTTCGTTTGGCCACTCTAGCCCGTTTTGGAGAATGCTTATGGGCAGACTCGGGATTTACCAAAAAAATTACGGTCTGACTTATTCATTTGACAACTCTACCATTCAAATATATATACCATTGAGATTGTGAGTTTAAATTATGTTAATTTTCAAATTTATTGTAACAGTTTTAATAATAATAAATAAAGTTGTTTCAATACAAAAAATAATAAGAATAATTATTAATAAAAAATATGGAATGGTCTCTACAACTTTAGAACCCTAATTATATGAACAAAGCTTCTTCATATCTTTCAAGTCTAATCGCTATATTTCTTCCAAGATTTGATAACCCTCTAACATGTCAAAACAAAAAACGACCATATCTATCTTCAACTATTTTTTTTCATCTTCAAAAGAAAGTGTAAAGTAGAGAAACTCATTATCAAAGAAAGAAAATCACCAAGCTTTTCCATGAACCTGCCCATCAATGATCAATCTCTCTCTTTTTTATGTCCATTTCAAGTGGGATTTTAATTTTATTTTGGGCTCCAGCACCACGAGGTTTTACATAAAGACATAAATAATGCAAGTTTTATGTTAACAACGACATAAAGCCATAAAGGTACCAGCCCACAATGCAAATTTTTCTACTCTTTCTTTTTTCACACATACAAAAAAAACCACTTTAACCGTTTACCGTTACAGTAATCAACACGGTCAAAAATAGTTTTGTATGATTAACCTAAAACCTCGGGATATTGGAATGCAATTTACTCTTTTAGTTAATTTTAGTACCACACGTGCCTTGGCGCGTAAAGAGGAAGGCTGTTTGGGCCGATACAAAAGGGACCTATACAGTATGGTTTGCTTTTTTATAGTTTATAGTTTATATGATCTGATTTGTGAATTATTGCATGTGTTGGAAAAATAAGAAGCATGCATGGAGGTTTCCTTATCAGGTTAAGCAAAGGAACAAATTAGTGCCACATTAAGAACATAATGGCAACAAATTGAAGGAATTATTAAAGTATTTTTCATGTTATATCAAAAGCAGAAGACTGAAGACAACACATGTGTGTTCAAGTACCGTTGTAAAATAAAAATCTAGTTTGATTAATCTTTTTTTGGTTGTCAAACTTTTATTGATCGTAAATTGTAATATTGGAAGTGTATGTATCATGTATGGGATTTTTTCGATCAATCCAAGATCTGTAAATTAAATCACATTTGTAGAAATTCTCTAATAGTCTTGTGATATTGGTTCAACTTATATGATAGGCAAAGTTGGATCATGGTTAATACTCACCGAGTAACTACAATTTTTTTTTGGAAGTCATGGTGGTTGGATAGTAAATCTTTTTTATTTATATGTTAAGGTTACACGACTTCTTTCTAAATTTCAAATTTATATTTAATAGTAAAATTAATAAATTAATATGGAAGAAGGGATATATCGATTGTAGGAGTATCGGGGTATATATATGTACTATATGATCTTGATTTTGGATAAATAACAATGATTTCTCTTCTATTATTTAAAATAAATCACTCATCTGTTATTTAAAATAAATAAATAAATAAACATAGGTGAAACATATCATGACACCCTATGAGGCATGCACAATTAAGCCTCTCTTTTTTCAATATTTGGATCCAATTCATCATTTCGCAGAAATCAACCCGAAATATATTTTTTTTCATTTTTTAGAAAAATAAAATGTACTGGACCAAAATAAAAACTGTAAACTACTCTAGCGTATCAGCAACTCAATGTGGCATGCAATAAAGTTGTCCCATCATTTTGATCACTTTCAGAATCATCATATATCAATACGTGAACACATTAAATGATAAAATACAGACACAAAAATAAAAAATAAAAATAAAAATGATTACATCTCAATCACATTATGAACTAATATTTACTATTTCCTTTCCTTTTAACAACTATCACTGCCACAACCGATCATATGTTCATATTATTATATATTAACAAAATATTAAAAAAAAAATCAAAACCATCTTTTCGTAATGTCTTCGTAATATTATAAAAACTATAAAAGAATAATCATGAAAAATAACAAAATCAGAATGGTCACCCCCTATAGTCTATATAAATTTGCAAAGTCTCACCAATGTATTATATATGTGTCTTTAATTTATATAGTTATCGTAATGAAAAAGATAATATTGTGTGAGCTTTTTAGATATGAAAATAAAAATATAATTGAGGATGCCTTTGTCTATAAGGAACAACAATTTTGTCTGCTGTTTATATAAAAATATATACATGACACGATACATGATAAGACCCACCACACCAATTGTGGCTCTGTTGTAACTGTAAATCTGCTCCCCAATTTCTGATATGCATTTATCTGTCCAGTCATGCACCATGATTGGCTTAGTTTGGTATTGCTTCCGCAGCTATTTTTGGGGTCAAAAGTGATTCTGGACCTCAGACAGGGTGTTTGGTAAAATCGTGGGGAAGTGCTTTTGGTCACTTTTAGCTTCTACCAACTGAGTTTTTGAGAAGCTACAAATACTTGCTTTTGGATTTTGGCTTCTTCTTTTAGAAAACGCTCTACAGTGATATTAAATGAAATTTTACTAACTTTCCAACTTTGTGCTTGTCTTAAACGAAATTTAACAAACAAAAATAGGGTTTATATTTTTATACAAAAAAAAATGTTTCCATAATTAATTCAATAAAGTAAAATAAAAATGAAATAAAAAATAAAGTAGAATAAAATAAAGAAATAAAGAAATAAAGAAATATGACTAATTAATTAAATAAAATAGAATAAAAAATAGGGCTAATTAATTCAATAAAATACCATAATTATATAACACTTAACAATAAATACAAATAAACAAGAAAAATATAAAGTATATCAAATTAGTACAATTTAGATGTCGTTATCCTTTTAGTAATTTTACACACTCACAACGCTTTTTATATCAGTTTACCAAAAACATTGAAATTGATTTTAGTTCTCACAGCATTTTTGAAAATCAATTTACCAAACACTAAGCTGATTCTTCCCACAGCAATTCCAAAAGCAATTCTCCACACAGTAATTTCAGAAGCACTTCTCTCCACAGCACAACAATGCCAAATTGAGCCATAGCTTTATCAAAAAGTTGGGGTTGATATCATTTATTATTTTTCAAGATTTTTAATATGAATACAGTAATACAGATATCTGAGAGATAAAAAAAATGAAAACTATCGTTAATAAACGTGTTTTTTTCAAACAATCAAGATATTTATTTTCATATTTAAAAGAATTCGAATCGATTCTAATATTAGAAGAGATCTCCCCATACTTATTATTGTTTTATAGCCAATTCTTTTACGAACAAAGTCAGAATATCTACGAAGGCTATGACCACCAAAGTAATAAGCCCGAACATGGCTTTGAAAAAGCCAGATTTAGCTTTTTAAAAACCTAAGTCACTGCTAAGTGGGTTTTCTATTTTAAGTAAATTTTTAGAGGGTTTTCATTTTCAATAAAATGAGGAAACCTCTCTCTTAAATAAAAAGATTTGAATATATAATGTTACAGAGTAGAAAACTTTTACGAAATAATCCCGCTACTAATAATTATTAATATATAATGCAAAATGCTTATGAACACAAATATGACGAGTAATTGCGATAGAACTATTCCATAAACACTACATAAATAGTTATATATATATAAACACTACACACACAAAAAGACATTACCAAACTAGGGTTCTAGATTTTGGTACAAATCATTAAACGGCTTAATTTATACAATTATAATATAAACAATAATAACACGATAATCACCCAAACCCTTAAATCCCAAAAAGAAAAAAAAGAAAAAAAAAAGAGTGAGAGTGGTTTGGGGTCATGATAATTGATAAGATATATATATATTCCTGCATGGATCTTGATGGGGTTGATTGGGACAAACATTACAAAAATCAGATTTCTAAATAATAATAAAACAGCAACTAGAATCCGAGAGTAGATCTTACGAATCAAATTACTGGCAAAGCCAACACATACAACACAATCTTAACATGGAGATTTGGTGAATATGTGAGAGAGATGTATATTAATTAATTAAATAAATTTTCATATAAAAAACCAGACAAATGTTTGTCTTTTTATTGTTTAAACACTAGTGAAAAGAGAATCATAAAACGACTAATTCTTTGATGAGAACATTTTTTTTATAATAATTTGCATGGCGTTTTGTATTTTGTAAGCTTGTGTATGTTATACCAAGTAGAAATTTAGGCAAATAAATAACATGAAAGTGGGGTGTGGTTTTTTTTTTTAACTGTAAAAGAAGCTCAGGTAATTATATTTAATTTATAATAGATCAAGAATGGTTTTAGTCCCAATCATGACCTATATAATTATTTAGAATTATCTTTAAACCAATTTCAAGGGTTGACACAGATGCATATATATATATATAGGATGTCAAATGTTCGTAGATCGATTTCATCAAAATAATGGATAAAAATCCTTATTTATAAAAATCTATTAAATAAAATTCATCACAATAACATTACCATAACATGCATAAGTTTTTAACCAAATTATATTGTATAGAATTCAAATATATTTATACACGAATTATCATAAAAAATAATGGAGAAAAATCCTTATTTATAAAAATCTATTAAATAAAATTCATCACAATAACATTACCATAACATGCATAAGTTTTTAACCAAATTATATTGTATAGAACTTCAAATATATTTATACACGAATTATCATTTATCAGCTGCGGGATGTTTGGTTACACACACTTAAAGATCCCATGATACACTTGATAGACACCTAAGAAGCATCATGTTTAGTTGTATTTAGGGTTTGAGAGAATATTTGGTGTGTAATTGTAACAATATTTTATTTATTGATATTTTTTTCTCTCTTCGTCTTGACATGGGTTTTACACCTAAAACTTTTGTTTTGTATGATTAGCATTATTTATTCTGCGCACAACAAAAGAAATGATCTTTTCCGATCGTTACATACTATTGGAAAAAACGATTTTATGTTTTCCAACAGGAAAAAGCAGTCAGGGCCGTCACAAATAGTACCATTTCTGTAGTCGGAAAAAATGAAAATGCCGTGTCCAATTGAAATTACATTAAATTTCATGCATTATCTATGGTTTGAATCCGTGATCTAAATGATAGTAAATGTTACCCTTACCATTTTACCATAACTTTATATATTAAATGTTTTGCATCTAATTAAATATTTTTTTTATACTATTTAAATATAATTATTAATATTGTTTTATACAATAATATTTTATTAAAATATCTCCCTTTTCTAATAGGAAATTACATTTTACAACTACTTTATCTTTAAATACGAAGTGTATACCGTATCCTTATTGATTTAATTTTTTATAATCAACATTTTACTTAAATAATTAATAATTTTTATTAATTAATAATTTAAATTTATTTATGTAATATTTGTAATTATTTTGTATGATAAACAAATAGATATTAAAAAATATTAGATTTAAAAAAAATGATGTGGTAGTGTCACTAAACATAATTAAAAATAATTAAATGTTTTTGTAATTACTAATAATTTTATTAAATTTTATATTTAGTTAATTTAGTAAGATATACCCATAAAATAGACTTCTTATTAGTGCCATTATTTTTTCCCTAAAGTGTGGTCCATGTTACCTAATATTTTTGCAGTGATCATTATAACTCTAAAGTTTTTCATTTCTTTTTACATTACCTACAATATATTATTTGAAAAATTCAAAAGTAAATCAAAATATTTGACGAAAAATTGAACATAGTGATTTCGTTAAAAAATAGTGATATATAAAAAAATAACATATATAGTGATACATTTAAAATATTGATCTACAAGTCACAATTTTTTTATAATGTATAAATTATCACATACATTACATTATAATTTTTTAATTAATATTATAATAATAAATTAATTATTGTTCCATGATAATATCATAACAAATAATGTAGAAAATAGTACTACATTTTCAACAACGTAATAACCCTTAAAATTGATTCGGATTAAATTGTGGTATTTCCGAATTCTGACGACACTTTTTATTCCATCAGAACCGTAGGCAATATTGACGGTCTATTTGACTATTTTTGTTGGCCCAAAAGCAGTTGGAAATACGATACTGTTTTTTTCGTTAATTTCGATGGTACAACAAAATGCCGTCAAAAATAAAGATTATTTTCGAAGTCATTCATTAATATTGTTTTTTTTTGTAGTGACGGTACATATTAAGCTACATTTCCTAATTACTTCCTAGTTGTTGGAATAAATATTTGATATGCATATGTAGTGCTAGATCTCAGTGCATCTTTAACTAGTTTGATGTAGATTTTTTTAAAGAAAAACAAAACAAAAATGAAAAATAACAATAAAATAATTTTTGCTCCTTTTAAATTTGAAAGAAACTCTTATTATACGACATTAAACAATTATGGATAACAGTGAATTTTAAAATATGATAAAAAAAAATAGCAACTCAACAAATTGAGAAAAAAAACTCTTCATACATGCTTATAAAATGTGTTTGGTGAAACTTCAGAGTCTCACCACCATTATAGAAGGTATGTGTATTATCATCTCTAAACAAGAAATTCCTCCATTTACTATGTTGAATTTTCCCTCTTAGTTCATTTTTTAACAAGATTAGATATCTCTAAATCTGGAAGAAAAAAAAAATAGTTGTAGACAATGCCACATGATTTCTTTTGACCATTTCGAATCATTTAGACCACTCACAATGATTTTAAGCATCTCTCTTTGTTACAAATTCTTTCTGAGATTCTTCATTGCAGATTTTTCAATTTTCATATTTGTCCAACCTTTTTGTCTGTCCATCATTTTTTTTAGCACAAGTCTTCAACAATTGAATCTAATCAATCATGATCATGTAAGTTTTATGTCATTCTCCTTAAGAAACCATTCAAATTAATTTGAATTAGCACACCACTTTTGAATACAATAGAATTAATTTATTATAGATTTTATAAAAGTTATGTTTCAATCCTTTTTTTTTCTCCACTCGGACCAATCTGTCCACTTGGCTTCTTCTATTTAAAGTGATTCTGATATATACTCCAATGATATTATTATTTTGTATCATTACGTAAGAAGATTCGGGTAAAATATATACTTCCTTGGGATTTTTTTTTTTTAAAAAAAGGCGATCGATTTTCATTTAAATTTTTGCCTTAATTTTTTTGACTCCTCGATACTCAATTAAGTCCTCATTTTTTACGATTGAATGCTCCCCTATTAGGGATGACAATTATACCCGGACCCGTGAGTACCGAACCGAACCCGAACCGTATGGATCGGGTATGGGTCCTCATATTTGGGTCACGGGTCGGGTCTGGATCCAAAATGATAGACCCGATTCGGGTTCGGGTCGGACCTGGGTCTGAGTCAAAGACCCGGACCCATGGACCCGATTAGTACAAAACATAATTGTTATTTCAATTTGTGTGGTTATTTCAATTCTCAACCTAATAATCAATCATCTTTGTTGTTTTGTTTTATTTCAATCCAAGTTAATTATTCAATTATTGAACAAGTTTTACCAGTTAAAAATTGAATAGGTAAAATTAAAAATAGAAAGGAAAAATGAAAAAAAAAAAGAGTTTTATTAAAGGTTTTACGGGTCCACGGGTCCTGGGGTCCAGACCCAGACCCATGAATTTTCGTAGGTCCTCGGGGCGGATCTGGGTCCGCTGAAGACCCGCGAGTCCAGACCCAAACCCGAACCCGAAAATTTTCATGGGTCTGGGTCTAATTTTTTTTATGGGTCTGGGTTTGGGTCTGGTAGGACCCGACCCGAACCCGACTCATTGTCATCCCTAGCCCCTATAGTCCTATATTTAGGGCTCGTCCTGTAAACGTTTTTCAGTTACTATTTTTCGAAAATGAAAATGAAAATGAAAACAATGTTTTTAGTTTAGTTTCGAATTCTGAAAAAAGAAACCTGTATTCTGAAAATAAAAACCGAAAAAACGCGTTTGGTAGATTAACTAAATAATAGCAAAGTTTTACAATAATTCATCCCAAATAATTATCAATTAAGTCAAGAAAATTATTAAATAAAAATTACATTCAAAGAAATTTAAAATATTAACCATTGATTTATTTGAGATTAAATGAAAAATAATTAAACTATTAAAAAAAATCAAACTCAGATACAATAGCACATGAATTAGAGACCATCAACAGTTAGAGAATTTTCGGGGGGGTCCAAATCATGGACTTCGAACCTTCGAATGCAACTCATGTGTGGGCACGATTGGACTGTGAGAGTCTAGTTGACCTTTTGTCACTTCCCTAAATCAACGTTTTTTATTGTGGTGAATAAGGAAAGCTTTAATTGTTTGGATTCTGATTTCTTACTTGATCACTAAGAATACAGGATCGAGTTTTAATTAGAAATAAATCTCTTTGGAGAATATTATCTAATGAAATTATTTCCTTATTAAATCAAAAACGAACTTTCCAAATATAATCCCGAATTAATCCCAAAACCCTAGTGTTTCGGTTTGGGTACTTAATATCTCTAATATTCTGTTCAACACACATAGAACAAAAACAATTCCAGTTTTTCTTTTGAGCAGCCGATTTCTTTTCTTCTCTGGTTTTCTTGGTAAGTTCAAAACTCGGTTTGAGTTCGCTGGTAGTGGATAGTGCTTAGGCCTACCACTGTTGAACCATTGTATCTTGAGAGACAATCGCCTAATACACATACGTTGTTGTCCGGTGAAATTGTCTTAAGGACACCTTGTGAAACACAGGCCTCAGATCAAACTCTGTTTCTAACGTTACTTTCTGTTTTCATTTATACCAGTCGGGTTTGATTGCAAAATACGTTTTACAGTAATATTAACTAAGAAATTAAATTATCAAATTCACCTGCTTCAATGTGCTTCAAATCCTCCACAAGCTTCTCATGATGCTTCTTGACTTCTTCCAAAGTCTTGCCACCACCAACTGCTGTAACAATATTGTGCCACCGCTCCTCAATCATCTCATTGTCATTGTAAATGGCCAAAGCATTCTCAAATGCTTTGTGTTGCTCTGCTATCAATGTCGACTCAGACACCATTGTACAAATTAATTGTATTAGAGCTAGCTCACTTGAGTAATTAACAAGATAAGAAACTAGAATCCAAAATACAAAGATCAGGTGATTCAATTAATTCCTCTCTTCATCTCTCTCTGGTTTCTCCCTGTTTTTCTTTTATTATTTCTCATTTCTTCTTCAAACAAACTCAAAGACAAATACTCTGTTTTTGTATGGCCAAGAAGCTTGGGCATTATAATTGGTAACACCGGAGGAGGTGAGATCGTTCTCCGACGAACTGACCTGGTCAGATCGGCGTCGCCGGAGTAGGATCTCTCATCCTTCAGCGTAGGCTGCTTTTCTGTCATTGGGAAGATGATGATGATGAAGATGAAGAACGGTGACAAAAGGTGTCGGCGAAGAAGAAGGAAAAAAGAAAAGAAAAAAGTGATTTTTTATTTTTATTTTTTAAATGAAAAGTAAAAAACAAATATTTTGTGTTTTTCAAATCTTTCACTTTTAATACTGATTTTTTTTTTCATTTTTTTTCCGAAAATAATATGAAAAACGGTTAACGAACGCGTTTTCGAATTTGTTTTTTAAAAAATAAAAACGAAAACGGATTGAAAAACAGCTGCAGGACGAGACCTTAGTAATTCCTGAATTCTTTTTTCTATATCAAAGATCATCAAAATAAGCAAGAATACTATTTTTATAGAAAATACCCTTCACGAGTATTTAAGTAACTGTAAAAGTGCAATAGCACTCATTTTATATTGAATTTTGAATGTCTATATTTTAATAAATTAAGTTTAAATGACGTTAAAATCTAAAGGACTAAAATACACACATCTCCTTCTTTTATTATGTTTATATCGTTGTTAGAGTTTTTGTATTTTTTCAAAATCCTCCGTTGATGAAGGACTTTCATGAATAGAGATGAAAGACCTCTATTGTAGATTTCAATGAAGAGGATGACAAAAAAAATTAAAAATTTTCATTTTTAATCAAAAAGTCTCGAAAATTACAAAAAACCTCATAAACTAAAATAAGAAAGTCTTAAAAATTACGTAACAAGTCTTTAAAATTAGAAAATAAATCTCAAAAATACAAAATAAATTTTGAAAACATAAAAAAGCGTGAGACTTAGTTATATATATATATAGTTATAAATAGCAACATATATGCATGCACACTGTTGGAGCTGAGTTGGCACAAAAATACTGTCTCCTATTTATCGAATATGGTGCGATTGGGGCATTTCGTCAAACATTTGGTTGGCAGACACTCACACTACTAGACTATATATTCTGATATTCACACACCAATCCAGTTTTTTTTTTAAAAACAACCCTGTTTTCAATTGTTTTCTCTTTATTCCGCTAAGAACTGTCAATTTTATTTTATTTTATTTTTTTAAAGTTTTGGGTTTGTTTGTTTGGTTGCATGAAGTGGGAAAATAGCTGTATGGCATCCGGTGTCATGAAATAAAAAAGTTAGAAAAAACGCGTTAACTTGGTTGGAGTTGGACCCCAAAAGGCGGCAACTTTATGCTTTTCACATGATAATTGTCTCGTTTTACAAACTAACTAATCAAATTCTTGTTATAACTTATAAGAATAATACTGCGCTCAAATTCTTTTTCTTTTGGTAGACAGATCAATATTAATGCAATCCAGATAGCAACTAATTAAAAAGGGATTATCCCACTTACTTTTTTACGTATAACTGTATAAGTCGAAACTTGAAATCTCAACACCAAAATAGGGAACCAAAATAAATATGAACAGGTAATAATAATAATAATAATAATCCACTTTCATTGTCAAAGGAGGATTCTAAAAAACCCACATCGTGGAGTACTCCTATGATCGATGTTCAAATCGCAGAAGTCCTCCATGATGACCTGAACCCAGATCGTGGAGGATTTCTAGGTTTATGAAACCCTATTTCATAAAGGATCTCCACTAGACATCATATTCCTTGGTTACTATTTATCAATTTCAAATAAGGATATATTAAAGTCATTTCAGTATTTCACAACTGTAATTAAAGTTAAACGTTTAAATTAACTCTCAACAATGACTAATTTAGTATTTTTGAAAACTCAACGACCAATTTGGTATTTGGAAAAAACAAAAAGACCGATTTTATCACTTATGTGAAGGTTGCAAACTACTTGAATTTTTTAATATATATGGTTTATTTGGTAATTGCCCTTTAGGAAATTATTTTTATGTTATTTGGATTTGTTTATTATTTTATTTATACTTTGCTTGGGGTGTTGTTAATCTTGGTAGGAAAATCATATTTAGGTATTTTCAAGATTAATTTTGTTGGACTATGAAGCATGAATTCATAATATTGTGCTACGCTGACGTATCGGTCGTCGAGCAAACTGATCAACTTGTGGGTGGTTGAGTTGTTCGGTCAGCTCACTGGGGTTCAAGGGCAGCGCCTCGGGAAAGAAATTTTTAGTTTTCATTTTTGTCAAGGGGATGAGTGGATGACTCTTTTTTATTTGGGAGATAGTTTCAACCCAAGGCCTTTATTATATACACTTTTGTAATTCTATGGTTTTAGATTGATTGAGAGAGATGAATAGAGAAAGAGAGAGGGAGAGACTAGGAGAGAGATTGAATTTGCTTCATATAATAAACAACGATTGATAGTGGAAGTTGAGTGTTAATATGCTCCGTGGATATAGGTTTATATCGAATCAAGTAAAATTTTATATCTTTTTATTTTTCTTTGATTTCATGTTATTTGAATTTTGTTTTAATTTGTGTAATTTGTAACCATTAGTATGAGCTTCCACAAACCTAAGTTTTTCAGCATTGGTTGTTCAAGTGTGAGCTTTGTACCCACATTGTTTCTAGTGCACATCCTCACTTAGCAGGAGCGATGCCCGTCAATGCCTTTTATATCCCTGATGTTTGGTTCGAATCTTATCATGTATATTTTATAAACATATATGAATATTTTTTTTCTCAAATGTTATGAGAATAAATATCTCTCCTATAAGAGTAGATATCTCTCCCGACAGACCCTAACATGTTCGGTGTCTAATTATAAAATAAAATAAAAAATAGGGTAGTGTAAATAGAACTTGGTTACTTTCAATAATAAATTATTCAGGAATTCTAAAATCCATTGAAAATCTCATTACGAATTTGGTGTAAAAACATCAAATTAGTTTTAATTTACTCATATAATCTTCAACTTTTATATATTGATAATTATAAGGCAAATGTTAAAGATGATAAATGACATACATAAAATCAATTTTCACATAAACAAATCAATACAAATCATATTATTATTATCACAAAAATTGTGTGGTGTGATTATATCATTGCCTGCAAAAGTTAAAAACATCAAACTCAATTAAGGATGCGACGAGAAAGTGGATGCATGGGAGGAAGGAAACAAAGGATTGTAAAAGGATTGGGCCATCTTCATATGTCACCTTATTTTGTGACATATTCATCACTAACATATTGTTTTGGTATGTGGATAATATTATTTGTCTATTATGGTCAAATGTTACTTCTCCCTCTCTCCCTCAAATCAATTTATAATTTATTTATTTAAGGCTACAGAGGAAGGGAATTGAGAAGACTAGTCAAACAAATTTATGTCAAACAAATTTATTTGACCAAATTTATGTTGAAAGTTGTAATAGTATTTTATTTTAATTTTGAATTGATACTTTGATTTTTTATTTAGGTGACATAATAAAGCAAATTCTATAAGTCAGCAAACAGGTTCAATTTTCACAGGAGAGTTGTCATTTGTCAAGTGATTAATTGGTCAAATTGTTTGTTTTTTTAATTAAGGTATTTGTTAGCTCTGAAAACGACATTTTTTGTTTTAAAAAAATAAACTTAAATTTATTATTTAAATTTTTTAACTTCAATATCTCAACCATCTACGTGCTTTTAATTCAAAAGTTATAAATATATTCAAATCTCAACTATTAGATTAAGAGTACATAGATGATTGAGATGTTTAAATCAATAAATTAAATCATAAATTTAAATTAGTTTAACTTGACACATATATAATTATAAATTTATTATTATATTATAAAAGCTTTTTCATATCGATCCCTTTTTGTATTTTCAACTCCACCGCTTATCGGAGGTGGTATGTAAATCAAAATATAAGTTGATATTGGTAATACCATTAGTATAATAAAGACCAATTCACGTAGGATTATATTTAGTTAATAATATGTATATTATGATATTAAATAATAATTAGACTTTCGTAAAATGTGAATGACATTGTCCACAATGAAAATCAATTTACACAAAACAATCTAATATGTGGTAAGTTTGATTTTTATATATATAATTGTTCAACTTTATTCAAATGCCA
The DNA here is from genome assembly GCA_032871835.1 of Dipteronia dyeriana. NCBI lineage: Eukaryota > Viridiplantae > Streptophyta > Magnoliopsida > Sapindales > Sapindaceae > Dipteronia > Dipteronia dyeriana. Next base: position 89,901,080 of record CM065295.1, on the reverse strand, counting down.
CTAAAATAAAAAGCCAACAATTAATTAATTTTAATAAATCTGATATTAGTTCAATAATATATATATATATATATATATATATATTATGTTATTGAAGTTGTGAGTTTAAATCATGACTTCATCGATTTTAATTTTTTAAATTTGATTTAGCCATTAAATTGGTGGTTAATAGATTTAATCTTAATGGAACCAAACAGCTATTTAGGTCCACGAATATGACATTGGCATCATCTATCAAAATATGAAATGAAAGGATAGATTGAGAATGAAGATCTTTAGTGCCTACAGATATTGATTGAGAGCGATTGCTCATTTTCTCTCTCCTGATTTATTTTTCCTTTTATCACACAATTATTCTTCTTTACATATTACAAACAAAACAGTACAACATTAATATATATATATATATATATATATATATATATATATATATATCCGTTAAAAAAACATTAATATATGTTTTTTAGATTAAAAGTTGTGTGAATTTTAAATTTCGTATTACTCAAGTCAGAAAATTAAATGGTCACTGTCACTATATGATAAAATGATATTATTCGAAATTTGACTATGGTAAAACACTAAAACTCATAAAATAGGTTTTAGAATGCATAATTTCAGGTAAATTATAATATATATTTTTGTACAATACATTACCTTTATAAATGTCTTTACAATCTCTATCACCTTAGTCTCTATTTTTTTTCAAACATCATAACTTTAACTCATATAACTGTATATTTAAAAGTTAACTATTTAAAAACTTGTAAAAATACATTTTTACTTTATATTACTGTTTAATTTAGCTAAAATTATTATCTTCACTTAAAACAAAATATAAAAAAATTCTTAATAATAAAATCTTAAATAAATAGATTACAAAAAAAATGAAAAATAATCATGTTAGCTAAATAAAAATCCATTATGAAGAAAAATACAAAATAAGAAAAATTTACTGATTTTTTATTATTTATTTAAGTTTTTTTTTGTAATCTATTTGTCTAAGATTTTATTATTGAGAAATTTTATTGTTTTTCATTTTAATTTAAAGTTAATATAATAATTTTAGTTAAATTAAATAGCAATAAGGGATGTACTTTAACAGATTTTAAATTAGTTAATTTTTAAATATTTGGTGAAATGGACTAAAGTAATGAGTTTTGAACAAAATAAAGACTAAAATGACGAATATCGTAAATAATATAAATGTGACAAGTCATTAAAAAAATGGGACTTATATGAAATTATATTGTTTTAAAATTAAAAATATTCCGACCAAAATGATTACTCACATAAAAGGTTAGTCTTGTGTTTTTAGGTGGTGCAAAAATTAAATAATAAACTTTTAAAAATTGGATAAGATGAGGTTGGTCTAACGGTAAACCCCCTTACACCTACGCCATGAAATCGTAGGTTCGAGTCTTCTTTATTTTATAAAACCTCAAAATTTTCGTAGACGTTCAAAATTATTATTTTTAAAAAAATATTTAATTAGAATATAAATAAACGTGTATTAGGATCAATAAAAAATTAACAATATTATTTAAAGAAGCTTAGATGGACGAGCTTGAGGTTGGATAAATGACTCCCAAGTCAGCGGCTCGAATCCAAGTATCCAACTAATTATATATAAAAAAAACTTTAAATAAATAGATAGATAAATACGGAAAAAAAATATTATTTCAAGAAGCACTGTTAGTGAAATAACACTTTAAAATGCTTTTATGAAGAAAAAAAATGTATTTAAAATTTATATTATTCAAATTACGCTTAAAATATTAAAAATTATCAGGAAATTCCAACAAACAGAAAAAATGAATAGAACAGTTTGATCTGTATTATCCCAAACTTGAAATTCACTCAAAAGCCTGCTTTATTTGATAACTAGAGTGGATTAATTATCTTCTTTTTTTTAATAAATCATAACTGGTCCCACGTGCCGCACGTGCCAGAGACCATTGGCTAATAAAATATGAAGTGTCACAAAAGGAGGTGCATCAAATGGTCAAAAAGAAGTCTAAATAGAATTCTTTTTTGATCAAGTGGGGACCCACCTCCTTTTTCTCATGTGTAAACATTACTCAACCACCAACAAGCTTCAAGATGATTTCTCTAACGGCAAATATATAATCTACTCTAAAAAGGGAAACTATTTCCATATTTTCTTTTTCTTAATTTTTGCTATCTAATTGTATTATTTCAAATTTTAAAATGGCTAATGTAGAACAAATTAGGAAGTTGTATTTTAATTTTTATTAGGATTATTTTATTTATATATATCTGCTTCTTTATTTAATTAAAACTAATATTAAAGTTTGTAGGAAAAATATGTTTACATACGATTATGACTATTTAATTATTGACAGGATTTGTTTAATCTCGTTTCATATATATATATTACAATCCATTATTTATAAGTTTTTTATATTTAGATTTTTTTAAAAAAAGATTATATGAAATCATCCGATCAATAAAATTTATGATTTTTTTATTTTGTAATGTGTTAGAAAGTAAATATTGATAAAAGTAAATATTGATATTCTATATAAGGTTATAGATTCAAGTCGGTAGGAACAAATATATTTTAATATATTTGATGTTTTGAAGATATTGGCAAAAAAATTCCTATATTTTCATCCAAAATCCCAAAATTCCGACCTTAGATAGTTTCACTGAAACTTATATTTATTTAGGGGTCGTTTGTTTTTTCCACTTAAAATTTAATGGGTCTAAATCATAATTACTAAGTTGTTTTGTTTGTTTTTTTAGTGGTCAAACAACTTAAAAATCCTAAAAACCAACTTAAAATAAAAAGTAAAAAATCAAGACTTTTAACTTAATTGTAAATCACTGAATTGCATTAAATGAAATCTAAAATATTTTCTTACGATATTATCCCCTTATATATAACATATTTCTATTCCATCAAAATTGAATATGGTATATAAATCTTTATTTTAATATATTGCTTATTTTAAATAGCTTTAAAAATAAAAAAGAACTATAATCATTGTACATATTGGTGTTTAATATCGATACTTTATTATGATATTATGGTAATATATATATATATATGTATGTATATATATTATTATAGTGTTTTGTGTGAATTTTCCTAATGTCTTTTAAAAAAACTTTTTTTTCTTAGAAAAATGAAGTTTGTTTGTATTCAAATATGAAGATCTTGGTCAAAAGTGTTCATATATAACTATTATTTTTGGATTGTTTTTATTTCATATTAGATGTATAATTGTTTAACATAAGTATAAATGTAAAATTACTTATATTTAGACAATTTTACTTTTAAAAAACAAATGTGTTTACAATACATTTAGATGTGAGGAAAAAAAAATAAACATGTCATTCAGGTTCAGATTTCAGTCCCTATTCAATTATTAGAAAAATTCAGAACTGTTCAGTTTTCAGATAAAAAAGCAAACGACCATTTAGTTTATTTTTTAAAATCAATACCTTTTAATTATATATATATATATAATCAATACTTGTTTCTTTTATTTTCGTTTTTCTTTTCAAGTTTTGGATTTTTTTTAACTATTATATAATTTATAGATTACGAAGAGGATGTATGATTCAACCCCGACAACCTATTAGATGTATGTGTGACTATATATATGGCTTAAACAACTTGTCGTCAATCTTATTTCTTGAATCATTTGGTCAATACATACATTAAATGTGAATACAAAATCCAAAATGGGTTTGCATTGTGACTCTAAACTCTAATAAATTCAACAACCACTAAAAGTGCTACAATGGTAATCCATGTTCATTCAGTCAATCAAACAATAACACAATATTCTAATTTATATATATATAAAACTCTAATAAATTATTTACAAGTGATACATTTCAAATAAATTATAAGACGGTATTATTCTGAAGGATGAGTTTAATAAATAATATTACACATCTATTTGGTGGTGAGTTTGTGGCCGGAGATAATATTGTATAAAAAGAAATCTTAAATTGAGAAATAGAACAAAAATACCACAAGGGTTTTGCATGATTTTTCAATGGTGCAAGGATATGGACTGTGAATTTATAATTGTTTTGATATTGTTTTTTAGATCCAAAAATACATAGTATAGAATTTGATGCACAATATCATGCAAATATGCAATGCAAATGAGAAAACGGATTAAAAATTCGGTTTAAATAAGGCCAATGTAAAATCCATCGTGAAGTTATTCATTACAATTATCCTTCTTTTGTTAAAGAATATCTCCAATATAAAATGACTTGCATATAAATTATTATTGACATGACAATATTGTCAAGAGACTTGCTTCTTATGTGATATAAATATAGGCTTGATAGACGATCAATTTAAAATTTAGTCTCCAATATTTCCGTTTAAAACATATTTTATTTTAACGACGTGTTTAATTTTATTTAATATTTTGTTTTTTATTTTGTTTCCTTACAAAAAATAGATGAAAAATTAATATCAATTTAAAATATTTGCTGAGTCAACATAAAAAAAATGTTATGCAACAAAACGTCATAAAAAAAAGGTTATGCAACAAAGCGTCTAAAAATGAACGGTCTTATTGATAATATCTAAATTTTTTTTAACATGTCAACTTGAGGTTTAATATGTACGGCTGCATTGGAGAAATATTTTTAACGGAATGTCTATTAATCATTTTTTATTTTTTTTTCATAAACCATGCTTACATTGGAGATGTTATACGATCATCATTTATCAATTTAAAATTAATAATTTGTTTTAAAAAATAAAACTCAAAATAACTATTCGTAATATGACAAGTGAAATACGGTTGGCATTCTAATTGCTTAGTAGTGTGTCAATGAATTTGAACTCCTCCTCAATTCCATTAATCTTCATAGTATATTTTAACGATCTCATGACACATGAATATTAAAATGAATGAAAGATTAAGAGTCCAATGAATGAAGGGTTAACGTGCATTGTTTTTAGGATTGCTTCATCAACAATAAACCGCACCCTTTAAACATGAATGAACCATGAATCATTTCTATAATTATTTATAAATGTGTCCTTTATAGATATTTAATAAAAATTTACAAATAAAATATAATTTATTTTAAAAGATCATATATATTTTCTTTGTACTTTTTTAAAAAACATACTTTTTTTTTACATATTTCTTATCTTTTATACAATACATTAATACCTTTTTAAAAAATATGATACATTAATTTAATGTATACGATTTATACATAAATCGTATATTTATTAATATTTTAAAAAATATAATCCAACAAATGTATACTTTCTGTATTCTAAAAATATTACAATTTATTGGATAACAAAATATTTGGAAAATAAAAACGGTCTAAAATGACATATCGTCAAATACAAGATTGTATACTAATAATACAGTTCAATCAAATTCAATATAATTCAATACAGTACGTTATAATATAACGCGTAACGAACCTTTATATTAGATCATTATAAAATGAAACATTATATGTATACAAATATATAAAAAAAACAAATGACTAAATAGGCTTTGAAGACGATGATATTTTTGACGCATCACTACTAACTAAAATGATGATATTTACCCTAAGAAAAAATAGCCAGTCCGTAACTCTCGTACTCTTTGGAATTATACGACACGTGTCATTCAAGGATGAGCATCTAGATAAAGTTACTAGAATACCCTCACAAAATATGTACTAAAGGAAGGAAGCTGTTTTGTTTGTTTTGGCCGAATATATGCTGACTAACGGCTTGATATTTACAGTGGTAATTGAAATAGTTACGCGCGGGTGTGAGGGTGGCGACTGGCGTGGACTGATCACTTGGGAGTATAGGTGTCCACAGTTCGGTTAAACCGTTTAAAATCGAACCGAAACAGTCTTCCAAAAACCGAAACCGAAACCGAACCGTAACCGTCAGTTACGAAACCGGTTGAAAACCTGTTCCTCGGCGGTTCGGTTACGGTTTGGGAATCACAATTCCAAACTTTTCAATAATAATAATAAAAGTAAATAGAGATATTAGAAATATCTCCTATATTGTTCATATTTCGAAGAGATATATATGAAAAAAAAATCTTAAATATCTCCTTCATTTTGAATATAAAATATTTTAATATTTTCATCAAAAGTTCAAATTTTTTTTTTTTTTTTTGAAACCAATCACTAAAGGGTTTATTTTAAAATAGACATTTTACAAATAGAACTCTTTATTGAGAAATCATTAATGTTTAATTGTCAACTGAAAAACAAAAAAAATAAACGACTTTTTTAGCCATCTAAAAGTTATACTTAGTGATAATCAAATAACATAATTTTTTTTGGAAATAGTTATTTTTTTTAATAAAAAAACTCTTTTAATTGGTAGAAAAACTCTTTCCAACATACACTAAGGGATCGATTGTTTTTTCCACTTCAAATTTAATGGGTCTGAATCATAATTATTAAGTTGTTTTGTTTGTTTTTTTAAGTGGTCAAACAACTTAAAATTACTAAAAAACAACTAAAAATAAAAATTAAAAAATCATGAATTTTAACTTAATTGCATTAAATGCAATATAAAATCTTTTATTCTGATACTATCCCCTTATATATAACATATTTCCAATTTCATCAAAATTACATATGGTATAGAAATCTTTATTTTAATATATTACTTGTTTTAAATAGCTTTAAAAATAAAAAGGAACCCTAACCACGGTGCATATTAGTGTTTAATATCGATATTTTATTATGATATTATGATGATATAAATATGGGTCGAGCTAAATCAATTTAAATTTATGACTTAAAATTTTGACTTCAATATCTCAACCACTCTTGTGTTCTTAATCCCATGGTTGTGATTGAATACATTTACAACTTTTAGATTAAGAATACATGGGTGGTTGAGATATTGAAGTTAAAGTTTAAGTCACAGATTTAAGTTGTCTTAGCCTGACCCTATATATATTATAGTGTTTTGTACGAATTCCTGTGTCCTTTTTATTAAAAAAAACATTTTCTTTTCTTCGAAAAATAGAGTATTTTTGAAATCAAAGATGGAGATCATGATTATATGTGTTCATATATAATTATTATTTTTAGATTGTTTTTATTATATGTATAATTGTTTAACATAGGTATAAATATAAAATTACTTATATTCAGACAATTTTACTTAAAAAAAAAAACAAAATTTTACTTTAAAAAAACAAACATGTTGACAATACATTCAGATGTGAGAAAAAAAAATAAACATGTCATTCAGATTCAGATTTAAGTCTTTATTCAGTTATTAGAAAAGTTAAGGACTGTTCAGTTTTCAGACAAAAAAACAAACGGTCTCTAATTCATTTTTAGGATATTGTGTGTTTTTTAAAAAATAAAAATAAAAATAAAGATGTGAGTTTCAACAGAATTTGTATAATTATGTATTTTGAAGAATATTCTATTGGTGAAAATAGAATGTAAATTTAAATACTTTTGTAAAAGGCATAAAAGCATTTTAAATGTGTGTTTTTTTCAATTTATAATTAATATTAAAAAGTTTTGTGAATTTGGAATCTTGGTTTTGAAATTAAAATACTAATACATATTGTTCGGAAATAATAACACATGACCCTCACAATTCCTTAACCTAATAGTTCCGCAAGTTTCTCTTATTACTATTTTTTTGAAACTTATTTTTCTTATTTTTTATATTTTAGGTTATATAACAATTATAAATTGTGACAATAACATAACCTACCTCCATCATGTGAAATTGAAAATAAAATTTACTGTTTTACTCATTATTTTATTTATAGTTTGACTTAGGATCTGACCTTTCTTTAGAATTAAAGAAACTTGACATAACATTAGCTTAAGATCTATTAAAAATAGAGTTTTTTTTTAAATATAGTTGTTTGACTTTTTATTTGGAGAAGTTTCTCCATCGACTTTTATCTTTAATAGTTGTGTGGAGCAGCACAAAACTTTGCCAAATTAATATTTTCCTTTATTGATTAATGGAATCCGTTTGTTTTTTTTTTTCCTAAAAAAATGGTCCTTTGTTCATTAATTCAACTTTTCAAAGTTTTTTTCATCTTAAAAAAATCTATTATTTATCTTCTTAAAAAAACACTCGAGAAAATAAACAAAAATAATTGTGATTAGAGAAATAAAATCTAAACTTTTGTTAAATCCCGAACATAATATTTGATCAATTAAATAAAGTAATTTATCTTTGTGTTTATTTGATATCTAGAAAGAATAAAAATGTATATTTTTTTTTTGGTATCAATGTATTCACTTAGGGGTTGTTTGGTATATGGGCATCTTTGTATGGGAATGAGAATCTCAACGCATTCCCTTGTTTGGTAGCAGTTGTGGGTTTTTGTTTTCCCGGGAATGTGAATCCCATGAGAATCATATCACCCTTCAGGAGGGTAATGTGATTCCTATCAAAATAGGTGGGTTTCAGATTACCTCCATCTGATTCCCACCGTAGGACCCACCATCATTAAAAAAATATATTTTTATTTTATTTTCTTCACCATTGTTCTTCAACGAGCTTCAGTCAATCAATACCCAAAAATCTGGGTCATTTGGTATGGGGTAATCAAAATAATGTGATTTATGAGAAAGTTAAACACAGGAATGTGATTCCCATAAAACTTGTACACGTATGTTTGGTTGTGTATAGGAATATTACGTAGGATTCCTGGGAATATCAAGCAACCATGTTTGGTTGTACATGGGAATTTGTATTTTTATTATTAAAAACTAAAAAAAAAAAAAAATAAAAAAAAACTTAAATGGTGAAAAGATTAACCAGATCCATTTCTCAAATCATCAACCCATTTATTCGTTTACCCCTTTCTTTCCATCTCTCTCTGTCTTTATCTCCAAATCATCTCCACGTCGTCGTCGTCGCCGCCTCCGGCTGGTCAGCTCCTCGTCGTCATCTATATAGCCGTCGCCGTAGTCTCCTTGCCTCCACATCACCGCCGTCGTCGACTCTGGTCGGGATCTTGTTTGTCTTCGTCGTCGCCGTTGCCTGGTTGGGTTCGTCGTCGCCTTCATCTGGCTGGGTTCGTCGTCGTCTTCATCATCGCAGCTCCTCGTCGTCGTCTTCATCTTTGCAGCTCCTCCTCGTCGTCGTCGTCATCATCATCATCATCGGGCAGTCATCGTCATCATCAGGCAAACACAGATCTTGTGTTGTTTCTACTTGCTGCAATTTTTTTTCTATTACTATTGGTGATGGTGTTTGATGTTGTTTGAACAAACCCAAATCTTGTATTTGATGAAGATATAGATGAAGATGAAATTGGGTATTGTTTGATTGATGAAAGTAGGTTTTGAAATGAAATTGGGGATTTTTGGGTATTGATTGACTGAAGCTTGTTGAAGAACAATGGTGAGGAAAATAAAATAAAAATATATATTTTTAATGATGGTGGGTCCCACGGTGGGAATCAGATGGAGGTAATCTGAAACCCAACTATTTTGATGGGAATCACATTCCCCGGAAAACAAAAACCCAAACCTGCTACCAAACAAGGGAATACGTTGAGATTCCCATTCCCATACAAAGATGCCCCCATACCAAAAGGCCCATAATTTCATTTCAAAACCTACTTTCATCAATCAAACAATACCAAATTTCATCTTCATCTTCATCAAATATAAGATCTGGGTTTGTTCAAACAACATCAAACACCATCACAAACAGTAATAGAAAAAAAGTTGCAGCAAGTAGAAACAACACAAGATCTTTGTTTGCCCGATGATGACGATGATTGCCAGATGATGACGATGACGATGACGAGGAGAAGGAGGAGGAGCTGCGATGATGAAGACGACAACGAGGACCTGCGATGATGAAGACGACGACGAACCCAACCAGACAAAGGCGACGACGACGACGACGACAAACAAGATCCTTACCAAAGTCGACGACGGCGGCTATGTTGAGGCAATGAGACGACGACAGCGATGTAGACAACGATGAGGAGCTGACCGGCCAGAGGCAGCGGCAGCGACGACGACGTGGAGATGATTTGGAGAGAAAGACATAGAGAGATGGAAAGAAATGGGTAAACGAATGAATGAGTTGGTGATTTGAGAAATGGATCTGGTTAATCTTTTCACCATTTAAGTTGATTTTGTATTTTTTTTTTATTTTTTTAGTTTTTAATATTAAAAAAACAAATTCATATGTATAACAAAACATGGTTACTTGATATTTACAGGAATCCTATGTAATATTCCCATACACAACCAAACACACGTGTACAAGTTTCTCGGGAATCACATTTCTGTGTTTAACTTTTTCAGGAATCACATTATTTTGATTACCCTATACCAAATGACCCTTAGGGTATTTTAGTTCGAAATTTTTTACCATAAGTATGAATGAAATATTAATTTGGTAAAGTTTTGTGCTACTCCACGTTCAAATTTACAAAAACAGCAAAATTTACTTTTTTACAACCTGAATTAATTCCAGTGAAAAGACAGTCAGTCGACTAATTAAAACGACACCGTACCCATCCATTGTTAATTTATTATTATTATTTTGCACAGTCTCTCTCTCTCGCTCTCGCTCTTTTCTCATTCTCTATAAACCCACACTCTTTTCTTCTCTCTCCATATTTTTCATATATTTGATCTCATTCGTCAAAGCAGTTTCTCGCAAAAAACGCAGCTCACACACTTTCTATGAAGAACCACTCACTCTCACTCTTCTTTATGTGAGAAAATTTTTAAAAAACCCATCTCGCATTATTCGCTTAGACTGCCGAACTGTGTTTTTTGGTTTGTTTTCTGTGATCGCATAAGCGAAAAAAGACAAAAGACAAAAGAAAATGGAGAAAAAACAAGGGTTTTTTTCAGCACTCAAAGACGAAGTAGTTCGTGGGTTGTCTCCTTCTCGTTCACGGTCTTCGAGTCCGGCGACTCGAGCCAGGTCACCGATGTCGTCACTCCTCCGAAGAAGAAAAAGCCAGAGCAGCAGCAATACACACTACGTGGCAAATCAGGAGTCGTTGATTTCGAGATCGGGGAGTCTGAGGCCGGTGGTGGGAGAGGCTCTGGCACCGTTGATGGAGGGTCCTGATCCGGAAGGAGGGGACCTGGGGGAGTCGAAGCGGGTCGGGTCAGGTTTGGGTCAGTGGGTTAAAGGGCAGTTGTCGAGGACGCCGTCTGTGACGGCGATGGCTTATAGGAGGTCTGATCTGAGACTGTTGCTTGGCGTCATGGGCGCACCCTTGTCTCCTGTCCACGTCAGCGACAACGACCCTTGGCCTCACTTGAGCATCAAAGACACTCCCATTGTTAGCCTCTCTCTCTCTCTCTCTCCCTCTCTCTTTCTTCTAGTTTTTTTTTTCTTCAACACTGTTTGTGTGTTTTACTGTGAATTTTCTGCTAAAAACACCACTGTTCTTTTCTTCATGGAGTAAATTTCGTGAAAGCAGCACTTTCTTTAATGATATAATTTGGAAGTTTTCCTATATGTGCTTTTTAGTCGGCTGGTTTATCTACTTTGTTAAATTAATAAGGGTGTGTGCTGTTTGGTTTGTGAGAAAACAGAGGAAAATAAAGAAAGAAAGCTCTGTTTTTTTTAATGAATGCTTAAAACGAAAGTGTCGAAGTGTAGATGATATACAAGACAAAGCTAAAAAGGTTGTTGGGTTGCTATTAACAATTGATGTTGAGAAGTAGACACGAAATTTCCTAGGAGTTGAATGAACTCTGTGTTTTATCGGGTTTGGAACTTAGCAAAAACCACTCTTGTTTTTGTAGGAAACTTCCTCTGCTCAGTACATATTGCAGCAGTACACGGCTGCCTCCGGTGGGCAGAAGCTACAGAACTCTATTCGAAACGCCTATGCGATGGGTAAGGTTAGGATGGTAGCTTCGGAGTTTGAAACCGCTACTAGGACTGTTAAGAATCGGAATACCTCTCGAGGAGCAGAGTCTGGTGGCTTTGTGCTTTGGCAGATGAATCCGGACATGTGGTATGTGGAGCTTGCCGTTGGAGGTAGTAAGATTCGTGCTGGCTGCAATGGCAAACTCGTTTGGAGGCACACACCTTGGCTTGGTGCTCACACTGCCAAAGGACCTGTTAGGCCTCTGCGTCGTGCACTTCAGGTGAGTTTACGTGCTAATTATGGAGCTCAGTCTCAATTAATTATGTAGTCATTAGCTTATTATCACTAGATGTTTGAGCGTGGTTGATCTGTTTTCAGGGTCTTGATCCGAGAACAACTGCTAGTATGTTTACGGATGCAAAGTGCATTGGAGAGAAAAAGATAAATGGTGAGGATTGCTTCATCTTGAAGCTTTGTGCAGATCCTCAGACACTGAAGGCCAGGAGTGAAGGTCCAGCTGAGATCATTAGGCATGTGTTGTTCGGCTACTTCAGCCAAAAGACTGGACTTCTTGTTCATATGGAGGATTCTCATCTGACCCGTATCCAATCCAACGGCGGTGATGCAGTCTACTGGGAGACCACAATCAATTCGTTCCTTGAAGATTACAGACCCGTTGAAGGGATTATGATTGCACACTCTGGTCGTTCTGTGGTGACTCTTTTCAGGTTCGGAGAAGTTGCTATGAGCCATACCAAAACGAAAATGGAAGAAGCTTGGACTATCGAAGAGGTTGCGTTTAACGTTCCTGGGCTCTCAATAGACTGCTTTATTCCGCCAGCTGACTTGAGGTCAGGGTCCATCAGTGAGGCCTGTGAGCTCCCTCACGATGAAAGGGGAAAGAGCGCGATCGCATTAGCAGCACATCGGGCTAAAGTTGCCGCACTGGAGAAAGGTCATGATGGTAACAACGGTAACATGATATGGAAGATGGAAGTATAACAAAAGGGTAGGATCAAATCAGGGCAATTGTTTATATTGATAGCAGGTGTTAATCAACCAACTAACATTAGAAGTTACAGATTTAGAAGTCAATTGAGATTTTTTTGCATTTGGGGTATGCCTCTGTTTAATCTGTAAATAGAGCGTAGTAATCGTTCACAGGTTCTTACATGGGGCCTGGATGAATCTTTATACTCTCTATGCAGAATCCAACTATGGAGTTGGAGCTCAGTTTTCCAGTTAGGGATATAGAGCAAATGGAGGTTAATTTTTAGTTTACCTTCCATGCTTGAAGGAAAGTGGTGAAGCTGTGGTATTATGTTTGTCGGCGGAAACCCACCAACCTCTCTTAATTATTCTACTGATCTCTTGCTTAGTGAAACTAAATACGCTGGTAGCCGTGGAAAGGTGTAACTGCTTCAGGCTAACATAAGTTGTTTAATGACTAATATTTGTCTAGTTTGTTAATTCTGATCTTTGTGGGCTTGTTAGTTTCTCCTCTTGGTGTGGTTGTTTTTATTAATCTAGTTGTTTGAGTTTGAAGAAAATAGGAAATTTTTGCTGAATATGATGGAAACCAAACCAGGCTGATGTAAATGAGAGGAAGATGAAACTGATTTATTACTTGTTTACATGCCTGGTTTCTGTTTCTGCTGACAAAGATGTAAACAACACCATTATTATTTTCTCAGATATATTGAATGAATATATAAAGAGACCAGCATTTTTCCTTTGATTTATCTCTATTTGTTGAATGTTTATGAGACTTGACTTCTTTTTTGTTTATGTGAAATTGTGAATTGTTGTCTTTGAATAGTGCTTGACAGTTGACAGCATATTCTAGGGTTGGTAGCCGTGATTCTTCTTTGAGACCTCCTTTCTTTTCACAACTTTGCCCCTACGTACACTTTCACAGAGATTGGTGTTGAAATCCTTTTTACTGGACCTCTGTCTCTCTACAACATTTAACAAAAATATTATTCTTCACCATTTCCTTATTTTTCTGAACATGAAGAAGAACCCAACAAGAACCCATCAACGTTTGGTTAGGTTAAAACCAGGAAGTGGGTTTGCATCGTTTAAAGCAAAGATTGTGTCGTGTGTGAAATGTGAAAGTGAAAATATGATTACAAGTAGGGCACGAGAGAGATAAAGTCTTCCAAGTCTCCTCCCCCATGTGATCTCTTCTTCTTCTTCTTCTCTCTTGATATGATATAATTTACTCTTTTTTTATCTGCTTTTTCAGAGTCTGTCTCTCTCTCACACACTGCTTTTACCTTACCCTACGTCCCTACCCCACTTTGGTTTAGGGTTTGTGGGTTCTTTAACTTCATTTATTATTATTTGTGTGGGGAAGGTTCCACATTTCCACCTCATGATGCTGCTTCTGAATAAGTCATATTCTCCATTGATGAGTGCCTTTGCCTTTGCATTTGTCTCTCTTTTTGGGGGGGCAGCAAAATACTGCACTCTCACTTGCACATGTTTTTCATACATGTTCATGGAATTTGTAATGTTTACTGTTTGACTAAGCTAATATACTAGCAATTTTAGTGTTTTTGTACCCATTTAATGTGTCCAAATGATAGATGGCACCGGATAAGATGATATGGTTGGTGATATGTTAGTTACAGTAGGTGTATTACGGTGGTATTGGTACCGAATGAGTAGGGTAGCAAAACCCATAAATACATATACCTGATTTGATGTTTTGATGCATTAGATGATAGAAGATGTGTGACATAGAAAGTCTGAAAGAGTAAATGTGAAAAACAAAACCCCTTGGTTTGCCAATTTCAGCTCTTTTTTCCATTTTCCATATCCATTCAGGCATTCAGCCTTTATGCCAAGGATGTATTAGATTATCTCTTTAATGGACTGAGTTCAACCAAAATTCTTCACAAACCTGTTCAAATAGCACCCTCTTAGTTCAAGTAGATGTGTACCTGTTAAATCGTTCGTGTAATACTGGATCTTGGTATGTTCCGATGAACCTCTAACCCAATTGAAATCAGATTATTATTATTTATTTTCTAAAATAACTTTCAATAGTTTTGTTTTTATCTTTATGATATAATTGAATACAGTTACTTTAAAACTCATTTAAAACTACAAATTTGAGAGTTATGGAAGCAATAAACACTGTTTGTTTGTTTTTTTGTCTGAAACTAAACAGTCCTGGATTTTTCTAATGACTGAAATTTGAACATGAATGACATGTTTTTTTTTCCTCACATCTGAATATATTATCAAAACTTTTGTATTTTAAAAATAAAATTGTCTGAATACAGGTAACTTTACATTTATACCTATGTTAAACAATTATACATATAATATGAAATAAAAACAATTCAAAAATAATAATTATATATGAACACATATGATCATGAATATTTATGATCTTCATTTTTTATTACAAACAAACTATATTTTTTTAAGAAAAGATTTTTTTTTTTTAAAAGGACATCATGAAAACCTATATATATATATATTACCATAATATCATAATAAAGTATTGATACTTAACACCAATATGAACAATGATTATGGTTCTTTTTTATTTGGGTTATTTTTTATTTTTAAAGCTATTTAAAATAAACAATATATTATAATAAAGATTTATATACCATATGCAATTTTGATGAAATTGGAAATATATTATATATGGGGGATAATATCGAAATAAAAGATTTTAGATTACATTTAATACAATTCAGTTATTTGCAATTAAGTTATTTGCAATTAAGTTAAAAGTCAGGAATTTTTATTTAAGTGGAAAAAACAAACGACCCCTTAAACTTTATAAAATAAATTTCAAAATTATTTGGATTATATGTATTTCATTATAATTATATTATTATATAGTAAAATTTAATAGTATAAACCTTCTAAGTTAGGAATATGTATTGTTACTGGGATAGTTATATATCATATATGTATTGTTTCAGGAATAATAATGAGAGCAAACTATTTTCTTTTGGTTTTGTAATTTTGCAATTTTGTAATTTTTTTTATGGATCATGAATCATGACCGGTAATCTTCTTCTGCAACTGCATAAGAATTGCACGGTAGAATAACCTTAAAAGCTAAAATAAGAAGAATATCTCTGTGTTCCCCACCAAAGATATTATAGTTTTATAACCTATCGCCAATCAAATCAAATGACATGTCCCAAATAAAAATGATATTCTTTTCAAGGACTCACGAAATTATGGGATTCCAAAAAATTTGGGCAAATCAACTTCTCTAAAATAATCTCTAGATTAAATCAACTTTAAAATATAAAATGAAATCATATGTCCACAGTTCCACACACAACATCAATCAAAGTCATATTCATTTATGATTAGGGTCGTAATCGAACCAAGTTAAGTTGAGATAAATATAATTTAGATTTAGGATGTTGGATTTAAATAGGTTCTTGTTTTTGACTTTAAATATGATGGAAAGTTTTGTTTGAGTTTGACTCGAAAGCTACATTTTAAATGTTTCAAAATGATATTAGCTTACTTTGTTATGATAAATTAAGTTTGAATTTGAATTAAAGTTCACCTAACTCGTTCACATCCACTCTCTTAGCCAATTAATTCAATCATCTTGACTTCAGTCTTATGGATTCAGGTCTAATATAATTAAAAATAACGAGTTATACGTTTTGAACTATGTTTGTTTTCAATTCTTTCAGACTAATTTAAGAACATTTCCAATGCAAATATTCATTTGGAGAAAATTCATTGCCACATATGATAGATAGTTAAAAAGTTAGAGAAACTCTCTCCAATGTAGAAACTCTCGTAGAAATACGGACTAGTTTTTCTAACTCATTCAACCAATAATATTAAAGCTTATTTAATTGTAAAATAAAAAAATAAAGATAATATAATAATTGTTTATGTTCACGTCACCTCCTAACACATGTTAGGTTCATATATTGTCTAATTTTGAATAATTGAATTGTCTTTTATATTTTGAGGATTTCTCTTAAACCGATATGTTTAGTTCAAGTAATATGCACTTCTACAGTTGTACTTCTACACTTGTGGAGTTGTGGTGAGTCTCACCAATCACCATGTGCATTTGTCGGTATGTTTTTGGAGAAAATTTATCAACTATATATACATGCAGTGTTTGATTTTTTTTTCGAGTTCTGACCAATCACAAATCTGTTGGGTGTCATATCGTTTTATTAAAAAAAGAACTAATGTATATCCAAAATAAAATGAGTTTCACTGGTTATAGTAAGGGAAGGAAAGAGTAGAAGGAAACCCCTTAGATTTTAGTATTTATGAGACCCTGATCTCTGAAATTCACTTAATGCATGAAGGACCAATGGACCATTATTGATTAATGACTACCCCGGAGGAGGACAAAAAAAGAAACGCTCCTCAACCAACTTTTGTTTTGAGCAATTATAAGTCTGGGATTTGGACAAGCCATTCGTGATCTCTGGTACGATATAAATGTAAGGGACGTGTTACAGTGCCGATCTCAACCTCATCCCATACTTATGTTTTTTCGGTGGCATCTCTTCCAAGGTCATGTAATCACACCATCACATCAACCATAGATTATTGGTCAGTGCCCCATGCCCCCATCCCATTGCCATTGTTGAGAAGTAAGCCGATTAAATTATTGATGTACAGCTCTTCAACATTTAAACAAGTTAGATGCGATGATGGTACCGTTATATACAGGGTTTCGTTACTGTATATAGTGTGAAAATCCTATATAATTACCGATAATTTACTGCTTATTAGACTGTTATGTGGCAATACAAAAAGTTGAAGTTGAAATAATTACAGCCTTTAACAAGTTACAACACCTTGTTTCAAGTCAAAATTTGTTTTTTCTTTTAAATATTTTTAACATATTTAAAAAATTAAAATGTTACAACTTTATTAAATATGTAATCACTTTCATGACAATTTTTTTAATGTTTTTTTAAAAGTTTTACTATAATTAAATTTTTTAATATTTTTCAAAATAAAATATTACAACTTTGTTATGAATGTAACCATTTCCATTAGGTATTTTTTTTTTCACAATATGATAAATAGTTTTTTTTTTTAAATTTATTATACAATGCCAATATTAGAGAAAATTATTTTAAAAAAATATGAAATTAAAGTAAAACTATTAATATTAATCACTTTGTTCTCATCAATGACTACATTTATACCGGTAATAAACCTCGTGTAACTATAATTTCTATATGAATGTTAATATAATTTGTGGAGTTTAAATCTTTTAACATAGCATAACATCAAACTATATTAATATTTATTTGGTAGAATTTGACAACTGAATCAACAGTTCGATGTATGTAACATTGACTCGTATATATATATATATAAAGTTTCATAAATATCCAATTTAAATTGAAACATATATTGAAATTATATAATTAATTTTATTTTAATTAATTAACATAAAATTATCTAATATTAATATCTTGTATATTTATTCATTCATTGACATATCCTGATACTAAAATACAAAATTATATATATATATATATTTTGTAATAGAGTATTTAATTATCTATATTATTTGTGGTATTATATTTCTTTTTAATATAACATGAAATTAAAGTGTATATGAACTACGTGAAATTAGATAATTAAATTTATTTAATTTTATTTACATAAATCATAAAACATGATAAAGTGCATGCAATGTTTTATGTACCATTTTTGTAATGTCAATGTAAATATACTTTGTTGTATGTTGAAATCAGTACGATGGTAGAAATTTGTGTTGGAAGCAATATGATGCTCAATATAGAAAAAAAAAACAAATTATCATTAATGTATCATTTTTTTTTAACATAAAACTTACATTTGTAGACGGTTGGATTTACAATTGAATTTATAAGTGGACACCGGCAACTTGCAAAAACGGAAGTAGTGATCGAGGGGCACTTGGGTGACTAGAGTGGTAGCTAGAACGCTTAAGTTAGTTGGAATCATATGAAATGAAGTAGAATTAAAGTGTTTCTATTTTTAACCGGAATTATTATTTTCATTGTATTTACTAAACTTTTTAGTGAAGAGACAAAATTATCATTGTCTTTCCTATTTATTTTTATTTTTTAAAACTAAATTTATTTTTTAAAAAAAACTTTATTTTTCAATGTTTGGAGTTTTGGCCAACCTCGGATGGAGGTCACTTGCCACACAAAAAAAAATGGAAAAAAGGAAAAAAAAATATGTGAAGAAGAAGGAGATCAAACGTACTAGATTAAACATAATGAAAATTAAACACATTAGGAATTAAACACTTTATAATTAATCTTGTTGTGTGTTTAATTGAAGAAAAACAATGATGTGTTTAATTGAAGAAAATCGGTGGCATATATATTTAATTAAAGAAAATTGTTGTGTGTGTTTAATTGAAGAAGACCGACTGTGTTTAATTGAAGAAGACGGCAGTGTGTTTAGTTGAAGAAGACTGTTGATGTGTTTAATTGAAAATGACTGTTGGTGTGTTTAATTGAAGAAATCCTCTTCTTCATCATCTTCTTAAACCGGTGGTGTGTTTAATTGAATAAAACCGGTGGGTGTTTAATTGAAGAAGATTGATGGTGTGTTTAATGTGTTTAATTGGAGATATCTTCTTCTTCTTCTTCGGTGAGATCATCTCGCGGACCTCCAATATTAAAAAGAATTTAAAAAGTTTTTTTTTTATTTTTCCGTGGAAAGTTTGGTAAAACCAATCTAAACAATAATAGTGAATAAAAATAAAAACTCTACTAATTATATTAGTTTCAATTTAAAGCATGTATATATATACAGAATTTTTCACGTAAGTGTGTACTGATGAAATTATATAAGGACATTGAATGTAAGCCACTCATTATACATACTTTGACTTGACATGTATACACTTGTCAAAACTCTTTTATAAATGAGTGACTCACATTCAATGTCCTTATATAATTTCATCGGTGCGCACTGATAGGAAAATGACCGTGTATATATATATATAGATAGTAGTTATCAAGAGAGTTATACTTGAGAATTTTTCAATTATTAGAACTATTTTTTTAATTTTTCTATATTTATCTATTTTTTCAATGCCTTTATATTTAAGAAAACCAGGATAAATAGTTCCAGTATTTGAAAAAAAATCAAATTTTATTTACAGGTAGATTTCATTAAACTTACCATCAATAAAAAAATTTAAATCAAAATTTATAAAAATAGATGTGATTTCATCAAGGTTCTACGGAAATTAAAATAAGGTATACCTTACATAATATAATATATATATTTTGGATTATCTTCCACGGTCATTGAAGGATCCATGCCATTTAATTGATACTAGTCACTTGACTCACTTCAATATATTATATACATATAGAGAAATGCAGTTTCGATTCTGACTATTCCAATGCCCCTAGACAAAATCTAAAAAAGGGGCATCATACCAATAAATCAACCCCACTTCATTCCAAAATAAAAATCGAAATAAAATAATCTATTATTTTTATTTCTCTGATTTTTTTTTTTGTCTTTGGTTGGTGGAGAAAAAAATGAAGAATATACATAGGTAATAGTTTATAAGAAAATATAAAACTTAAAAAAAAAAACAAAAACTCACGTTATATGTTTGGGACACCTAAACATGATAGGCCCGGTACGGGCGCCCACCCCTGACCTACCCCAGGGCCGCCCCTGGAGGAACGGAAATTGTTCAAAATAATTTGTAGAACTAGATGGTCAGTAAAGTCATAAGAAAATACGACTCTAAGTTATAAACGATGGAAATCGTTGTATTACTGAATGAAAATATTTGTGAAATTTTGTATTTTTTCATAACAGTTGTGTTATTTCATAAGAATCGTATATTTTTATAAAAGTGATATCTTTATATAAAAGATAGGTCTTTACTTTAAGGATATGTCCATTTGATTTGAAAGGGTACATGTTATTTGAGAACCTTTTTCTGCATAAAAAAAATGAATAGTATCTAAAGTTCTGAGTTCAAAACATCAAATTGCATTCGACGATTCTTTAACTTTGAGGTGTTGTTAATTGAATATGTTCTATCACGTGCGACAATGGTTCATAACCTTGAACAACATTCGCGGATGGAGTAAAATTGTCTTAAAAAAATTATAAGTATCACAAGACTCGAATTATTTTAATCTTTACATCTCTACAACCCATATCGTAATGTGATTGATTTTTTCCTACAATTTTTAAATACAAGTTACAGCATATATAACACAGGCATTACGGATAAAAAGACTTGTCTAGTTGATTCTTTGAATAATGGGTATCGTCGTATAGATATTTGTTTTATGGAATATTATGATAAATTTCATGACTCTTCGAAGATGGTATGCAATATTTTTTATTAGAAAGCTTACAAGTTACTAAAAAAAAAAGCTTACAAATTACAACAATTTCAATATGTCAAAGGATTTGAATAATTTCAAAATAAGTGAGATTTCTTTTTATCAAGTGAAGAGTAAATCACGCCTTTTTTTTTTTCAATTCCCGTCCTCATTTACATCCCAACTACTAAAATAAGAAACTTTCATTTTCCACAATGTGGTACTTTAGTATATATTTAATTATAAAAGAAATTACAATTTTATTTTGATAGATGTGAATGAAAAATTTCTTGTAGCAGTTGACAGATTTCAAAAAAGGAAAAATAATAATAAAATAATAATTCTCAACTCATTCATATCCCGATCTTTCTATCTTATCTTCCAAAACAAGGATCTACTTTCCCTGTACATCTCCATTTCAATCAATACTAAATCTTAAGTAATGAAAATTGCTTATTTTGGTATAGAAGGGATAAAAAGATTTGGTACGTGTTTAGAAAGTGTAATATTAATGTCCATTAACATAATCAAATGTAATAAACAGAATCCTTAAAACCCTGATTTTAGTGGAATTTGATCCCAAAACGTTTTGCACAATGACAAGAAATCTTACTATCCAAGTAACTAATGAGGTTGCTTCTCAAAAAAAGAAGGTTGTTTCCTAAAATGACCTAGTACAAAGTACGAAGAAAGTGTCGAACCTTTTAACAAAAAAAATTCATCAATAATGATTTTATTATTTTGAAGATCGGACATGGTTCAGCCGGTAGAAATATGAACATGAAACTGGATAAATGACTCTCAATCTAATCATTTAAATCCTATCAAAAACATTTAAAAAAAAAATGAAAAAAAATCTTGATCTTAAATAGATAGATAATGTCATATATATATATATATACTTTTCATAATGTAATTCTAAAACGATTTTTTGAACCAAGCATGTTGAGTGTTAAACAAAACATAGTTGATAATCAAACCCTTTACTCTTTATGTATATTATGTCTTCAGTTTTAGCTAATTCAGTTCGGTGCCTAACTGCCTGTACCTTTCACGTGGTGTTGTAAAATGGTAACTAAGCTATTCTTAGGATGACTGTTTCAGATTCTAAGTTGATATGAGACTACAATTTTAAATTTTTAATAGCTATTGCATAGAAATTTTGCGTACCAAACACATTCACCCTAATATTATTATAACAACAAAATAATAAAAATAAACAATTTTTTCTTCACGATCATGTGCCAAGGTTGACCACTGAGCTCTATAAAGTATAAATTAAATATTAGTTTAGACCAAGTTAAAAGCTACGGAAGCACAATTTTTTTATTGCACAACAATTTAATTTAAGTATATGAAATTGAGAAGGATGGGGCATGCAAGATTAATATGAAATTAAGTATCGAAGAGAATAAATAATATCGACAATATAAAGTTGAAACAGTGATATATCTCTTATACCTATATTTATATACGGGTTTGAGTCTTTTTTATTCTTCAAATCTTAAATTATTATAATATTTTTTTTTTAAAAAAAAAGAGGCGTGGTAGCTTCTGAAATTTAGATCGTGCATGGCTAAACACCAATTAAGATGGCAAGATTCCAATTGAGCCTATTTGAGTTGTATCACATTAAACATATATATATATATATATAATCAAATGATGCATTGCCTAGTTAGCTGGTAGCTAGAATCTAGATTGCATAATTTAGAGTGCATTGTGCATATGACTAGAAAATGAACAATTAGTTTTCTTGGTTATATATTCACTAATTTGACTTTTTGATCTCCATTTGTGATTTACTGATTTGTATGTGTTTATCTCTCACCATTTACTCTATCAAACTCTCTCTAAAAAAAACTTAGCAGGAATTTAGGAGATGTTCTCAAATTGCAAACATTGTTGAGCACTTCAAAAACTAATTTGCATAAAATTTTGCAAATTGTGACCCAAATATCAAAATAAAATAAAAATAAAAATAAGAAGTGTCGGCAGAGGAAGCATCTTCTCCTTGGTGTGCAGATGAGAATGGATGCATGTCGAAGATAATAACTAATAAGTGTAAACAAGTAGAAGCATATTAATGGCAGTACTGCAGCATTGCCCTAGATTTCATTTTTTTCAATTTATTCATCTGCATTTATTGTTCTTGTTCCACTCTACAAAGGTTAATATATATATATATATATAATATAGTATAATATAATGCACACGTGTCTGTCACATTGTCAGAATATTTTTAATCATTAAATTAAAACTGGATATATCGGCCAAAAAAAGTTGGTCATTGCCACCGTCCGTTTCATTTCTTCTATTTTGTATCTGTTGTTGTAAAATTTGTTAATATATGGAAACTTTGTAGATTGTAGTTGACTAGTTGGGGTTTTGTTGTGGTTTCATTAGAAAACTGGCACTTTTATTAAGTTGTGTATATGAAGTTGAATGTAAATAAGTGGGGTGGTGGCTCTGTTATCACCTAAAACATATCTTGTTGCACTTATGTTTTAATGAAGCTTTTTTATTTTTAAAATAACATTGTATTTAATTACTTAATTAGTACATGATTTATAATTGAAAATTTAAATTTACCTCTTACACTCATAAATTGAATAAAGAATTGATTTCATAGATTCCGAATATATTCATGTATGTTTACTATAATTTTTTTTATTGTTTTGTGATGAAAAAAAAGGGGTTTTAAACATAAGGAAGTTCGTTGACAGTTAAAAAAAAAACTAATTTTTTTAATGAAAAAAAATTGATTTTAAAATCACAAAGAGTTGTTAAAGAGATCAATTTTTATATTTGTTTCATGATTGGAAAAAAAATAGTTAAAAACAAAACAAAAGAACTGTGTATGATTGGTATTGTTTAATTATTATTGTTGTTTTCTGTGATGAAGATTAAGTGTGTAAGCGTATAGAGTTTTATTTAAACATGGTATATATATTTTTGAGTAAATTCTATAATGTCATACACTCATACAATAAAAAAAAAATCTATAATATCATGAATGTAATATTTCTTTTTATTTCTAAATAAAATAAGATGAACACGAATAAAAATAAAAATTAAAAAAATAAAATATTGGAGTTGAATTTGAACATGTGTAGTATTTTAAATTAAATAAATTGGTGCAATGAGAAAAATGGGTGTAATGATAAAAAAATATAATTTTTAAATTTATCAAAAGTAAAGTATAGTTTTGGTATTTTTTTCATTAAAGTATTACGATATTACATAAATTTAGGGTTTTTTCAAGGAGGGAACTCGAACTTGTATTGCGGTTTTACCTTTAATTTTTGTAATATCGATGTAAGAAGAAAAATGGGTATAACAAGATATTTTATTGGCTTGCAATAGAACCACCCTAATACGTGTGGTTAACACAAAATTTTACAAACTTGATCACTAAATACATACAGTTTGTTAGGATCATGTTTATGTTTAAATTCAAATATTTGTTTTTGTTTTAAATTCAAATAATGTGATAGCATCTTATTTTAAATAGAGGTAATTTCACTAAAATCCCTATTTTTTAGCGAAATGTTATCTATTTAAACGCCTTTGATATATTAACAACTTAAGTCCTTTGTTTTTTTTCTTTAAAATATACAATTTTAGTCCATTCGACCAAAATAGTGAAATATTAATGATTAACTCTAACTATACAATATAAAAATATAATTTTACCCTTATCAAAATGATTTATTGAGTTTTAAAAATAAATATTATTAAAATATTTTATAAAAATAAATAAACAACAAAAAAAATTCTAAAAAGGATACAAATATATTAATTTTTTATAAAAAAATTAATGGATTATGTTTTAAAATAAATAATAAATTGAAAGTATTTTCAATAAAAAATAAAAGTATTTTAAAAAATGAAAAGAAAGTTTTATTTATATAAATGGATCTCTACTGTTAGATTTGGATCGATCCAATGGTGGAGACCCAATTATTTTTTTTTTTAAAAAAAAAGTTTCTTTCTATTTTTTTTTATTGAAAGTATTTTAAATACTTTCAATTTATTATTTATTTTAACTTTATATTTTCCACATTCCATTAGTTTTTTTTTTCTTGTTTTTAAAATTTATATATATATATATATATATATATATATTAGAAAATTAATTTTTGTTATTAATTTATTTTTATAAATTATTTTAATATTATTTATTTTTTAAACTCTATAAATCATTTTGACAAAGGTAAATGTGTACTTATATATATATATAGAGTTAGAGTTGATCATTAGTATTTTGATCAAATGGACTAAAGTGGCTAATAAGATAAAGATATTTAAATAGATGATATTTCACCGAAGTAATAACTTTAGTGAAATTACCCTTTTTAATTAAGATCATATAGGATTTGTTTGGATAGAATTCCTCTTGTTTAGTTTGTAAGCTATATAAATTTTCAACTATCATGTGTTAGTATTTTGTAGTATTTTGGGGGGTTTTGGTTTCCCTCGAAGCAAACCAACACATTATTTTGTAAGTTATATAAATAGACACTTTTTCTGTATTTACTGTGGATTACTGAAGTGCTCTGTAACCGGTTCTGATACCAAATGATACAAGCACGTTTTGATGGATCCAAAGACAAAATTCAGGTTTGTTTAATGAAAACTAGACCTATACTCTCTAAAATATGTCTCTAGACCTGTATTGATTTAATTTAATTTACGTTAATTGTAGGTTGGTATATCTGTATGATCATCATATATGTGTTCAGTATAATCTCAATTAACAACATCTTTACATGCACATTCGCTTTTTGGCACGTTAATTGTCGTTGATGAGAGTTGAAGGCTACTTCTGAGTTCTGGTTGCAAATTTCAAGAGCAAAAATCGAGGAACATGTTGGGGTTTTTTTTTTATTTCTTTATATATACATATTAAGTTGAGATGTTGGGCTTAAAGTGTTTAGTTAAAATTGTCCATAACCATAACCACCTACATTGATATAAAAATATATACATTATTTTATTTGCATGCTAGTACTTTGATCGTGTTGTTAGAATGTTAGGGGATTTTCACCCATATGTAAATTATAGCGTTCGTTATTCTCTCGTATATCTTTTTAGGTTGCGTTTGGTAGGAAGATGAGACAGGACAATGTAGGAAATGACTAGATAGAACATGACAGAACATGTTGTTCTATATTGTGTTTGAAAAGCCTAGATTAAACTGTAAACCGTAAACTGTACTATTATACGTTTGGTATAGCTGGGACATAACGAAACAAGAGATTCAAATGACCAGAGTACCCCTCTTATATATATAACAACATAGACTATAATATTATAATTATTATATAAAAGATATAATATTTAATCTAAGAATAAAATATAATATAGATTATATTTATGATATATATATATTATAATACCATGTCGGCGGCAGAGAGCTCCACGACCACCTCACAGAGAGTATAATGGTTTCATTTCCCCCCACAAACGGCCTTACCTCAACGGCCTTAACAGGGTACTCACTTACAAAACACTATCAGAGATGGATGGAGATCTTAAGCCAAAATCTGGTCAGTACATGGCATTGTTAAACCTGAGTTTATCCTAGCCAGCAACATTCTGGTTCCGTATATGTCCAGGTATTCCAGCCGATATACCAGACTAGAAAACCAAAATCTGTTCTGATATACAGAGTCCTCATAAGAGGCAAGCATAGAGCATACTGGAATCTTGAAGAACCATAGTTCCAGACATAGAACCGTCTGAAGATTAGGACGAGAGAAACTTTAGAAAGCCATATGAAAATAAACACTCAAACTTTATTCTGATTTTCTGATGATTTTCATAGAGAGCAACACTTCCTTATATAAGGAAGAGAAGTCCCGGAAGGCCTAAAACATGAGGCCAACAAGCATATCTTACAAAATGGAAAAGGCCAAAGGAGATGGCCGACATACAACAATAATTTTACAAAATTCAACAAAGCAACAGGAAGCTGTCTGGCAGCCGGTAAACACACCAATAATTATACAGATAAGATAAGTATGAAAAGCTACGGATTGCTGAGATTACAGGTGGCGTGATATTCGTTGTCCGAGTCAAGAGCCCCGATCCCCACAAATGGAACAGGGCCATGTGTCAGCTTGGTCTTGCGAGTCCAGTAGATAAGTATTCTGAAAAGGGTGTCAGCTTCTTGTTGGGTCCCGTGGTACATCTGGAAGGATAAAAAGGACGTTTGTTTTGTCATTGTTGATGTCACAGAGGAAAGTGAGGAGAGGAATCTGGATACCGGTCTGGTACAATCGTTCGTAGTCGTACGTAGTATCCCATTCGTAGTTGGTATTTGAGGTCCAAAGGAGCTGTGTATGTGGATTGTGCCTGTAGGGCGGTCGAAAATCCAAATGTAGGATACCTTGGCGGTTGTTCTAGGTCCATTTTCCAAAGATGGTATTGGCCCATAAGCCTGGTGAGATCAGTACGCCAGACGGATAAGGGATTGAACCACTGTAGAAAGGTTTGGAGGCTATGAGAGGTCGGGTTCTGGACAAAACCGTATAAGGCCTGGAGAGGAAAAACTATGGCATGATGATGGAGGACTGATAAACACCATAAGAACCATAACACATGTCCGGAGTAATTGTAGAAAGGTAGAGATACAAAAGGGTTAAGGAACGATTTGGTGGGATTGGCTAACTGTTGGTGGCAACCTTGGTCATTGATCCCGGCAAGATATATTGGGAGATATGTTTTTGTATAATCTTGGACCTGTTGGACATAGGGTAGTTGACTTGGTGGTAGGGTAGCCATAAATTCTGGTGGGAACGGAGGAGGTGGTGAAGCAACAGGCGAAGCTGATGAGGATGAGGCCTGAGATGATATCATGTAAATTAAGGGGATTGGTCAAGTACGGAAGATTAGGGTGACAGGGGGATGCCTTGAAAGCATATATGGAATGATGTTGTTGTGTCCCTTAATGTGCTTGGCTGAGAAGTCATATCTAGAGAACCAGTCTTTGAGCCTCAGAAGCTGGGGATTTGGAGGGAGCTTGTTGTGGAACTCGAGGACTTTAGGGACGGATGAGTTATCCATTTCGATGATGAAGCTTCTTGTTCTGAGGTGGAAATCAAACTTGGAGATCCCATTTTTTACTGTAAGGATTTCCTTGTAGACTGTGTGATAGTGCTTTTGAGCGTCTTTGAATTGTCCACTGACATGCCCACAGTAGTGGCATTTTCTGTTGGATTCTTCAAAGAGAACGGCTCCCCAGAAGTGGTCACTGACATCAGTTTGTAGGATGAGGGGGAGGGGTTTCTGAGAGACTTCCTTTAAGTGGGACACGGCTTTGGAGTGAGAGGTATCCCACGGAGGGGGATCCTTCTTGAGGAGCTTGGACAAACTTATCGTGTAATGACTCGCCTGGGGGATAAAGTCTCTGATGTAATTGATGATGCCAAGGAATTGTTGAATTTGTTTTTGTGAAAGGTTCGAATCTTGGAAGACAATGAGTTGTCTTGACTGGTGAGGTCCAGGGACATAACACCCATATTTGATTTTCATGCCAAGGAATTCAATTTCAGAAACACCAACTGAGCTCTTCTTGTCAGATAGCATGATTCCATACTTGTAAATGATCTGATGGAATTGTTGTAGGAGCTTATCGTGGGATTCCTTGTTAGGTGAAAATAACGGGATGTCGTCGAAATATAGCAGGGCAGTATGGAGGATAGGACGGAAAATTCTGGTGATGGCCTTTTGAAAGAGCGAATGGGTTGTCTTTAGTCCAAAAGGTAGGATTATCCACTGGTACTGGGCATTCGGGAGGCAGAAAGCCGTCTTGGGCATGTCATCAGGATGGATACTGATCTGTCAGAAAGCTCCTTTCAAGTTCAACTTAGAGAAAACATTGGCGCCAGGGAGCTGAGAAAACAACGTGTTGGTTCTGGGGACTGGGAACTTGTTGTCAAGGAGGAAGAGATTGAGAGGCTTGTAGTCAATTACGAGTCTTTTCTTTCCTCTGAGTTGTTTAGACCTTTTTTCAACATAGAAGGCTTGGCAAGCCCATGGGGAGGAGGTAGACTCTATTAGGCCCTGCATGAGGAGTTCTCCACATTCTTTTGAGGCTAGGGATAAGTCAGAGGTGGACATCCCAGAGTGGGATGCTTTTGTTGGATTGACATCCTCATTGAGTTTGAAGGGTAGCCTGATGAAAAAAATCAGGGTTTTTCCACAGTGGGTGCGGATGTTTGAAGTCTGCATGGTTGTTGGTACATAATTGTATGAGCTTTTCTTGAATTCGGTAAAAATTGGGATTGATGACCGAGAGGGGGAAAATCTTAGGGATACTGATGAAAGGCTTGAATTCCCTTTTGTAGCGGATTCCACTAGGGAGGATCCTGATGGCTCTGGATTGGCTGTAGATGTCCCATCCGATGAGGATATCCTTGTCAGAAAGAGGTGTTCCAATGACATGAATCCAAAGGGTGAACGAGGGGAAAAACTGTATGCCAACTTTGTGTTTGGAGATCAGGTAAGTAGTAAAAAATTATCCATCTGCTGCTAGAAACTCATTTTTTTCTTCTTTCCAGGCATCTGAAGGTAGGACGTTAGGATTCGTCATCGAGGAATGTGCTCCAGTATCGAAGTAGGTAATAACAGGGACTGGCTTGGAGTACTTGGTTGCTAGAATTTGGATTTTGACCTGGAGGCCTGTACTACCAACGCTAGTGGCCTGGTAGGCTTCTCAAGGGGAATCAGGATCTGCATATTTTGTATGTTCTGAGGGAGTGCTGGAGTCGTCTGAATCTTGAACCATAAAGAAGGTCAACTGGTTAACGTCTTCTTGTTCTGAGAAGATAGAGTCAATGTCCGTATCGGAGGTGATTTCATCAGCCACCCGTCTAAGCTGTTGGATGAGCTTAGCTGATTTTGCTCTCTTATTAGGGCATTGTTTGGCATAGTGACCCTCTTGTCCACGGGCAAATCACTTGTTAGATTTGTTCTAGGATATCCTTGCCTTCTTCCTATAATATTTATATTTTCTATTCCTCTTGGGGTTTGAGGAATCCCTTTGATTTCGGGGCTGATTTCTGGAAGGGCGTCTTCTGTAGGACCTGTTTGCTTTGCAGTTGCAGTGTTCTGTGGAGCTGCATTTGAGGTGGTATGTAGGAGGAAATCTGCAATACCTATCATACTTTCTACTATCTTTGATCATTTTTGCAAAGACTCTTTGTGTAGCATAGAGCTTGTCTAATGTAGTGTGGGTGAACATGTGGATTTCTCCTAGAGTAGTGTCTCGTAGGCCTCTGCCTGGAGCACATTCCTCGATGATGAATCCTAACGTCCTACCTTCAGATGCCTGGAAAGAAAAAAAAAATGAGTTTCTAGCAGCAGATGTACAAATTTTTACTACTTACCTGATCTCCAAACACATAGTTGGCATACAGTTTTTCCCCTCGTTCACCCTTTGGATTCATGTCATTTGAACACCTCTTCCTGACAAGGATATCCTCATCGGATGGGACATCTACAACCAATCTAGAGCCATAAGGATCCTCCCTAGCGGAATCCGCTACAAAAGGGAATTCAAGCCTTTCATCGATATCCCCAAGACTTTTCCCCTCTCGGTCATCAATCTCGATTTTCATCGAATTCAAGAAAAGCTCCTACAATTCTGTACCAACAACCATGCAGACTTCAAACATCCGCAACCACTGTGGAAAAAACCTGATTTTTTCATCAGGCTACCCTTCAAACTCAATGAGGATGTCAACCCAACAAAAGCATCCCACTCTGGGATGTCCACCTCTGACCCATCCCTAGCCTCAGAAGAATGTGGAGAACTCCTCAAGCAGGGTCTGATAGAGTTTACCTCTTCCCCATGGGATTGCCAAGCCTTCTACGTTGAAAAAAAGATCAGAACAACTCAGAGGAAAGAAAAGACTCGTAATTGACTACAAGCCTCTCAATCTCTTCCTCCTTGACGACAAGTTCCCAGTCCTCAGAGCCAACACGTTGTTTTCTCAGCTCCCTGGAGCCAATATTTTCTCCAAGTTTGACTTGAAATGAGCTTTCTGGCAGATCGGTATCCATCCCGATGATAGGCCCAAGACGACTTTCTGCCTCCCGAATCCCCAGTACCAGTGGACAGTCCTACCTTTGGCCTAAAGACAGCCCCTTCGCTCTTTCAAAAGGCCATCACCAGGATTTTCCGTCCTATCCTCATACTGCTCTGCTATACATCGATGATATATTGTTATTTTCACCTGACAAGGAATCCCACGATAAGCTCCTACAACAATTCCATCAGATCATTGACAAGTATGGAATCATGCTATCCGACAAGAAGAGCTCAATTGGTGTTTCTGAAATTGAATTCCTTGGCATGAAAATCAAATATGGATGTTATGTCCCTGAACCTCACCAGGCAAGACAACTCATTGTCTTCCCAGATTCGAACCTTTCACAAAAACATATTCAACAATTCCTTGCCATCGTCAATTACATCAGAGACTTTATCCCCCAGGCGAGTCATTACACGACAAGCTTGTCCAAGCTCCTCAAGAAGGATCCCCCTCCGTGGGATACCTCTAACTCCAAAGCCGTGGCCCAATTAAAGGAAGTCTCTCAGAAACCCCTCCCCTTCCCCCTCCCCCTCCATATCCCCTCTTCGGGACAGCTCATCCTACAAACTGATGCCAGTGACCACTTATGGGGAGCCGTTCTCTTTGAAGAATCCAACAGAAAACGCCACTACTGTGGTCATGCTAGTGAACAATTCAAAGACGCCCAAAATCACTATCACACGGTCTACAAGGAAATCCTTGCAGTAAAAAATGGGATCTCCAAGTTTGATTTCCACCTTAGAACAAGAAGCTTCATCATCGAAATGGATAACTTATCATTCCCTAAAGTCCTCGAGTTCCACAACAAGCTCTCTCAAAATCCCCAGCTTCTGAGGTTCAAAGACTGGTTCTCTAGATATGACTTCTCAGTCAAGCACATTAAGGGACACAACAACATCATCCTAGATATGCTTTCAAGGCCTCACCCTGCCACCCTAATCTTCCATACTGGACCGATCCCCTTAATTTACATGATATCATCTTAGGCCTCATCCTCATCAGCTCCGCCTGTTGCTTCACCACCTCCTCCGTTCCCACCAGAATTTATGGTTACCCTACCACCAGATCAACTACCCTATGTCCAACAGGTCCAAGATTTTTCAAAAACATATCTCCCAATATATATTGCCGGGATCAATGACCAAGGTTGCCACCACCAGTTAGCCAATCCCACCAAACCGTTCCTTGACCCTTTTGTATCTCCACCTTTCTACAATTACTCCAAACAGGTGTTATGGTTCTTATGGTGTTTATTTGTCTTTCATCATCATGCCATAGTTTTTCCTCTCCAGGCCTTATACGGTTTTGTCCAGAACCCGACCTTTCATAGCCTCCAAACCTTCTACAGTGGTTCAATCCCTTATCCGTCTGGTGTACTGATCTCATCAGGCTTATGGGCCAAAACCATCTTTGGAAAATGGACCCAGAACCAGCCGCCAAGGTATCCTGCATTTGGATTTTCAGCCGGCCCTACAGGTAAAATCCACATACCCAGCTCCTTTGGACCTCCAATACCATCTACGAATGGGATACTACGAACGACTGTACCAGATCGGTATCCAGATTCCTCTCCTCAATTTCCTCTGTGACGTCAACAATGACAAAACAGACGTCATTTTAATCCTTCCAGATGTACCACGGGACCCAACAAGAAGTTGGCACCCTTTTCAGAATACTTATCTACTGGACTCGCAAGACCAAGCTGACACGTGACCCTGTTCCATTTGTAGGGCTCTTGACTCGGATAACGAATATCACGCCACCTGTAATCTCAGCAGTCCATAGCTTTTCATACTTATCTTATCTGTATAATTATTGGTGTGTTTACCGTCTGCCATACAGCTTCCTGTTGCTTAGTTGAATTTTATAAAATTATTGTTGTATGTCGGCCATCTCCTTTGGCCTTTTCCCTTTTGTAAGATATGCTTGCTGGCCTCATGTTTTAGGCCTTCCGGGACTTCTCTTCCCTATATAAGGAAGTGTTGCTCTCTATGTAAATCATCAGAAAATCAGAATAAAGTTTGAGTGTTTGTTTTCATATGGCTTTCTAAAGTTTCTCTCGTCCTAATCTTCAGACGGTTCTATGTCTGGAACTATGGTTCTTCAAGATTCCAGTATGGTCTATGCTTGCCTCTTATGAGGACTCTACATATCAGAACAGATTTTGGTTTTCTAGTCTGGTATATCGACTGGAATACCTGGACATATCCAGAACCAGAATGTTGTTGGCTAGGATAAGCTCAGGTTTAACAATGCCACGTGCTGACCAGATTTTGGCTTAAGATCTCCATTCATCTCTGATAGTGTTTTGTAAGTGAGTACCCTATTAAGGCCGTTGAGGTAAGGCCGTTTGTGGGGGAAAACGAAACCATTATACTCTCTGTGAGGTGGTCGTGGAGCTCAATATATTATATTTTATATATATATTATATTTATTAAATCTATTATATTATATATTAATATTATAATATATTATATATATAATATAATTTATTGGATATTATTGTAATTGTTTGAAAATTTAAAGGGTAAATTTATCTTTTGGACTATTGTCTCATGTCATGGGACAAGTTGTCCTAGGGTCTTAGGTGAGACAATTTTTTTGTGATTTTTATCTTACCATGTCCCGTCATGTCCCATGCTTAGGACGCGTCAAACGTGGGACAAGAACAAACTATCTCACATTGTCTTGTTTTGTCCCGCGTACCAAACGCATCCTTAAGGATAACTGTGAGGCAAGATGGGACAAAGCAAACAATACCTGATGGAGTCATGGGTGGCGGCCTCCGACTACTAGAGCTAATAAATGGTTTGGGTAAAATGATATACACTTTGCATTTCTTTAGTTGTTGTAGTAGGTTTGTGTATGTTGGTATTAAAGTTGATGCAAGTTTTTGGATATAAGCTTTAATAGCTTGTACATGTTAAAGAAACGATATATACAGTATGTATTTGACAAGAACATTGCAAATTTTTGTGATCACAACTGAATTGTATTTCTACTTTTGAAGGACTGAATAAGGAAATGATATGGGCTTTAATTGGGCTCATTTTATGGGCAGTTGGCACAGAGTTTAGTCAGTTTACACGCCCTCTAGTTATGTAATCAAGTCTAAAGAAAAAAAAAACAAATAAAATAAGAAAATAAAGCCCGGTGGGCCGATCAGATATTCAGACCAGCATGAGCATGCAACCCTAAATTGAATAAAATTCCCTTTTGTTTATGTTCCAATTTATATTTTTGATTAATTCACAACATTATTATTATGGGTCAGACTATGGCCACCCAAATAAATTCTCACTACACCCATTCACTTCAAAGACCCAACACCAAAATAAAAAAAAATAAAAATAAAAAGAAAGAAAAATCTATGTACACCGGCTCATATAAATAAATACTCTTATCTTAATTCATCATTCTTCTCTCTACACCATCGAATTTCTTTCAACGCTTTTATTCTTCCATAGTTTCAAGATTTCCAATAAGATATAAAATAGATAGATTTGTCAAACCATTTTCTACTAATTTTGCAATTGAGTAAAAGTATCAAAATTGTATTTGTATATTTCAGTCAACAATTATGGGATACGTGGTACCTATTAATATAAGAGCATCTCCAATACAAGTGTGATTTGTGAAGAAAAAAAATGACATGTAAAATTAATAGACATCTGTTAAAAAATCTTTCTACAATGCAACCGTGCATATTCAACCCCAAGCTAACGTGATAACAAAATATTAGACACTGTCAGTATGACCATCCACTTTCAAACAGCTTGTTGCACAACTCTTTTTTCAGGTTGACTCGGCAAACATTTAAAATTGATATTATTTTTTCAACTAATTTTGGTAAGTAAATAAAATAAATAAGAAAATAAAAAATAAAATTGGATACGTCATTAAAATAAAATATGTTTTAAACGGAAGTGTTGGAGATAAAATTTTAAGTTAATTGTTTATTAAGTCCATATTTATATCACATAGGAAGTAAGTCTCTAGACATTGTTGTTATGTCAATAATAATTCATATACAAATCATTTTTACATTATAAATGCTCTAATGATATCCGACAAGTATAAAATTATGGGCATGTAAAATAGTATTTAGGGTGGCAATGGAACCACTGAGAGAGGTCAATTATCGTGATTGTTATTTAAGGGATTGAAATCGAATAGTTTAAGCAATGTAATTTAAAATGTTACAATGTATCTATTACAGCTAGTAATTTTAACTGTATGGTTCTAAGTAACAAGATGAGATTGACTTAGTGTTATAACTCTCACACTTACAACATCGAGGTTGTGAGTTTGAGTCGTAAACTCCCTCAAACCCCTAATATATATGCTGAATTTTTCAAATCAATTTGCACTAATACAACTTTATCAGTTTGTTGAATGTGGACCATTAAATTTATATTATTTGACTTAGTATGCACTTGTCATAGCTTCTCTATAATCAATTATCCATATGCAAAGCACTGATATAAGTTATATCAGTGTATAATGAGGAGAAAAATACTGCATATATATATAGAGAGAGAAAACGGAAATATCCATTTTTAGTCAAAAAATTAGGAGGTTTATTGTTTTTACCCAATATTAGCATTTTTATTGTTTCTACCCAACAATTGACCGTGGAGACTAAAATGCCCATCATTTTCCCATTAGAAACATTTTCATTCTTTATCTCTCTTTAGGTCCAGTTTGGTATTGCTTTCCTAGCTGTTTTTTGAGTCAAAAGTGATTTCGTGTTAAAGACAGGGTGTTTGGTAAAATCGCGGGGAAGTGTTTTTTGTCACTTTTAGTTTCTCCCAACTGAGTTTTTAAGAAGCTATAAATACATGCTTTTGGCTTCTGTTTTTAGAAAACGCACTACAGTGATATTAAATGAAATTTTACCAACTTTGTAATTTTGTTCTTACTTTTAATGACATTTACTAAAAAAAATTGGATTTATATTGTTGTACAATAAAAAATGTTGTCATAACTGCATAAAAAATGGGACTATTTAATTCAATAAAGTAAAAAAAGAAATAAATAATTGGGGCTAATTAATTTAATAAAGTATAATAAAAAATGAGATTAATTAATTCAATAAAGTACCATAATTATATAACACTAAACACAACTAAACAATAAAAATGTAAAGTTGAGCACATTAGCATAATTTATATTTCTCTGTCATTTTAATAATTTAACACATTCACGACACTTTTTAATTCAGTTTACCAAATATTGAAATTGTTTTTAGTTCTCACAACACTTTTGAAAATCAGTTTACCAAACAATCGGCTGATTCTCTCCATAGCAATTCCAAAAGCAATTTCCCTCACAACAATTCTAAAAGCACTTCTCCCCACAACACTGCAATATCAAACTGGACATTAATCTCTTTTTTCTCTCTCTCCACCATAAACGAATATTCGTCTTCATCTATCTTCAATCTCTTCTCTCTCTCTCTCCCTTATGAACTTTTTTCATTTTTTTTATCCGAAATTATATATCTCTTTAACCTCAGCTTGAAACAAAATCTCATCTCTTTAAAGAGCCCACTTATATTTGAAACCATTGTTGTTGGAAACAAAATCTTTATAACAACACCATTTTTGTTGAACCTAAAAAATTGTTAGTGTTCAAATTCGGATTTTGGCTTCACTTGTCACGGACTCGGCAATGTTTGTCACGGATTTGGCTTCGTTTGTCACGGATTCGACAGTGTTTCTCCATATCAGTTCTTCTTCTTATTATTATTATTTTTTCTCCAGATTTGTTGTTCTTCTTCTTATTATTATTAAAAAAAGTTTTTTTTTTAAATTTACAAATATTGGTGTTATACTATTGTTGTTTGATGTTTGAGATCGATGATGAATTGAGGATTTTTTTGATGACGATGATTAAAAATAAAGTTTTTTTTTCCGGTGATTAACTCTTTTTTTTTGTTTTTTTTAATCTACTTTTTTATTTGAAGAGATATGAAAATCCATATAGATCTCTTCAAAGATTTTTTACTTTTTTGTTGGTATAAGGAAATCTGGAAAAAAATTTATATTCCTTTAAACACATTATATCACTAATTAAACACACTCGGACAGACTAAAATACATCATGTCAACCTAATTAAACACACTGACCAATTAAATAAATAAGGTGTAAACCAATTAAACACATAAGAGCAGACCAATTAAACATACCAGGACACAAATTAAACACATCATACCACCAATCAAACACATTAAGACCGACCAATTAAACTCAATTAAACACACTATAGTAATATCAGGTGTAAAATAATTAAACACACAATAGAAAATCACTTAAACATATTAGGACAATACCAAATTAAACCCACCAAATCTAACATAATTAAATACACAAGAATAAAAAAAATTGTAGAAGAAGAAGATTGTGGTCTGGGAAGAAGAAGAAAAAAGATGGAGTTCGCGAAAGAAGAAGAAAAAGAAAAATGATAGAGAAAAAAAGTTTTTTTTTATGAAGAAATTTTATCTTTAAAAATAAAAATTAATAAAAAAATGAAGACAATTTTATCCCAAAAAAAGTTTTTTTAGGGTAAAAACAATAAACCGTCTGATTTTATGATTACTTAAAATCTATCGATCTATATATATATATATATATATGCAGATTTCAATTGGAGAGATCTTTAATTTATAATCATTGATGATAAGAAAATACAGACTATGAATCTATGGTGGTGACTTTGAAGCTAGAGTGAGAATGACATTCCACAAGGTCCCTACTGGCCAACTTTTCTTGCATATTATCCAAACTCGGCCCAACAATAAAATGAAGCCGACAAGAAATCGATTTGCTCGAACTGACAGCCAGCAGGCCTGTCAGTACAAATGTAGGAAAACATAGAATACAAGTGTTAATTGTTTATTGTTTTTTTTTTTTAAGAGATTCATAAAACACTAAAAGAAATTACAAATCACGCCGGTAATTGTCTTGAACAAACTTAATAAGAGATGGGACTATGGGAGGACTCCACACCGATTATTGATCCGTGGAGCCTCTTTAATATAAAAATAATTTATATATAAATTATTATTGATATGAGAATAATGTTAATACACTTATTTTATATATGATATAAATAAAGATTTGATAGATAATTAATATAAAATCCGGTCTTCAATGTTTTCATTTAAAACACGTTTTATTTTAATGATGTGATCAATTGTATGTCTTATTGTCTATCTTTGTTTTATTTCTTTACTAAAAATAGATAAAAAAATAATATCAATTTTAAATATTTACTAAGTCAATCTAAAAGAGGACTATATAACAAGCCGTTTGAAATTGGACAGTCATGTTGACAATATCTAATATTTTTTTGCCACATCAGCTTAGGATTCAATATCCACAGTTGCATTGAATAAATGGTTTTTAACGGAATATCTATTAATCTTGTATGGTATCTTTTTTTTTTCCACAAACCACGTTTACATCGGAGATGATCTTAGAGAGAGCTAATTAAACTAAAGAATGAACTACAAAATTAATATTATGCAAAACCAATCCAAGCTCCGACAAAGATAACATGTTGGACTTAATGACAATAAAGAATCTGACTCAAGACAAACTTGAACAAGGTCTGCGTCTCTTACCTACTCTAAACCCTTTAACATACGGTCAACGATTTTGCAATTTCAATATAAAAAGAAGTGGAATACCGTTTCGAACATGATACAATGACACACCCCATGTTATTTCGAATTACC
Organism: Dipteronia dyeriana; assembly: GCA_032871835.1. NCBI lineage: Eukaryota > Viridiplantae > Streptophyta > Magnoliopsida > Sapindales > Sapindaceae > Dipteronia > Dipteronia dyeriana. The sequence goes on along the minus strand of CM065295.1, from coordinate 89,862,062 downwards.
ACACCCACACCCACCAAACCATGATGTAGAGGCAATGGAAGCATCTACATTTATTTTGTAAACATCCTGCTTGGAGGCTGCCAACGACACACACTCGAGCACTCATCTAGCTAGAGTCGAGTGTGCCGTTGGCAGCGTACATTTATGAAACCACACTCTCACTCCAACCCATAACATCCTCTACATCATCGATGGGAAAGAGTGCTCACCCTCCACAACACAATAATCAAAAGTTCCATTTTTTCGAAAATCAATTCCAATTATGTGTCATTCTTATATCCATATTTTTTACGATTTCATGACTTACACTTAAAATATTAGGATATTAAGATTTTAGTCATTCCAGTTTACATTTATTTAGGTTTGGTCCATTAGTTTTTAGAATTATGATTACCCATCAAAAACCTAGAAAATCGAACCCAAAAATTGATGCGATCGGAGATCGAAAAATGGGGAAATTAAGAAGACATAATGCTAATCGCCGTTCGGTGTCGCGTTGGTCGCAAAACGGGGAAGAAGATGCAACCGGTGTAGTGTCGATCGCCGATTGCATTGAGAGAGAGCGAGATGACAGGAGAGAGAGAGAGAGAAAAAAAAATCGACCCAGTAAGCTAAGAAAAAACCCTAACCCTGAATCTTATCTTAAAATCAAAACGGAAATCCAAATTAAAATACAAATCGAACCCAAACCCAAGAAATTCAAAAATCGAACCCATAAATCCCCATAAAAAACCTAGGAAATCGAACCCAAAAAGTGATGCAATTGAAGATCAGAAAATGGGGAAATGAAGAAGATAGACGTAAATTGTCGATCTCTGTCACGCCGGTCGCAAAACAGGGAAGAAAATGCAATCAGTGTAGTGTCGATCGCCGATTGTGTTGAGAGAGAGGGAGATTACAGGAGAGAGAGAGAAAGAGAGAACATTGAGAGAGAGAAATATTGTTATTATTATTTTTATTTTAATTAGTTATTTTTATATTTTAATTTTAATTTGTGTTGTTTTTTAATTATTTTTAATACTATTTTTTAAAAATTTTACATTATGAAATACCATTTTTACCCTTGTTTATGAAATACCTTGGCTGAATTTCCCATAATGCCCCTTTGACTGAACGGAAGTCAACGAAAAACAAACAGAATTAGACGGAAAGGAGTGAATTATGTATTGTCAGAGACCTATTGAACTGAATTAAGTAATTCTAAAAGTTAGTGGATTAAACCCAGATAAATGTAAATAACATGGACTAAAATCATAATAATCCTAAAATATTATGTATTTGAACCGTATTGACATGATTTGTGGATTACATAGATAATTGAGGAAGCCAGCCCAGCCCACAGCAAAAGCCAGTTATGTTGTCACATGGCAGGTTGGGATAATGGGATGAGAATAACAGTTGTTCCAGAAAAGACACATCCCACCATTATGATTCTTTAAACAAAATATGTCCTTTCTCATTTCAACGGTTACATGTTATCGATATTTAAACCGAAATATTAAAGAGATAAGGAGGAATATGTATATATTGGCTTTCTGATATGTAATTTATGTCATTGCATTGCATATAAATCATCGATTATGTAAAAGTTTTGATAAATGTATACACTTTGAGTCAAAGTATGTAAATCTAATAGTTCACATCCAACAGACTGACGAATTTATATTAATATGCATTGACCTTAATTTTTTTTTTATATATATATATATATAATCTTAATTACATATATATATATATTATTAATATTTGTAAGGATTTAACGGTATCTTTTCAAATATATTTTTATAAAAATCCTTACAGAGAACATTTTATATATTCATAAGATCATTGCTAGTATGAATTATGATACATCCTTGTAAATGAGTAATTTTGAATTTTTTTTCTCCAAATTTTTGAGATATATTGATTTGAAATGACATGTCACCTACATGTGGAAATCATGCCACTTGGCATTGAGTAAAGATTTTACTTTACTCTTCGCATATTCATGTCTAATTCCATTTTATAATGCTCACTCTAAAGGGAAAAATCCATTGTATGAGATTTAAGATATATATATTTTTAATTTGACACCGAATAAATCGGGATTTGAATATGAAATATCTATTCCTACAATCGGTAGATATCTATTTTCGAATATAAAACCTTTCAAATATGTTAATAATTACTTATAGTGGGACTTGAATCCTCACAATTGAAATTAATAACTACACTAACACTACATGAGATAAAAGAGGGTGTAAATAAGCAAGAGAATCGATATATTATTTAAAGCGAAAATTCAATATCAATATAAAAAGACACAATTTAAGTGATCAAAAATCTAACTCTAATGTATATGTTTACAATGAAGAAAAAAACAAACGTATAATTCAAAGATGGTGCAACAATTATGACGTAATAAACCTCTTATGTATTATTGAAATTCATAACTGTATATAATGCAACCAAATTGATATTGGTATAACATTGGAGAATGACTCAATTAAGACACATAATTCCTAGCCTCTTGGTGATATGATGGGGCTGACTTCACAGGTTCTTAACAAGTGCAAAAAATAATAAACAATAAAAACCTGAAAAGTCAGCTCAATCAACGGAGGAGGTCAATTTAAAGAATGGAAAATAATGTGCCAACAGAAGGAAGGTAGAGAGTGAACATCATTTCAAGGAAGTTAAAGAGAGAAAGAGAGAAAGAGAGATGGTGATATATTAATGATTATGATGCTTTAACCAAACAAATATTGCCTTATTGCCCCCACAATCCCTTTTGCTCTACTCATAGGCTCATATCTCTACTCTCCATGAGCTGTCCTCCACAACCTCATTTTTTTAGGGGGAATTAGACAAATATCTCCGGGAGTTAATAAAATTATATAGATATTTCAGTTTTAATTATATATGAATAACTTTATTCAACGTTTGAAAAATATTCTATAAATATTTTGTACTGTTAGATGGATCCGTTTATCAATAATCAAACGTGTAAAAAGTTTAAAATATTATATATTTTGATTTAAATAAACTAAAAAAAATAAGATAAAAAATCTTTTAAAAAACATGAATGTATATTAAATTCGAAATATATATATATATATATTTTAATAATTTGTGTAATCCCCCGTGATTTTTAAATAAATTTTATTATTATTAAATTGTTTTAAAAACTATTTTTTTATTTGTAAAGATCATTTTTTTTTTCAGGTTTTAGATTTAAGATACATTCGTGTTTTCTAAAATATTATTTTAATAATTTTTTTCTTATTATTTTTAAATTTTATTTAAAATAAAAATAAATGGTATTTTTGATTTTTTACAGTTTTAACCATTGACTAACGGATCCAATTTTTAAATGTCGAGAGAAGTTTATGTTTATATGGTCTAAACTGTTATATTCATACAATTTTAGCAAACTTTCGGGTGTTTGTGTAATTCCCCTTATAAAAACTGTATATCGATTGGTCGGATGTTTATCAATATACATAATCTGATAAATGAAATATATTTACTCTCAGAGGTTGCAAAGGAAATAAAACTCTCATATATATATATGCTTGAAAATGTACATGCTACTATTCAAAACTCCAACAACAAGCGTGGATGTGTACGTAGTTGTTGTGCCTCCACAACTCCACAAGGACCACAACATCATTATTCATGCCTTGACTTATTTCATTTCTCACATTTTATCCTCCCTTTGAGTTTTAATTGGCAATTATGTTTGGTGATTAATAGTATGTGGATTGTGGACTCCACATTGTGGAGCCATTGATGTTCTGTATATTCTTGAACATGTGTGTTGTGTTTTGAGATGGGTACTTTTCATTCTATTTTGGTTTTCAAAATCAATAACGGTAAATAGTTGCACCATGTTAAAATGAATTTTTTCATTTTTAATGAATTTCTACCACGATAAATCTAATGAAAAAAAAACGCATACTTTGTCCTTTTTACAATGAAATTAAAATCAAATAAGAATTTATCTTCGTAGTTTATAATATTTAGATAGTCAGTCTAATTCACTAATTAGAACATGTTATATGTTTCTTAAACACGGTTTACTATAATCTAGAAAGAAAAAGAAAAAGAAAAACAAATACTAATTATTTCAATTTTTTTATATTTTACATTGATTTTTTTAGAACGGATAATATATATATATATATATATATATATATATATATTTATATTAATATATTATATTCAAATATAATATTGATTATTTTTCTTATAAAAAATATTGATAAAATTAAAAATCAAATATGATTCATTTGAATAATACCTAAAACCTCCATAATCTATATTAAAAAAATAAAAAAACATCATAAGCTATGTTTTAATTATTAAAATATTGGTTTCAGATCAAATGTTTATCGCATTTGATATAATCTCAATAAGAAATATAGAACAATAGCGAATTTGGAAAAGTTTACGTCACTTGCAAGTTAGAGTATGTATAAATGTTATGGAAAATTTGTTTGAGTAAAATTTACTCATATTTCATATGGCTATCTTTAATATACATATGATTCTCATATAGTCTGTACTGTTATTAATAAATATAAAAACGTTGTCATAACATATTAAGATACCTATAAATTAAAACATGTTCATATAAATTTTTATATGGATTCATAAGTTCGTAGTTAGCCACACTCTTACTCAGTATATATTTTTCATAGTAAATTTCTATAATAAGAGAAAAAAAAATGATATATGCTTGCGATAAATCCTAAAAAAAAAAGTATATACATTAATTACAATTTAAGATGCGTATGAATTAAAATCAAATTACTGAGTAATCATTAGAGAACCTAGAATCGTTAAAATGGAATTATACGAATAGCTTTATAAGCAAAAGTCCTCCCTTGCTCACATCTTTATATTAATAGTATCAAAAGGTTTTATTTGGCTCGGGTTTGAAGTTTTCGAGATGGAGCTCAATACCTTTCGATTATAAAGTATTTGATTTTAGTAGGTCATATCAGAATACTTTCTATCTACGTTTATAATATATAATTTTTATTTTAAAGAAAATTATATTTTTTTTAAAGAAAACTAAACCAATCACATCCAGACACGTGGGCCAACTTAACAACCGATCTTATTATAGGATAGTGGGCCCACAGAAGACAGTGGTTATTTGGTGGTAACAATAATAGCTGGCTTGAAGTCATCTGTCATTACCAGGTGTCCAGGTTAGATTTTCATTTAATTTCATTATTAATAATTATTATTATTTATGAGTCGTTGGTTACTGACTTATTACAACTCGGTTTTGATTTTTTGTATCTGCGGGTACATGGGGATTTATGCATGTGTGTTGATGGCACCTATCACGGCGTGACAGCGTGGTCGCGGGGTCCACATATGTGGCGGTCCTCCAAGTCTCCAACATACCAATTACCACCTTTTGTTCTTTTTCGGCCGATAATGATAATTATCATCCCAACTTAGCGTAAAAATCACACTATAGCTGGCTAGAATATGATGCACATGTAAAATGTTGGCCCACTAATGATATATATATATATATATATAAGGATAATAATCAGGTGCTAATCAGCAGTTTTGATTGATATCCAAGCTTTTAAAAAACCAACATCAATCCTCCAAAACTAAATAGAAACAGTTCAAAAGACTGAGTCAATATTTTAAATACTAACCGTTCAATATTCAAATATTATATTATATTTAATACTAAAGAGTTGAAAGACCTATTGGACTCTATAGTTACAACCTTAAATATTTATTTTTATAATTAAAAAGTATATAATTTTATAATACTAAAAAGATAATTCTCTTCATAAATATTTATAAAATACGTCTAAAAAATAGGATCCACCAATAACGTTTAGCTAAACATACACAAACACAATTGATACAATTGTATCTATTCATGTATTTGATTTGGATGGAAGCATGTCAATGTTATATACAAGGTATCAAATCAATTTAACTAAGCTTGATTGCATTGTTTCGTTTGAAGTTTTGTTGGGATTTCAATAAATCTATCAAATAGATCCTAAAACGACTACATGATATTAACATTGATCCGTTTTCATGGAAACCCAATCTTAAAAATGAAATTTAAATACTGAATCATGACGATTTCCATCAAATACTGAACTAATCTCTAATAATTTATGGTGGGCTCCAAACCCCCAATATCCTTTTTGCTCATTTATTAATGTCACCCTCTTCTCTACAAGGCTCCATATCCATTATTTATTTTATTTTAAAAAATTATTTAATCATGGCAACTAACAGATTGGCCCCAGTAACAAGAGTCATCAATATATAACTATCCAACAATTTTTATTATATATATAAAACCCCAACTTTACAGTAATCTATTATACGAGAGATTCGAATAACTCCCCTGAAGTTTAATCCATATGCAAAAGGCCAAAAACAAACTCTCTCTAGTTTTGAATTTGAGTGTAATTCACTCTTAAGTTTATATTGGAAAGAGCTTATGTGCATAAAACAACTTAACTGACTATAACAGCCTTAATTTAAAATATATATTGAATAGAACAAATAAATTAAATATGAACCAAAAATAAATAAATACAAATTCAATTGTGGAGAAGGCCGTTCATGGATTTTTTTTTATAAGAAAATCCTGAATTTATTTCAATTTTAAATTTTATATTAAAGACTTAAATGCTCTAACGTTATTAAATTTAACAAAAGTTAACTTACGGTCAGCAAACTGTTTAGTGTTTTCACTAAAATCAACTAAACATAGGGTTGATTTTGTAAAATTCCATATATTATATTAATCACTTCTCCTGTCCCGTTTTCACCCATAGCCTTACGGGGAAAAACGTAAACAAGAATTCCTAAACGATGGTTCCTTCAAGTATACCCCACGCATCATCGTTAGGCCACGTGTCTTCAGATCCCACATCTTGTTTGTGCTCACAAGGGTGGGGTCCAATCGAACAACCGTAATCAGACGTCGTAGATCTGTTTGGTAGCGACATTGGACCCACCACAAACAGGGAACTTTCCTTCCCATTTCTTCATCCAAAAATCCTTTTAAACGCCTATTTATTCTATCAACCTCTCCATCCCTCTCTCACTCACTTCGCGCTCTCTCTCTGCAAGTGCGTAGGTTAAACAGAGAGACAGTGCGCACGATAAGACGAACAAAAAAAAAAAAAATGGCTCACAAATTAGGATTCTTGGTTGCATTGGTATGCATTGTCTTTGCTGGTGTTAGAGGTCAGTCACCCGCCACGTCACCCACGGCAACACCGGCGCCGCCTACACCCACTGCCACTCCACCACCTACATCAACTCCGCCGCCGACATCATCCCCACCACCAGTAGCCACCCCACCTCCAGTTTCTGCTCCTCCACCGGCAACGCCACCTCCAGTCAGCTCACCACCACCGGCAACTCCTCCGCCAGCAACTCCACCACCGGCAACACCACCTCCCGCAACTCCACCACCGGCCACCCCACCTCCAGCTACTCCACCACCAGCCTCTCCACCACCGGCCACACCACCACCAGCAACTCCACCACCAGCCACCCCACCACCAGCAACTCCTCCACCAGCTCCTCTCGCTTCCCCACCAGCGGCGGTTCCAGCTCCAGCTCCAAGCAAGAAGAAGAAAGCTAGCCTTGCACCATCTCCATTGGGCTCGAGCCCTCCATCTCCTCCAGTCGGAGCTCCTGGTCCCGGCAGTGCCAGGTCAGCCTCTCCTGGTCCATCCACGCTTGATCAGGTAACTCTACACATCTTTGGAGTTGTGATCTATGTGTTTTTACTACAGATCTTAGATCTTTGTTGGGTTTTTTCGATGATCATTTAGGTTGTTTAGTTGAGATTATTGTCTTTTAACCGTCAAAAACGATCTTGTTTGTTTTAAGCGCAATCTAGTAAAAAACACTAACGTGAACCGTGGTTAATAATTAATTATTCGTGCTTCGTTGTTAGCTTCTCGGGTCTCGCACCCTTGAGATTGGATCACACGGTCTCAAACTCACGTGATCTTAACAATCTTTAAATAAGTCAAATTTAAATGGGTCTAATCCTTAAATATGACTTAAGTCATTTTTTAACATTGGTTGTTTAAAAGCAATGATGTCCCTGCAATTGTAGGGTACAAGGGTAGGTAAGTAAGGTACTGCAAGAAGCAAATGTGTAAAAAATGTTGACAGCTAGCAAAATTGTACAGATAGAGCCTAGTGGTTGGGGCCTGGGGGACACTAGACACAGAATCCCTAGGTCGTCTGGCACCAGCACAGACCAGACCAAAAACCCTTTTGACCAAAATATTCTCATCATCTGGGCTCGGCCCAAAACAACCAAACAAGAACACATTGTATGTATAAATGTATGTATATAAATTTGTTCAAATTCTGTGTTGTTGTTTTGTAACAAAATTGTTTGGTATTGCAGAATGGAGCAGAGAAGATGTGGAGTATGCAGAAGATGGTTGGGAGCTTGGTGTTTTGTTGGGCTATGTTGTGGATGCTAGTTTAGAAAACCATTCTTGTTTAATTTCTGTGTTTCGATTTTACTTTGATGTTGTTATCGGGTTCATTATATTTTGATGATGTTGGCTGCCATTTTTAGCCCCCCACGAGTACGAGTGATCATTTGGGAGATTTATTTTGCTGTCTGTATTTGACTTCTTCTTATCATTATTATTATTATATATACATTCAGTTGGATTCTTTGGAAGATTTTTGAGGGGATCGGCTTTTGTATTTCACTTTCAGGGGACTTATTATTATTATTTCTTTGTTGGGAATTATGCTTATGCTTTACTTCAAATTTTTTTTTATGTTTATGCATTATCCATTTGATCAGTAGAATATAATTATTGAACAACAATATTATGTTAGGAAACCCATTATCCAATAACAAATTTTTTCAGTAGCTACAAAAAGTATAAAACCCATTTGTTAAGAGAGCTTAAATGTTTTTATTATTATTATTATTATTATTATCATTATGATGGGCAAACTTCACTATGTATTTAAAAAATTATCTAAAGATAATTTTGGAAGTTCAGTCTTATAATAATCGGTTCCATATGCTATGTAGGGAATGCATGGTTGGGGTTTTAATATCTCACATCAAATGGATTAAAATAGAGTGGAAATGGTGATAAATGTCACTTTATTTTTCGGTACGTTCCACCGATGACATTGGTTTAATAAGTTAAGTTTAAAAGACATCAATTATGATGAATTATCCAAATTATTTTGAAATAATCAGTTTCTAATTTTCTTCGTACTTCCATCTTCACACTTTGATCGTTGAAAGCAGTAACTCATCTTTATCTCCCTCCAATAAACTTGTCTGAAAATCGATCTACAACTTGTCTGAAAGTCGACGTGTTTTAACACAACAAGGTATTTTGAGTATTGTAACAATTTATCTAATCCTTTTGCCTATCCAATCCAAAGACGATGATGAGTTTTTGGGTTTTCGAAACTTTATAAAACATTTCGAGCTTTTTTGAACATAATCCGAGTTTTTTTGAAACACGTTCGAATTTTTTGTTTTAAAAAATTATGTTTATTTAACTTTGATGCTCCGAGAACTTTTGAAATATGTCCGTGTTTTTTTTAACCAAATCTGAGATTTTTGGAAACACGCTTGAGATTTTTCGTTAGAAAAATTTGGTTGGTTAAACCTTATAGTGTTTGAACATTTTTGTGAAAGGTCCGACATTTTTTATAAAAGTCCTGAGCTTTTATTTTTCCAACCCCCGAAAACGTTTGTATAGCGCCACTCCGTCACCGTTCGACTGATTGTCTAGATTTCAATGAGACTTTCTCTCTCTACTTCACAATTCTGTCACTGTAAAAATAAATGAAAGAAATGAGATATGGAACAACCATTGAGGATATTTTTATCCGTTCATCATAATATTTATATTTTAAGAATAAGTTATTAAAACAATGACAGTATTAAAATGACACTTCTAAAAAATATCATTTAATTTTTGAACTCTTAAACAAATTAACGAGAGATTCACTCACACTTGAATACACCAATATTTTTTTTTTTTTAAATATAGGTCAGCTCACTTTGTTGGATTGATTTGTCGCAATGATGGCCGGGTAGGACGGAGTTGAAGGAAGGTTATAATCTAGATTGGGATGGAATCATGGATTGGGCCCACTAAGACCATCTCTAACCATTGAATCAATCTGTTGCAAAATTTATAACAAAATACAACAACTTCTATATTTTCATCTCCAATTCACTGTATCAAATCATATTCTAAAAAAATGTATTCCCTTACTTATTTCCTCTCAGCCAATCAAAAAGCATGAAACATAAAAATAAGAAAAAAGTAAAGTAGAGAGGTTTCTTGCACTAGATCTGGTGTAAGAAGAAGACCAACCGTAGAATAATGTAAAGATTGGCACACCCATTATAGTCAATTGCTGCCCCAAAATGAAGATTGACACAGTGATCGGAGATTTCAATGAGTATATGACGAGAGATTATTCATTGATCAAAGCCTTTTTATACCCCACATGGGGTTTACAGATTATATCTTTCCGGTTAATCCATATGGGGTCGGAAACTCATATTCTAGAACCGTATACAATCCTTTTTTATGAAATGCACCAAAGCTAAAGAAGACATCTTGAGAAAATAGATGAATTCCAAAGATTTTAAACAAATTCAAAAAAGATTCTCATTGAAATCTGAAATTATATTCATACCAGACGACGATAAGAAGATGATTTTTGTAAAGACAAATAAAACTACTGTAGTGAAGGTGTCGATGCTATTGCAAGAGTGACTTCTTCGACACTCAAGTCAAGAATTTGCCGTGAGGTGGAAATGAAATCTGTGTTAATTGAATTAAGAATGTCACGAGCAACCTTACCTTATTCTTCCGCAGTGTTTTTTTTATTTTTTTTTATTTTTTTATTATTATTATTATTATTATTTATATAAGATTTCCCAACCTAACATCGCAATTGACTTTTATTATGGGCTTGTTTGACCTCTTTAAGTCTTAATCTCTTAGGCTCGAGATATAATATCTATTTTCTTACATTCTCTGGCCTAGAATGATGGGCTTTTTTACTTCCTCAAAAGACTTGATATGATGACCGTCGACGATATAGGGATGGAGAAGGGTTGGTTTGGGTTGGGTTTTACGATACCCAAATCAAACAATTACTGAGTTATTTTTTTACGACTCAAACCAAACCAATTATAAGGTATATCTTACCAAATTAAATAACTAAAAATCGGTTTGGTTCAACGGTTGAAGAAAATAATTATTTTATATTTTTTATTTGAACAAATATATTAATATCAATATAAGTAGTTTAACTCATTATCAATAAGATAAATAATGATACTAAAAAACTCAAGTGTAGAACATATAAATTTTTTATATATATGTATAAAACTAATCTGTATTGCTTATTGCGTTTTGTATGCAACAATAAAATAATAACAAAATAAAAGTTACTTAACCTCAATAATTTTGTTTGGTTCCAATAACTTCAGATATGAGATTAATTAGCTTTGAGAATAAATAGAGGGGTTTAAAACTTAAAATTGGAAAACAGTAACCTTGAGAATAAATTATTATAAAATTAGATTAACTTTGTTTTTTTTTATATGATAATTTAATTTATATTTAAGTATGTAATGGTTTGAGTTGGGTTATGTAGATCGTTAAAACACAACCCACAAATCAGTCCAAACCAATCGGGTTTCTGAAAAATAACTCAATCGGTTTTTTACTTTAATAAAATCAAACCAATCCGTTTAAATTGTTTTGATTTGGACGGATAGATCGGTTTGACGGAATCAGATAATTAATAATATCATCTACAGAATACATAAATAAAAAATTATTAAACTTAGATAAATAAAGGGTGTTCAGGTAATTTCAAACCGATCTGAACCCGTACGAACAAAAAAAAAAATATTAAGGCGGGCTAAATTCCCTCTTCACAAGCACAAAATCCAATGCAGTGAGTATACATTATACAACAAAACAAAAAGATAACACAAAACCCTTCCTCTGCTCGACTTGTCTTCACTTAAACAAACGAAATGGCAATCTCTTCAGGCGTTTTCTCCACCGCTTTCCTCTCCCCTGAAACGGCGTCGTCCTTCATCAGGTCCTCTCCCGCTTCCAGGCTCGCCGCCCCGCCTGTCACTCTTCGCATGGTTCGCACCGTCACTTTCGCCACCGCCTCCAAGCCCGTCACCGGCAAGCGCGAGCCACGTGGCATCATGAAGCCCCGCCCCGTCTCCCCCGAAATGGCAGCACTTGTCGGTGCCCCTGAAATCCCTCGCACCCAGGCACTCAAGCAGATTTGGGCTTATATCAAAGAGCACAATCTTCAGGTTTCATTTTTTAGTAGAAATACTCCTTCGTTTTAATGGGTTTGTTGTTTGAACAAAAACAGTGGTTTCTTTTGTGTTTTATTTGGGTTTATGCGTTTGGATAAGGTTTTGTTGGTGAATATCTAATAGTTTTTTTAAAAAAAATATATATAAAATAAAATATATGCTGTATTGATGGAGATTACTTTGGTTCTGTTGTTTTAATTGCCACATAAAGATTTTGATTTGCGTTTGTTTTGTGGTTATGTATATGAAATGAACTCTGCTCCTGTTTCTAGTAAATAGGCATTTGGGTTTGGATAAGGTTTTCTTCATTTATAACAAATGTGGGTTTCTTTATTCACAGAATTTTATTTTTGTTCTGTTAGGGTTTTGGTTGTTGTTTAGGTGTTCCTATTTGGGTTGGTGCTATGTTTGTGGTTAAGGCCCTGTTGGTGTATATGAAGTGAGTTTTGTTCTGTGGCTGGCATCAAATTTGTGTTTCAAATTTGGAATTGAGTTGTTAAGTTTCTGTCCCTTATGTGAAGCCTAAAGAATTTTGGTAAATTGGGGGATTTATAGAGGCATTTGTAATTATTGACCGAAGTCTGTTGTCTAGTGTGCTACTCAGTGTTCTAAAACACGTTTTCAGTATTGAGGCGATTTCCTCTACTGAGGCGAGGTGTAAGCCTCAATGCGTATTGAGGCGTAAGCCTCGTTAGGAAGAGATAAAAATTTAAAATACATAAAACAATCAATAAGTTTATAATTCATTATTCAAAAAACAAGTAAACAACCAATAAGATCATATTTTCATATTCTATAAAACAACAATTAAGGCAATAAGTTCATAATTCAAATGGTAACCAACTAACCATATAAAATAACAAGTTCATAATGTTTTTTGGGATTTCGTTATTGAGGCGGGCTGATAAGGCGTATCGAGGCGGGTTTATGAGGCGTAAATTGAGGCGTAAGCCTCATTGACCAGTTATGAGGCGTAAGCCTAATAACATTTTTTCTGATTTCGCTATGAGGCATGCCTCATCACGTTTTTTTGAACAATGGTGCTACTAAAGTTTATATGGAACAAACTTTGCTTTATTTTAGTAAAAAAAGATGGATTTATGTGTTTTCCTTGACCGCTTTATATCTAGATATGTTGTTATAGCTGAAATTGTGGTTTCTCATTGCCTTAGTTCGCCATTTTACAGATGTCAATTGAGGTTTTATATGTTATGCATGATCTGTTTTGATTGGTTTTCCTGATGGATAAAGGTTGTTTCTTGAATGTTTACATCTTGAAGGAGGTCATATTGTTTTGAAGTTGCTTTGATTTTGCCTTTACTGACCTTATTTTGTTTCTTTAAGAGTTTTATATTGGTTTATACTTGATATGTTTTTTTTTCCTCTTTCTAAACGTTTACTTAGTATTTCAGATGTTTGTAGAAATGATAGTTTTTTGGAAGATAATGCTGTTGAACTTTGCCATTATTTAAAGTATTAATCATGATTGATATGTTTCTTTGCTTGGCTGTTTACTGAAGAGTACCTTCCAATACATAGATGTAACTTTACTCAATATAGACTATAGAGGAATTTAAATTTCTTCTAAACAGTTGCAAGTTGCTCATGTTCTAACATGATAGCTGAGCCTTTTAAGCTTCAACTACTATAATTTCCTCCTCTTCTTCTTAAGAAAGCGTGTCTTTGCTGCATGATAAATATTCTCATAAAATAATATATTGTCCTTTTGCAATGTTTCACTTGAACTGTCTTTCCTATATTGATTTCTATGGGTGTACTCATATATAATGTTTAATTATGTGGTTGATTTTGGCACCTTCTCGCTTATAGAGCATTAGTTTCACGGATTAACGCCTATAGATAGTAATTTGGTTCTTGACTTGATAGTTTGCTGGTCAGAGTTCGGACTGGCTATTGCCTTCTCACTTCTTTTAGATGTTGGTAGTAAGGTATTTGTTGTTTGAGGAAAACCATGATTCTATTAATCAGGTTTATCGTGGGTGATTTATTTAATATATTTTGTTTTTTGAAGCCATGTTTTCAGTTGTAAATGATGTACTTTTATGAGTTCTACCACTAACTGAAAAACTTGAACTTTTTTGTTCCATTTAGTGTTGTTTTCATGAGCTTTATGATATCTCCTCATAGAATGCATATGTAATATTTGTTATGCTGTATTTTATGAATTTAGAAATGAGCTGACCATTTCTTGTCACTTTTTTAGGACCCTGAAAACAAGAAGGTTATAGTCTGTGATGAGAAGCTGAAGAAGATATTCGCAGGGAAGGACAGGGTCGGATTCCTTGAGATTGCAGGGTTGATCAGCCCCCACTTCCTTTAAGAAAACCCGATGATGGATCCGAAAGCTGTGAAGAACCATATTTTGCTTGCGGGGTTGTGTTTTGGTTGGTAATAATAGTGGAAGTAGTAACTCAGCAATTAGTAGTGCTTTTAGTCTTACTACTGGCATACAGAACAGAAGTACAACTTTTTTCGAGTTTTTTTGCTTCTGGTCACTTAAACATGTAGGTTCTTAATGCAATATTATTAGAAATTACGGGTTTATGCATTATTCGACATCTTGAAATTTGTTGGGAAGTGTATACGTAAGTTGTAGTCGAATTATATCACTTTTGCATTTTGTTTTTGTGCCATTTGGTTCATGATGTTGCAGCTCTTGAGGCTGCTAATGATCCTTTGGCAGTTGACTCAATGCACCAAACTGGCTTTTATTTAAAGGTGGTGTTGGCTTGCGATTGGGAAATAGGTTTCCAAAACACCCAAAGGAATACATGTTTTTTTTTTTTTTTCAGGTTATAAATTAGTTTTTGGGGTTGTTTCTAAAATGAAAGTATGCATGATATCAATTTCAGATGAGAAATTTTGGATGCACGATATTATTTTATAAATTTAAGTGAAATATTGATCAAATTATTTATTTTAATAATTAATTATATATATTTTTTGAAACAAGATTATTTGTATTCTTATAAATCGTGCAATGTATGAGTAAACAGTTATTAGTCGTGCACGGTCTTCACGAACTTTTTTATGAACAATTTAGGGAAACAATATTATTAGGACAAATTATATAAATACCTTGACATTAGATTTAATTGTATGTACTGTATATGTAACGTTTATTCTAAATTGCACTAACATCCCCTGCCGTCAACACTAACCACGGACCGTATTATTAGTGTGAAATGATTAATACACTTTGTTTACTTTTTTATTTATTTATAATTGATTATTTATAATTATTTTTTGTTTAGTAACAAATTAATTAAAAAATTCCAGATTTTTTCCTTCTCAAATTCAAACTCAATAGCTCGACGATGAGTTTAGCTCGATGTTGAGTTCAACTGAAAATAGCCCAGATTCAATGAATTGTTTATTAATCGCATATTCAAATATAAAATTCAGATTCAAACACAAATTCAGATTCCTCCATTCAACAATAAATTCCAAAAAAAACAAAAAACCAAATGGAGCGCCGCCTCCGATAGTCCGATAGTCCGATATGATATGGAGGTGCTCCATAAGATGAAGTCATATACTCCAACTGACAGGGGCGTACTCATGATTTTTTGTCAGGGTGGGCTAAAACAAAACTATATAACTAGTCTTAGAGTTAAATGTATGTAAACTTTAAAGCACTATTTCAACTTTGTCTTACGAGGTTTTACATCATCAAACTCTTCTATTATGAAATCTAAGTCAATAATATCATCAATCTCTCTTTCAATATATGTGTTTGATCTATTATGGAATCTAAGTCAATGATATCAACAATCTCTC
This sequence comes from Dipteronia dyeriana, assembly GCA_032871835.1. Lineage (NCBI taxonomy): Eukaryota > Viridiplantae > Streptophyta > Magnoliopsida > Sapindales > Sapindaceae > Dipteronia > Dipteronia dyeriana. Next base: position 89,845,891 of record CM065295.1, on the reverse strand, counting down.
TCTCTCAATATATATAACCATGCAGTTAGTAAGAAAAACGACATCCATCTTATTACAAAGTGGTGTTTTGACAAGCATTATCGCTGAAAATGCTCGTTTTGTTATAGTTGCGGATACATGAAGAGTTAAGACTACACGAATCAATTTATCAATCAAATTGTAGTGTTCTGACCTTTTTGTTTCAGCTAAATATTGATATAATTCTAAAAGATATCTGAATCGAAGAAACTAAGAAAAATATCTGAATCGAAGAATCAAATATAAATATTTTATAACATAAAAATTCGAGAGACGGAGATAATTATTAATTGGGAAAAGAAAATATTGAGGTTTGAGACTTGAGTGAGGGGAAATTTGAGGGAGAGACATAGAAGATTTGAAATTACGTATTTGTGGGTTATATACTGAGAGAGTGGATAATTGGATGCTGAATGATTTATAAATAAATAATAATAATACATTTATATGTGTCAGTTTGAAGAGGAGATCTAGAATTTTCAAAATCTCTTTCTTCTCAACTTTGATTATTTTTTATTTTAGGATTATTTATGAATTTTCTTTTTAATATTTTGTTTTTTATAAAAATAAATTTCAACAGTAGAGATCCTTTGATGGACAAAGGAGATCTAATCTCTTCCCTCCATTCATTTTTTTAAATAAATAATTAGTTAAATATTATATAGATAATTTTTATTAGTTTTTTCATATTAGCAAGCAAAATATGTTTCTTCCCCTCTATTGTTAACTTTTAAGGGCAGTCCGTTGCCGATAGAGGATGTTTGTGTAATTTTGAAGAAATATTTTCTACGTGTGAAATTAAGTCTAATGTCAGGGATGTTTGTACATTTTTCCCATATTATTTTGATAAAATAATTTAATTCATTTCGTGAGTTAAATGTATATATCATGAAAATATCAACAAAAAAAAAAAGATTATATATCATGATAGTTTTATATAAATAGGTAAATGAAATACAGAAAACTGTAAAATTTACCATTGAATCAAATAAAAATTACATATATCTAGTTTAGATTTTGGAGAAAATTAAAATATACGTAGAGGGGGCAAGCACCTTCATCCATGTGGAGAAGACACTTATCACTTTCAAGAGGTGATCGGTGGGGAGCAAGCGCGCGGCAGTGGCATACGGTGTTGCAATTCCTATAAGAATCCTAGAAAAATTTCTTCGGCCAGAACAAAATGGCATGAGTTCAAAATTCTATCATTTCAAGACAATGACACTGCTCTTGAATCTCTTTGGGTAAAATTCGTCTGGTTCTCCCAATCTTCAGGGTCTCCTCCTATCACCCACGTGTTCAAAAAAACCATCATTTTGGTTGGTATTTCATACCCATCATGAATGCAGTTGACGATTGGTTTCTCTTGGAACTAATAATGGAGCTATCGGTTGTAATCTCGTAGTAATTTAGAAATAATAGTAATTTTATTAAATATAAATAATATTAAATTTTTATAGGAAATATCATCAATAAATTTCAAGAAGAAGAAAGATCCATAATTTAGAAATAATATTAATGTTATTAAATATAAATAATAATAATAATTTTTTAAATATCATTAATAAATTTCAAGAACCCTTATTCTAGAAATAATATTAAATTGATAAAATATAAATAATAGTGATAATTGATAAATTTAAAATAAATAAATAAATATAATTAATAAATTTAAAAATAAAAAAAATATAATTAATAATTTTTTTTAAAAAATATAATTAATAAATTTTATGAAGAAAAAGAAGAGAGAAAGAGAGAAAAAAAATGTCATTTTAAAAAACAAAACGAAAAATACAGAAAACATGTTTAACACGTTTTTTGTGTTTTTATAGTACATTCACTTTAACTCAAAGTATGTAAATCTAATAGTACATATCCAACGCACTGATAAATTTATATCAATACGTACTAACTTAAATTATATATATATATATATAATATTTCATACCATTTGTTTTGATCATTAATATATGTGTTTCTTCTTCTATCACATGTGGGATATATTTGCAGACTCGGGCATTGAAAGTGAATATCCAGTGGCAATGGAAGTCGGTCGGGTCAAAGGAAAGTAGAAAGTTCAGAAAATCAACGGTATTCAATATTCAATACATTTTATGTATTTCTAATCCTATTTTAATCCATTATTAACTTCTTCTTTTTTTTTTCTTTTCAATTTATTATGTTTTGTTGTTAACTAGGAGTGGATTCCATCCCATATGAATATATGATGTTAAAGTGTTGAGGAAATTAAGGGTAGGAGCTGGGATGCTAAAAGTTTTAGATAATATCTAAGTTGAAACTTGATATAATCTGTTATCCTCAGACATGTATTTTAATTTTTTCCCATCATTTCTTCATGCTTATTTGACATTTTGTATTACAATTGAATTAAATTTTAATTTTTCATTAAATTACTACAAATCTCCACAACTTTATTTTTAAGTATTTATGTTGTCCTGAATCTAACTAATTAGTACCAATGGACCTTAATTCTATTAACAAAGTTATATTTAATTGACAAATTGCTTTATTCCCCCCTCACCTCACTTCCACATCATCTAAAAAATAAATTCATTTCGTATCTTTTATTCCTTGTATAAATTAACAATATTCTATATAATGTAGTAAGTCGGTAACGAAATATTGTTTCGTGACAGGTTTATCATTGACGATAGTTATATCTTTATTTTAAAACACTGTTACGACCTTTACTAAAAAAATATTGAAAATATTAAACAAACAAAATTATTGTGAATATGAATACTGATAAAAAATATTAATAAATAAATCAATAATTATATAAAATAATTTAAAAATGAAAAAGAGAAGCCTTGTCGGCCTATGGTCTAGCAAATCTACTTCATATGGAGGAGCGATTTTACAATTGAGGAGATCCGAAGATCTCTTTCACTTGGAGGATATCTAACCATCTTCACCAACAACATTTTTATTTTTTTAATTTATTTTTTCCAACACCATTAATGTTTACAACTTAGGGGATGTATTGAATTAGATTATTAGGATTTTAATAGACGATTTTAGGACGTCAGAATTTTAACATAGAGAGGATCTAGAGAGAAGGAGAACAAAAAAGGGGAAAGTGAGGGTTGATGGAATAGAGAACGGAAAAGGAGAACCAATTGTTGTTAAAATTCAGGGAGATTTTTGAATAAATGCATTATTCTATAACTGTCCAACAATAGTTGAAAGTTTAGGGAGATATTTTTAATTACCCTTGCTGCCTTAACATATTTGTAAATTGTAACGTTTGTTTTCGGGGGATGTTATTAAATAAAAGCATAATTTTCTATATATGCAATAATAATTGAAAGTACAAGGGAGGGTTTCAAATTTAATCCATTAATTAAAATTTTGTGCCAAATTCACTGTAATTGCAAGTTACAAGGATATGGTCTAAAACAGCCGCTGCAACTATAAACTAACAAAGCTCGGGTCACTAACATTTTTGCTTCAATGGCGCAAAATCTAGCTCTTCCTCTTCTTCTCCCCAACCCGCCACCTTCAAAACCTTTCTTTATCACCCAAAACTGCCACAACCCACAACCCACAACACCCTCCTCACCGACGCCGCCACCACCACAACAGACTTTGACTCCTTTTCTTCAAGACTTCCTTCACCAGCAAAACCCCAACAAGAATTCTTCAGGACCCTTTAATCCACCGTCTCCAATATCCAGAAACCGAACCCGAATTGGCAAGTCCCGTGACTATAACCGTGGAAAGCCCTGGTTAAACCATCGCATGTCTAACAAAGGTCAGCAGGTTCTCCAATCCTTAATTGAAGAGTCTTTTGATGTGAATGACGTCGATAGTGTTTTAGTTCAGTTGGTTGAGTCACATCAAGATGGAAAAATGGAAAATTTGAGTTTTGATTTGTTGGGCATTGTTAAGGGTTTAGGGTTTCACAAGAAATGCGACTCGGCTTTACAAGTGTTTGAATGGTTTCGGAGCCGTAAAGATTTTGAGTTGGTTTTGAATGGTTCTGTCGTTGCAGTGATGATTAGTATGTTAGGAAAACAAGGTAAAGTCTCTGTTGCGGCTTCTTTGTTACACAATTTGCATAAAGATGGCTTATGTATTGATGTTTATGCTTATACTTCATTGATAACTGCTTATGCTAGTAGTGGGAGGTATAGGGAGGCTGTGATGTTGTTTAAGAAGATAGAGGAGGAGGGGTGTAAACCTACTTTGATAACTTATAATGTGATTTTGAATGTGTATGGGAAAATGGGTATGCCTTGGAATAAAATTATGGCTCTTGTTAATGGAATGAAGACTGCTGGGGTTGCGCCAGATTCTTATACTTATAATACCCTCATAACTTGTTGTCGGCGAGGCTCTATGCATGAAGAAGCAGCTGAGGTTTTTGAGGAGATGAAATCAGTAGGTTTTAGTCCAGATAAGGTTACTTATAATGCATTACTGGATGTTTATGGGAAGTCTAGGAGACCCAAAGAAGCCATGGAGGTGTTAAGAGAGATGGAGACTAAAGGCTGTCTACCCAGTATCGTGACGTACAATTCATTGATATCGGCTTATGCAAGGGATGGTCTGTTGGAGGAAGCGATGGAGCTCACAACCCAGATGGTGGAAATTGGGATTACGCCTGATGTTTTTACTTATACAACACTCTTATCTGGGTTTGAGAAAGCTGGGAAGGATGAGTCCGCAATGAAAGTTTTTGAGGAGATGAGAAAAGCAAAATGCAAGCCAAATATTTGTACCTTCAATGCCCTGATTAAGATGCATGGTAATCGGGGGAATTTTGTGGAGATGATGAAGGTTTTTGATGAGATCAAGACGTGCAATTGTAAACCAGATATTGTTACTTGGAATACACTTCTGGCAGTATTTGGGCAAAATGGGATGGACTCAGAAGTGTCAGGAGTGTTCAAGGAGATGAAGAGGTCAGGGTTCGTACCTGAGAGGGACACTTTCAACACACTAATCAGTGCATATAGTCGGTGTGGTTCTTTCGATCAAGCCATGGCTGTTTATAAAAGAATGCTGGAAGCTGGGGTTACACCAGACCTTTCAACCTACAATGCTGTTTTGGCAGCTTTGGCTCGGGATGGTATGTGGGAACAATCTGAGAAAATACTTGCGGAAATGAAGGACGGTCGATGTAAACCCAATGAGCTATCATACTCTTCCTTGCTTCATGCTTATGCCAATGGTAGGGAGATCGATCGAATGCTCTCTCTTGCAGAAGAGATACACTCTGGTATTATTGAACCTCATGTCGTGCTCTTGAAAACCCTTGTTTTAGTTAATAGTAAAAGTGACCTTCTTATGGAAACAGAGCATGCTTTCTTAGAGCTGAAGAAGAAAGGATTTTCCCCTGACATAATCACTCTGAATGCGATGATTTCAATTTATGGAAGGAGGCAGATGATAGCCAAAACGAATGAGATCCTGAACTTCATGAATGAGAGAGGATATACATTTAGCTTGACAACCTACAATAGCTTGATGTATATGTACAGCCGTTCTGATAATTTTGGAAAGTCGGAAGAGATTTTAAAGGAAATTTTGTCAAAAGGATTGAAACCTGATATAATTTCGTACAATACTGTTATTTTTGCCTACTGTAGAAATGGTCGGATGAAAGAGGCATCGCGGATATTTTCGGAGATGAGGGATTCTGGTCTAGTACCAGATGTGATCACCTACAATACCTTTGTTGCAAGTTACGCAGCTGATTCATTGTTCGTGGAGGCTGTTGACGTGGTTCGATACATGATAAAGCAAGGATGTAAACCGAATCAGAACACGTACAACTCCATTGTAGATGGATATTGTAAGCTCAATCGTCGGGATGAAGCAATCATGTTTGTTGACAATCTTTGCAAACTTGATCCTCATGCTTCTAAGGAGGTGGAACGCAGGTTATCAGAACGTATAGTGAAGAAGTGGTCATAGACAATTCTCCTTTTCAGAGGGGATGGCAGTTCAGTTTGCGCTTATTTAGCCTTGAACACTTATGCTTCCTGTCGTTTGTTCCTCAGTCTGATTTACGTATTCTTTTAATGGTGATGAGCAGAAATGTAAGGGTTATGTTGTCTTTCTGGGAGCCTGACTGACATTGGATTTTATCAGTTTGTGGCCCAGAGCTATATGTTTGGTTTAAATATATGGCTGACTGGGGACCTTATATTAATAAGATGAGAGATGAAAATGGAAAGGGGAGGGGAAGTGTGAATGACTTCAAGGCATGTACAGTCAACTATATACCGGTCAATTACAAACCTGTAAGTGTAGTTAGCCTTGGTGCTTTTGAAAATTTTATGTTAATATAATATTTTTGATAGGTTTGATTTATGCTGCAATATTACCGATGTTATTATTAATTGTTTCATGAATAGTGTGTTCTTTCATGTTTCCTATATTTTTCTTGATCTTTGTTCGAATTAATTTTTTTATCATTCTTGTACCTGGCAAATAGAAGCAGCGTCATGTGTCGATGCAACTTTATTACTTCTATTGTTGGAAACATTACATGGTTGCTAATATCTTTTGTTCGGTGTGCAAATATATTTTGCTCATTCCAACTCTTGTTCTATTGTTGGAAGAAACATATATGGTTGCTAATATCTTTTGTTCGGGGTTCAAATATATGTTGCTCATTCTGACTCTTGTTCAGTTTTCTGGACTGAAATCGTAGTTAGTGGAGCGCAGCAACACAAGGCACTTGAGGCATGACAACCTCAGGAAGTCCTATGTGCGGGACTCTTGGTAGGGAGGATGGTGAAAGATTGTAATAAACAGGCGTAAAAAGAGAGTTTTGTAGGTTTTATGAGCAAACTAAAGTTTTAGATAGCAAACTGCAAGCAATTAGAGGAAGAAAAGACTAGGCATTAGGCAACCATGCATATAATAGATCAAAAACTCGGTCTAATTAATTGAACATTGAACTCCAATTTTCTTATCACATAATGGAACGTATTTGTCAGTCTCTACTCTCTAGTGGAAACTTTATGTGCAAAAGCCTGAGTTTGATTAGTCCAGCCAAAATAGGTATCTTTTAGGCACCTAATTTTGAGCAGAACTGAATGTACCTAAGAGGCCAAGACCCCTGATAGACTAGCTTTTAGTCTTGGAGAAACTCTGAGAAAACTTGGTACTAAGGTTAGTTTAAATTAATAATATGAATTTTAGATATCACAACTACGGTTCTGCTACTGCATATAAAACTTAGCTTATGACAACCTTCAACACATTATTTTGCCTTGTCTCCATTGGAGCAATAGCTATTAACATGGAAACTTTAGTATATACAAGAAAATCAGCTGCAGACTTCTTGTTTCTTCATTATTTGTCTGGTGTATAAAATCGAAACAGTCTGATTGCAAGTTGACTTAGATATGACATTTTGTTTGCTAACTTTTCTGCTCTGCTGCTTTTTTATGTTAAAATGTTATATACTCTCTTTTGATTGCATCTTCATCCAGACTATATAATATGGGAAGGGCCATTGTTATGGTCAAGAAAAATAACGACCACGGTGATATCATCATGAAAGTGGCGCCTTATACCCTTTTCGATTTTCTTAATATCATTGTATCGCATCTCTCTCTTCTTTGCAGCCTCGTTAAGGGCAGCTCTCACCAATCTCTTAGCTATTCCTTGCAATCAATATTGTGTAAATACTATCATTAGAATCTGTCAAAAAAGGGCAGTAAAAATCAGAGGTCAAGAATAGAGTGGGTAACTCACCGCTCTTGGCTTTTTGAAAACAATCTCCACTGCTCTTTCATCGCTTAACTGTTCCCAAAGGCCATCTGAAGCAAAAGATCAGGAATAAGTCTTGTGGCCTAAGCTCTCTTGTAAGTATTGAAGGTTCAGCGGTCATAGCAGGACGTTTCAAAGGAATACGGTTTCCTTATGTATATTATATAGCAATATACAAAACTTATGAAATTTTATATTTGTTTTATTTTTTCAATGGTTTAATTATATAATTTAGATTCACTTTATTTTGTTTCACATGTCTTGTATATACTTTATTTTTAATCAATGACTAGCATGTATTACATAGATTTTATTATATAAGAGGAAAATCGCAAAAAATTTCTCCATAGTTCACGTTGAATTTAATAAGTTTTTAAGCAAAACATCAAGAAATTTGCTAGTCCAATTTTAAGAAGAGAATATATATAGACCCAACAAAGAAATAAAGGCATGCATCAATTGCACACTTTATGTGGAAAGCTTAAGAACAGAACAGTTCTGCCCCCCAAATGGTTAATGATGAGTTGCATATCTTGAAGGCTAATGAGATAGCCTTTCTCCAAGAGTTGTCCAAGACTTAAGATGTTTGTCTTCATGTCTGAAACATAATAAACATTGGAGATGAAAGCATGATCTTCATTCTTCTGTTTGATCATGACATCTTCTATTCCTTGGACATGAATTTTAGAAAGGTCACCAAATGAGATTTCTCCATGAACTCTCTCATCAAGTTCAGTGAACAAGTCTTTTTTTGCCAGTCATATGGTTGATGGCTCCAGAATCAAGAAACCAAACACTTTGATTTTGATATGTTGAGTTGTGTGTCATCAACATCAACGATTCTCCTTCAACGATTCTCCTTCAACTTACTCTTTCTCTGTAAAGTTAGAATTTTCATTTACCTCGTTTGGTAGGCTTCTGCACTTGTTGCTATAGTGGTCATATTTGTGGCAATTATAGCATTGAACATTTATTTTGTCAATGTTCAGACAGTTGTTGTACCCGCCTCTTCTTCTTCGTCCTCTTCCTCGTGAGACAGTGTTTTGTTGTCCACGTCCTCCTCTGTTTACGTCTCTTCCTCCTCTGCCTCTACCCTTGGTTTCAGCATTTCTAGAACCTCTTCCACGAGATCCTATACCTTTTCCTTGTTGTGAGGTTCCCCCTTGCTTGTATCTTTTTTCATTGAGGGGGAGATTTGACTGGGGAGCTTTCTCCAATACTCTGTCGTCACTTCTTCTTGTGACTTTCTGCTCATGGGCTTGTAATGAACCCACTAGTTCTTCAACATACATCGTCTCCAGATCTTTTGTCTCTTCCAGGGTCACAACTATGAAATCAAACTTTGGATCCAATTATCGTAAAATTTTCTATGAAATTCTCATGAAAATTCTCATGTCTATGAGAGTTTCTCCATTTCTTCTTAGTTGATTCACAACGACCATAACTCGTGTATAGAACTCAGCAATGAATTCATTAGATTTCATTTGTAGGGATTCAAACTCACCTCGTAAAGTTTGAAGACGGAGCTTTTTCACTTTGTCAACACCTTTGTAGGTTTTGAGAAGGGTGTCCCAGACTTCTTTCAACAACTTGGAGGATGCTATAATCTCGAGCGTGGCTTCGTCTAGTCCTTGATAGATTATGGACTTTGCTTTACAATTGCTCTTTCGAGAATTGTTGTTTGAGCTTCTGTCAGGGTTCTTTCAGCTTATTTGAATTTGGGTTTGTATATCCATCTTTCACAATGTTCATAATATCTTGAGAGCCTAGTAGAGCTCTCATTTGTATGCATCAATTGTCATAGTTGTCTTTGGTGAGTTTCGGGATGACAATATGCGCGTTACCGTTGGCCATTGAGACTTAAAGTGCTTAGAACACTAATCTGGAGTCTGAATTTTCAAAAACGGAGTGCACAGTTGCATCCAAAATGGTCCAAAACCTTAGATACCAGTCCGAGTTTGTCGAGAAACGAGTTCGGAAGTGCCCGAAACAAGTAGTCAAACTTTTGAAAAAATCAACCAAAGATAATGTAATATTCTCTTTCACTGACGAAATATTCCAGCCGTTATAACACCATTTGTGATGTTTGCAACCCATGAATAGTAACTGATTTGGGTCGGATCAGGCAACCGGGCTACCGGAGCGTGGCGTTGACTCGCTAATGCCGTTGCTGCGCGTGAGTTCACTCTCCAAACTTATGCAGCGCGTGCGGCCTCTCTGAAACTCCGATTTTTGTAGCATTTTCACCCTCAAACTTTTGACCATGAGTAGAACACTCTGGTGTGATCAAAAATTGATTTTGATCACTTTGATTTCTGGGCCAATTCATGTTTGGCCTCTGTTCTTCGAATTTCTAGTTATCCTACGCTTTGATACCACTGTTGGTGAGATGGTAAGGTTTGAAATTAATTGTGGTGCACCTTTGAGAGAAATTTCCGAACACACAACAGAAAGGAAAATACTTTTTATTTCTCTCCATAATATCTTACACCACTCCACACATTACAACACAATCTTCATCCCTTTATATTGGGTAATGAGATGAGCTAAAAATAAAATAAAAAACAATAAATGCAAATCATTTGTTTGGAGCCAGTTGAGAGTTGCCGGTGGATGAAGTTAGATAGTGGTTGGAGCCATTTTGATGGCCAGCTTCTAGAAAGGTGGCTGGTTTTTAGGTGTTTGTTGGCTTCTAGAATGAAGGTGGTCAGGTTTATTTCAACACATTAGGCAGCAACAATGAGAATTAAAAAAAAAAAAAAAAAAATCTTTACATTCAACTCAACAGATTTGAGTAAATTACACTACATTATTTGTATAGTGACAGAAGAAGGCAGAGGGATATCTCCGGGGCCCAGACCAAAAGTTTCTTGATCTGTAGCCTCATGCAATGTAAGCGTAGAACAGTCCAGAGAAACATTTGATTTAAGTTAATTAGCATTCAAAGCTAAACATTGTTCGATAAGATTAACTAGTTTTGCAAAGATGGATTCTAAAAATCACTTCTATTAAAAAAAAAATGGACAAATTATAATCATTGATGTAATATTTCATTAGAACTACCGGCGTGTCATTGGTGCATCTTTGATAACACTCTTTAAGTCTTATCAAACACAATCACGAGCAGAAAAAAAATTATGAGCTCAGATTCATTTTGAAATCCCAACAGTAACAATATGCATAGAATGTTATATGATAGTTTTCTGCTGGATTTTCCTTCTTAATAATCTATGTTCTTCTGTTTAAATATTTTAAAACAAGAAAATTATAAAAGCAGGAAACCACTTGAACCGAAAATGTCTTACCGCCACAATCTTTATTTTCGGCGTCAACATAAGAATCCGGCATAACAAACAAAAACAATACATTAACAAAATTTAAAAGTTTTATAGTTTAAAAAACAATTCAATAATATTTGAGCAATTGAAAAGAAAAAACCTACTAGCTTATATGCAGTATCCTCATCAATCTCACAGCCAAACCCAAAGCAGCTCTCACACGAAACATTGTAGATTTTCTTCTTTGCTTCCTCTTCACTGATAAAATAAATCATTCGTTATAATAGTGATAAAACACCAACCGACTAATTAATTGATTACACATGTTGATTTATGAAAACTAGATGGAATAAGGTTACCTGCCAAGAACCTTAGCTAGGGTACGTCAACATTTCACGAATGCATGCATGCATGGCCCTCCCCTCTCCCCTGGAAACTTATTTGAAAACTTCTTTTTTGATTAATTTGTTGGAAGACTATTATTAAATATATGGTTGACGAAGAAGACTTGTATAATTCAATAATTCATGAGAATGACATTGATTGTGACCAAGATGGAATATATATATATATACATATAGGCTCCCTTCACTGGCTGGTTGCTTTCCTCTCATCACTAATAAATACTGTAAAGAGAGAAACCAGTTTAGAATGGAAGCTTTTTCACTCCAAGCTGCAGATCTTGAAGAAGTCACCAGGGGCCAGTATGGCCAGTTCCATATGATTCCATGGAGCTCATAGGAATGGAAATTGATTCACTCCTGGTCATGGAAGCAAACATCCGATGATTGCGGATGGGAATCTGATAGCATTGGTACCTCGTCTTTCTTATAACTCGCCATTTTATGATAAAATGGACCTGTAACTTGAAGGCAATATTTGATGTCAAAATCCTCTGTAGCTTCAATTGTCTTCATAAACAATTCTACCATCTTAATTCCATATTGAGAACTCGTATTCTCCACTCTTGGTTGCTCTAAATGTATGTGGCCTGTAAGGCTGTAACTATTTGTTGTTGTGTATATGAGTATATCGATCTACATAGTTTTACTGACAGATCCAAGCTAGTTATTACACTGTTGCCAAGAGATTCAGGAATTGTGCCTAATAGTTGCTAATTCGTAACTAAGCGATAGCTACATTTTGTGCGTATGAGTGTATTACGGTATGTACATTCATCGGTCCGAGTATATCAAATCTACCAAAATTCAATCCAACAGATAAAATATACATGTCCCAGGTAATCAATGTTGGATAATAATTTCAAAGTCTTCCTGAAATTGGATTAAACCAAAAAATAGGTGAAGTGAGTAAGAATGCCAACACACAACTCACTTGGCCTTCTATAAATAAGCTGCGTCTGTGACTAGAAATTGATGGATTCCAAAACTGATGCAGGGCACATAAGTTAAAGATTGAAATCCACTCCACTGACCAAATCAACAGTTGCTTATTTCTAGCTCTCTTCCCTTTTCTCTCATTTGCAACCAGTACAATGAGCTGGTGGTGGGCAGGAGCAATGGGTGATGCAAAGGCAAGTAAATACCACATTTATATTTGGAGTAAATGCCACCAACTTCTTTGATATCATCAAGTAAATGCAAGTTGATGCTAAATTTATATTTTTTTTGCTTCACAGTTTCTTTCGCATGAAAGATCTTCTAACAAAATTTGATATTATACCATACTTCTATCTTTGTATTTATGTTGTGCAATTCACACAGTAGTAGCACACTAGCACAGAACCAAACAAAGGAAAAAGAAAAAAGAACGAGAGAAATTAAAGTATAAGGAAACGAAGAATTGGTCATTTATTTGTTTATTTATTGCGTTCTTACAATATATCTTATCTAGATTACACAATGATGAATTCTTCACATGTTCAAATACCTTAGAAAAATTTGGAGGAATCCAAACTGCCAATGAAGTACCAAAGCGTGGCTCTTATAGTTGGTGTCACTGGCATTGTCGGTAACAGCTTGGCGGAGATTCTACCGCTCTCTGACAACCCCTGGTGGCCCGTGGAAAGTTTATGGTGTAGTGTGCCTTCCCAATCCCATCTGGTCCATGGACTACAATATTGAATACATCCAATGCAACATCTCTAATGACGAAGGAACACACTCAAAACTCTCCAAAAGTACTGATGTCACACATGTATTTTATGTTGCATCAACTGACAGGTCCTCAGAATATGAAAACTGCATAGCCAATGGCACCATGTTAGGCAGCGTACTAAGAGTCATGATCCCAAATGCACCAAATTTACGACATGTTTGCTTGCAAACTGGCCGTAAACATTATATTGGTGCCTTTGCGTCTTAAAGCAAGCCTCATGATCCTCCATTTCATGAGGGTCTTCCGAGACTTAAATTGTTGAACTTTTACTATAAATTTGAGGAAGTGGGGAAAAAGGAGGGCTTGACATAGTCAGTTCATAGGCCAGGGATTATATTCGGATTTTCGCCAAATAGTAGGATGAATATGGTGAGAAGTTTGTGTGTTTATGCAACAAAATGCAAATATGAAGGGGTTCCATTGAGGTTTCCAGGGAGTCGAGCAGCATGGGAAGGATATTGGGATGCATCAGATGCAAACTTGATAGCAGAGCATCAGATATGTTCAGCAGTAAATCCATATCCAAAGAATGAGACATTTAATTGCAGCAATGGTGATGTTTTCAAGTGGAAGCATTTGTGGAAGGTGTTAGCTGAGCAGTTTGGAATTGAGAATTACGGATTTGAAGAAAGAGAGCATGGTTGAGATGATGAAGCACAAGGGTCCAGTGTGGGATGAGATTCTGGGTGAGAAAAGCTTGATTCCTAATAAACTGCAGGAGATAGGAGCGTGGTGGTTTGTTGACATGGTTTTTGGTAGAGAGTCGTCATTACATACTATGAACAAAAGCAAAGAGCATGGATTTGTTGGGTTCAGAAACTCAAAAACATCATTCGAATCATGGATTGATAAGATGACGGCTTATAAGATTGTTCCTTAATTGATTATAATTATTTGTATGTTCAATACTTCATTTGTTGGCTGTTGTAAAATATACCGAGACCGTACCTTTTTGTTTCGTTGAGGATGAGATTCCATCCCCAGAAGTTAGAGTTTCACAAGTAACTGCACCAGTTGTTCATCGGAAACCTTAACTTCAACGCAAGCTCCCAATGCCGCAGCAAGTCTGGCAGCTAATTGATGCTTACACTGCAAGGGAGGAAAAACGAAAGAATCAAGATCTAAGACCCGTAAAAGAGAAGCTATTGCACATCTCCATAACAAACAAAAGAACCTTACACAGAGCTGCTCTCCCTTGTTCACAATATCATAGAAGAACGAATAACAAGCGCAATAATGTTCTGCAAAACAGAAATACTCCTCCTTTCTTCGCAATTCCCCGACAACCTATCCAGCCAAATCAATTAAACAAGAAACCCCATTGAAACACATTTTAGAGATAATCTAAGCAAGAGACTATTGCCCCAAATTTGACTTGGCATGAATTATCAAATTTACAGACTGCATTTCGATTCCGGTGTTAAATTATTTATTAGCATTATACTGTCAAATTAACAAAAAGTTGGCAAAACCAAAAGCTCTTCATATTCTCTAATCTAAACTATGCAAATTCCACGAAGACAAACAAAATTAATAGCAAGGAAATGAAATTGACCTGAAAGATGGACCGTTTAGAGGGCTCGCCAGAGATTCTCTTGACACCTCTTTGATCAACTATCCTGGTAGCTCGCTCGAAATTTTTTCCAAACAAGAAATGCAAGCTGCATTTGATTAATTATCAGCAACAAACAAAATGTCTTCACTACTTGACCAAAAAATTATATAAATTCATAAAAAAAAACGTATTGTTACGAGTAAGTGAACTCACATTGAGAGCTGTTCGTCTGTCACTGTAAGTAAAATCAGCTCTGGCAAAGTCAATTTTAGATACTCACAATGAAATTTAAAACAAACAAAAAACGAAATAAATATATAAATGGACCTGAACGAGTTGACTCGATGCTTCTCCACACTGACTCAGCCACCAAACCGCTTGCACTCATTTTTTGTTAATAATTTCTTAACCTAAGAAAAGGCCCAAATTCATCGTAACTGGTATTAACTTGGGATTTTTTTCAAGTAATATATATATTTTTTTTAATGCAAAGAAAAAAAAAAGCTTGACGAATCAGTCGACAGTCACTTCTTGGGTTTTATTTGATTCAGCAAAACCAGAAGTGATCATATGAAGTTGCAGATTTTCTTTAAGCACGTTTTCTCGGCAATCAAACAGAAAAAAGGCAATATTTTTAGTAAAGACCCTAAGGTTATCCTTTTTAGCACAATATATGTAAGTTTTATGAATAGTTTTATTGGCACCCCCATTACTGAACTATTTATAACACAACTTCTAAAAGTTTAATTTAACCATATAAAATTAAATGGCTTTATTAAATTTTTTAATTTATTTCCTGGATTACCATTTTACATATTTTCAAACTTAATACACCACATATATTTTCCAAAAAAAAAAATTACACTTTTCTAATATTTATATACAGTTTTCTCACATTAATATTTGTTTTTTCCTCTTATTATCATGGTGAAGCCATGTTTTTTTTCTGTAATCGATTGAATTGTTAGTGGTAGATTGTGAGTGTGACATTGATCGTTTCATGATTTTTTTTTAGCAATTGACTTAGGATGTCGGTGTAGTTTCGTTTCGTTAGAGATTAGGTTTTCTTGGTTGCGATTCTTTGTGTGGATATAAATCATTGAATGTATAAAAACTCTGAAAGAAAATCAACCGAGAGACAAAAATAACCCGAGAAAAAAAAATAACAAACATGGATCTGAAATTTGAAAAGAAAAACAAAACAAACATATGGAACAATCAAATGAAAAAAATATTAAACATGGAAAATATGAGATTGAGATCTGGAAAAAAAATAGTAAACCTTCAATGATTTTAAATAATCTATGTTATTAGGGTTTTGAAATAAAGAAAGTGATACTAAATATGGAAAATATGATATTGAGATCTGTAGAAAAAAAAATAAACAAAAATAGTAAACATTCAATGATTTGAAATAATATATGTTATTAGGGTTTCGAAATAAGAAAAGTGGAAGTTTTATTAGTTTTATTTTGTACAGTATTCTTTTTAATAAAAACTATACGTCTCTTTGATGTAGACAAAAAATAAATACTATATAATTTTAAAAATGGGGTGTTAATAGTTCATCGGTGGGTGTGTTAATAGTACCACTCTTCATATATTTGACACAAACATACATGCCGTTAAAGTCAAACAATCAACTTTAACGGTTGACCAGTAAGGACAATTTTGCCCCTCCTCATCATCCAAAATAGATTTATTTTATTGATTTTATTTTACTTATATATTAAAATAATTAAAAAAAATTAAGACCTCGATTGTATCTATTTAGGAGTTAGGACCAATCATTTGTAATGCTAAAGTTTAGTTTAGTTTGATAAGGTTATGTTTAAAATGATCGTTTTAAATTATTTTTCTAGACCATTTTAATAAGAAAATTATTATTATTATTCTTATTCTGTATTATTTTAAAATTAGAATTTTTTTTATATATTTTTTGTACGACAGTTAATATGTGAGGGTACAAACCTCGTAAGCCCACAATGGGATGGATGTGGGTTCGGATATGAATTTGACAAAATTTCCAAACCCAACCCATTGCCCCTCCCAATCTCCCATGCAGTGAATTTTTTTATTCAAACTATGCTTGTGGTGATTGATTTTTGAGGTCTCAACAAACCCCTCACTTGACTGGTCGTCAAACTTTAAAAAAAATAAAAAAAAATAAAAAAAATGTTAGGTTAGTTGAAACTTAAACATCCATTCATTCCTCACATTGGCAAAAGAAAAGTCATAGTTCGCAAGTCCGCACACCGAAAATAACCCTAAACCTTGAAATTTTTTATATTGACATGGTCATACCCCCTCAATTTTCAAAGATTTTATTCTGCATTACAAATCACCAACGACATTGTTCTTATCTGAATCAACCTGTTGTCACTTTAAGTGGCAACATCTTTGGTTTTTTTTTTTTTTTTGGTTCTTTATTCCCATTTCTAATAAATTAGTGCAATTTTTAATTCATCTAAATCTTTCGATAGAAAACAAGATGAGATCAACCCATTTCAGTACTTCAGTAATGTGCCCCTCGCACATGGTGGGCTCATCCTTATACCAGACTGGGGATTAGAGTCGTATCTTCTTTCAAACCACGAATTATTATAAAAAATTTATTAAAAAAAAAACTACCCACTGACAAAACAGCATTCTTTACCCAATCAATTTGAGTAATTTTTTTCAAATGAAAAACATTAAACTTGAGCAGTGCGCCATTTGGCTCTTTGCTTTGGTGGTGGTCAAAATGTCGATGGCAAATTCAAGTTGTCGCCAAAAACAGTCTTGCTGCCATTGTTGAAGATATAAAAGAATAACTATAAACTATGAAAAAGTTTATAAAATAAAAAGGTTACAAAGAAAATAGTGCTTCAATTTCTGGAATCACCATTATAAACTTAAAAAGAGCAAAATCGAAAAAATAACCCACAAAAACCACAAGTACAGACGGGGTTAGATCTTCACTCGGAAAAAAATGTATTTCAACTTTGTTTTCATCCATCAGCATCTCTACCAACTAAAAAAAGACTTATCTACATAAACTTTCATGTATCAATTCCATGTATAGTTCAAAGATTTTATGTATCTATGACCTTCCTCAAAATGTTAATACTTCATTCTTCAGAAAGTTTTAGTTATTCAAGGAACTGGGTGAAGCATAACTTCGTCTTCTTCATCTGCACTGAGGGAGTAGATGTCCACGGGTGCATTGATGCAGCCGATGGCATTGTGCTTATGTCTGCCATGGGAGGGGCCCTTGTTATGATCAAGAAAAATAACAACCACAGTGATATCATCATGAAAGTGGCGCCTTATACCCTTTTCGATTTTCTTAATATCATTGTATCGCATCTCTCTTTTCTTTGCAGCCTCGTTAAGGGCAGCTCTCACCAATCTCTTAGCTATTCCCTGCAATCAATATTTGTGTAAATACTATCATTAGAATCTGTCAAAAAAGTAGTAAAAATCAGATATCGAGAATAGAATGGGTAACTCACTGCTCTCGGATTTTTGAAAACAATCTCCACTGCTGTTTCATCGCTTAACTGTTCCCAAAGGCCATCAGAAGCAAAGATCAGGAATAAGTCTTGTGGCCTAAGCTGTCTTGTAAGTATTGAAGGTTCAGCGGTCATAGCAGGACGTTTCAAAGGAATAGGATTTCCAAACTGCTGAAAAACTGGGTCTCTGTAAAACTCGGGTTTCTTCAAGTAAACGTCTCCTATAGATCTCGAAACCTGAAAGGTAAAAGATGCTAAGGTCAGGAACTTAGAGGAAAAGATCAAAAAAGCAAAAGTAAAAGCTCAGATAACAGATTATGCTGTTTTGATAGAAACTCAAATCTATCATCATACTGTAGTGGCAACTTTATCTTTTGGTGAAAGAACGATCCACCGAAAAAGCTCAGATAACACAAGGAGACTGAAAAGCTATCAAATCATATACACACTATTCTCTACAAAACTTTATTCTAAACATTCACATCATCTCAAATTTAAATTATAAACCTAACTAGAAAGTTTTAGATGACCAACTTAACTTCCTGCTCAATACTGTCAAAGAATAAATTACAAAGACACTGACATGATGGAAGATGCTAGGACACATGCATCGGTGCATGCCAGTCATTCAATCAACGTAATTTGTTTCTACACACGGACGCTGTTAATTAAATTAGAATATAGATTATTTATCTTCAAAAAAATTGAAGCATCAAAATACAATGAAACAATACAAAACTATACTACAGGAAACTGTAGCTGTCAACTTGTCAAAATCAGAGGATATAACACAATACAGGACTAACTTACAAAAAAGGAAACCAGACTCTACAGAATTTCATTAAAAGAGTAACAAGTTCAAACCAATAAAGAGGATGCCGCAAGAAACAATTCATTGAAGGCCTCAATACTGTGCATGAAATGATCAGCTGTTAGCGAAGAGGCAAGAAACATCATCCTCGCTACCAGTAAACATTTGTCCAAACATTCAGAGGGAACGAGGATGTAGCAGCGCAGCAAATTGATTCCTAAATAACTTAAAGCAATCAGACAAATGTCACACACCAACCTCTAAAACGAACATGACTCAATGGAATTACTTAATCGACGCATTACTAAATATTGAAACACATAAACGCACCCGGAACTAATTCATGCTCAAATGCCAAAACTGCAGTTAAAAGTTACTGAGTAGAACTTAAGAAGTGATTCTACCAAGAAATGGAAGAAGCAAATCAAACCAATAACAAAGAGCCCACTATACCTGAATTATGCCCTTAATTCTCCAAACTCCACGGGTATACACTACAATATGTGAATCATCGGGATGAAGTGCCTCAACTTCTCTCCTAACATCCTCATCTCCAACATTATGATCAGTAGACAACCGTTCAGCTGCTACCTTACTTCTACTATCCTCGAAAACCTTCCGTCCAAGAACTGCTCTTGAGTCCCCAAGATTTGCCACATATAATACATCATTCGAAATTGCACCAACTAGACAACACGACCCTACTGAGGCAATTTGTGGCTGTAAAGGCAATGCGCGCTTAACTAACAGGCAAAACTCTTCTTCAGTAGCATGAAACGCCTTCTTTATCACATCTGCTGACAATCCTCCTTGTTCTGTGGCGAATTCTACAATCAGAACACACAATTTAGACAACGAAGATACAGACAGAGAAACCTATACTCCAGTCAGTGGCAATAAAAAATAAATAAAAATCTTTCAATAGCCAAATTTAAAAATTCTAAACATTTTCTACAATTTCATGGAAACCCATGATCAACAAAAACCTCTGGAAATTAAAATGAACAGAGGATCCACTGCAATTCCAATGATCAATAGCTTACTCTTACAACACTTTCTAACTAAATAAACGAGAACCCTTCTGCAACCTCTTTCAATAACCCAATTTAAAATTCTAAACATTTTATACAGTTTCATGGAAAACCCTGATCAACAAAAGCCTCTGGAAATTCAAATGGATAGAGAATCCACTGAAATTCCAAATGATCAATAGCTTACTGTTACAACACTTTCTCACTAAACAAACGAGAACCCTACTGCAACCTCCTTCAGCAAACAATTTTAAACCAAAAACAAAAACAAAATTTGAAATCAATCCATCATTCAATTCAACACAATTTTGCATACACATAAAGAGACTCACACAGATGTACACAGATGTACACAGATAACTTATATATATGCATCAACAACAAACTATATATATTAAACAATAGAGAGAGAGGGCTTACTATGTAAATAAGGGAAGAGATGCCTGTTAACGAATCTAGAGGCCTCAGGTCCGCCATGTCCGTCGTAGACACCAACGTAGGTGGCGGAGGGAGATGTGAAGACTTGACTCTGATCTTCAAGAGAGGAGTTAGCTTGAACGACAGCGATGGAGTAATCACCGGAGGCATGGGGTTTCAAGTCGGTGTGCCACATCAGCCCATCGCCGCCGCCTCGTCTGCCTAAACACCTGTAACACGACCGTAACATCATCATCCGTACCGTACGTCGTCTTTCTCTTGTCCTGTTGTGTTTTGTGTTTTGTGTTTGATGGGGTCTGGAACTTCTTTTGTTTTTGATATTTTTACAGGACACGGAGAGAGAGAGAGAGAGAGAGAGAGAGGGTTCAGGGGGGGTTGTTAATTGTGATAATAAAAAAGGGGGATTGGAAATGGAAATGGAAGTCGTGTTTTGTGAGAAAAAGAGGAGTTAGAAGCCGCGTGAAGAGGAAGACAATAAAACTAGAGTGATGATGATTGATGACGATGACGATGCTCTGTTTTCATTACTCTTTACTCTACGCGTTTCATTTTTCAACTTTCTACCGTTTCATTATCTTTTCCTTTTTTGACTTTTTAGTGCTTCTTCTTTTCTTTTCTTTTTTTATAAAAAAAATTAAAAACAAAATTATTACAATATATTACAAGTTAAAATTTTATTAAACCAAATATTAAAAAAAATACATCAAAATTTAATAAATTAAAGGATTTTGTCAAGGTTTCGACAGAAAGTTAAAAAGAAAAACACGTCAACATGAGGTATTCGCCACTATTCGGTTCAATAATATCACGGTATATGTTATGCGAAGCCGTTTTCTTAATGTGTAATGCGATTTCAATATTTAAAAATAAAAAAAATGTATTTTATTCACATATTATCTCGATTGTATGTTTAAGCAAGTTAAAAAGGAAACTTTTATTTGAGAGCAGTGTTATAAAAGTCGAGGACTTGGGGCACTTAGTCTGCGACTAGTCGTTGGTCGGACCCCCACCGCCGCGATTTCAGTGAAGTCGGCCAGCTTAGACGGAAAGGGTGCAGTCGCCGCCTAATCGGAGAAGGTCATTGTCCGGTCGGTCAAACCAAAGTTGACCGACTTAAGCCAATAACATCGTCGTTTTGGTTGCTTTCGTTAAAAAAAAAAACAAAAACAAAAAACAATATCCAATCCCTATACAACACAGAGGAGCAAATCGTATCTCCGATGTAAATATACGATTGGAGAAAATTGAGTGTCACATAGGATAGATAGATAAAAATTTAGAAAATATCTCTCTAATACAATTATTTAACTTTAATATAAATATGATGTGGTAAATAAAAGGTTAAAGAATATAGAGTTGAGTTTCTATGAGCATCTCCAATGTAAATATACATTTACATAAAAAATGACTGTCACAAAGGATATATATTTAAAAAGTTAGAAAAACTCTCTAAAGTTCAATTATTTAACTTCAATATGGAGATGATATGGTAAACAAAATGTTAGAGAATATGGAGTTGAGTTTTTAATTCTAAACATTATCCTATAAATGTTGGCTAGGATTTCTAACTATTTTCACCAATAATATTAAAGTTCATTTATATGTAAAATTAAAGATGCAAGATAGTGGAATAATTGTTTTATTATGATTTGTCATAAAATGAATGCATATTTATTTTTTGATAATTGCATTGGAAATATGAATATGCATTTCTCTATTATTATTTTTTTCAAAAGTGAACCTATAATAGATAGAAATGTTATTTTACAATTAAATGAGTTTTTATATTATTAGTAAAAATAATTAGAAATCTTAGTCGGTATTTATAGGAGATTCTCTAGAATTAGAGCATCTCCAATGCAAATATGTATTTTTTTTTTGTTTATAAATAGTGTCATATCGGCATTTATATTCACTATGGACCCACTTTTGAAAAAAAAATAGAGAAATGTATATTTACATATTCAATGCAATAATCTAAAGTCAAATATGTATTTATTTTATGACAGGTCGTACTAAAACAATTATTACATTCTCTCTCTAATTTTATTTTACAATTAAATATGCTTTAATATTATTTGTGGACCGAGTTAGAAATCCTAATCAGCATTTTTGTGAGAATTTTTAGAATTATAGTATCTTCGATGTAAATATGAATTTTTTAGTTTTAAAATAGTGTCACATCGTAATTTCTATTCATCATAGACCCACTTTTGAAACAAAATTATAAAAATACATATTCACATCTCCAATACAATTATATAAAGTCAAATATGCATTCATTTTATAACCAATCATAATAAAACAATTATTATATTCTCTCTCCTCTTTTATTTAAAAGCATCTCCAATGCAAATATGTATTTTGAGAAATTGAGTGCGCATAGGATAAATAGTTTAAAAGTTAGAAAACCTCTCTACAGTGCAATTATTTAACTTTAATACGAAAATGATGTAGCAAAGAAAAAGTTTGAGAATATGAAATTGGGTTTTGAATTATATAAACTCTCACATAGATGTTGACTGAGATTTCTATCTCTTTCCACCAATAATATTAAAGCCAATAGCATCTCCAATGCAAGTATACATTATTGAGTTTCTAAATAGTGTCACGTTATCATTTTTATTTATTATGAACCAACTTTTGGGAAATAAAATTAGAGAAATGCATATTCACATCTCCAATGCAATTATCTAAAATCAAATATGCATATATTTTATGACCAATCATGATAAAACAACTATTTCACTATCTCTCCATTTTAATTTTATAATATTATTGGTGGAAAGAGTTATAAATACTAGTCAGCATTTATAGAAGAGTTTCTATAATTAGAAACTTAACTTCATATTCTCTAACTTTTTCTTTATCACATCATCTTCATATTAAAGTTAGATAATAACACTTGAGAGAGATTTTCTAACTTGTTAACTATCTATCCTATGTGGCACTCGATTTTCTCCAGTTGCTTATTTACATTGGAGATGCTATAAAATAAAATATGAGAAAGGATGTAATAGTTATTTTATTATGATTGGTTATAAAATGAATACATATTTGACTTTATATTATTGCATTGTAGATGTGAATATGTATTTCTATAACAAAAATTCCACTAGTGGGTCCATGATGAGTAGAAATCCATTGGTGTGACACTGTTTAGAAATTTAAAAATATATATTTACATTGGAAATGTTATAATTCTAGAAACTCTCATAGAAATGCTAACTATGATTTCAAAAAATTTCCATAAATAATATTAAAGCTGATTTAATTGTAAAATAAATCAGGAGAGAGAATATAATAGTTGTTTTATTATGATTGGTCATAAAATAAATACATAGTTAACTTTAGAATATTACAGTGGAGATATGAATATACATTTCTCTATAAAAAAAAACACATTGGCCCATGATGAATAGAAATGCTGAGGTGACACTATTTAAAAACTCAAAAATACATATTTGCATTGAAAATGCTCTAATTCTAGAGACTCGTACGAATATTGACTATGATTTATAACTCTTTCCACCAATAATATTAAAATTCATTTAATTATAAAATAAAAGATAAGAGATAATGTAGTAATTGTTTTATTATGATTGATTATAAAATAAATACATATTTGAATTAGATAATTGTATTGGAAATATGAATATGTATTTCTTAACAAAAAAACAAAAGTGGAACCATGGTGAATAGAAATGTTGATGTAGCTCTATTTGAAAACTAAAAAATACATATTTACATTGGAAATGTTTTTTAGGTTGTCTAGCATTACTGTTTGATTTATAAATTAATATATCGAGCAATTATCATTTTAGTCCCTATCATTTTTTGGAAAATCGCTGCTTTATCTACTTTATTATTTTATGTGGTCCTATATTATCGAAAATACATCAATTTGATTATTCAGTCAATCAAACGTTAGGTAAATTTAGGCTCAGTTTGGTATTGTTGTGATGTGGAGAGAAGTGTTTTTGGAATTGATTTTGGAATTGTTGTGGAAATAATCAGTTGAGTGTTTGTAAACTGATTTTTAAAAGTGTTGTGAAAACTAAAAGCAATTTCAATGTGTTTGGTAAACTGAAGTAAAAGTGTTGTGAGTGTGTAAAATTACTAAAAGGACATAGACATCTAAATGATTATAATGTGTTATACTTTGCATGCTTATTGTTTATTTGTATTTAGTGTTAAGTGTTATATAATTATGGTATTTTATTGAATTAATTAGACTTATTTTTTATTCAACTTTATTGCATTAATTAGCTCAATTTATTTATTTCATTTTTTTACTTTATTTTATTATTATACTTTATTGAATTAATTAGCCCATATTTTTTTTTGTACGGTTATGGCAACATAAGCCCAATTTTTAATGGTAAATTTCATTAAAGGTAAAGACAAAGTTGGAAAGTTGGTTAAAATTCATTTAATGTCACTGTAACACGTTTTCTAAAAGTAGAAACCAAAATCCAAAAGCATGTATTTGTAACTTCTCATAAACTTAGTTGAGAGAAACTAAAAGTGACCAAAAGCATTTCTCTGTGATATTACCAAACACTCTGTCTTTGATCCGAAATCACTTTTAGACCCAGAAGCAGTCGGAGAAACAATACCAAACTAGATCTTAATGATGTTAGGGTTACTCTAATATTGTTGCATTTTTTTATTAACAAATCTCCGAGAGATAGACGGTGTATGAATTTTTTTATATAGTTTTAGTTTTTATTCTATGTTTTTTTTTTCTTTTTGCTTTCTTCAAAATTTGTTTTTTTTTTCATTTAAATTAAACATAATTTAAAAAAGAAAATTGGTAAATGGATCTCCACCATTCATCGAATATATGAACGATGGAGATTTAGCAATTTTTTTCCTTTTCTAATTATTTTTGTCATAAATTATTTATTTTTTTAATTAAGGGGTCATGAATATTTTAGATAATTTATAATTTTGATATTTTAATGGATTTTAATGGCATAGGATGTAAATGTAAAAAGGCAAACATAGGTATATCTATAAATGTTTTTGTCATTTGTTGTCTAATATATAAGGACAAATCTATAACAATTTAAATTTATAATTTTATTTTTTAAAAATTCTGAAATTAATTGCACATCATCTATTATCATGGGTGTTAGTGCACTGTTGCGCTATTAGAGTCTCATAATATATATATATATTGAGATTTGAGAGGTTGATATGAGAATAGATATTTCTTATTATGGAGTACAATATTCGAACATTGCTTGTACGGTTTAGTATTGATTTATGTTATGAAAATTGATTTATCTCATTATAAAAGTAGATATTCGGATTGTACTTGTTTAGTATTTATATGTCCTAATAAACCCTTGATCTAAAAGTTTGGTATCAAATTGTGGTAATACTTCAAATAAATGATTTTTTTTCTTCATGTTTTTAAATATAAAATTTGAATAAAATAACATTATTAAAAAATTCAATTTTTTTTTACGATTATTGAATATTGACAACCTACCGTTATTAATATCCATTATTTACTCGCATTCTTATTTATATAATCTCTATTTATAATTTTGTTTACTATAAACTTCTATTAAAAGTTTTATTTTACTGCTTTGATTTTCGAACACAATTGGTATTGAATCATCTTTCCTCTTTCGAACACAATTCTTTCTTTCTTTCCACTTTTATCACACCAATTAAAATCGAATTTGGGATATACAATAGGAGAATTATTATTATTATTATTTTATAAAATATGTATTACACAAAAAACATTTTAATGTTCCCAATGAAACAAAGAAACTACCGAACGCATTGGATCAAAACACTGTCCAGATCTAACGAGTTCAACTCTCATTGCATTAAAAATGTGTTGGATGCTCTTGGAATTTATTAACTTAGTGAATTACATTACACTTTATATTTTTTTAATAAAAAATAAACAAATACGTTACACTCTCTGGTTATCCAAGTTGAAATTTTCCACGATGGAAGACTAAAACTGTAATTGCAACGAAAATGGTATTTTTGAATAATTACTACATAGTTGGACTTTTGTCTAACGTGTTCAATACAACTGGTGAGTGGTGAAATCACATGATCCATGGTCATGATTCCAAACTTGTTGGAATTCAACTATCTATTCTTAATAATAATAATATATATCTTAAAATCGTAATATTATTGACATGATTGTGAATAGTTTAGTATTGAATCTTCTCAATTTCCGTGTAAAGGCCGACCGTCATGTAAATTATCAAAATCTTATAAAATATCATTACATTAAAATTTTGAATATAAAAATCAGTAATTTTTCTTTAAAAAAAATATTCTAAGAAATTTTCCTAATTAAAATTCTTGATTTTTTTTTATTTTTATCTTGACAATTTAATTTTTCACTTTTTTTTTTTTACAGTATATCGGTATCTATTCACATATAGATACAACATATTTTTTTAAAGTTTTTTTTTGTTATCGATAGAATTTGAACAACTTGGAACTCATTAATCCAATTCCTAAACTTGTCTATCAACCAATTGATTTTTTAAAAAATACAACTACTGTCACAACTGGTGAGATTTTTGAATACAACTATTGTCAGAATCGGTGAGATTAATTAGGCTCTATAAGTACAGTCCGGGATATTATTCTCATTATCGGGAAGAGATTACATATGACTATAACTAACTACAACTCTCACAATCGGAGAGAGGGTTGCTCCCACAAACCGGAAGAAAACTCTCTACACATACTTCTAAAATACGTATAATCAAATCGATATCAACCATTGCAGATCTTCACCCTCTATCAAACCATTCACCGTTATCACACCGCACCGCCACCGGATTGCACCGCATGTTCGTCTGAGTCCCTCCCTCCACTCACCTCCGTTGCCGTCGTTTTCCCATCTCCCATTCCATACGCACCACCAAAACTACTTCCACCCAAATAAAACAAACCATAAACTTCTTTTTCTTCCTTCCACCAAATTCTTCCATCCCAAATAAACTTACCAACCAAAGTCTAACCGATATGGTTCGATGGAGACTGAACCAGATCTTGATCTAGTCGATATCTTCAGGAAAAATAACCAGATCTTCTTCTCCAAATGAGACATGGTGAGGTCGTACCATCTGTTGCGATCCAAATTTATTTTTTAAATCTATAATAAGCTATATATTTTTTATTATTTCAAAAGAAAAGGAAAGTAAATGACATTTTTACCCTTTCAATGTTAAGATCACAGTTTAAGATAACTGTGGTCAAACGGGTCAAGGGTATTTCCTGTAATAAAACCAAAAGCTCAATCTCATAGTGGTATTGTAAAACGTGAAGGTATGTTATTGCAATTTACCCTAAAAGTAATAATATAACCTAAAAATTCCATCGTAGAACTTTGCCAATGGATTGGACTCCACCGGCTGTGGTGTATTTTTTATTTTTAAAAGCTTTTTAATTGGGTTTTTTTTAATAGATTCGTAATTATGAAAATATTTGTGGTAGTTTCAAAATTTCATTTGGTTTTTATTATTAGTTGCATGTGAAATGACATCTTTATCTTTAATGATAAACTTTAGTGTTAGTTAAACCGATAGTCACGTGGTTCATTGGATTAAAAACATGTTTTAATAGATGTATTAGTCAAGTCAAAGCATTTAAACCAAATGATCTACGTATAAGAAATTGATATAAGAATATATATATATATATATAAATGTTCAAGTTAGCATATACTGATATAACTTCATCTCATCAGTATGTTAGATATGAACCATTAGATTTATATAGTTTAACTCAAAATATATACACTTGTCAAAATTTCTCTATAATCGGTGGTTCATATACAACACACTGATGATAATTATAAGACTATATATATAAGGGAGTTAAATCAATTTTCCTAACAAGGGTCACGTGCATTCTGGTTGGAGATTTCAAAATGAAGTTCCACCGACAGGTCCGTTTAGAAAAGTTTTTTCATATAGATCTTTTAAAGTATATATTTTAATAAGAATGTGTTGATCATTTAATTATCGATTAGAAAAAGTCTTCTTAAATTATACGACCACCAAAATATTTAAAAATTGTTTTAAATGATAGTGTTATATTAGATATTTTAATGTTTTTAAAAAGGTTTAAAAACATCTATTTAGAAAAACCTAAAATTTAAACTTATCTGAATAAAAGTAAAATAATTAGTATTTTAAAGACTCTACTTAACGATAAAATAAATAAATTAAAAAATAAAATAAAAATATTTTAACCATCAGTGAAAGTCTTCTAAACGGACACAATCTTGGTGGGTGTCGATAAAGCCCTAACCATTATGATTGGAAAACAATTTTCCCAAATTTCATTGACAATGACAAATATTGGGCATTGGGCATTGGGAGGAGAGTGGAGAATTGGGGATGATGATGATGCGGTCCACCTCATATTCCAAACAAATAAACAAATAAATAAGAGTCAAAACCTCTTTTTTATCAACTGCAATGCAATCACCTACCCACTCATCAAATACCTAATTTCTCAACTTCCTCTTTCTAACAAATGGTCTTATAACCCTAATCAATTATTTTTTTATTCTGAATTTTTAATTATTATAAAATAAACACTTCTTAATTGATTTATTTTAAAATATTACAATATTAGATAAATTTTAATTTAATTTAAGAAATTAATGTTTTCGGTCCTTCTTATATACAAAGAGGTTGAATACTTTTTTGTCATTATTTCAAAGACCGGATATTACACATAAGGATTTCTATCAAACCAGATTCACATTTTCTCTTAAACTCTTAACTAGGCAGCTGTGCACCTCCTCCCGCTTTACTGGTAACTGGTAACCGGTAACCGGTAAGAGGTTCGTGTCCACTGTATATATTTTATGAATATATTAGAGTTCTATCGTAGGCTGACATACCGTGTATGATTTCGATCGATCGTTTACATATTAATTATTAAATTTTAAAAAATAATAATAAATAAATAATTTATCCACATGCTTAAAAGATTAATGTTAAGTTTTATAAATCCTTTTAGTACTTTCTAAAATATTTAATTTTATATATATATATAAATTTTTAAATAAATTGAATGTGAATTATTAGATTTATATATTTTGATTCAACGTGTATGTGTATACACTTATTAAAACTTCTCTGTAATCAGTGATCCATATGAAACGCACTTAGAAAAAGAGAAATATATATATGAACTATTTTCACATGAATCCATTCAAAACCATCAGCTACAAAATCTGCAACCAGCGGATTTCAAAAGTTTGCAAGATTTCAAAAGTATATTCTTTTCAAGTATTAATATATCAACTCCCATTTCAATATATATATATATATATATAATATCGTCTCCAACATGGAATAATTCTTCCATTAGCAGTAGAACTACTGTAGAAGAATCATTCTATATTATATTATATATAAATGATAAAATAAAGCCACTTTTATTTCTTATGGTTGTTTGTTCCAGACACAGAATTTTATGACTACAAAATTGACAAATTGAAGGCATTTTTTGAGATGACAGAATCAGCCATCTTTAGATTTTTTTAGGGAATAAAACTGATTCCATGATTCGATCAAATATTGGTTGAATAATGGCTGTGCATTATTGACCGTCTTTTCTGAGAAGTCTAATCGCACGTAACACAAAAATCTCATACATATATAACGAGAGCCAGAGAGGTAGGAATTTTTTGAAAGAACCGCACTCCTTGATATACTTCTAGAGTCTACTGATGAGAATGGGAATGCAGAAGACTTGAACCCAAATCCTACACCTTGGTAATTTGGTATACGTCAAAAGTCCATTGATAAGAAGGGGATGCGGAAAATGCGGAAAACTGTGGAAAACTTGAACCCAATTCCTACATTGATACATTGATGAATATAAGTGCAATTGAAACTCAAAAGAGTTAAAACATTTGTGTATTGACAATACAAATAACATATAAACATTTGTGTATTGATACGAACATTCACTCTTTCTTGAATCTCGATCTCTCTACTGCATAGTCAAGAAAAACTATGAGCAAAAATAGAAGAGCTTGCCCTACGTGTAAACATTTCATAGTAGGTAGTAGCCTCGTTAGTCCACAAACATGGATGAACAAAAAACCGCTACTTCAAACTATTTCTATACATTAAAACTGGTCAATAAAAGCGACATTATGAGAGGTGATCAAAATTTGAAAAATTGCAACTGATAAAAAACAAGAGCAGCACAATAAGGTATAGTTAAAGTTTTGTTCATTTTTCCTTGGATACAACAAAACCATAACATATATATTTTTTGGTTAAGAAACACAACACGTGGGAATCAAAATCTAAAAGACTTTAGTGACACCCAAAACTTTCATCAAGTGAAAAAATAAAAATAAGTTAACATCTCTCTATGGCTTTGTGGCTATTTACAAGTATATCTCTTCGACAATAGGGGCAATCCCCACAACTTCGAACCCAAGGATCTAAGCAGGCAGAATGGAACCTGTGCTGACAAGGTAGGCGTATAAGCTCATCTCCATCCACGAAACTCTCCAGACAAATACTACAATCCAGAGCGGCCTTTGGTAATTCTGCTTCCATACCTATTTCATAGTTGTTGAAGACCTCTAAGTGCAAACAATCCAGGGCTTCCTTAGTGAGACCAGGAGGCTTCTTCCTTTTTGCTTCTTGCATAATTTGCAGTCTTTCTATTTCAGAGGTAAACTCAGCGAAGGGGGAGCCTCTTGTGGATGATCCTGTAGAGGTTTCAGCTCCCCAGTCCCCAGCCTCGACAAGCCTCAATTCATCACCAAAATTATTCTCCTCCTGATAACCACCAAATGAAATTCGGCCACTTCTCCTGAATATAGCCAAACAGAGCAAGTCAGTACCTTAATTCAAGCAAGGAGCTATATGACTGTTAATAGAATGTCTTGGCAAAGAAAATGATGAAAGTCATGGTGAATTATGTCAAAAGTGTAAGTGACCATGTCCAGATGTCACATAATCATTGTTCAAAAAAACGTTATGAGGCTTACGCCTCATAACTGGTCAATGAGGCTTACGCCTCAATTTACGCCTCATAAGCCCGCCTCGATATGCCTCATAATCCCGCCTCAATAACGAAATCCCAAAAAACGTTATGAACTTGTTATTTTATATGATTAGTTGGTTACCATTTGAATTATGAACTTATTGCCTTAATTGTTGTTTTATATAATATGAAATTATGATCTTATTGGTTGTTTAATTGTTTAATGAATGATGAATTATAAACTTATTGATTGTTTTATGTATTTTAAGTTTTTATCTCTTCCTAATGAGGCTTACGCCTCAATACGCATTGAGGCTTACGCCTCGCCTCAGTAGAGGAAATCGCCTCAATACTGAAAACGTGTTTTAGAACACTGCACATAATCAATCATAATCATAATAAGAGCACTGACACTGGTACCTATAACCTATGGAACAGAAGAGGCAGTATTATGACATCAATTAAATTTACCACTGAAAGATGGCTGAACCACAGAACCAAGATATCTTTTCAAAGGAGAACTCAGATAAAAAATTCCCAAAATAAAAATAAAAATCTCAAAGTGACTTGGATGAGACACTCAACAGAATAACCCCTTCATTCAGCAACTATTTCAACATCATATCAATCTTACTGCAATATGTTCAAAATTCAGGACAGTTGAGTTTATTATCATTTAGACAAAGCCCAAATAGTTTTACACAATTGCATCAAGAGTTCACATGACCATTTGATTTATATAACTATGCAGAGAAAATCAACTTCTGGCAAAAGTTAAGCATTAAGATGCAATTAGAGAATAATCAGTGAAAATGACTCATTCTTTTATTAGAATTTGGATACGGTTGCCCACACAAATCCATCAACTAGAAATGGGAAGTGAAGAAAATTGGAGTGCAGAAAAATTGTTGATACAATATTTATTACTTTTATGATACAGAGCAAAGCAATGTTCCATTATCCATCATTAGCTTCGAGGCAAAATGGATCGTAAATGTTAAACTCAAATATAACCGTAAACACTGACCTGTTTGGAGAAATAGAAACACCTCTCAATCGCTCAAGAAGCCTTGCCCTTGCAAGTAGCACAGCTCCAGGAAGCCTTTCGTTTCCATTCAAACTCGGCCTGCTGGTGCTTCTAGACATTTCTCTGTTTATAGGGTTGCTTGATACAAACTGACTGGTACCTTGATCAAATCGAGCTGATGCACGCTCCTGAGCAAGTTAAATGCAAAACAAGAGCGAGCAAAATATGTTATTAACTGCAACTAATAACTATTTCGAAGCTGAACATTCCTCTTTTTGTATAAAAAAAAACACAGGCTTCCTGGCACATGCAAACAGCGTTTGGCCAAGTTTGGCAAGAAGTAATGTACTGTTATATAGGATTGGATTGTATAGGAATGTATTGCATTAGATTGGATAGTACTGGAAATTTAGTACAATACGTTGTTTGGTATCGAATCATACATGGGCCTGGATTGGCTGATTATGACATTTAATTAGGATATAATTTAATGATGTTTTACAAATTTCTTATTATATCTAATTCTAATATAATTATAAATAATTATAAGAAATAATAAATAAATAAACAATTTTAAAATGTAATCTTCATCTCCACTGGCTGTCTATCATCAGTCGGAGGAGGCACATTGTCATCAAAAGGCTTTGATCTCCTCCGAAAGCCATGCCTACTCCACATTGAATGAGGTGTGGTCTCTCGTCTCCTCCAGAAAGAATTGCTGGCGTAGGACTGTGCCTCCTTTTTTCGGGAGGGAACCAGATTGATCAGCGGCCGGAATCCTCCACCATTAGAGGCCATCGGCATACTTAACAGTTCAGGCCAGCCTCCTCATGGCTTCGGGCTTCTCTCTCTCTCTCTCTCTCTCTCTCTCTCTCTCTCTCTCTTTTAAATATATGATTTTATTTTATTTTTCTCATTAAATTTTGTTTAAATGATTTATTTAATCTAGTATGGTTGAAGAACACCTCCCCCACCCGTATATCTTAAAAACTTGCTCCAGTGTATAAACCTTGCCAAACACCATACAATACTAATTGTACTGTCTCCTAAACAAATTAATTTTAATCTCATTTTAACATAATTGAATTAAAATGCTAAAAAAGAACGACAAGAAAAAACTAATGGGGAAAAACAAAAACATGGTAAGCATTGGAACAAATAATCCAGTATACAGGATGATTACAAAAACTCTGTCTATAATCTACGTGTTCTTTAACAGCATGGATTGAAGTAATATTCAATGAATGCCAAAACCTAAGCCAACGGATTTAGCTCTATCTGGGCATGGTGGATGACAAGGCATAACCCTCTCTCGATTTCCTTTATTTCTATTGTGCTTAAAACATATTCAATAAAACTATATACAGGGAAATAACATACAAATAAAATAACGTAAATTTCAAACGTTGAAAGAGCAAACAAAGAAAATGGTCAGTCTTCTCAAAATTATGCATCTAAGTATAAAAAATTGAAAAAAACTTAAAATAAAAGTCGTCACTTAAGAGACAACACAAATATTTAATTTAATTACTAAATTAACTGTCTTTTTTGGTTACTAACATCATTTAAATTCATCAATTAATGAGAATAATCAGAATAATAAGAATGACAGGAAATGTAAAAATTACGGTGTGCGAAGGACGGTGAGAGATGTGGCGGAGGTGGGGGGAGCGGCGGAGAAGATCACAGCCGTCCAAATCATGTCGATGAGTGGAGGCACTAGCAGTCTGATGGTGACGGCGATTGGGGAAAGTCCTCTCGGGAGTGAGAGAATCGAGCCCCAGATCCTGATCGGCACGGCCAACGCGCGATCTCCTAGTGTAGAACAGCTCCGACGCGCTCGTCATGCAACAACAACCACTAAAACGCAGCGTATTCGATAAGGGAAGATATTTAGAAGAAACTGTAAAAGACACGAAAACGAAACAAAATGAGATAGTGAGAGAGAGTGAGATGCGAATGCGATGCGAAACCGAGCGTTACCTTCGACGAAAATGATTTTGAGGAGAAGCTTAAAATGCGACGCCGTTTTCGGGTACTGTTTCTGTTTTGTTTTGGAAGATTAACGGAGTTCGAGTATGAGAAGTTGGGAACTCGCTTTGATATTTTGACAAGTGTTGAGATTATAAGGTGTCGAATGGATCGACCCGGCCGTAAATTGTTTCTTCAGGCCCGACTCTACCTATAAATCCTATCTAGAACGGGTTGTTTAGCACCGACCCTTCAAGGCTTCAAAGGTTAGCTTGCTTTGTATGTAATATTATTAAGCGTAATACTGTTTAATCTAAATTCGTTATCAAGACTATAGTCTATTCATTTAAATCAAACAAATCTAATTCAATTTAAATAAATGGATTGAACTGTTACCATATCATTTGGATTTATATATAATTTTTGTATAAAGTAGCATTACTCTATTACTCTATTAGTCTATTAATTTATTGTTATGGATCTAGTTACGATACACTGTATTTTTAATGGAGCGAAAACCAATATAGGATTTTGATCCAATAGTTCAAATAATTCAAATGTTTGAAAATAAAAATAAATAAATAAACTAAAAACGATACTTCCTACTAAAAACTACAAATTAACAATAAAAAAGATCCTATTATATTGACCTTTTTCACACTTACATCTCTGAAACTATGAGTTTGAGTCATTTTACTTACTCTCGGCAAATATACACTTTTATCGTATGTGAATTTTACCATACAAATATGTCATCTTCAAAAGGGATAAATTGACAGGTGGACATCCGAGTAGACATTCAGAAAATATCATACAAGATTGCCCCGAAGAAGAAAAAAACCCGAGTAAGCAGATGTAGAACAAAACCTACTCAGGATCAGTTAAAAGATAATTCGGGGCTGGTTAGATGCCATTACTACTTGGGAACAAATGATGTTACTTGGGACCAGCAAGTATTGTTCTTACTCGGGACGATCGTGAAGAAAATTGAATCGAAGCCTAGCGCATAGCCTACGTGGATCGAGTTATTAAGATGCACGACGGGATCCATATCAAAAAGGAATCCCAACAAAAAACAGAATATTAAACAGGAAAGGTTTCCAATCGGGCAACAACTTTATTCCTTCAAAAAGACTATGCTCTTATAAGGAAACAAGTCCTAATTGGACTACATTACTAGAGTCCCATTCGGTCTCAATACAAGACTCTGAAACAGGAAAGAAGACAATCAGCTTTAAGCAAGTAAATAATTGTAATTAAATACAAAGATATTTGATTACTTGTACAAAGCAGATTATAGTTCTATAAATATATAAATAGACCCCTAATCTCACACAAAAAAAGGATATACACAGCAATCATAGAAAAATATAGAGAAAAGAAAGAGAGAAAGAGAGATCGAGAGCTTGTAAACATCATAATTTCATAGTGGATTTTGGCTTGGTTGACCATTCAACCACCAGTTGACGTTTCTCCGGTCATCAGAGTTTTACCATGTAAAAACTTGCATTTGTTTATTTTCTCATTCTCTATCTCTGTAGAATCACGGCCGAAATCCAATCCTAGTTGGCTTTTCTGATACAATCCAGAAATCAACGTCAACAATTGGCACTTGCTGACACTAGTTTGGATAATGCGTTTACCTTTTCATTCTCCTCCCTGGGGATCTGGGCAATCTTATATTCTTTGAATTTTTGGAGGAGATGTTTTGCAATGTCACGGTAGGCTATCATGCCTTCATCCTTGGCTTGGTACTCATCCAGGACTTGGTTGACAACTACTTGTGAATCGCTGAATATCTCGACCTCATCTGCCCCGAGAGCTATGCAGACTCTGAGTCCAGCTAGTAGCGCATTGTACTCGGCTTGATTGTTGGTTGCTTTGAAGTCAAACCTCATGGCACATTCGACGTCATCTCCGTCTGGAGTGCATACTACAATCCCTGCCCCGCTTCCATGGGTGTTTGAAGAGCCGTCAACATACAGGTTCCACATGAAATTTTTACCCAACATCTTTTTTGCTTCCAGGTTCGGTTCTGTGAACTCTGCTATAAAGTCTGCCACCGCTTGCCTTTGAGAGATGTCATGGGGATGTAGTGGATATCGAATTCACTTAGCTCGATTGCCCATTTAGTTAATCTCCCTTAAATCTCTAGCTTATGTAAAATCTGCTTCAATGGGCAATCGTTGAAAACCTGGATTGTATGAGCCTGAAAGTATGGCATTAGCTTCCTTGCTGCTGAAACTAGTTCTAGGGCCATTTTTTATGCCTGTGAATATCTGGTCTCGGCTGGTAGAAGTTCCTTGCTGGCATAGTATACTGGCTTCTGTACTCAATCTTCAGTTATAACTAGATTGAGCTTGCTGCTAGTCCCGTAATTGATAAGTACAGTTGGAGTGTCCCCCTCATCTGAGGTTTTGAAAGGATGGGAGCCTACCCTAGATATTCTTTAATTTTTAAGAAAGCCTGCTCGCACTCTTCATTCCATTCGAGTTCTTTCCCTTTTCTAATTACTTTGAAAAAGGGTGCACATCTGTTTGTGCCTTTTGAGATGAATCTACCCAAGGAAGCTAAGCATCCTGTTAGGCGCTGTACTTCTTTGAGTGTCCTCGGTGAAGTTATTTTCTGCAGAGCTTGGATCTTCTCGGGATTAACTTCGATTCCTCTTTGGTGAACTTGAAAACCTAGGAATCTTCCTGAAGAAACCCCGAATAAGCACTTGATCGGATTTAGCTTCATTTGGTATCTCCTCAAGACATAAAATGTTTCTCGCAGGTCTGAGGTGTGTTTGTCTGCCGTAATGCTCTTAGTCAGCATGTCATCAATGTATACTTTCATATTCCTTCCAATTTTTCGTGTGAAGATTCTGTTGATCAGCCTTTGATATGTTGCCCCTGCATTTTTTAGCTCGAAGGGCATTACTGTGTAACAGTATAAACCCTGATCAGTTGTGAACGTTGTTTTTTCTCCGTCAGCTTTGTTCATCCGAATTTGGTTATATCCTGAGCAGCTCATGGCCTGATGTGGCGTCCACTAACTAATCTATTGTTAGAAGTGGAAAACTATCTTTCGGGCATGCCTTGTTCAGATCTGTGAAATTTACGCACATCCTCTATTGTCCATTCTTCTTTTGGACGAGGACTACATTAGCTACCCATTGAGGATAATTGACCTCTCTGATCTATCCTACAACGAGTAGCTTCTCTACTTCCTATTTGATTACCTGACTTCTTTCGAGATTGAATGATCTTCTCTTTTGTATCACCGGTTTTGTATTCGGGTATACTGTGAGATGGTGAGATATTATTTGGGATTCTATCCCGACCATGTCTTCATGACTCCAAGCGAACATATCCCTGTATTCTTTAAGCAGATAAATGAGGCTTTGTTTGACTCTTCTTTACAGGTTGGCCCCGATCTTGACATTTTTATATGGTTCATCTTCTTTCAAGGTGATTTCTTCGACTGGTTTAGTTTTGGATTCATTCGGCTCTTCCCTTGGATCGAATTCGAATGATAGTGGCTTTTCGTTCTGACTTGGCTGTGTTATGGTGCAAACCTGCTCATTCTTGTCTTTGTATACTGACAGGTTAGCTCTTCGGGCTATCTCTTGGGATCCCTTGACCACTCCGACCCATTATTCAGTCGGGATCTTAATCATTAAGGCATATGTTGCTGTTACGGCGTTAGTTTTATTTAGGAATGGTCGTCCCAGTAATGCATTATATGGCAAATTATCCAAGTCTACCACCATGAAGTCGAGCAATACAGTTCTCTGGTAAGGTGCCACTCCGATCTTCACAGGTAGCTTTACCGTCCCGAGTGACCTGACCTCAACTCCCCCGAATCCTCTGAGTGGTGTATGGAAGGGTTGTAGGTCCTTTCGGTCTAATCTGAGTTGATCGTGGACGGCTACATTGAGAATGTCTGCTGAGCTTCCATTATCTATTAGGATTCTCTTGACTTCCCGGTGACCAATCCGGACACTTATGACCAATGCGTCATTTGGATGGACATCGACACCATGTGAGTCTGCTTCTGTGAATGTTATTGGGTCTCATCATTCCTTCACCCTCTTCGAGTCTGGGTCGACCGAGTTTACGTCAATGTTATTTCTTACTTCTACTGCTTCTCTAATTTCCTGAGTTCGCTCTCGGTTACTTCTTCCAGTGGATGGTCCTCAAAAGATCGTATGTATTATTTGATTGGCCTCTGGACTGGCCCTTTGATTTTGACCAGTGCTGTGATCGACCCTGATCTCTGTCTTTGTTTCTGATTTTTCATCCTTTTTCAAGATCACATCCTGTAGATGTCATTCCCGAATGAGGGTTTCTATGTAATCTCTGAGCTGGTAACATTTGGAAGTCTCATGACCGGTTTCCTTATGGAACCTGCAGTATATGGTTGTATCTCACCGAGTAAACTGAGATTGACGGCGTGGCTCTTGTACCATATTTTTTATTTCCAGAATGGTCAAGATTTTCTCCAGTTTTTTTCGAAGAGGGGTGTAGTTGGTGTATCTGCCTCGGCATTTTTCTGTTGTCTGTTCTGCATTACGCCCGTTTTCTTTACCGTTGCTTTTTTCTTTAACCGTTTCCTTTTTGTTTCCCCTTTTGGTTCTGCACCTTGGACTCCGCGTCCTTCTCGGGTTTTCCTCCATGCATGTAGCTTCCTCCAGTAGCTAACTCTTCTTCTTCGGCTAGTGCATACCCTCCTGTCATGTCCATCATATCTGCATACCTGGTCAGACGGGCTCTTCTTAGATCAAAGGATAGTCGTCCATTCTGCAGGTTGTTGATGAATGCAACAATAATTGCTTTATCGTTTGCACTGCCAATTTCTGATACTGCTTGGCTGAATCTCCCTAGATATTTCTTCAGCGACTCATCTATCCCTTGCTTTATTTGAGAAAAGTAAGTCATTGACTTTTTCCTGTGAACATTGCTCAAAAATTGCCTTGAGAAACTCCTGCTCAGTTCACTAAAATTTCCAATGCTTGCTTGGGGCAATCTCCCGAACCATCTTGAGCCCATATTTCCTAAAGTTTAAGGAAAGTTGAGACACATTAAAGGATCACTATGGGCATACTGGGCCATAGCACTTTTATAGCGTCTGACGTGCTCCTTTGGGTCTGTGTCTTTCTTGAATTGCTCCACGTACGGCATCCTGAACCTTTCCGAGAATAGGGTCCATAAAATTTCCCTGGTGAGTGGACTGTCAATATCGTCATTGGATAAATCGTTATGCCCATAACGTTTGACCAGTGAGTCCATCTGACGCATATTTTTCTCAACTTCTCAAGTTAGGCTCTGGATTACGACGTCTCTGTTTCCCACCGGACTTCCCTGATGGTTGAACCGCTTTGTGATTGTCATTCCTCTTTCAGGTTCTTTACTTTGATGTCGGGTTTTGCGTATGATTCCATGATGGCGCTTGTGATGGTGCCGATCGCTATCTTCTGATGACGACCGATCCCTGTACCAGTCATATTTACGGTGTCTAGCACGGACTGTCTGGTCCTGGTTCTGCTTCTGGCATGGTCGTTCCTCTTCAGGTGTTTCACTTCCAACCTGATTAATTGGAACAGAATTCCTTTCATCCTCCGGTGTATTTTTTTTATCCCTACTACAACCGAACGAAGCCTAGCAGGTGGGAGGTTAGGCGTTTATGCTTCCGTTATCAGCTACTTCCTTTGCTGCGTCTGCCACCAGTTGTTGCAACATTTCTCGGAAATGTTGTGTCAGATCTCCACTGGTTGGAGGAACTTGCTGGATCCCCGCCAGGAATGTAGGTTGGTTCTCAGTGGTTACAACGAGATCTAGCGAGGTGCTGCCAATATGGAAGTTATCTGGAGATTTTTGGATATCTTCAGAACTGCTTCTGCTTTCTTTCATCGCTTTTGATTAAATCGGAGGTTCAACCCCTCCTTCTAATGCCAATTGTTGACGTTGATTTCTGGATTGTATCATAAAAGCCAATTAGGATTGGATTTCGGTCGTGATTCTAAAGAGATAGAGAAGAAGAAAATAAACAAACACGAGTTTTTACGTGGTAAAACTCTAATGACCGGAGAAATGTCCACGGGTGGTTGAATGGTCAACCAAGCCAAAATCCACTATGAAATTATGATGTTTACAAGCTCTCGATCTCTCTCTCTTCTCTCTATATTTTTCTATGATTGTTGTGTATATCTTTTTTTTTTGCGAGATTATGGGTCTATTTATATGTTTATAGAACCCTAATCTGCTTTGTACAAGTAATCAAAGATCTTTGTATTTAATTACAATTATTTACTTGCTTGAAGCTGATTGTCTTCTTTCCTGTTTTGGAGTCTTGTATTGAGATCGAATGGGACTATAGTAATGTAGTCAAATTAAGACTTATTTCCTTATAAGAGCATAGTCTTTTTGAAGGAATAAAGTTGTTGCCCGATTGGAAACCTTTCCTGTTTAATATTCTGTTTTTTGTTGGAATTCCTTTTTGATATGGATCCCGTCGTGCATCTTAATGAATCGATCCACGTAGGCTATGCGCTAGGCTTCGATTCAGTTTTCTTCATGATCGTCCCGAGTAAGAACAATACCTGCTGGTCCCAAGTAACATCATTTGTTCCCAAGTAGTAATGCCATCTAACCAGCCCCGAATTATCTTTTAACTGATCCTGAGTAGGTTTTGTTCTACATCTGCTTACTCGGGTTTTTTTCTTCTTCGGTGCAGTCTTGTATGATATTTTCTGAATGTCTACTCGGATGTCCACCTGTCAATTTATCCCTTTTGAAGATGACGTGTTCGTACTGTAAAATTCACATATGACAATACCCCCTTAAAATATTTTGGTTGAATAGGGTTTTATTTCGGACAAAAGTATTTTAATTAGTTTTTTCAATATATTTTTAGTGCCCGAGTAAACATCTTGTTATAATGACGTGTCTTAATGGTGACATTGCAAATTCGATTTGCCTCCTCACGCGAGATATTTAATGACGGTGACATTTTGGAGTCTTGACGGCTAAAGCTAGTTCTCTTTTTGAAACGTGTCCTTTGCCTCTTCGTTTTTAGATAGCATTTATGAGAAACGACTTACGCGTTTCCCCGTGCGCCGCATACGTCATCAATCCTCATCATTGTTTCTTTCCCGCCTTGAGATCCTATAGTTTCGTGTTATAATTTCTTTAAATTCTTCACTGAGGGAGAGTTGGTTCATTCTCAAAGATTTTCCAGCAGAATTTTTTCTTAAACCTTAATTTCTTTACGCAGAAGGTCGTGACTTTCCGTTGAAGATCTTGCATCAAACTTTATACAAGGTTAGTTTTAATGGAGTCATCTTCCCGTCATCATCTTTTTAATATTGCTCTTGATGCATTAGAACGTGGGGATTTCCAGTTGGTTTCTTGCATTAGAAGATTTTTGGGGGAAATGCTTGTTGATGAACCTCCATTTTTAGAAGTTGATGTTTCTGGGCTTCACCCTGACGTCACTTTTAGCCATGTATCTTGTTCTTCATCTAGTTCTGATTCTGACATTTCTAATCACAGGGTACCTCTTCGAAGGATGGGGAAACATCAAAGCAAAAGTGAAGTCCGTAAGCACAACTCGGGTGATATCCGGATCAGGGAGCAAACTGTCAACGGGAACGATGTTGAAGAGGGGCTCAAGACGTCTCGTCTCACTTTCTCTGTTGACAGCCCGAGTGGGTTTGACACCGAGCCAAATGTGGTCAGGCCAGATGAGATAGATAAGTATCGTGCTCGCTTCGCTCTGCCCAATTCGGTCACTCTGATTCCAGCAGGTGATAGAGCTGCGTGGAATCCTCCCCCGGGCATGGTGGCGATCTATGGATCCATGCTCTGCTGCGGTGTCACTCTCCCTTTTCAGCCGTTGATTACCTGATTTTTGACTGAATCAGGGATCGCTCTAGCTCAACTGGCCTCGAATAACTACAAAATCTCGATATGCATGTGGCACATGTACAACCGGATGAACCTGTCGCCGCCCTCTCCAAATGAAATCAGGCATTTCTTTACGTTGATGCAATCTGGCAAGACAGGAACCTATTTCTCATGTCTAATTCGCCAGACTGTTGGGTCCCTGAGGGAACAAAGGAGAACCGGGGAGCTAATATCTCTGATGACCCCAAAAAGAGGGGTTTTGTATGGGGGTTCCCTACCTCCAACAAGTTCTGGAAGAATAGTTGGTTCTTCGTCGGAGGAGAATCTCGGTCTTGAAGTCACCCTCAGATCTGGGGATTCTCTGGCGGTGTTGAAAGTCTCCCGTTTCTTCTGTTCCCCCGAAACATGGAATAAGAAGAAAATTGATTACAGCGATACTGAGCTGACCAGACTTACTCGGGCAGCAGTTCGCACTTTGGAAAAGATGAGCAAGACTTATCTTTTCGTTGAGGCAAAGATGATAGAGTTTGGCTTCTTCAAACAAATATCGAGCTACCGCAGACGATGTAAGTAACCCTTCTTATCACTTGTTATTTTTTTTTTTTTTTTTGTATTCTGACGCGGTTATTCTTTTCTTCCAAGTGTATGATACGGACATCGTCTGCGATCTTCAGGCTCACCAGGTGAAGTCGATTCTTCAGGCGAGGTGAAACGAAGCTTCTCGTCAGAGCAATAAAGGCATTGCCCGCCTGAGTCTGACGAGACGTCATTCAACTGACCGCTGGGGAGACAAGTGGTCCGAGCGGCCCGACCGATACTCAACTGCCTGGTGACTGGCGAGGGCAGAGTGAAGGTCCTGGAGAGCCCATTCCCAGAAAGGTTCAGGATGCCGCACGTTAAGCAGTTCAAGAAAGACACAGACCCAAAGGAGCACGTCGTTAGACGCTATAAAAGTGCTATGGCCCAGTATGCCCATAGTGATCCTTTACTGTGTCTCAACTTTCCACAAACTTTATGAGATATAGGCTCAAGTTGGTTCGGGAGATTGCCCCCAGCAAGCATTGGAAGTTTTAGTGAACTGAGCAGGAGTTTCTCAAGGCAATTTCTGAGCAATGTTCACAGGAAAAAGTCAGTAGCTTACCTTTCTCAAATAAAGCAAGGGAAAGATGAGTGTCTGAAAAAAATATCTAGGGAGATTGGGCCAAGCAGTATCAGAAATTGGCAGTGCAAATGATGAAACAATTATTGCTGCATTCATCAACAACCTGCAGAATGGACGACTATCCTTTGATCTAAGAAGAGCCCGTCTGACCAGGTATGTAGATATGATGGACATGGCAGAAAGATATGCACTAGTCGAAGAAGAGGAGTTAGCTACCGGAGGAAGCTACATGCATGGAGGAAAACCCGAGAAAGACGCAGAGTCCAATGTGCAAAACCAAAAGGGGAAACAAGAAGGAAACGGTTAAAGAAAAAAGCAACGGTAAAGAAAACGGGCGTAATGCCGAACAGACAACAGAAAAATACCGAGGCAGATACACCAACTACACCCCTCTTCGGAAAAAACAGGAGAAAATCTTGACCATTCTGGAAATAAAAAATATGGTACAAGAGCCACGCCGTCAATCTCAGTTTACTCGGTGAGATACAACCATATACTGCAGGTTCCATAAGGAAACCGGTCATGAGACTTCCAAATGTTACCAGCTCAGAGATTACATAGAAACCCTCATTCGGGAATGATATCTACAGTATGTGATCTTGAAAAAGGATAAAAAATCAGAAACAAAGAAAGATATCAGGGCCGATCACAACACTAGTCAAAATCAAAGGGCCAGTCCATAGGCCAATCAAATAATACATACGATCTTTGGAGGATCATCCACTGGAAGAAGTAACCGAGAGCGAACTCAGGAAATTAGAGAAGCAGTAGAAGCAAGAAATAACTTTGACGTAAACTCGGTCGAGCCAGACCTGAAGAGGGTAAAGAAAGGATGGGACCCAATAACATTCACAGAAGCAGACTCACATGGTGTCGATGTTCGGCCAAATGACGCCTTATTTATAAATGCCCGGATTGGTCACCGGGAAGTCAGGAGAATCCTGATAGATAATGGAAGCTCAGCAGACATTCTCAATGTAGCCGTTTACGATCAACTCATATTAGACCAAATGAACCTACAACTCTTCCATACCCCACTCAGAGGATTCAGAGGATTCAGAGGAGTTGAGGTCATGTCACTCGGGACGGTAAAGCTACCTGTGAAGATCGAAGTGGCACCTTGCCAGAGAACTGTATTGCTCGACTTCATGGTGGTAGACTTGTACAATTGGCCATATAATGCATTACTGGG
The DNA here is from genome assembly GCA_032871835.1 of Dipteronia dyeriana. Lineage (NCBI taxonomy): Eukaryota > Viridiplantae > Streptophyta > Magnoliopsida > Sapindales > Sapindaceae > Dipteronia > Dipteronia dyeriana. Next base: position 89,801,130 of record CM065295.1, on the reverse strand, counting down.
ACGACCATTCCTAAATAAAACTAAGGCCGTAATAGCCACATATGCCTTAATGATTAAGTTCCCGACCGAATAGGGGGTTGAAGTGGTCAAGGGATCCTAAGAGATGGCCTGAAGAGCTAACCTATCAATATACAAAGACAAGAATGAGCAGGTTTGCACCATAACACAGCCGAGTCAGAACGAAAAGCCACTATAATTCGAATTCGATCCAAGGAAAAAGCCGAATGAATCCAAAACTGAACCAGTCGAAGAAATCACCTTGAAAGAAGATGAACCAGGTAAAAAGGTCAAGATTGGGGCCAACCTGGAAGGAATAGTCAAACAAAGCCTCATTGATCTACTCAAAGAATACAGAGATGTGTTCGTTTGGAGTCATGAAGACATGGTCGGGATAGATGCCCGAATAATATCTCACCATCTCACAGTAGACCCGAATGCAAAACCGGTGATACCAAAGAGAAGATCATTCAATCTCGAAAGAAGTCAGGCAATCAAACAGGAAGTAGATAAGCTACTCGATATATGATCGATCAGAGAGGTCAATTACCCTTAATGGGTAGCTAATGTAGTCCTCGTCCAAAAGAAGAATGGACAATGGAGGATGTGCGTAGATTTCACAGATCTGAACAAGGCGTGCCCGAAAGATAGTTTTCACTTCGTAGAATAAATCAGTTGGTGGACGCCATATAAGGCCATGAACTGCTCAGTTTCATGGACGCCTATTCGGGATATAACCAAATCCGGATGAACAAAACTGACGAAGAAAAAACAGCGTTCACAACTGATCAAGGTTTATACTGTTACACAGTAATGCCCTTCGGGCTAAAAAATGCAGGGGCAACATATCAAAGGCTGGTCAACAGAATCTTCACACGGCAAATTAGAAGGAATATGGAAGTATACATTGATGACATGTTGACTAAAAGCATTACAGCAGACAAACACACCTCAGACCTGCGAGAAACATTTGATGTCTTGAGGAGATACCAAATGAAGCTAAATCCGAACAAGTGCTTATTCGGGGTTCCTTCATGAAGATTTCTGAGTTTTCAAGTTCACCAAAGAGAAATCGAAGTTAATCCCGAGAAGATCCAGGCTCTACAGAAAATGACTTCACCGAGGACACTCAAAGAAGTACAGCGTCTAACAGGATGCTTTGCTTCCTTGGGTATATTTATCTCAAAAGCCACAGACAGATGTGCACCATTTTTAAAAGTAATTAGAAAAGGGAAATGACTCGAATGTAATAAAGAGTGTGAGCAGGCATTCTTAAAAATTAAAGAATATCTAGGGCAGACTCTCATCCATTCAAAACCTCAGATGGGGGAGACACTCCAACTGTACTTATCAATTACGGGACTAGCAGCCAGCTCAGTCCTAGTTAGAACAGAAGAGGAGTACATAAGCCAATATACTATACCAGCAAGACACTTCTACCAGCCGAGACCAGATATTCACAGATAAAAAATGGCCCTAGCACTAGTTTCAGCAGCAAGAAAGCTAAGTCATACTTTTAGGCTCATACAATCCAGGTTCTCACCGATTGCCCATTGAAACAAATTTTACAGAAGCCAAAGATTTCAGTGAGATTAACTAAATGGGCAATCGAGCTAAGTGAATTCGATATCCGCTACATCCCCAGGATATCTCTCAAAGGGCAAGCGGTGACAGACTTTATAGTAGATTTCACAGAACCGAACCTGGAAGCAAAAAATATGTTGGGTAAAAATTTCACATGGAAACTGTATGTTGATGGCTTTTCAAACACCCATGGCAGCGGGGCAGGGATTGTAGTATGCACTCCAAAAGGAGATGACGTCGAATGTGCCATGAGGTTTGACTTTAAAGTAACCAACAATCAAGCCGAGTACGAGGCGCTACTAGCTGGACTCAGAGTCTGCATAGCTCTCGGGGCAGATGAGGTCTAGATATTCAGCGATTCATATGTAGTTGTCAACCAAGTCCTGGATGAGTACCAAGCCAAGGATGAAGGCATGATAACCTACAGTGACATTGCAAAACAGCTCCTCCAGAAATTCATAGAATATAAGATTGCCCAGATCCACAGGAGGAGAATGAAAAGGCAGACGCATTATCCGAACTAGCGTCAGCAACAACTACAATCAGGCCAAAGACTATCCTGGTTGCTCATCTTCTTAAACCGAGCACAGTTGAACCAAGAAACTTAAAATTTTAGAAATCCGAACACCGCCAGACAGTTGGATGACTTAGCTAAAAAGGTTCCTGGAAGAAAGCGTGCTCCCGGAAGATCCCTTACAAGCAAAACGTATCATGTATAGATCAGCAAGGTACACATTGGTTGGAGGAGAACTATACAGAAGGGGGTATTCCCGAACACTCTAAAGATGTATGTCAGATGAGGATGCATATCGGATATTACAGGAAATCCATGGAGGAGTTTGTGGAAACCACACTGGGGGTAAAAGTTTGGTACACAAGGTACTCAGGCAAGGCTATTATTGGTCAACTCTGTTCTCAGATGCATAACAGTGTTCAGAAAGTTGCAATACTTGCCAAAGGATTGCTAATGACATCTGATAGCCCCCTGAGCAGCTCAGAAACCTCACGTCCTCATGGCCATTTGCCATGTGGGGTTTAGATCTAATCGGCCCAATGCCAGTCGGGACATGGGGTGGAGCGAAGCATGCCATTGTGGTCGTTGACTATTTCACGAAGTGGGTAGAAGCTGAACCATTAGTGCATATCACATAAGAAAACACCACAAGTTTCGTGAAAAAGAATATACTTTATAGGTTTGGAGTCCCAAACACTATTGTCACTGACAATGACACCCAGTTTGATAACTTGAAATTCAGACAGTTGTGCAAAGAGTACCAGATTGCCAATTACTATGCCACACCTGCCCACCCTCAAACAAATAAGCAGATTGAAGCAGTGAACAAAATCATCAAGTACACAATCAAAGCAAAGCTAGATGCCAAGAAAGGAAGCTGGGTTGAAAAGCTTCCCGAGTATTATGGTCATATCGGACAACAATAAAAACATCAACAAGAGAGACTCCATTCACTTTAGCGTTTGGAACAGAATTTGTTATCCATATAGAAACATCGTATACGTCACCTCGGGTTAGACTATATGATGAAGATCAAAATATTGATATGTTATTACAAAATCTAGATGAGCTAGAAGAGAAAAGGGAGAAATCCCGAATACGAAATATAACATATCAATAAAAAGTAGCTCGCCACTACAACTCTCATGTTCGGGTCAGGAAATTCCAGCTGGGAGACCTGGTACTCAGGAAGGTGTCATTGAACACAAAAAATAAAGCTGCAGGTTCCCTGGTTGATAAGTGGAAAGGCCCGTACAAAGTCGAAAGAGTAGCTGGCCATGGAGTGTATTGGATTGCACGACCCAACTGAGGGGTTTTACCCCGACCATGCAATGCTCAATATTTGAAGATTTTCTATCCTTAAATTATTTTTTATTCTTTTTTCTAGTCATGACTATTTTTAGTTAGGATAAATATTAGCTGTGGAATTTAACTATTGATTTTACAGTTATGAATAAAACATCAAAACTCGGGATTTTCGAAAGATAAAAGCATCACTAAGCATATGATAATAAGAACATATGGAAGACAAGCATGATAATAAGAATATGCAAACAGAATTCTCGGGACCATTAATTCCCGAATGGGCGGAGAAGCTCGAAGGAGCATGCCAGCCGAGCAAGGTCATTTGACCTTAGTAATAAGGCAAACATGATGCACCAGCTCGGGAAGCTATCGGAAAAAATTCTGGTGAAATGCGTAGCTGTGTTAAGCAATTCAAAAAGCTTAACGATTCGGCAAACCTTTGACATAAAAACTGGGGATACGTCCTCGGTAATGTGTAAGGACTCGAACATATGATTATGGTGAGCCATTATGTAATGTTCGGGTAGCAACCGTGTATGAAACACAAGTATAGACATACTTGTCTGTTTTAAGATGACACGATGAATAATACTAGTCAGTTTAATAAGATACTTGGCATAGAGATTACAAGAGCCAGTTTAATAAAATACTTGGCATTAAAATTATTCGGGTAACAACCGGTTTAATAAGATACTCGGTGAAGTTACCCGAACATCAGAGTTAGCCAGTTTAATAAGATACTTGGCATGAAGATTACAAGAGCCAGTTTAATAAGATACTTGGAATTATTCGGGTGACAACCGGTTAAATAAGATACTCGGTTAAGTTACGCGAACATCAGAAATAACTGGTTTAATAAGATACTCAACAATCATAGTCAAGTTGAAAATTTCGCGAGCAATAAAATCAAACCACCAGGTTCAGAAAAGCTACTCGGAATTTTATTCATCTTTCAAAAGAATTATTACAAAGTATTCTTTACAAATTCTTTACAAAGAATTGTTAAGTCTACAAAAAATCTTATCTACAAAAATCAGGATTGTGAGGATTTGGAGCCCTTGCCAATACTCGGGTCTGGCACCATCTCGTATTCACGGAGCAGGCTCTCATTAGAAGGCCAATCAATTGTGTCGCCCGAATCGTCCATCCATTGGCTGTAATCCTCTCCTGGGATCGGCCCAACATCAGGCACCACACCCTCTACGACTGACTCTCCACTGGCGTAAAAAGTAGTGAGGGAATGCTCAGATGGAACCTCCAAATGCATAGGATGAGGTCCTTGCCTCAGCTGTGGCAGTAAGCCTTCCATTCCTTTATCTGAGTCCGTAGAGATTCCAAGGACCGATCCACATGATGTTTGATTGACAGCTCCCAGTTAGTTCGGGGCATTCCCAGTCGCCCTATTCTTAACTTTAAAAAACTCGCCAGCTGAAACTAGCCCCCGCTGAAACTCCCGAAAGAGAAGGGAGTCAGGCAGGAGATCTTTTAAAACGATCCACCCCTTGGACTTCAAGTTCCAGCCTGGCTTCTTGGGATAAGGATTCGACTGTCAGAGCCTGGGGTTCCAGATCTTCGATTTTCTGCTCATACGCAGACTTGGACTTCTCAGCTTCCTGCTTAGCCTTAAGCATGGATTCTTGGGCAGAGGACAACAAATCTTAAAGTGATGCTGCCTTCTCCTTGCCAAAGAAGCTTTCTCCTCTGCTTCAACCTGCTTCGCCAAGCAGTGGTCTGTAAAAACTTGGGCAGAACCAACCTCTTGTTGATAAGCCGTTTTGACCCGAGCACGTTGATCATCACTTTCCTTCAGCTGAGCTTCGAGACACCTTATTCTATCAGCTTGATGTTGCTGCGTCTGAACCAGCTCAGCGAACTCGGCCACCATCTATAAAGAAGTTCTATTAAAAATCTTCCAAACAAACAACAACTGAAAGAAGTTAAAGATAACTTACGTAAGATGCACCATTAAAGACGTTTTGAAGGCGTTCATTCAGGGAGCCATCCGAAAGCAGCCCCAACGGTCGTCCCCGATAAAAGCCTGACCAGATGACATCTCCCGCAGCATATCATGGGGAGATGGATGTAAAGGAACCCTCGAGGGTTCAGCCCCTAGATCTTCAACCTCGGGGGGAGGGGAACCCCTGTTCGGCTCCGAAGCCTCCGCATCAGCCGATGCTCCAACATCAGCACTCAGGTGAGTCTCAACCACAATATCTTCATCGCTGGAGTCGATGAAAGAGACCACCCGAGGAACTTTGAGAGGACAACTTGGAGAGCCAATTGCCTTCCGTTTCTCACCCCGAGAGCTGTGGAAACTAAGATCATCTGCAGGATCTTCCTGAGTATCATCCCGGAAGACTTCAAAAAATTCAGGATTTGCATGTGCTTGTCCCATGGAAGTATTACCTCCATCACCGACGTCAGTCCGATCGGCAGGCTCTTCACTCTGCCCTCGCCCGTCACCAGACAGTTGAGTATCGGTCGGGCCACTCAGACCACTTATCTCCCCAGCGGTCGGTTAAACGACGTCCTTAAGACATATTCGAGAACTCGCTCTTCAACCGTATCAGTTTCCTCGTCAGACTCAAGCGGGACAATGCTTTCATTGCTCTAACGAGAAGCTTCTTTTCGGCTCGCCTGAAGAATCGACTTCACCTGGTGAGCCTAAAGATCGCAGACGATGTCTGTATCATACACTTGGAAGAAAAGAACTGCGTCAGAATACAAAAAAAAAAAATAACAAGGGAAAAGAAAGGTTGTAAAAATCACTTACATCATCTGCGGTAGCCCGATATTTGTTTGAAGAAGCCAAACTCTATCATCTTCGCCTAAACGAAAAGATAAGTACTGCTCCTCTTTTCCAAAGTGCGAACTGCTGCCCGAGTAAGTCTGGTCAGCTCAGCATCGCTGTAATCAATTTTCTTCTTGTTTCATGTTTTAGGGGGAACAGAATAAACGGGGGACTTTCAACACCGCCCGAGAATCTCCAGATCTGAGGGTAACTTCAAGACCGAGGCTCCATCCGACGAAGAACCAACTGTTCTTTCAAAACTTGTTGGAGGTAGGGAACCCCCATACAAAATCCCTCTTTTTGGGGTTATCAGAGATATCAGCTCTCCGGTTCACCTTTATTCCTTCGGGGACCTAACAGTCTGGCGAATTAGACATGAATAAATAGGTTACTGTCTTGCCAGACTGCCTCAACTTAAAGAAATGTCTGATTTCATTTGGGGAGGGCGGTGATAGATTCATCCGGCTGTACATGTGCCACATGCACGTCAAGATTTTATAGCTATTCGGGGCCAGTTGAGCCGAAACGATCCCTGCTTCAGCCAGAAACCAGGCAATGAAGGGCTGAAAAGGGAGAGTGACACCGCAGCATAGCATGGATTCATAGATCGCAACCATGCCCGGGGGAGGATTACATGCAGCTCTATCACCCGCTGGAATCAGAGTGACCGAATTGGGCAGATCGAAGCGGGCACGATACTTCTCTATCTCATCTGGCCCGACCACATTCGACTCGGTGTCAAACCCACTCGGGCGGTCAACAGAGAAAGTGAGACGAGTCGTCTTGAGCCCCTTTTCAACATCGTTCTCATTGACAGTTTGCTTCCAGATCCGGATATCACCCGAGTTGTGCTTACGGACTTCACTTTTGCTTTGATGTTCCCCATCCTTCGAATAGGTACCCTGTGATTAGAAATGTCAGAATCAGAACTAGATGAAGAATTGGATACAGGGATAAAAGTGACGTCAGGGTGAAGCCTAGAAACATCAACTTCTAAAAATGAAGGTTCATCAGTAGGGATTTCCCCCAATAATCTTCTAATGCAAGAAACCAACTGGAAATCCCCACGTTCTAATGCATCTAGAGCAACATTAAAAAGACGATGACAGGAAGATGTCTCAATTAAAACTAAACTTGAATAAAGTTTGATACAATATCTTCAACGGAAAGTCACGACCTTCAGCGTAAAGAAATCTGGGTTCAAGAAAAATTTTATGTTGAAAAATCTTTGAGAATGAACCAACTCTCTCTCAGTGAAGAATTTAAAGAATTATAACACGAAACTCTAGGATCTCAAGGCGGGAAAGAAACAATGATAAGGATTGATGATATAGGTGACACACGATGGAACGCGTAAGTCGTTTCTCATAAATGAAATCGAAAAACGAAGAGGCAAATGACACGTGTCAAAAAGAGAACTAGCTTTCGTCGTCAGAACTCCAAAACTTCACCGTCATTAAAGATCCCGCATGAGGAGGCAAATCGAATTTGCAGGGTCACCATTAAGACACGTCATTATAACAAGATGTTTACTCGGGCACTAAAAAGATATTGAAAAAACTGATTAAAATACTTTTGCCGAAATAAAACCCTATTCAGCAAAAATATTTTAAGGGGGTATTGTCGTATGTGAATTTTACCGTACGAACATGTCATCTTCAAAAGGGATAAATTGGCAGGTGGACATCCGAGTAGGCATTCAGAAAAAATCCTACAATACTACACCGAAGAAGAAAAAAACCCGAGTAAGCAGATGTAGAACAAAACCTACTCAGGATCAGTTAAAAGATAATTCGGGGCTGGTTAGATGACATTACTACTCGGGAACAAATGATGTTACTCGGGGACCAGCATGTATTGTTCTTACTCGGGACGATCATGAAAAAAACTGAATAGAAGCCAATCGCATAGCCTACGTGGATCGAGCCATTAAGATGCACGAATGGATCCATATCAAAAAGGAATCCCAACAAAAGCATAATATTAAACAGGAAAGGTTCCCAATCGGGCAACAACTTTATTCCTTCAAAAAGACTATGCTCTTATAAAGAAATAAGTCATAATTGAACTACATTACTAGAGTCTCATTCGATCTCAATGCAAGACTCCGAAACAGGAAAGAAGACAATCAGCTTCAAGCAAGTAAATACTTGTAATTAAATACAAAGATCTTTGATTACATGTACAAAGCAGATTAGGGTTCTATAAACATATAAATAGACCTGTAATCTCGCCAAAAAAAAAGGTTATACACAGCAATCATAGAAAAATATAGAAAGAAGAAAGAGAGATCGAGAGCTTGTAAACATCATAATTTCATAGTGGATTTTGGTTTGGTTGACCATTCAACCACCCGTGAACGTTTCTCCGGTCATAAGAATTTTACCACGTAAAAACTCACGTTTGTTTATTTTCTCCTTCTCTATCTCTTTAAAATCACGGTCGAAATCCAATCATAATTGACTTTTCTGATACAATCTAAAAATCAACGTAAACAACTTTCGTTCTTTAAGTTTGACCTACCCCACTCAAGTATAGCTCCTCAACTCATGAACCTTGATACTCAAGCTTGACCCACCCAACCACGAGGTTTGGACACGGGATTGGCCATCAATTTAAGGGTTCGGCATGTGCCATTGTGCCCATTTGACATCTCTATTTACGAATAGCAATTCAAGATAGAGAGAAGGTTTTACCTGTGATTAGACTAAAGCATCCCATGCATTTTTTAGAATTAATATGGTTTAAAAAGGAGGCAAATATCAATAATATTCCGATATCTTCTGTATTTTAAGGATATTGATATCAAATATACCTTTAAATATCTCTAATATTCCAATATTTCCACAAATTTGCAATTTCAAGGGCATGTAAGAAATTGATACAATGAAGGGATGCCAAATAGGTCATTTTAAATTAGGATGGATTTGAATTCAACGATTGTGAAAGAGAAAGAGGGAAATTCAAAGATTATATGCTGAATTCCATGTTGTTTTATCGGTGAGTAGTTGTCATGGGTCACACTCCCTGTAACTTGTGCTTTTGTGCACAAAGATTCATGATGTTGAAGTGAAACAAAGTGTTATAACATAGTATTTCAGCAATTAGTTTGACCAAAAAACACAAATACTGTTAAGAGGAGAAAAACTTCTTCAATGCACCCGTGAACTGCATCTTGACCAACAAAACCATGCTTTATGATTTGAAAACCTAATCATGAGTTTTTTTTTTCTTTTTTTCTTTTTACCGTATTACATGAGACATGAGACATCTCTTCACTTAAACCCACCTTACCAAAGTCCCTCCTAAAATCCTCTGGTTCTTGAGGCTATTGTGGCCCACGACAATCTCTGCAAAACCCTTTTTCCGTAGATTACAACATATTTCCTTCACAGTGAAATGTCATTTTTTGTGTAGTGAGGGAAGAACAGAGCAAACCAATGTCCACAAGATTACTAGCAATCCCCATAAATACGAGTAAGAAAAATGTTCATATACTCTATGTAAAGTATACAATTGTTTTTCAAACGATTTGTCAAATTTTGATATTTTTTTTTAAAAGAGTAAATTGCCATAAACCTTCTTGAGTTTTGATCTCTTACCAGTGTCGTTCCTGACTATTTTAAGGTCATCGGACGAAATCAAAAAATTGTACCCCTTATATATATTCATAGTTTTCAATATATATAAATAATCTGTTTTCATATATTTAGTCCGAAAATGATAATTTCATTAACGACAAATATTTTATAAAATGATAGATTCATCAGAAGTATCAAGTTATTTATTAATATGATTGTCATGTATTAAAATAGTTTCTAATATATAAAATTTATAAAGATATACATGTAATAAAACTTTTTTTTTTTTTTTACAAAAGGATCATAAGAACAGAGAAAATAAGAAAGGTAATCATACAAGTATGTTCCTCTGATGCACAAGGGATATTCTATATATGATACACATGATATTTTTAGAGAGGGCAAAATGACTACGTCTACTGATGATGTGAATAAGGTTGTTAGGGAATCAAAATGGGGTTAGATGAGTGATGATTGGGCTTTTGTTATTTTTTATTTGATAAAGTTTGGGCTATTTAAAAAAAAAAACAAATCATTGGGTCTTTATATTTTTTCAGTAGTTGTATTAAAAAAAATTGGACCCTCACTGTTTATTAGGATTTATATTTCACAACTGAGATCATGTATTAAAAAGTCCCAAAAATTACGGGCCCGGGACAGGTGCCCCTGGTGCCCTGCCCTAGGGCCACCACTATCTCTTATACGTAGAAACAACTTTATCATTAATTGATACTCATAGCCTCTACGGTCAGATCAAACTTAACTGCCGGTTAAATATTATCCTTAAAAAATTATTATCCCGAATCTCTAAATTAATTTAATAATAATAAAAAAATGGATCTATATAATTTTAAATAACTAAAAATTTAATTGAATTAGAAAATATATAATTTAAAAGAAATACGGAAATTTAAAAAGCAAAAATAAAACATAAGATTGAAAAACTGGAAAAAAATATCATTGTTTATACAGTTGAGATCTATCCATTAAATTTATAAAATATGATTTTTTTTTTCTAATTTTCTATTTATTTTTATTTTTACTTTTTTTTTATTTAGATTAAATAATAATATTCAAAAACAATTTTATTATTAATCGACATTTAACCCCGTAACATCGGTTAACAAACGTTACCTTTAATCATGTCTAGAAAGACAGTCTTATCTTTCAACCATGTTGTACTTGTCAAGTCATGTCAATCAAAAACATTTAAATGTATGTCATATTTATTTTAAATTTGAAATTGAAAATTGAATTTAAAAAAAAGGAAAAAAAAAACTAAATTAAAATGTGAACGGTGAACCATGGTTCAGTTTTGGGAAAAAAAAAACTCAGACACTCTTTCTGTAGAAAACAGGAAGTTTTCTTTCATTAAAACCGTCTCGTCGAAGAAGTTGAAGCACTGAAGGGTTTATCGGTTCGTCTTTGTGATGGGTGAAAATAAAAACCTCATCTTTTTTCTAAGTCACCTCCCTTTTCTATTTTTATTCGAATTTTTTATTTATTTAATTGGGTAAAAAATTGATTCTAAATTTGGTGAAAATTTGATGTATAACTGGGTTTGGTTACCGTTTAGGGTTAACTCTTTTTATTATTATTTGGGATAGAAGTTTGTGTTGGTGTTCTGTTTTTATAGAAAATTTTGTTTAAAGCAAAAAAAAAGATTTTATCATTTTATCATTTTATGTGCAGTTCCATACTTGGATTCACACCGGTCAAATGCACTGCATTGTATGCAACCAAATTTTCTCGTGTTTTGGATGTACATCTTTTTGGGAAAAAAAAGCATTAATCATGTGATAGTAGAAATGATCAAGTATAAAATTTTGAATGTAAATCCATATTGAATCAATATATATATATATATATGATTTTCGATCCTTTTTTTTTTCAAATTTCTTCTAAAATCACGCTCTAAATCTGTTTTATATAACTTTTGGAACAAATAAAAAAGTTATACATATACAGTCCGGTTCTGATTAATACGTACTGACATAACGTACATCGGTGTGTTATATATGTACCACTAAGCACCGACAAGTACGTACATACTAAGTTAAAGCATGTAAATCTAATGGTCCACATGCAACTCACTGATGTAAGTTATATATTATATATATAGTCATTTTCTCTCCAGTGCGTTATGATATAACTTACATCAATATATTGTATGTTGACTACCGATTATGGAGAAGTTTTGATAAGTGCATACACTTTGGGTCAATATATAAATTTAATGGTACACATCCAATGCACCGTTAAATTTATCTTGCTGACTTATATATATATATATATATATATATATATATATATATAAGTCCTATCAAATTTGATTGTTCAAGTGATCTACTTGAAGAATTTGAATTCTCTAATGAATTGATGTCTGATTATTGTGCCGGCCCATATGGATCTTGCTTGATGGTTAAGATTTATTTATTTTATTTTATAATTCCATTATCTTTAAATACAAAATATTATCTAGATTAGTAAAAAGTTCAGGACATTGGATGATCCAAATCACTATTTAAAATAGTAGACGAAAGCTTTTCGAGCTTATATACAAATTTCAAAAATATTCTCAATGTTAATTTAAAATTCTATTGAAATTTTCTTAAATCCCCATTTGGTTTAACAAAACATTTACATTATAATATTTCACTACCATCTTTATATTGTTATGTATATTTGTCTTTTTACGACGAATCGCGAATATGATATGAAACAAAATATAGGAATATTAATCTTCTTTACACCGATCTTGATGAATTTTTTGTTTTACTGTAATTTGTATATACAAAGTGGAAGAGAGAAGTAAGTTAATATATATAAATAGACATGATATCTTCATACAATCTAATATTATGACAATTTCTCCTGGTCATATATATATATATATATATATATATATATATATATATATATATACACATATATGCTCATGCAAAAACCAGAAACAATGATAAGGACTGATGATGTAGACGACACACGGGGGAACGCGTAAGTCGTTTCTCATAAATGATATCGAAAAACGAAGAGACAAATGACACGTGTTAAAAAGAGAATTAGCTTTCGTCGTCAGAACTCCAAAACTTCACCGTCATTAAAGATCCCGCATGAGGAGGCAAATCGAATTTGCAGGGTCACCATTAAGACACGTCATTATAACAAGATGTTTACTCGGGCACTAAAAAGATATTGAAAAAACTGATTAAAATACTTTTGCCCGAAATAAAACCCTATTCAGCAAAAATATTTTAAGGGGGTATTGTCGTATGTGAATTTTGCCGCACGAACACGTCATCTTCAAAAGGGATAAATTGGCAGGTGAACATCCGAGTAGGCATTCAGAAAAAATCCTACAATACTACACCAAAAAAGAAAAAAACCCGAGTAAGCAGATGTAGAACAAAACCTACTCAGGATTAGTTAAAAGATAATTCGGGGCTGGTTAGATGACATTACTACTCGGGAACAAATGATGTTACTCGGGGACCAACATGTATTGTTCTTACTCAGGACGATCATGAAAAAAACTGAATAGAAGCCAATCGCATAGCCTACGTGGATCGAGCCATTAAGATGCACGAAGGGATCCATATCAAAAAGGAACCCCAACAAAAACATAATATTAAACAGGAAAAGTTCCCAATCGGGCAACAACTTTATTCCTTCAAAAAGACTATGCTCTTATAAAGAAATAAGTCATAATTGAACTACATTACTAGAGTCTCATTCGATCTCAATACAAGACTCCGAAACAGGAAAGAAGACAATCAGCTTCAAGCAAGTAAATACTTGTAATCAAATACAAAGATCTTTGATTAATTGTACAAAGCAGATTAGGGTACTATAAACATATAAATAAACCTATAATCTCGCAAAAAAAAAAGGTTATACACAGCAATCATAGAAAAATATAGAAAGAAGAAAGAGAGATCGAGAGCTTGTAAACATCATAATTTTATAGTGGATTTTGGTTTGGTTGATCATTCAACCACCCGTGGACGTTTCTCCAGTTATCAGAGTTTTACCACGTAAAAACTCACGTTTGTTTATTTTCTCCTTCTCTATCTTTTTAAAATCATGGTCGAAATCCAATCATAGTTGGCTTTTCTGATACAATCTAAAAATCAACGTAAACAACTTTCGTTCTTTTAAGTTTGACCTACCCCACTCAAGTATAGCTCCTCAACTCATGAACCTTGATACTCAAGCTTGACCCACCCAACCACGAGATTTGGACACGGGATTGGCCATCAATTTAAGGGTTTGGCATGTGCCACTGTGCCCATTTGACATCTCTATTTACGAATAGCAATTCAGGATAGAGAGAAGGTTTTACCTGTGATTAGACTAAAGTATACCATGCATTTTTTAGAATTAATATGGTTTAAAAAGGAGGCAAATATCAATAATATTCCGATATCTTCTGTATTTTAAGGATATTGATATCAAATATGCCTTTAAATATCTCTAATATTCCAATATTTCCACAAATTTGCAATTTCAAGGGCATGTAAGAAATTGATACAATGAAGGGATGCCAAATAGGTCATTTTAAATTAGGATGGATTTGAATTCAACGATTGTGAAAGAGAAAGAGGGAAATTCAAAGATTATATGCTGAATTCCATGTTGTTTTATCGGTGAGTAGTTGTCATGGGTCACACTCCCTGTAACTTGTGCTTTTGTGCACAAAGATTCATGATGTTGAAGTGAAACAAAGTGTTATAACATAGTATTTCAGCAATTAGTTTGACCAAAAAACACAAATACTGTTAAGAGGAGAAAAACTTCTTCAATGCACCCGTGAACTGCATCTTGACCAACAAAACCATGCTTTATGATTTGAAAACCTAATCATGAGTTTTTTTTTTTCTTTTTACCGTATTACATGAGACATGAGACATCTCTTCACTTAAACCCACCTTACCAAAGTCCCTCCTAAAATCCTCTGGTTCTTGAGGCTATTGTGGCCCACGACAATCTTTGCAAAACCCTTTTTCCGTAGATTACAACATATTTCCTTCACAGTGAAATGTCATTTTTTGTGTAGTGAGGGAAGAACAGAGCAAACCAATGTTCACAAGATTACTAGCAATCCCCATAAATATGAGTAATAAAAATGTTCATATACTCTATGTAAAGTATACAATTGTTTTTCAAACGATTTGTCAAAATTTGATATATATTTTTGAAAAGAGTAAATTGCCATAAACCTTCTTGAGTTTTGATCTCTTACCAGTGTCGTTCCTGACTATTTTAAGGCTATCGGACGAAATCAAAAAATTGTGCCCCTTATATATATTCATAATTTTCAATATATATATAATCTGTTTTCATATATTTAGTCCGAAAATGATAATTTCATTAAAGACAAATATTTTATAAATGATTGATTCATTAGAAGTATCAAGTTATTTATTAATATGATTGTCATGTATTAAAATAGTTTCTAATATATAAAATTTATAAAGATATACATGTAATAAAACTTTTTTTTTTTCACAAAAGGATCATAAGAACAGAGAAAATAAGAAAGGTAATCATACAAGTATGTTCCTCTGATGCACAAGGGATATTCTATATATGATACACATGATATTTT
Source organism: Dipteronia dyeriana (assembly GCA_032871835.1). Lineage (NCBI taxonomy): Eukaryota > Viridiplantae > Streptophyta > Magnoliopsida > Sapindales > Sapindaceae > Dipteronia > Dipteronia dyeriana. Next base: position 89,785,750 of record CM065295.1, on the reverse strand, counting down.
TAGAGAGGGCAAAATGGCTACTGGCTACTGATGATGTGAATAAGGCTGTTGGGGAATCAAAATGGGGTTAGATGAGTGATGATTGAGTTTTTGTTATTTTTTATTTGATAAAGTTTGGGCTATTTAAAAAAAAAAACAAATCATTGGGTCTTTATATTTTTCCGGTAGTTGTATTAAAAAAAATTGGACCCTCACTATTTATTAGGATTTATATTTCACAACTGAGATCATGTACTAAAAAGTCCCAAAAATTACGGGCTTGGGACAGGTGCCCCTGGTGCCCTGCCCTAGGGCCACCACTATCTCTTATACGTAGAAACAACTTTATCATTAATTGATACTCATAGCCTCTACGGTCAGATCAAACTTAATTGCTGGTTAAATATTATTCGTAAAAAATTATTATCCCGAATCTCTAAATTAATTTAATAATAATAAAAAAAAATGGATCTATATAATTTTAAATAACTAAAAATTTAATTGAATTAGAAAATATATAATTTAAAAGAAATACGGAAATTTAAAAAGCAAAAATAAAACATAAGATTGAAAATCACTTGTGTTATTCTACTAATACTATAATACATAACATATAAACTTTTAGTTACATATTTGCATGGATATTAATTAATTTAGTCAGTCAGAATCGGGGATATAATTGGGATTTTCAGGATCGGGTTTGTCGACGCCGTCATTGGTCCGGAGCCAGAAAGTCCGATCGAAAGAAGCGGCGGTCTTCGGAACATCAGCCATCACCCAGTCGTTGCCTTCCGGGAAGTATATCCCCGTACGGGGATGTGGAACCCAAGTTGTTGTTGTTGAACTCTCCTCCTGGTGATCATGATCATTAATCTTGTCAACATTGTTTATCGATGATTCTGTTAAGTTTCCTCCATGTTGTTGATTGTCATCTATTCCTACCAATTTGCAATGGTGACGCCTCACTAATGGCTTGGCTTGATCCGGCCTGCATGCATGCATAAATCATAAATTCATAATGATGCATGTTCAGTTTAGTTAGTACGCAGAAACTTTAACGATTCAAGATATATAGTTAAAAATTAAATAGCTGTTGTCTATTTTTGAATTGTCTAATCACTTAATTAAAAGTAAACAAAAACAATTTAATAAGTCTAATGAAGATCCATTAAGTGTTAAAAAAAAGGATTCATCCATTAAATGTTAAGTGCAAAAACAAATACCACCCCAAGTTACCTACCGATACTATACAGTAGTCATTGTACCGTCAACATATATTAGCAAAATCTGAAACTCAGTATCTAAGAAAGTATTATTAAAATAAATCAAATAAGATTAATACCTGAGCATTGGCATCTTTGCTCTGGGGATCCCAGCTCTTCCTCTGATCCTTAAATGTAAAAACATGGTGCAGCTTGTGTCTAGCTTGCAAATTAAATATTAATGAGCAAGATATCTCAGAAAACTGGTTCTCTGGATTGAAACTATATATGACAAGCTTTGAGCAATATATATAGCCATATAGCCATATAGGGACCCCATTGATGTGATTATAATATTGGATTATATTTACAGAATAAATTCTATTGCACGTCTGGTGAAGGCTTATGAAGAAAAGGACATGCACACATTATTGATAAAGCAAAAGTGAAGTAGCTAAAGCGTCTTTTTCCAATTCAATAATCTGTGGTTTAAATCAAACACCATTAGAGGTCATATATGCCCTCCATTAATGGCCTTTTAAAGCAAGGGATTGTATATTAAATCAGTTCTTTATTTGCTTCTTTGTTTATTTATTTATATATGCTGATGATATTTTTTTATAAGTATTAATTCTGAGAATATATGAATATATATTATTTTTTTGGTGAAGATTTGCGATTAGACATTTTTAGATTTGAGTATATGATGTACTGATGTTAAAATTAAGTACCGTACTGCATGTACGTGTCAAACGATTGGTCAAGACAGAACTCAACTATCAGGATTAATTAAGAATCGTACATATAAAAAAGTTTGAAGTTAATAAGGTTTATGAGTTCTCTAGGACTAGTTATGAATATATATGCATTCCACCGACCACCGGATTTTTTTCCAAAACTACTTTAAATAAGAAAGCTAAAGCTTTACTAAGGAATCAGTTTTTATGAGTTAAGAGAATGCAGAAAAAAAAAATGTTAAGAAAATGGGGTCTATGGAGTATCCACATCAAATTATACACTATATGTGTAGTTTAAAAATCTCTACTCTCACAATATAAGAGATTGATAAATCTACTCGGACAAATCTTCTTAGACTGGCAGGTAATTATGTTTGATGGGACTTGAACTAAAAGCGAAACCATCTCTAGGAATATGAGGGGTCAATTTAAAAAACCATGAATATTTTAATAGAAAAATATTAATAACAAAAAATATTAGGAGAGGTTTGGAACTATCACGGTTCTTGAGCCCGTGTGGCTGGACTTCAGGCCTTGAGGGCATTGTTAAGTTTAAAAAACAATTAAAAACGAAGTTTAAATGATATATATATATAAAAACAAATTAAAGACCAACGGACCTCTTAGAGTATGATCGGATGTAAAAGTGAATTTCGAAAAAAATAGATACCATATATGATAAATAGACGGTTTATTAAAAAATATATATTCTATACAACTGTGTATATTTAACCTCATACCAGTATGATAAAAAAAAATACTAAGCATTGTCAACATGACATTCATTTCTTCGTTTGATTCAGAAAGTATTTAAAATTGTTATTAATTTTTTCATTTATTTTTTGTAAGAAAATAAAATAAAAATAAATAAAATAAAAATAAAAATTAGACACATCATTAAAAATAAATGCGTTTCGAACATCAACATTAAAGATAAATTTTTGAATTGATTATCTATGAAGACTACTTTTATACAACTTAGAAAATAAGTCTTTTGACATTGTTTTCTCATTATTTTTAGTATTTAAACCAATTTTTGCTCTTAAACTAATATAAGCAGCCTCGTTGGTATAACCAGATAATTTAAAATTTGTCCCCGTACGACCATACCCAACTCTTAAGTCCAATTAGACCTTCAAATTACGGTTCCACCCGACTCATTTGACACCTCTGGCTTGAACCAATTTTTTAATGTTTGAACGAATATTTGCATGAGTGATAGACATTTAAACTCTTGAACATTTGTATATAAACCTCTTATTACATGTATACCTTATTAAATATTTTAATGTTTGTAAGCACAGTTCATATATTACCAATACACTCCATTCTTTAGTTCTTGATTAAATAATATGTATGCACATATCATATATAACAAAATAATTTTAAAAAAATTACAAAATAATTAAAATAAGAACAAATTAAAAGCACGGGGTCGGTGCGGCTGCTTCCGGATATAGGAGGAACCCCACCTCCTCACTTTTGTTTTATTTACTTTTTTTTTTTTTTATGTTTTTTTTAGTTATTTTTGTTAAATTAAATAGTTTTAATTATAAATAATTATTATTTGAAAGTTTAAATAATAGACCGTTAATGTCTTAGTTAAAGGGTATCGTATACCATATATAATAATATAATAATATAATAATACATTTTTTTTACTTTTGATGTGGTTGCAACACGTATCAATCATAAATGTTATTAATTTTTTTATTTTAAGTGCATCTCCAATGCAAGCGTGACTTGTAAAAAAAATTCCATATAGGATTAATAGATATTCCGTTAAAAAGACTTTCTTCAATGCAACCGTGCATATTCAACTTCAAACCGATGTGACAAAAAAAAAATTAGACATTGTCAATAAGATCGTCCACTTTCAGACGGCCTGTTGCACAACCGATTTTTAGGTTGACTTAGTAAACATTTATGATTGATATTAATTTTTCATCTATTTCTAGTAAAGAAATAAAAATAAAAATAAAAATAATAAATAAAATTAGACACGTAATTAAAACAACATGTGTTTTAAACGGAAGCATTGGAGTCCAAATTTTAAATTAATCGTTTATCAAGTCCATATTTATACCACATATAAAGCAAGTCTCTTGACATTGTTGTCATATCAATAATAATTCATATGCAAGCCAATTTTAAATTGGAGATGCTCTAATAATATAATAATAATTTTTTTTATACTTTTGATGTAGTTGCGACGTATGGCAATCATAAATGTTATTATTTTTTTTAATTTATTTATTTTTTTAAATATATAATATAATATAACAATATAATTATAGATTTTTTCTATTTTTTAGGTGGAAATCATAAATATTATTTATTTTTAGTTTTTTTTATATTATATAATATAATAATAATAGACTTTTTACGTGGCAATTATAGATATTAAATACTATTAAATCATATATAAGAATATAAGAATATATTTTTTTCTACTTTTGATATGGTTGCAACGCGTGACAATTATAATTGTTATTGTTTTTTTTTTAAAAAAATATAATATAATAATAATTATATAATAATGTAATTATAGATTTTTTTTCTACTTTTGATCTGGTAATCATAGATATTAATTATTTTTTTATTTTTTAAAGTATATAATATAATAATTATTATAGGGATTTTAGCAAAAATACCTGGTTTTAAGGAACCATTTGCAAATCTACCATAAAACCTATTTCAATTGCAAAAATGGCCTAAAATGACGCTCTTACCCTTGTCTTAAATTAAAAAGAATGGCTTTATGCCCTAACATCCAAATCATCAGGCCACCTAAATCATCTGGTCGCCCTGTCCCGATCTGCCCACCCTATCATGTTGTCGTTCAAGTCATCGTCGCCACCGTCTCCTTCAAGCCACCGTCGTCGATCCCACTCCATCTCGTTCCAGCCAGTGTCTCCAATCCAGTCGTCATCGTCGATCCCAGTCGTCGCCATTCCAGCCACCGCTTCCATTGTAGGCACCGTCGCCTTCCAGCCATCGTCGTCAATCTCAATCGTCGCCATTCCAGCCACCGTCTCCATTCCAGCTGCCGTCACGTTCGAGCCATCGTCGTCTATCCCAATCGTCGCCATTCCAGCCACCATCTCCATTCCAGCCGCCGTCGCCTTCGAGCCATCGTCGTCGATCCCACTCCATCCCATTCCAGTCATCATCGCCATTCCAACCATCGTCGCCATTCCAGCCACCGTCTTCATTCTAGCCACCGTCGATTTCGAGGTAATTTTATTTTCGAACCCTAATCTGATTTTGAGTTGAAATTGTGATTTGGGTTTTCAATTTTCTAGTTTGATTGGTTTGATTTAGTGGATTGATTTAGGATTTTTTTTTGTTTTTAAATACAAATTATTTGGTTTTCAATTTTCGAATCCTAACAAAATATTCGAAAAACTGTTGAATTATATGAGATTGATTTTATTTTGATTAAAATTAGGTCGTTTGTGGTTTCTAGCTTTGATTTGGTGGTTTTCCAATAGTTTGATATTAAATGGGATTGCTCGAAAACGAGTCTCTGGTCTTCACCTACACCTGCCGGAATAGTTTCCAATAGTTTTGATTTAGAGTTAGAGAGAATATTTAAGAATTGAATTTAAATATAAACGTAAAATTGTGGAAACTGTCTATAACACATGGTGATGAACCTGGAAACTTGAACTCCCTATATTTGTTTCAACTAGAACACCTAACTGGATTTACTTCACTCTGTTTCGTCTTGTCATGCTACTGTTGTGTTGAGGTTTGTATTCTGATAAAAACATAGTAAATGGTTTGTTTTTGGTTTATGACTTGTAAAATGGTGAATGCTTGGTGGTTTCCAATTGTATTTTTGTAAGCTTGTTTTTGGTTTATGGCTTTTGGCCTTTAATACTACTATTAAAAAAAATGTATTTTTGATGAAATTGTCATTTATATTAGTTTTGTTTTAATAATTAAAATTGTTTGAATTTAATTATGAAATGTGTTTAGGTCGATACACATGGGTGGAACCAAATTACTTGAATCACTCAAGATTAAGGAGTGTGATCGTTTTCCCTCTCGAGTTACTGGGTATTGTAACTGGGAAAGTATCAGACTTATTAAGTCGCGTCTGACACCAAAACAACTCGAGTTGTTTGGAGTGACATGTTTCGGCCATTTTTTGAATGTGGGTGATATGGTGTTGTCCGGGCAATTTTGTCACCATATCTTGCTTAGGGAGTGTCATGTTAAGAATGCCAATGAGAATACATCTTCTTTGTGGTACCATGTTGGCAACGGGGTGATACTGTTCAGCCCAGTGGAGTTTTGTTTGGTTAGTAGGCTAGCCTTTGGTGCATACTCTGAATCCACATTAGAGATTTTCAAACGAAAGGACAATAGACTTCTTCGATCCTACTTCCAAGATAGTAAAGTTCATGTTAAAATGAGTATTGTTTGGTTAAGGAATTTGGGTCCCAATAATAAATATAGTGATGATGATATTATGAAGTTGGCTTTAATACTTATATTGGAGATGACTTCGGTTGGAAAAGATGATAGGACTAGCATTTTGTATTGGGCATTACAATTAGTGGATGACCTGGATGCATTTAATAAGTTTCCGTGAGGATCATTCTTATATTATAGGACATTTAACTCTCTTTCTACTTGTCTTCTTGGCCGTGATGATAAATTCAAGAATAAGTTAAATGATAAGTTGAAGGAGAATGTCGATGGTCCAGTGAAACGGAAAGTGGAGAGGTACAATGTTTATGGGCTTGTGACGGCTTTCCAGGTAATGTGTAATTGATGAATTTTAGTAAAATACATTTGAGGGAACATGTATGTTTCCATACACTAACCTAAATATCATTTGTTTTGTTTCGTTTTTAGATTTGGGCAATCGAAGCAATACCAAAATGGGTCACACTTGGCTATGCCGTTAGGGTGAACAATGTCGCCCCCAGAATTTTGAATTGGCAATGCACGGAAACTCCCACGTTTGTAGAAATTCAGAAATCCATATTTAAGTTCAAAAGCGTAAGTTTTATTTAAGTTAAATATTTTAATTTGTTTTTTTAGGGATAATATTATAACGTTGTGTTTTAAAATAATTTCAGCTTACCATTTATAAAAAACTTGGCCCCTCTGATGAAGAAGCAAGGAAACCGTATTGGACAGGTATGGATCAACTCCAGTATGTATCACCCAATGTGGATGGTTATGGCGATGAGGAGGATGATGATGAGGATGATGTTGAGGATGATGTTGAGGATGACTTGGATGATACTAATCATAATGATATTGATGGAGATCATTCAACCAAAATATTTACACAAGTTGAAGTCGGGGGAAAGAAGAAAAAATTGATGAAACTTGAACAGCTTCAAAAAATAATGGATGCTATACAACTACAACAAAATGCTTTACAAGATCAGATGACTTATATGCAGAATTCACTGATGGATGAGATGCGAATGGGATTCCTTCGTTTGACGGAGCTTATTTGTTTGAACAAAGCGACTGAAAAGGTACATTTTGGTTTAATCTGTAAATTCCTGTAATTCATAAATGGTTCTAACAAATGTGCCTTATATTTGATGCAGTTAAATGAAGAAAAGACCATCGATGTTAGCCAAAAAGAGAACATCCACGACTATCAACCTTCAGTTTCCCGTGTTGTGAAGTCTCCAGAATTTGTTGTCGTGTCTGAGACAAGTGAAGATGTCAAACAATTGACAAGACCACCGAAATTGACCATAAAAGTACCTAGGGATCGCAAACGGGCGGCCGTTACCGTGAGCCCGTACATTGATCCCACGACGAAGAGGCCTAGGAAACCGAAAATGCCAGAATTTGGAAGCATTAGCCAAGTGGATGATGACATTGTACGTTCAATGCAATCATGGATAAATAACAACAAGAACACATGGTATGTTGACTTATGTATTTTTATTGTAATCCCCACTCACATTTCTTTAATAAGTTTTTATTGTTGAATCTCTACAACATGTTCACAGGATTACTCGAAGCAAAACCTATTTGGTTTGAGCTACTGCTATCTAAAAATGGGTGGTTAGAGGGAGATGTAAGTTGTATACCTTATACTGCAGTTCTTTACTATATATGTATTTTTTGGTAACACGCATTTGTTTCGTGACAACATATAGAGACATATTGTCGTTTAATGAGGCGGCGTGGCTATTACTATCATCAGTTATACAAACAGGACAGTGTGTTATTGGATTACTCTTTTATGGTATTGAAATATATTTTCCAAAATAACATTTATCATTTTTTATTTCTTTAACAAAGTCAATCCATATTTCAAAATATATATGTTTTGTAGACTCAAATTCAAGGAAGGTGGCCAACTATAACCAAGGGTAAAAAACAATTTAAGCATGAAACCTACCAATGGGATAATACAATGTTAGATTACGTGACTAGAAAATCCTTTATGCATGCGAATGTACATTGGCGGACAGTCAATAGAGTAAGCAATTTTTAGATAAATATCAGAAGTGATTCAACTTTTGTATATACATTCATCCGCCTGTTTCTTTTAGATAAATATCAGAAGTGATTCAACTTTTGTATATACATTCATCCGTCTGTTTCTTGATTTCTCAGATTTTGTTTCCTGCGAATGTGAATGGAAATCATTGGGTTGCGGTAGAGGTGGACTTGAAGGAACGGGTCATCAAAGTATTTGACTCAATGTCGGATGCCTATAATGTTGATGAAATACTAAAGTGGGCAACTTGTCTTAGAAAGATGTTGCCTTTGTTGTTGATGCATGCGATGCCGGATACGTATACTGATCCTTCGTCATTTATGGTCGAACGACCCAGCGAAGGTGTTCCACATCAAAGGAATCAGTATGTGTTTGTTTATGTCTTGATGTTAATAGTTTGTCTTACATGATGGTTATTAGTAATGACGATTGTTATTGACAACATGTCCGATTGTGGGGTTTTTACTCTCAAATTCTTGGAGTACCTATGGGCACGAAAACAATTCGACTTCAAAGACAAAGACGGAGAACCCTTTAGAGTTCAAATAGCAACATAAATATTTAGAAATTCAAAAGAAGTTTCTTGTGTAAATGATAAACCTTTATGTGTAAATAATGTAACTTGATGTGTAAATAATATTTGTATGCACTATCAGTTGTAAACAAAATTAGGTGTAAATAATGCAACTTGCTATATGTTGTGGTTGATACTTGTGACCTGTGTGAACGGTGTAGAGATTGTTGTGTGACTATTAGAAGTGTTATCTTTGTAGGTACCCAAAGAAGATATGGATTTGTTAAAATTTCAAACGAAACTCTGTCAAAATTTCGTAAATAATAATACAAGTTCACATTACATGTTCAAATGAAGTGGGTAATATTACATGTTCATAACACATGTTCAAATAAAAGATAATTAAAATACATTAGTTATGCGATCCGCTTGCCTCACCAATTTCACTAATATTTCCCATAGCACTTGATGATAAACTTGACTTCGGGTACGTGCATGTATGGCTATTGTGACCAATACAATGACAAGTGGTGCAACTCCTTTTAGTTACTTCCTCTCCAAATGACGGAGTGCGATTCTGTTTAGGCTTTCCAGGACCACGACGACCTACTGGTGGGTGAACAATTTGTGATGCAATATCCTCAGGAACCAACCATTCACTGGGTTGTCCAACGGGATGTATTTCCCCACTGTATGCTGTAGCTAGAAATGCACTGGAGTAATAAGGAGAACAATAATCAACAAATGAAAATCCCCGCAACCTAATGCAAGTTAATGCATGTGCACATAGGAGTTGGTCGACATCAAATTCTTTACAGGTACAATTTTTTGTTGTCAAATCCACATTTCCATATAAACCACCATCTTTAACGTGGAACGTGTAAAATGTGATGGGGTAGACCCGCATATATCGTGCTTCCTCATCCTTGACACCGATGGCTACATCCGCGGTTGTAGTCAATTGAGCTGTAAGTTTAAATGCAGATGAGTGTCGATCATGGAACCAACGCTGAATGATCCCTTTGATGTAATCAATCACTCCAGTAATAGGCAATTCCTTGCATTTTTTAATTACATTATTCATTGCCTCTGCAATATTGGTTGACATTATGTTGTACCTTTTTCTTGGACTGTATGCTCTTGCTCATCGCTCAATCCCAACATCCGTTACATACTGAACTGCTTCAGGATTAATATATTCCAACTGTTCCATACGCTGTCGGAATTGACTTTCCCGATACACCCTGACTGCCCTTCGAAAGTACTGTTTCACTGCCTTATTCCTACAATAGTGACCAACCATGTTCCGTTCTAAATGTACCGCACATGCACCGTGGAATGAATTTGGGAACACTTTTTCTACACCGGTTGTGATATTGCCTTTTCTGTCGGAAACGATAACCAAATCATCAACTTCGCCAATAGCTTTATGCAACCTACTTAAAAACCAATCCCAAGCCTCATTTGTCTCCGAATCACCAACACCAAAAGCTAGAGGAAATATTTGATCATTACCATCTATACACACAGCAACAAATAGAACACCTTTATGAGGACCTTTCAAAAATGTCTCGTCGATAGCAATAACCGGTATAATAGAAGATAAAATACCATCTATACAAGCTTTCAAGCAAAAGAACATATACATGAATCTGTTAGACGAATCTGTGTGGAGGTCTGTAACAGTCCCAGGATTTGCTTGCTCCAACATGTATAAGTATGATGGCAAAATACTGTATGACTCAACCGGTGTTCCTTGAACCTCTTCTAAGGCAATATGTCTAGCTCAGTACCCTTTGTGGTAGTTACAAGATATGCCAAACTCTCTTTGCATGTCATGTATAATTTCCTTGGGATTGTATGAACGATGATCACGAAATTTCTCTTGTATGTGTTCCCCTATAACCCGTGCACTTGTTTGCCTCTGATGCGGAAATCGTGCTCCAGTAGAGCATGTGTGCTGATTGTCAAATTTTCTAATCTAAAAATAATCTGAATCCTGAACTTTAGCTGCACGTAATCACCAATTGCAATCCTCAACAATGCACCTCACTTGATATCGTGTTGTATCAGACTTGAACACCCTAATCTGGAACCGGTTGGCAAGTGCATACTTACCTAATTGCGATTTTAGCTGTTTCTTGCCTGGAAACAATTCACCCACTTCAAGACGCATAGTAAGTAACAGGTCTAGGTGCAACTTCACCAGAATTAATAGAATAAAATATACATGGAGGTGGAACAAGCCTCTGAACATGGGCAAACTGCTCGTCATACCGATTGGAAACTCGTTCAGGAATGTAATTAAATTGTGTTTCTGTTTCTTCATCCCTATGACCCGATAGGTTACCCATCGTATCTTCAAAACTAAAATGACGAGAAGAAGATTGTAATCCCTCTCGAATATCATCCGGCCTTTCAAACTCATCCATAGTACTGACCTGTATATTGCTTTTATGTGTATAATGAAATTCATGATGAGGAGTTACATGGTGTAGGTTGTGAGAGGACTCTGGTTGTTGATGTTTCATTTTTGGAGTCTCATGGCCGATTTCCTCAACACTTATGCAAAATAATGGGTCAACATTCTCTCGACGAAGCAACAATGCAACGTCCTCATCATCTATAATCTCAATTGGCATGCTAGGACGAAACGTTTGTGGAAGAGTCGTCATACTAACCCGATAATGATCTCTGTCAATTCCCGTGACGTTGTATACCTTACCTAACAATTGATCATAATTTGAATCCCTTGGAAAATTAAACGCCTTCGCTCTTTGACCTTCATACCAATGCTTACCATGATGATTTTTCCATTCTCCACCCCAATTCAAAACCAAATGCACGTTTTTCATTGTCAATCCTGAAAAATAATACAACAAAGATTTAAAACCATAATAATAATAATAATAATTTCAAAGAGCATAACTCGGTGTGATCCGATAAGTGTTTAAATCGGGTCGTGGTGACCCGATGTCGGGTCAGGATGACCCGACAATAATTTTGTTTCAGGTCGGGTCAGGGTCGTGGTGACCCGATAGCAGGTCACTATGACCCGACAAAAATTCCTGTCAGGTCAGGCTGACCCGACATCGGGTCACCATGACCAGATGAAAACGCTTATCTGGTCACACCGACCCGATACGTTTTTCCATCGGGTCACCATGACCCGACAGTATTTTTCACTGGTTTCAACCTTGCTAAAAAATATCGGGTCACCATGACCAGATGGAAAAACTTCTCGGGTCACATCGACCCAATAGTTTTTCCCATCGGGTCACCATGACCCGATGTAAAAACCTCTTGGGTCATACTGACCAGATACTTTTTTCCATCGGGTCACCATGACCCGATATTTTTAAGAAAGTTTGAAATAAATGAAAAATACGGTCGGGTCATGGTGACCCGACATTGGGTCAGCATGACCCGATGGCAAAAATGTTGGGTCATAGGGACCCGACATCGGGTCAGCATGACCCGATGGAAAAAAGCATCGGGTTATGCTGACCCGATGTTGGGTCACCATGACCCGGCATTTTTCACAACCAATTAAAGCAATGAAAAGAACTGCCGGGTCATGGTGACCCGATATCGGGTCACACCGACCCGATGCTTTTTTCCATCGAGTCGTGGTGACCCGATATCGGGTCACCATGACTCGACAGTCCTTTTCATTGCTTTCACCCTTTCGATTTTATGAAAAAAAAATAAAACTCTAATCATATGTCAATGCCATTATCAAAATAATGATTATATGGTTGGAAAAAATTAATAATGTAATACTTACCTTTCAAATAACCTTATTTTCCTAATGTTTTTTAAACCTAAAATATTAAAATGAAGAGAAAATCTAATTGTTAGATGTTTAGTTATTGGTTTTATGAGTTTGTTAGTAAATTTTAGTTGATGGTTGGTGAATTGTTAGTTGAAGTTAGATAAATCTAATAAATTATGTAATAAATTGAGTGAAGTTATAAGTGAGGGTATTTAGGAAATTTTAGGGCATTTTTGCAATTGTTTTAGGTTTTAGGACAGATTTGCTATAGGGCAGATTTGCTATTCAGTCCTTCGAATAGGGTAGTTTTGCTAAAATCCCATAATCATATATCATATATAATAATAATTGACTTTTAAGTGGCAATCATAAATATTAAATACTATTAATATATATATATATATCATATATCGTATATCATATAATAATAATAATAGATTTTATAATAATATAATAATCGATTTTTTTTCTAATTTTGATATGGTTACGACACGTAACAATTATAAATGTTATTAATTTTAAAAAAAAAAAATTTTTAATAAGAATCCTGTATCATATATCATATATCATATATCATATATAATATAATAATAATAGACTTTTCCGTGGCAATATTAAATATTAAATACTAATATATATATATATATAAATCATATATTATTTATTGTAATTTTTTATTTTTGATATTTTTATAAAAATATCAAACTTCTCAAATTATAATGGTTTTTTTTTCCTTACCTTTGTTATATAATTTAACTTGGTTCATTTTATTCCAATTGTATGCTTTATATTATATAGAGGTGGTTATACTCTCAAAATTTTATAAACGATTGAAGTATGAGCATTCCTACCACCTAGGTTAGCATAACTTGAGTAACTAAAGGTAAAACTATATGTTTATTATGTTTAAATATACATGCATTAAAAAATTCGGTATAAACAACAAAATGTTTTACAAACAGTTTTTAATACAAAGCTCGTGCAACGTTTAGGTTAGAAAAATAGTTATATGATATATGTTGGTTGATGCTCTAAATTACTGAATATTGTAATTATATGATTATATGATATATAAATTGTATAAACAATTATTTAATGGATGTGGATATTGTCACTTATAAAACCAATTAATACATCATTTTTATAGGTACAACTATGTCTAATATTTTAAAAACAAACATTACTATAATCTCCAATTCTAATACTAATAATACCCTTATTAAAATGAATATGTTCATTTTTTTATAATCTCTTTTAAATTATTAATACATCTAATTTATATATATAAAAATATCATATTATTTTTTGAATCAAATCATCTACTAATGATGATCCAATTTACTATTGAAGCTTCATGTGTTGTGGCTTGACCAAAGAGAATGAGGTCATCCGCAACAAAGAGATGGGATATACCAGGCCCTCCTCTAGAAACCTTCACAGGCGTCCAATCTCCCTCCATTAATTTTGGGTTAATGATATGGGAGAGCTTCTCCATGCATAGAACAAAAATATATGGGGACAAAGGGTCTCCTTGTCTAATCCCACTTCTAGGGTTAAACCTATCAGATAATTCACCATTTAAAATCACTTTGTACTGAACGCTCGAGACACAACTCATGATCAGATTATTTAGCCTTCCTACGATGCCAACTTCGTCAAGAACCTGCCTGATAAACCCCCATTGCCGCTTGTCATAAGCTTTAGCTAAGTCAATCTTCCAAGCAATATACCCCATACTACCCTTAGCAGTTTTAAACTTATGAAGTGTTTCTTGGGCAACAACTATATTATCCTATATCTGTCAGCCAGGAACAAAAGCAACCTGGCTAGGACTCACAAGGTTAGGGAGAAAATGTCTGATTCTTTGAACAATAATCTTACTCAGAATTTTGTAAGTAGTATTGCATAAGCTAATGGGTCGAAATTGAGTCATGTTTGTAGGGCTAGGGATTTTAGGAATGAGAGAGAAAAAAAGTCTGGTTGAGCTCACCTGAAACACAACCTTTCATGAAGCAGTCTGCAGCCATTTTGATTAAATCATTTTTGCAGTGGTTCCAATACTTTTGAAAGACAATGGGTGGAAAACTATCGGGCCCGGGTGCCTTATATTCGCCAATATTGAAGAGACTCTGCTTAACTTCTTATTCATTGATAGGCTCAGTTAATTTTGCTAAATCTCAAGCATTCAATTGAGAAACATATGAGGTAAGTGTAAATACTCGCTAGTGCTATGGTTCACTTCAAAAAGCTTTTGAAAGTATCCCACTGCCTCTTGTTTCATCTCTTCCATTCCATCAACCCACCTGCCATCAACTTTCTTGAAGCCTTCAATCTTATTTCTTCTTCTTCTAATTATAGTAGACAGGTGGAAAAATTTGGTATTTTTATCACCCTCATTGAGCCAACAATTTCTAGACTTTTGCTTCCAAAAAATTTCCTTGTGCTCAAGGGTATCCTTATACTTATTCAAGAGAGTCTCCTCAAGTAGAGAAAGATGGTGAGAAAATCTTTCACTCAAACATTTTTGAATTCCATGGATATGGGCCAGCAGTCTTCTTTTATTATGGAATAAATTACCAAACTCCTCTTTATTCCACTTCTGCAGGACTCTAGAAAGGTTATAAATTTTCTCATCCGTCATGTCTCCTTGAGTACTCCAATTATTAAGGAAAATCTCATCAAATTTCTTATGTTTCAACCACATTGCTTCAAAACGAAAAGGCTTGCACTTAGAGTTAAGAGTATGATTACTATAGAGTTGGATGAGCACAGGACAATGATCAGACAAAACTCTTGGGAGATGTCTCACATAACACTCAGCATAACGAAGTCTCCACTCCGTAGAGCAAATGGCTCTATCAAGTCTTTCCCATATTTCCTCCCCAATTCCCCTTTTAGTCATCCAGGTGAATTTTGGGCCAATAAATCCTAAGTCAACAAGGTTATTACGGTCAATCCAATCAACAAAGCCGCTATTAGAAAACCTGAATCTTCCACCTCTTTTTCAGAACTATTAGTGATTTCATTGAAATCTCCATCAATAAGCCAAGGCAAATTGAAACATTTCCTAATGGAATCTAGGTAGTTCCATAAAAGACTTCTAGTGGTGGCACAAGGATTTGCATACACAACTGTAAGGACCCAAACAGAGCTATGATCATCCACCAAAGCAGTGATACAATGTCTAGTATTAGCAATAACTTGGAGCTCAACCTGACTATTATTCCACAGAAGCCATATGCCTCCAGAAAATCCTTCAGCATCCACGACAAAGCTGTTAGAAAAACCAAGGTTACGAATAACACGCAACGCCTTGGAACAGCTAATTCTAGGTTCAAAGATAGCCAAAATACCAAACTGGTATAACCTACATAAATCAGCGATATTAGTAGAGAACAGCTGCTTGTAAACCCTTCTCACATTCCATGCACAAATCATGAGGTAGAGAGAAAGAACACCCCCTACCTGGAGATCACTGCCATAGCCTCTTCCAGTTCAGAGGCAACCACACCAAAATTAATCTCATTTTGCACAGCAGATTTATTACAGTTCCTGTCATCTGCCACTCTACCTTCAATGCAATGAGCTTCAAACTCAGCAGTGTCGATATGAGATTGCCAAAACACATCATCACTATCAGTCATCTCCTTTTCTCTATATTGAGTAACTATTTGTATGGGTTTTTTTTTATCATAGCTGCTAGTTCTTCCTTTAGAACTACCAGTACCCCTTTGTTTAATGCTCAGCTGACTCAGAGAATTAACATTACAAACCAGCTTATCAGATTTCTTAATATTATTTGTGCTATTTTGAGCAGAGACCCTACTCAAAGTTTCACCCAGCTTACTGCTTTGATTAGTAATCTCTGTCAACACAATTTTATTTTTCTTAGAATTTCCTTCACTAACCTTGCTCTTGGAATGTACTTCACCTTCTGCCATCATCACTTGTATATCTTCATTTAAAATGTCAAATCTAGATCCACTCCCTTTATTGGTATCTAGATTTTTAGCCATGTCAGTATTCTTAACCTTGTTGCCACTTTTCAATGGAAAATTCTTACCTGATTGTGCATCAACAAGCTGACTATCCTTCTTCCTATTAAAATTGCTGCCATCAATTTTATTATCGACTCCAATCTTGTCCGAAGAGCTGGCATTCCCATTACCCATTCTTCCACTTCTTCCTTTGAAACCTCTATTTCCCTGCTTGCCATGGGACACTAGAAGCCACGGACCGTACATAGAGTCTTCCTTCTTAGAATTAGCCTCATCAATGTCATTGTTATTTATATCTTCAATGAACAGTTCCACTAGACTCTCTCTACAATTGTCTTTGCTGTGGCCATATCTCCCACACTTAAAACAAACTAAGCCTAAGCTCTCATACTCCACTCTTATAGATCTGTCATCAATACTAAGAGTACTTAAAAGAGGCTTAGAAATGTCAATTTCAACATAAATTCGAGCGAACCTACCACGGGCTTGAGTTTCAGTGACTGGATCCACTTTGCACATTCTTCCCAACATACCACCTATGTTCCATAACAAATCTGCATCCATCCATTCCATAGGCAATTTGGCAGCCTTACCCAGATTGGCATGCTTTGAATTGAAGCCTCACCAGGCACAAAATTGGGATTCCATCTCTGCACCACCAAATACTGGTTCGCAATGACCCATGGTCCACTTGTAAGGACATAATCCAGATCTTCTTTCATTTGAAATCGTGCAACAAAATAACCATCTCCGAGATGCGTCAATTGCCAGTGTCCAATTAAAGACCACTTTTGGGTTAATTTGGAGAGCATGAAGTTCAGAGTATGAGATCGACCCATGTTCTTCAAGATTAAGGCATTCACCCAGGGTTTATGCAATTGCTCCTTCAATTTCGGCGATAGTTTCATCATCGGCCCATTCGGTCCCTCAGATATCGAGATACCATCTGGATCTATCTTAAGCTTCTCCTTACTAGTTCCAAGACCAGACCAGGAGCTTGGTGTGGACATGCACATAAGCTTGGATTTGAAACTCCCCAGCCCGTTAGCAACTCCAATATCATTACGACCAAGCATATCATGCTCAGCTCTAGCACGCTTTGCAGTACTATTGATCTCCCCACCCTTGCCAGATTCCATATCCATACTGCTATTAGGGCGTTGTTGAGCTGAGAAAACAAAAAACCTCTCCAGGATTCTCCATGCCGCACGAAGTTACAAAAAAATACTCTAACCATTCTTTGTAGATCAGAAAAAAAATATTGTACTAAAAATTTATCTATATTCCTTGTTATGGGTTTATACCCAAAAAACCCTCTTTTTTATTGTTTAATTTATGAAAAAACATATTAAATCACAGAACACCAATAGATATCACAGGACAGTTTACACTTTACAGGAGTCTTAGTTCACCCAATTGATTAACACCAAAACTACCACTATAGAAGTAAATTTGTTTGCTTCGGTATTTCCTTTCAGAATAAAATACCGGTTCATTTCAGATGCTTCCATTCATGTTTAGTTGAATATTAAGTCTCGTTTGTTTTTCCAGTCCGTTATCGTTTTTATTTTTTAAAAACGATTTCGAAAACACGTTCGTTACCGTTTTTCATTTATTTTCGAAGAAAAAACGAAAAACGAAAAACAAAACCAGTGTTAAAAGTCAAAGATTTGAAAAACACAAAATACTTGTTTTATGTTTTTGTTTTTTAAAAAAAAAAAAAAAAAAATTATAAAAAAAAACATTTTTTAAAACTATTAATTGTACTGTTATGCATTTGATATGACTAGGACAATACGGGACAATATTTTTAAATGATCAAAGTGCCCCTCTTATATATATATTCTGAAATAATTTATTTCCAATTAGAACTAAAAGCATTCGTACAATAATATATATTATAATGTAAATATTAATATTTTATTATTATTATATATATATATATTGTAATTATTATTTATAATTTAAGAGTTTAGTTTTGATTAATTCATTTTTTGATATGTTTTTTTGAATTAATTTTTGATGTGTTACTTTTATTTAATTTAAAAATTACAATTCAAAAAATATATTGGTTAATTATGTAATCAATTTGTTTATAGTTGTAATAATATTAAACAAAATGCCAAAATTGATATTTAAAATTTTAAAAGTTTTCAGTTAACCTACCAGACGTGTTTTTCCCGTTTTCATTTTTAAAATACAGCTTTCAGTATATGTTACCAGACACGTTTTCATTTTCATTTTTATTTTTAAAAAATAGCAACTGAAAAACGCTTACAGGATGGGCTCTAATTGATTTGAAATTCACGACTTGGAGTAGTGTTGTTTTGTTTTGTTCGTTCGGTCTACTCTTTTTAAGTTTTTGTTGCTTAATTTTTTTATTTATTTGAATTACGAATTTGGGTTTTAGCATGTTGAAGATAATATTTGCTAATGAAGAACCTCATTCACGAGCTATTATTACTTTTTAAATACATATTTAAAATGTCGGTGGAGATGTACACCTGAGCCGGAACTATAATATACGACTGTGATGGCTTATCACCAAGCTACCTTGATTTACATGTTGCGAGAGATATTTAGGTGATGGATGGTGATATTGACACCCATAAAATCTATATATATATATATATATATTTTATTAAAAAAAATATAATAACATAAATTTTTAATGGAAATTTATTAACAAATTACTTTAATTTTAAATATATAAATATATATATATATATATATATATATATATATATATATACATTTATGATTAATTACACGTATATCTTCAACTATATTTATTTATAAAAAAAAAACTGACCTTAAAAAAAAAACTCACGATAAACCCTATTTTTTATGATTAACCCAAATTAGACTCTAATTTTATTCGAGTTTCAAACTTTCTTATTATCACATGATTATCATATTGTTTTGTATTTCTTTTATGTATAGTTGTGAACTCTATCAATAAACATAATATTTTGTTTAACGATTGTTATAGATATTAACAAGTTTTTTTTTTAAGATAGGATATTAGTAAGTTTTTTTTAAGATAGCTGTATCAATAAGAGAATTTCAGATTGAAAATATTTTGACCACATTTACGGTTCCACATATTCCGTTTTATAAAGCCCCTACATTCGAGATATTTTCAAAAGTAAACTGGACCATCATTAAAAGAATATTTGATTAATATGATTTTTTTTATATATAAATTGGATCTCAATAATATGTATTCAATGATTATATTTATTTCAATGAGGATACTATCAACATTAGGATGATTGTTTTTAAATTTTAGATATGAGTATATTTATAAAAATGAGTGTACTAATAAGTTTTATGGGTATCAATATTCTTACACTTAAGTGACTAATCTTGTTTATTGCTTTTGACAAAAGTCAATAATTTCAGATATAGAAAAAAAGAAAAAAGAAAAAGAAAAATGGGCTAGCTTGTATAGACTAAAAATAATGCTATATAATTTTAAATATATATTTTAAAATATTGTGATAAATGATTTATTTTTCATATTATTATCAACTTGATCACATGAAATATATGAACCACAGTAAAGATAAATCATTTATCACACAATTTGAGTTTCTTATCATTTCTATAAACAAGGGGATTGGCTAATACAACATCGGTGAGATAACATTATAACAACTTTTTTTTAGGAATAAATCAATATTAGTTTTGAGTTAATTTTATAAACAAGATAGATATTTGGAAACCATTCACATCGGAGTGAACCGTGCAATTGTTCCTAAAAAGTGAGGTTTGGTATCATACAGACATTTTGTCTTGAGTACCATATCCAAACCCCTAAACAAGATATAATACAAATGATCGGATTATATCAACTTAAATTTCTAGCTTAATTTATTGATTTCAATATCTCAACCACTTATGCATTCATATGTAATTTAATCTAATAGAAAAATTAAATCGAACATTTAAGATGGTTTAACCTGACCGTAATACTAATAGTCAAAGGTAGAATTTCACCAAAGCCCCTACCCTTTTTGTAATTTATAATATTCATAAATGTTTTTACCATTTTCATCACTTTATTCCCTCATTTATTCAAAATCAATCACTTTGATCCTTCTAATCCAAGGTTAGTCAAAGATAACGGTTATTAAGGTATTTCAGTTCTATAACATATTATCCACACATACAATGAAGTGTATTAAAAAAATAAAGGTGTAAACAATAAAAATCTAGTTTGAGTAATTATTTTTTAATAAAATATTTAATGGTAAACATGTAAATAATTTTATGTAATGATGGTATTTTGGATAATTAATTTAATTGTAAAGTTGTACAATTTTAAAGTGAGCAATTAAAATAATATATAATGTTGTGTAATGATGATATATGATTGTTAAAGTTTATTTTTATTTTTTTAAAAAAAAGGGAATATAACTGTTTTTAATTAAAGTAAATAGTAAGACGGATGAAATTAAATTTTAATACAAACTTTTATAGTTGACCGTTAAATATTTATTAAAAGGATTAAATTGTTGGATTGTAAACGAAGGAAGGATTAATTAAAATGGTAAAGACATTCATAAATGTGAGAAATCATTAAAAAAGATGGGACTTTGATGAAATTTGGCCATAGTCAAAATATGTACATGATAAAAGATAAATAGTCAATAACACACACGTCAACATTATCTCATCCATTAGATATAATAACGATAATCTATCACCACCATGCTATCAACATCAAACAAACGTTATTCAATTAATGCCTTTTATGATTATAAACAATTTTTTTTTTTTTTTTTGAAGCAACAATTTTAATTAATTAATTGTTTTTTCGAATGCACGATGCCACGAGTAGACTAGTCTTCATTTTGTTTGTTTTCAGATTTTGTTTACATAAGAAACCCAACTCGTGAGGCGTGACGTCAAATCGAAGAAAAATAAAGAAGAAACTCCCGCCATTGACGCGTCCTCTCATTTCATTCATTACAAAACAACAAATAAACACTCACGCCACTACTAACACTTGAAAAGAAAAAAAAAACAGAGAAAACAGAAAATCAATAATAGAAAAGAAAATTCCATAGAAGAAGATTTTTTTTTTTTTTATAATAAAAATCATCCAAATCAAGAAAAAAAAGAGAGAAGGATGAAATCGAAAACGAAGAGATCGAAGAGAAATCTAGGGTTAGCAACCACTTTAATCTTGTGCTGTTTCTTCTTTCTCGCTGGTTTTTATGGATCGACTCTCCTCCCTCAGGTATCTATATCTATATATTTGTTTATATTTATTTGTATATGTATATGATTTCATGTATGTGAGAGATATAATTTGGTGTTGTTGATACAGGATGCGCCGAAGATACGACCGAGGTTGAGAATGCTTGAACTGGAGAAGACTGATGCTGGTGATGAGTTGATGACGATGCCTCATGGAAAAACTGGAGAGCCTTCTATTCAATCTATTCCATTTCAGGTCCTTTTTGTTTGTTTGGTTGTTTTTTTAATGTGATTATATTTTTATTATGACTTTTGATAGGAATTTGATAGTTTTTTTTTAAAGTAATTTCAGTTTAAACCTTCGATGTAGGAGTTATTGATGCCTAAGTGTAGAAATGATCGTGTGATTGAACTTTAGTTTGATAAAATGTACCTGAAAATCGACGCTGCATATATGTTGAAGATTTAGAAGTTGAAGTTGACTATAACCAAATTATAGCTTAACTCCGAGTTAATTCAGCTTAGGTGTTCGATTGTGGCTGTATGAGTATGAGTTTAATGAAAATGATAAGGGTGGATTTCTTGAACATTGAAGGATTCGCCAAATCTTATCTCAGATTTTTTTTATGTGAACGGTGTTCTACTAATCATATTAATGCTCAATACTCACAGTCAATGAGTTTTTTTTTTTTTTTTTTTTTTTTTCTAGATGAACTCGATACAGATAATAACCCTATTAATACTTGATCATCAAGAGTTTTTTGGAACCGAGTAACAGATTTAACTGATTTAACTAATTTTTCAATAACAGCAATTTAGAAGAACTCAAATCCTTATTTTCATCAGATTCACACTCATTCTAGCATTGCCTGAGCTAAGTTCATCTCCCTTTTGCTAACCTGGAGTTAGGAATGAGGTCCACGATGGCTTATTGGCTTCATAAGTTCCCTGCCATAATCACCTTTAACTTCATTTTGGGCTTTAAACCGAGTCCTGACTTGGCAGTTTGTCTCATGTGTTGAGTTGTTAACATACATTTGCTTATGTGCATTATTGCCCTTTAAAATATGAAGGAAAGTAATATGCAAAGTTGCAGCTGTACGCAGCTCAAATGGCTGATATGGACATGTTGAAATGAAATATTTGAAGAGTTATATATATATAATATATGTAAGAAAAGGCCTGTAAAAAAATTATTATGTAATATTATGAGCTCCAGCAGCCTAAGAAACAGTGAGAATGCATTGTTTCTTTTTCTTGGAGAAATTTGCTATCAATTTACTTATCTTCTCTAATTTCACTGGAGGCCTTCGTATTACTAAATTCAGGTTTTAAGTTGGAAACCACGGGCTCTTTATTTTCCAAGCTTTGCTACTGCAGAACAATGCCAAAGCATTATTGAAATGGCAAAGGTACGCCTTAAGCCATCATCGCTGGCTTTGAGAAAGGGAGAAACTGATGAGAGCACTAAGGGAACTAGAACAAGGTATATTACATGTTTATTATTTCAGTTAAATACAGCATTATAACTTTTAAGCTGAACGAGTCTTATTCCCCTGAATCTCTTGATTAGTAACTGATTTTGAGTACATAATATATTATATGAGGTACAGATCAATGGTCCTATCAAAAGAAATTGTCTTTAACTTGTTAACATGGATTAGACACTTTTCCAATTGCTGCTTGTAGAACTCATTTTATTGGTTTGTACTTTAACAGTTCAGGGACATTTATTAGTTCGTCTGAAGATAAAACTGGAATCTTGGATGTCATTGAACGGAAAATAGCAAGGGCTACAATGATCCCTCAGATGCATGGAGAGGTATGATTTGTTGTCAAATTGTCATAATATGCGAGATGTATCTGGGGCAGGGTTAAGGGTTTGAATTTAGGTCCAAAGGCACATTTGTAGTTTACTATTTATATAGGTTAGATGCAAATTATGATTCCTGATGTAGTCTGTTTCATGTCTATTTTATTTGGTACATGAAAGAAAGGAGTTATAATGTTAATGGAATTTATTACATTCTAGGGAATTCATAGCAGTCGGAATTACTCAAAAACATGCAAGGAGCCTTGGGCTTTGTTTCAAGTGATAATTTGGTGGGGTAGCACTGAGGGTCGGTGAAGCTCAAAGGAATATTGTGGTCACCGTTCATTCAGGTTTTAATGTTAGTTCAAAATAGGAGATGTTTTTTCTATTTTATCTGCTATACCAAATTAAGGAGTTATTGTCCTTGGAATTCATAGCAGTTTGTGCTACTTAAGAACATGCAATGCAATTGGTTTATGTCTCGGGCGAGAACTTGGTGGGGTGGGGTGGAGGCAGGTCTTAGGTTCATATAATTAACCAATAATGGAAAAAAGGAATTTTAAAAGTGGCTTTCCCCAGCCTGGCTGTTCAAAATTTATTTATGCAGCAAAAGTAATTGAAACTATCAGATTATAAAGTTCAGAGGTCTTTAAATGTTTTACAATTAACACACACAAACAGAGACACATTGGTAACGGATTTAACATAATTACTCTGGAAAGGGCTGCTTAACCTGTGCTTTGGTTTGAAATCTTTTTTACATTTTTGACCATTGTTCCTTTTGTTTTCTTTTTTTTCCCTATACTTCTTTGACCAGTAAAAATATCAACATGGTAGAGACTTTTTTGTTAACAGAAATCTGTCATATCCTCCCTTTTTTTCTACTAATTGGAGATACTATAGTTAAAACTCTCTCTCTCTCTCTCTATATATATATATATATATATCACTTGTTTCATGAAAGCTATGATCAAGTAAAGAGCTAGCTGTTGGTTGGTTCAAGATATTTAGCTAAATATCCAAAATCTCAATGATCAGGCAGGTTGATGTAGCAGAAAGTTGGGTCTTCAATTTGTTGTTTTTACCAGGACTTTCTCACTAATAAATGATCTTCAACTATTCACTATGTGAATATATGCTCTCTCAAAATAACTTGTGCTCATAACATGAAATATCTCTTACTTTAGACCTCTATGTAAACAAACTGAAGGGTTGCTCATACTAAATTTTCACATGGAGTTTCCAGTAACTGCGGTAAGTGCATCCTGGATTGATAAATCTGTTATTGTGGTTGTTAGAAAACTGCTTGAATTTAGATGATTATTGTTTCCCAAAATATATTTGAAGATGCTCTTGGACTTTAACTCAAGTAATAAAAGGTTGGTTTGGAGCAAGGTTAGGTTGTGGTTTCATGAACTACTAATTTAAGGGTACTTCACCTTATGTGCCCCTGTATCAAATTGTTATGATCGCTTCATTCTTCCAATAGCGAGAGCCCTTTTTGAGATTACGGTTTCTTTTCTTTTTTCCCATCATGATTGATCAATCAGTATCCTTTTAGTTGTTCCTATTAATTGGCCGGAGACCCTGATTTTGTGATTTACATTTCTCCTTTTTCCTGTGAGCCCTCATTTGATGGTTGCACTTCTGCTGTTTTTGCCAAGATAATGCTCTACCAATAGTGTACGGATGCAATTCCTCCTTGCATGGAAAAATTAAGCAACTAACCCTTTTTTACAAGTTCTTTCTTAATTAGTAGGAGTAATGTATTGATATTTCGTGTCACCATATTGCAGGCATTCAATGTTTTGCGGTATGAGATTGGGCAGAAGTATGATTCTCATTACGATGCATTCAACCCAAATGAATATGGCCCCCAAACAAGCCAAAGAGTAACGTCATTTGCTATGTCTCTTCACCTTTTCATGATTGTTTAGTAATCCAATCAGTCTTCGTATTCTGCTTTAATGTATTTATTGGACTTAATTATCAGCAGTGGCTACTGCTTAAATCGTCCTTTGCCTTGTATATGAGTGAAGGTGGCTCAAGATTCTTTTTTTGGTTTCATATTGTTTTACAACTTATGAACCTATATATGTGTTAAACTATTCGGCTACTTTTTGCTAATAGATCTCCTGTATAAACTGTATAATAAATGTTATACGATGAATTTATGATTTTAGGGTTCTCCCTCTCTCTCTCCCTCTCTCTCTCCCTCTCTCTCTCTCTCTTGTGGTCAAACTCCATCATGCTCATTAAACATGCCTTGCAAAGTGTGGGATTGATTGGCATCCTGCAATATTTTTCTTTTATAGTAATATACCATTGTGTTTTGACAATGTCACTGCTCTAGATTCACAGCACTATTATTGATCAACCTTTTGCAGATGGCTTCCTTCTTGTTATATCTATCTGATGTTGAAGAGGGAGGAGAAACCATGTTCCCATTTGAGGTAGATTTGGAAATATTGTGGCTTATCATTTCACTGCCTTATAATATATCAATCATTCATTTTTTTATTTTTTTGGGTACTCACCTCACCATTTTTGGTTTGTAGAGTGGCTCGAATATGAATTCAGGCTATGATTTCAGAAAATGCATTGGTTTAAAAGTGAAACCACGGCAAGGGGATGGACTTTTATTTTATTCTCTGTTTCCCAATGGCACCATTGATCGGGTAATGTCTTCATCTTGAAATCATATTTTGATGCATGAAGTTGCTTTGTTTTGTGAATGCTTGAAGGCTAGTATAAGGAATGAGTCCTCCAATATTAATCAGAACTATGGACTGTGAAGTTGATAGATGACTTGGACATTTTACTTTGTTAGTGATATGGGGTAATACTTAATAGTCTGACCTGGAGGGAATCAGCAGAACACATGGGTACATGTAAAAGCTGTTCTAAGGTGTCCTAGGCCTCTTATTATTTAGAAGCATCTTATGTGAGTGATTGCAACTAAATGGGTTGATTTATTGTAAACTTGCTTGTTTTCAAAGTTATTTTGTATAACCCTCCCATTATTAGGTACAAATTCATAACACTAGCTAGGTTCAATTATCGGATATATATTTCTATAAGCTTGCCAAAAGTTTCCTTGATTAGATGTAGGAATCAATATGCTCCAAACCCATACCGTCAAACTTTTGTTGCCTTAATGAAAAAATGGCTACTAAACAAAACAACCTTAAGGTCTTTTAGGAAATAACATAAACCCTATTTTGGAGTGTCAATCTCAACTCTGCAAGAAGCTTGACCAAATTGACTTTTGCTTCATGAATTATAGGTATTGTATTATTTCACTCTCCCGTACTTAATTGGTGATTCCTTTGTCTTTTTCATTCAGACAAACTCATTTTAGAATCGAGTTGTTTAGTTATAGTAAATTAAAAGTTACTCTACAAAAAAAAATAAAAAAAAATAAATATACTCTTATAGCTAACATGAAAAGGCAGCGTTGTATTCTATATAACTATAAGACTTCTTCTCTTTTTGTATTTTTTTGTTTCTGGGTTGGAGCGTTGTTGCTGTTGTCCCTCTCATTGTCCTTTTCCTTTGACTGTTTTTGCAGACATCTCTTCATGGGAGCTGTCCGGTGATCAAAGGGGAGAAATGGGTGGCTACAAAGTGGATTAGAGATCAAGTTCAAGAAGACTGAGTTTCAATACTATACATTCATGAACATGAGATCAAGGTGGGGAAACAAATAGAAAACCAAGTTTTGAACCGGTTAAATTTCAATGTTATCATTGTTATTTGAAAACTGATAGCACCCCTTCTAGTTTAGACAGTATCATTTTATGGGGATCAACTCCACGATTCTCGGATGTATATTTTTTAATAGAACGAATATTGAAACGGGAACCTGTAAAGCGACTACTCAACTACATGTCTGTCATTACATTATAATACTTAAAAGAAACACACCATGAATTTGGTCTTGTGTTCAAGAGTCTATTGATTTTAGTTGGTTGGATTGAGTGATTGAGATTCAACAGTAAAAGTTTTTTAAGGTGCATGAATTCACAAAAATGGGTTCTAGAGTAATGAAAACCATTCATTTGTTACCTTTTTGACAATAATGTTGTGTACAGAGGACATAGCAATGTGATACACTGTGTAGTGTGTACCAAGCTAGCTTAGCTTCTTGTAAGGATCTGTTTATATTCTATCTGTAACATATATCTTTTGAAAGTGTAAATTTAATGGTTTTTATTTGTAAAATAGAGGACTTACTTTTACATCGAATTATGAAAGGAAAATAAATACATTTTGAAAAATATACACTCAAATTTATTTATTTATCATACGTAAAATAAATAAATAAATAAACAATAAATTACATTCACATTCTTAAGATTTGTCTTTTTAGAAACAACTTTATTATTTCCTAAAAAAAAAAACTTTATTATTTCCTGAAAAAAACATCAACTTTATTATTCATTCTTACCCATTAGAGCATCTCTCATCCAATTTTTACCTGTATTTTTAAAATAGAGTTCTAAAAGAGAATACTCCTTCCGGATTTCATCTATACAAATTTTTCACTCCCACCGCATTATCTATCCTTATCTCTATCTTTATTTATATATCCAAATAACTTATATTTTCATTATTATTTGTTACTTTCTTAATACATTATTGTTCAACTAAATTGTAACAAATATTATTTTTAATAACATATGTAATATTTTTTTTTACTATTATGAATTATCACAAATATTTGACAAGGATATGTTATTAATATATGTGGAGGAAATTGTTACTATTATGAATTATCACATTTATTTAGTATAAAAAAAATTCAATCCGTTGTTGTCTTAAAGTAATTTTTTTTTGACAAATAAATTAATTAAATTATGAGATGTAAATGATTATAATGACAGATTTGGATTTCATTAAAAATCCCGACAAACGTCAATATTTTCAAAGGGAAAAAAATGAAAAGTTTAGAAAAATACACTCACAATTCCCAAATACAAGATAAATCATTTTCGAGTGGATATGAAAGCTATTTGGATAACATTCCAAAATATTAATATATCTAGTGAGATTAGGGATGGACATTTCTCTCACGGGCCCCCACCCCCATTTGAGGGCAAGTTTTTCCCTCAAATGGGGTTTGGGGGTGAGTGTGAGGGTAAATTTTATCCCTACAATCTAAATGGGGGCGGGGGTGTGAGAACCTATCCCTACCCCCATTCCCTCATTCCTTTTAATAGGGGTGGGGGTGGAGCCCCATTTCTCCAATTTCCTCTTATATATTTATATATTTTTATATTTTTATTTTTATTTTCTTAAAAAATAATAACTTTAACTCTAATACTCATTTACTTTCTACCAATTTTCCTCATTTTCCCATATATTATTTATGTGTAAAACTATATTACTATAGTTATTTGTATTAATTTTTTTAAAATTAAATCAATTATATATTTTAAAATATTTATAGAATTGGATATCGAAAAAGTGTGAATCGAATGATTGAATTTCAAATTTCGGATTTCAAATTGAAAAATATTAGGATTGAAAATGGAGGACAGAGGAACCTCCCCCTAAACACCCTCATCCCCACTTCCCCCAAATTGGGTTTGAGGGTGAGGGTGGGGGTGGGGTTGGGGGTGGGGGTGGGGGGACCCTCCCCTCTCCAATGGCCCCCCACGCCCATCCCTAATAGGGTTGGCAAAAACCCGAATCCGGGCCGAGTATAATCTGGTTTTGAGAGATCAGGTATCCACTCGAAAAAACCGGATGTTGCAATCCGGGTACTCTCCCCGGAAAGATCCGTCCGGGTATCCGGGTATCATACCCGGATGTTACCCGTGTTTTGCTCGGGTTTTTTTTATGTTCTTAAAAAAAATCAAAAATAGAAATCGTAAAACAGCGAGAACTTAAGCCGTTTTTTAAGATCGATTAAAAAGTTGAAAACCATCAAAATACAATATAAAAATAATCTAAAAGATAAATGTTTTGCTAATAACCCATTGAAACTACTTTACTCGAAGAAACTACAGATCTCTAAAAACCAAACACCATCTAAACAAATAATTTGGATTTTAATGATAAACCGAAAGACAAATCTAAGCATCGTAAAGCTAAACTAATTAAAGTTGATGAGATAGCAAAAATTCAGTAACTCAAGAACAGATTCTCATAATAGAAATAATAATAATTGTAAAGAAAATCTTTGTAGGAATTGTTTGTGCTCCAATTAGAAAGAAATCTGATGCAACTGCAATGCACTTGTTTCCACCCAGATTTTGTTTGCGATATTACTTACTGCATTATACATTTGTCCACCGTACGTATAGCTTTGATTTTGCATCTGTTCCCAAATGAATGAAAATCCCGAATCTAAAATCTTCAAAATTTGAAAATTTGACGAAACTAAAATGCAGAAAACATTATATATCTATGAAACCCAAATGAAAGAAAATAGCGTTCTGCTGGAAATTTTGAAAGAAAATTATGTTTAGTTTTTAGTTTTATTTTATTTGAAAGTTTATTAAAAAAAATTCAAATCTGGGTACCCAACCAGATATCCAGGTATATCTAGACCGGATCGGAACACAATCGACCCTAGTACCTGACAACCCTTACCCGGTGCCTGGTAAGGAATGTTCGGGTTCTACCCGGAAATTTTGGCTGCCAGCCTGGTACATTTGCCTTCCCTATATCTGGACATTATCATGTTGTTATTTAAGATTTTTTTTTTCTATTCTTATTTTAATATTTTTATGTTATTAATATTTTTTTAAAATTAATATTGTTTATTTTAATATCATGTTTCGGTTTTTATTTTATTACTAACATATAATTATTAATATGTAATATGAGATGGTTTATATAACATAATATTTTTTTAGAGAAAATTATAACAAAATAATAAAATGAAAATGAGGAATGCATAAAAACTTATTAATTAATATTCAATATTGGACACATTTTAAAGATCTATATGAGATATTCCTAATGGTATAATGTTTATGTTAATAAAATTTATAAATTAAAATTTATTATACATTAATTGAATTTAATGAAAAAGATAAAAGAATATAAATGAAATATAAAAGGTTAAAAAGTAAATATAGAGATTGAAATTTGGTACTCTAAATTTAGAGAAAAGAAACTCTAAAAAATTGTCTTGGGGACATAAATTTTACTTTTCTTCTTCTTATTTTTCGTTCAGGTTGTTTTGTTGTTGATGTTGTTATAAATTTTTACTGTTTTTTATATTTATTAAAAAATATTTATATAATTTAAGAGTTTAGTTTTGATTAATTGATTTTTTGATATATATATATTTTGTGAAGTAATTTGTGAAGTGTTACTTTTATTTAATTTATAAATTATAATACAAAAATCATATTGGTTAATTATTTAATCAATCAATTTATAATTGTTACAATATTTAGTAAAATGTAAAAATTGATATTTCATTTTTTTTCCGTTTTAATTTCTAAAATACAGTTTTCAATATATGTTACCAGACACGTTTTCGGATTTCGAAACTGAAACAAATAAAAATAAATTCATTTTTATTTTTATTTTTATTTTTATTTTTAAAATCGTTTACACGACGGATCCTGAATTTCTAAATGTTTTATGTTTAGACATGTCTCCGAGGATCTTGACCGTAAATATACTGGCCGCATTTGAGAAAAAAAGGGATGATCATATTCATGCCCCTCTAAAATTTGGTAGAAGAAGTTGTAAACCCCATATTCGTATGTATAATAATTCAATGATTTAAATAAGCTCACGTGTCAAGATGGGGTAGATCCCACCATCAGCACCGATACACACGACTGTACTTGATCACTCCTCCATACCTCCCCAAAAACGACCGTTGAAATCAAAAATACTTGCCCTGCCCGTAAGTCCTAACGGCTACTTAACATTTTAAAAACACAAAACCACTCTCACTGAATCGAAAAACAAAAAACAAAAATTCTCTCAAGTTTACAAATTCACAGCTTTCCTCTCACTTTGATCTCTCGTAATCCAGTGCTTCGATTTCTGGGTCTGGAATTCTTGTCACATTTGTGATTTGACAATGGATCTTGGTTGCCTGGACATGGGTTGTATCTCAGTCTTGGACAAGCACTGCAATGACACAGTTCTTGTTTCTGATAAAAAAGAAAGTGATTCAAACGAGCCTAGGTCATCGAATTCCAAAACTGGGAAGGTAATGATTTTCTATTCTTCAGTTTTCAAGATTAGGGTTCTTGTCCATATACTTCTTTTGTTTCTTTTCTTTTTGTTTTAGTTGAAGATGTGCGTTTTGAATATTACGGTTTGGTTTCTGTTTTGTATGGATTTGAGTGAATCTGAAACCCTAAAAGAAGAAACTTGGTAATTTGTTAGATTTGGTATTAGGGAGTTTGTTTATTAATTAATGATTGGACTGTACTTGACTAGTTTTGTGATTATATTTTCTTAATTTGGAATTAAATGATGCCAATAGTAAGGTTTATGTTGGTAGTTTTGTGTTTTATTTTCTTGAATTAGGGTGATTTGTACTTTCTCATTTCTTAAAAAACGTAGAAAGTCTGTGAATAATGAGTGTTAACATTGTGTAAATTTGTGCTGTGTTTGTCTGTTAATTTCTGTGTGGGGACACCATTTTCTTTGAAATTCTCTGTTTGATGATGGGGAAATTTGTTTAATTTTGCTTTAAATCTCCTATTAACATGTCATTTTTGTATGGGATCATTGCTATTTTGATTGGTCCTTACTGACGAGCTTTGCGTGAAGGGTCTCGTTTAATTCTGCTTTTCTGTCTACTATATTTAGTGCTTAGATATTGAATGGTTACAGCCCAACTTACTTGAATAGAATATCTTGGTTCTCTCATGAACAATAAATTTTAAATGTTAGAATACCAAGTCAAGTTCCTATTATCTACCGGTTAGTGTAGTTCTGCTTTGCTATTTGATTAAGAAATAATGCACATAATAAGGTTTTGTAACTACCATAATCATGTTTTCTTCTTCTAATTTGATGGATTATGATGTGTGTATTTAGTTTTATGTTTTAGAACATATCATTTGATATATTACATATTATAAAATATAAAATGAAGTATAAAGTACGGATTTCTTTCTCCTTCTCTAGAACTTTGTGTAATTAGCTACAAGAATCTCTTTTTTTTTTTTACCGCTATATTAGGAAACACCAATACTTTTGATATATGCTCAAAAACTGGCACATCTGGCCTATTAATAGAACTGTAGAGGCTCCGCCAAGAGCAAGTCAGTGTAAGGAAGCATTTAGGCTATTAGAAAGAAGGCATTTTGGTGTAAGCAAGTGTTGTTTGAGTGAGCTCGAGTGTCTTGTGTACTAATGTGTAGTGGCAGTAGACAAGATTGCACGAAGAGTAAAGTGACAAAGTAGTAGTGTATTGCTGCTTATGCTTAACTTTTTTTTCTTTCAAATACACAGAATAAATCACCCAAAGGGACCAACAAATCAACATTGAATGCTCTAAACAAGTTTACAGCACAAATTAAGAAGCCTCCTCGCCGTAAAAGTCCTCCTACCAATTGGTTTCCTCGCAAAAAGGTGGACTCCTATTTAAATAGGAAGATAAAAATGCTGCAGGTGATCAATTATTTCTTATTTTCTTCTATTGATAGGAACTCAATTATTTCCTCCAGGGGATCAAATTGCTAATACAACTGCTTTTTTCAGGAAGTAGATGGAATGAATTTAACTCTTGATGAGACTCTAGGTGATACAAATCCACATTACTCGAGAGTTCTAAGAGAGAAAATTGCAGCAAGAGAGGCTGCACATAAAGCAATGGAGGCTCGGAAAGCTGCACTGGTGGAAACATCTTGGTGTCGAATACTCAAAGCTGCAAGGTAAAATTTTCAATGATTGAGAAATTGTGAATAATTTATTTCGAAGTTTCTCTGCCATGAAACTTTGCATTCTTCATTGCAGGATTCAAAGCAAAGAAGCTGAAGCCCTTTTGTTAAAATCTGAGAAAGCTGCAGCTGAAGCTTTTGAAGCAGCAGCAGCAATGGGAGTGATCATGTATGATTTACCAAATTGTCCTCCAAAGCATTGTGAAATAGAAACATCTTCTGTAAATGGAGGAAGGTCTAGTACTCATACAGTCACAGCATCATTTGAAACTGCATTTGAGGTAGACAAAGAAGTAGCTGCAGCAGTCAAAACTGCATTCATTAGGCTTGCAAAGTGCCCTTCCTTTAGTAAAGATGAATTCAAAGACTTACTGCATAAAATCAGTGAGAATCCAGACATTGGTGATGGTAATCAGGAAATATCCGAATGTGAATCAGAGTCTGGGTCAGAAGTTGAAACAGCATCTCAAAAGGATGATGGTTTTGGCTCTGAAGACTTGGATTTTAATATGCCGGTTGTTGGGTTGAGGCAGAGGAAATCCAAGAGGAGACGATCATTTGAAATGTTTGAAATGAACAAACTCATAGACATGATGCTTGAGAGGCTCAAATCTTTGCAAGAAGATGAACTTTCATCACTTGCCACTATAGTTGCAACTTGTGGTTTAAGTGCTGTCTTGGCTGAAGTAGAAAATGGTAAAACTCATTGTCCAAGCTCTGCCTCAACCTCAGCTTTTGCTCGAAGAATGTCTTCCTCAGGAGTAGGAACAGATAGAAATGCTAATTTGGAATACTACATGGATGGCTCAACGAGAAGGAAGCAAACCGAGTCAGAACTTCCTAGTCTAGACAAGTTTTTGGTTAAACACATGTCAAAACTTGAAAGGGAGGTGGAAGAAGCGAAGAACTTGAGAATGAATGAATCCAGGGAAACAACTGCAGAGAATCTTGGTAAAATTGAAGCTGGTGAAACTGTTCAAGCCAAGACTAATAATACAGATTTAGGAAGTGTTCTTGTGAAGCATTATTCAAAGCTTGCTAAAGAGATTGAAGAAGCGAAGAAGAGCTCAGGAAATAACTTTGAACCACTACAAAATAATTCAAACACTGATGCAGCTTCATCAAAGGCGGCTATTCCTGACTTGGGAAGCATGCTGGTCGTTAAACATACTTCAAAACTCCAAAAGGAAATTGAAGAGTCAAAAAGGAATTCTAGGAAATTTTTTGAGATGGATGGCAAGAACATGAGAAGAATGCCAAATGAAGGAGCTAGTCACAGGAAAGAGGTTGTTCCAGAATTGCCCAGCTTAGATAAGTTTCTCGTGAAGAGAGTGTCGAGACTTGAAAAGGAGGTGCAAGAAGCCAGGGCAAGAAGAAATATTGAATCATCAACTTCAATCTCACAATCTGAGATATCTTCTCATGATGAAGGTCTAGTGGGAAAAGAAAATGTTGATTTCAATAAGGAAGATGGAATTCAAGAGAAAGATAGCCTTGACAAGAGCTTGGTCAAGCCAGTGCACAGGTTGGAAAAGGAGAAAATGGAAGCAGTATCAGTTGTAAACAATTATGGGAATCATAGGCCTCAAAAGAGACATGGAGGGAACAATAATACAGACTGTGATAGCTTGGACAAAGTTTTAGTAAAACATGTTTCTAGATTGGAGAAGGAGAAATTGAGGTTCAATGCAAGCGAAGAAGTTGTAACGAAGAAGAGAGGTGGCACAAACAACACACATTCACAGATGAACGAAGAAGGTGGTAGTCTGGACCAAGTTTTGGTTAAACATAAATCGAGACTGGAGAGGGAAAAGATGGCGGTTGCTTCTCAGCAACCAGAAGTCCAAAGTAGACCGTCTGTATCTCGTAGAGAAGCCAGGGAGAGAGAGTTGCAAGAAGCATGGGGAGGCCTTAGCTTAGGAAACTCCATGAGGCCACATCTCTCAAAACTTGAAAAAGACAAGGCAAGTTCTCTCATTGTAGTTGTTACTCAATAAAGTGATTTTTTCATGATTTTTATGTCAATCTTTCTACAGTGTCATAAACTTTGATTTGTTGTTATATCTTTTTTTGATGGGTTTGTTTGTTTGTTTATCTCTACTACATATCAGGCTGCTTGGATCAAAGCTGAAGAGGAGGATAGGAGGCAAGCTATAATATGAAGGGTGTGTGACTTCCTTTGGTCATACCCCCCCATATCCAATTTCCTGTTGCTTTTCTTTTTTCTGTAAAGTGTTAATATGATAACCAAACTGTATAATTCTTTGTCCAGACTTCAGAGAGGAGTTTCCTCTAGCTCTTACAGTGTGTACTGTTGTACATGATTGCAAGGATTAGTCTCATTTTTTTGTATGTGTCTAG
Source organism: Dipteronia dyeriana (assembly GCA_032871835.1). Lineage (NCBI taxonomy): Eukaryota > Viridiplantae > Streptophyta > Magnoliopsida > Sapindales > Sapindaceae > Dipteronia > Dipteronia dyeriana. The sequence continues at coordinate 89,749,798 of CM065295.1, read as the reverse complement.
ATTTCACATGAATTGATTTTACCATTGGAGAAATTGTAGTTTTTAGACTTCCTAATTGTAAGAAATATAATTCCATGTACCACATCAGAGGTGAAAAGCTCCTGACATCTGACATTTTTACACATGTTTCCCCCATCATAAAAAGTGAGAATGAATTCGCGAAACAATAACTTACATCTTCGGAATGTGGTAAATTTCATTTATCTCCAATTCTCTGTACTCTCTGATTTATATAAAAGCTATATATTTTCTAATGCGTATTCTGCCAGAAGAATTTTATTAGCAGAGTACTGACTGGGTAAAGTTTTGAGTATTGTGTTTTGGATGTGAAGCTAATTTTTAGTAGATTGGTGTGCTTAAAATCCCCTTGGAGGCTTGCATGACTAAACGGTGGTTTGTTTGTTTATAATATGAACTGAAACTGCATTTATGCATTTATGTAAAAGGTGGCTCACTTGTTAAATGAATGACAAAGGATTTTATTATGGGTAGCGTTAATATGTTGATGGAGATCTGGTGAAGAAAGATTTGCAAAAATCATGGTGTTGATAGCACCTTGATTTAAGCAATTTGATTAATCATGGACATGATGGACGCATTTGCTTGATTTATGAGATTCGATGATGGATGCATATTTTTATGATTCAAATTGTGATTTTTATTTGTTTCCTTTCATGTAACTTTCCTACTCCTATATATTGGACCTTTGTAACCATTTGATGGAGAAGTTGAGTTAATTAATAAAATTTCGATTATGAAATTTCTTATGTTTGTTCTCTCGATATTCATGTGAATCAACGAGTTAGCAATGTGTTCATAGTCATGGGTATTCTTAGAATCAACAGGGCTTGATCATCTATCGACGCTGCATCATTTTTGGTATCAGAGCCAAATCGATTCAGCTATTTGCTAGTATTCATGGTGAGTCAACATCATTTAGTTTTTATTTCGCTTTCGGTATTCTCAAGAATCAACAGATCTACTTTCCGGTATTCCTAAATTCAACGGATTGTAATTTCCGGTATTCCAAGAATCAACAGATTCGAAATAATTATCCCCGTTATGTATTTCAATTTTCTTGAACGTTATTTTTCCATTACATTATTAATTTTAGTTTTATGTTTGTTATTATGATTCATATGTTTCTCATCATACAAATTCGATAACGAATTCTTTCGACCATGGCGAGAATGATGGAGATCTGGTGGTGAAAGATTTGCAAAAATCATGGTGTTGATTAATCATGGAGATGATGAAGGCATTTGTTTAATTTATGGGATTTGATGATAAATGTATATTTTTAGGGTTCAAATTGTGATTTTTATTTGTTTCATTTTATGTAATTTTCCTACTCCTATATATTGGTATGAAATTTCTTGTGTTCACTCTCTCGGTATTCATGTGGCTATTCATAGAATCAATAGGACTTGATCACCCATACCGACGTTGAATCATATGTACCATACATGTTACCCTTTTATTATAACTGGATATGGGGATCGCCGTCTCTATCTGCAGTCACAACTCACCAGCAACTAAAGTGTTTGCTTGGCTTGTGAGAAAGTGCTTTGGGATTTTTTTCAAATCAGCAGGAAAATACATTAGTAAGTTTATGTGTGGTCTTTCAAATATTATTATTTTATAAATATCTCTAGAGTAGAACAATCGTTTCGATCAAATTAAAATAAACTAAAATAAATGTGGGTAGTGTAAAGTCAAAAGAAAATGAAAGGAAACGTGTCAACGTAAATGTAAATCCATCAAAATCTACAGTGATAAATGTAAATCCATTTTCCAAATGTGCAGTTTTGTCCAGTTTCATTTCCAAGCAACAACACCAAGTTGTAACTACAGTAACAAAGACCAAAGACAAGTCAACAGTGATGGCTCACGAGTCACGAGTCATGTCTCTCCTCCTCTAATCTGATGAGTCATGAGTCTGTGATGACTGATGACTCCACTCTGGACTTCCAACCAAACAGCTTTGAACTTACTTGCCCACTTTAACAGCTGGGACCCACTTCCCACGCGGCATTGAAGGAAAAATGAAGACATGGCCAATGCCTGATGACTTTACTTTCCCTGGCCTTGTCTTTCTTTCTCCACTTCCAAACCCACTTCTTCTTCTTCTCTTTTTCCACCGCTGAAACTTTCAACACTTCCACACACCACCACTATAATTTTTTTTTAAAAAAAAATTGACTTGACTTCTCGATCTCTCTCTCCCTCTCTAACTTTTTATTTTAAGTTTCATCATTATCTTCCTTTGTTTTTGTAACTTGCTTGATCTTTTCAAAATCCTCTCTTTTCATTCATTTTCCATATCTCTCTCTGTAATGGCTTCTACTTCTCATCTTTCCTCTCTTTTTCTCTATTTCCTTCTCTTCATCTCCCCAGCCCTCTCAACCAACTCTGAAGGTACTTCAAAACCCTTATTTTCTTTTTCTCTTATCTTTAATTTGGTTATGTAAAGTTTTCATTTTTATTTTCTTAAATGACTTCTTTTGATGAGCTACAGCTTTCAATTTTTGTTTTCTTTGACTATAATACTGTTTTTCTTTAAAAAAAAAAAACCAATTCTGGGGTTGTTTTGTTTTGTTTTGTTTACAGGAAATGCTTTACATGCTTTGAGAAGCAGATTCAAGGACCCCATAAACGTGTTACAGAGCTGGGACCCTACCCTGGTCAATCCCTGTACCTGGTTCCATGTCACTTGTGATTCCAACAATCATGTGATTCGCTTGTAAGAGCAAGATTCTTTCTCTTGTTTTTCTTCTTTTGTTGTTGGAGCTTTTGTTCTTTTTCTTATTTTGGGGTTTTCTGTGGAGTTAATCATTAACTTTGGGTTTCTTCAGTACCAAAACATTAATTAATGATCTGGGGTTCCTTCCTGCATAGTAATTATAGTTCTTAGCTGTGAAATTTGGTTGTATTCTGAGATTCATTTCTTTTCTTTGAATTTCAGGGATTTGGGCAATTCTAATATCTCTGGATCTTTGGGGCCTGAGCTTGGCCAGCTCCAGCATCTACAGTACTTGTATTACTCTCTCTCTCTCTATAAAGTTTTCATCTTTTATAACGTTGCAGCTTTGTCAATTATGTTTTGTTTGGTTGCTGAGAATGCTGAGGAATACCACAGAAAATTAGATATTATATTGGTTTTATTAATTTTTAACGCATCTGAATATGTTTTTTGTTAATTTAAGACCAGTTTAATGCAAAGTATGATTTTTTTTTAATTGTGGAAATTCAATAGTCATAGATTTCAAGTTGCACTTCATTTTATAATTTTCTTTAGTTTTTCTTAGGATCCAGACAAACTAGATTTTATGTTGTGATTGTGTTTAATGTCATGACTGGACTGCAGGGAGCTTTATAGGAATGACATTGGAGGGAAAATTCCGAAGGAATTGGGTAATTTGAAAAGCCTCGTGAGCATGGATATGTACGACAACAGATTTGAAGGACAAATTCCAAAGTCCCTCGCCAAACTGAAGTCACTTAGATTTTTGTAAGTATATTTAGATTGATTGCAGTAAACATGTAACTATTAGTGTTTAAAAGTCGCGTGAAATTCGAGTTTTGATATGATTGAATTATTGTTTGCAGGCGGCTGAACAACAACAAGCTAACCGGATCAATTCCAAGAGAACTCACAACCTTATCTAACCTCAAAGTCTTGTAAGTTTAGAGACAAATTTATGATTCATATCTATAATGGGGACTCAAAATTGTTTATTTACGGTTATTTTATTAGCTAATTCGAAAACTCTTTCTTTTTCAACGTTGCAGTGATGTTTCAAACAATGAGCTCTGTGGAACAGTCCCTGTTGATGGCCCTTTTGGAAGTTTTCCGATGGAAAGGTACCGAATTACTGTTTTACTGTTGCTATCACTTTCTCTTTCAAGTGGCAGTTGCCAATCATCTATACTATGTCACGAGCATCTGTTGAATTAACCAAGACTTTGCATTTTTTCGCGTCAATATTAAGTTTGACCATTGAGGACATCGATCATTACCTGTTTTCCAGCTATGAATTTGAGGAACGTATTTTCTTGCGAAATAGATAAATGTCTTGATTCTCTATCTTTGTGTAAATACAGCATTTCTTTCCAACACGAAAATTGCTCACTTAATCTGTCTGCATATGTTGCGGACAAGTGTATTAGCAGGTGTACTGCTACAAATCCCTTGTAGTTAAATACTTAAATCTTAGGTGTACTGCTACAGATCCCTTGTAGTTAAATACTTAAATCTTTTGTTTTCTTTTATATATTATGAATTAGATTTAGAGGTATTGATGTTTCAAAGTTGTCATATACCGTTATTTACAAAGTGATGTTCTCATTCAAACAGTCGAGCAGTTACAGGAAAAATGTTGTGTGATCTTATATCAAGAGAACGGTATTGATGTTTCAAAGTTGTCATATACCGTTATTTACAAAGTGATGTTCTCATTCAAACAGTCGAGCAGTTACAGGAAAAATGTTGTGTGATCGTATATCATAAGTTCTCTTGCCATAGCTAGTTGCATTTTAATTGCTGTCCTGCTCGTTTGACTTAGTTATTGTCACCTGGATTTGTTTCAGTTTTGAAAACAATAAACTCAATGGACCAGAGCTGAAAGGATTGGCGCCTTACGATTTCGGATGCTGAAGAAGGCTGAAATTCCTTGACCGTTGGTTGAAGACAAATAATGATAAAGCTTAATTATATAGTGAAGTAGCATGATCAAAATGCCAAGTTATATTTATATATTTGACGAGGGTACACTGGGATGTTTAGAAGTAACTAAAGCAAGAAAAATAAGGTTATTGCTAATCTCATCCAAGAAAAAAATTGTCTTTGCAAGTATATATTTATCGTGCCAGCGCTATAGCGCAAAATTTTATAAGATGTCAATGTCCGCAAGTCGTAGTACTTTGCCTGTTACATGACTGCCTATTCGCTTGACATTGCTCGCAAAATATTTGAATAATTTGAAGTGTGTTCACCTACAAATTCTGTGTTAGTTAAACCCAGATAGGCCTCCTTAATGTCTCAAATTCATTTGGCTTATGAACAATTTACCCCTAACTGAGGAATGTTACTGGATTTGTATAGTATGCCTTTTTATCTTACAAACGGCCACTGCCTCTAAGCTCAAATCTTCTTGCAGCCAAGCTCTAGTCTAGTATTGAGACCACAAGAATTGGGATTGTGAGATGAGATCACCGGTTTGAACTTTGAAGTTCTTAATATCCCACTCTAACATGCCTAACTGATCGATTGACCCAATTTTGTTCACCAGAGATATTGTAAGCTTTGAGCTTCACGAACATGTTTTTCACCACCATGGATTCTCTTTTGATTATGGGTTTCATGTAAAGGTTGTAAAAATGGACTGGTCCGGCCAGTCCATTTCTGGAAACAGGCCGAGCCGGCCCGGCACGGCACGGCACGCCGGCCTGCCTCAGGCGGGCCGTGCCTGCGTGCCGGGTCCCTCTGGTGGGCCTGCCGGGCCAGGCCTAACGGGCCTGGTTCGGCGGGTTAGTTTTTTGATCTAATTTTTTTTTCAAATTACGTTTTTTTGGATTTAGGGTATAGGGTATAGGGTATAGGGTTTAGGATTTATAGTTTATGGTTAAGGGTTTAGAATTTAAAATGAATGAAGAGAACGAACAATTATTAGGATTTGAAATGAATAAAGAGAACGAACAATTTTTTAATTATTTATTTATTTTTCACTTATGGAATTCAGTAATACATATCTACATGATTGCCTCATTAAAAACCTTACCAAGAAAAATCCAGTGGGATAAAAACTTGGTAAGGGAAAAAGAGTGCAACCGTTTTACAATTTACAAGTAAATAATAAATACATATGTAAAAGTATAACTTAGTTCTGGCACTGGCCACTACCTGAAGGGTCATCAATAAATAGATTATCGAAATTTAGATTAAGTTCTTTATCTACAGTTAGATTTTGTAACCTTTTTTTAGCATGCTCCCAATCCCGAAGGCATGTTAATACCTCCACCATCTCTGGAGACAAACAGCTTCTTCTTGGTTCAATTATGCGCCCACTGGTGCTAAAAACTTGTTCTGAAGACACCGTTGACACTGGAATAACCAGTACGTCACGTGCTAAGTGTGACAGAACTGGATACCTGTACGTGTAGGTCTTCCCCCATAACAACAAATCAAACTCTTCCTTGTCTTCAACAGCATCGAACTATGCTTCAAGGTATCTAATAAGTTCGGTACAAGAAGATGGGCTAGATCTTTGCCCTGAAAAAGTACTTGCTGGTTTATCTTTTTTTCTTCGTTTCAGAAGGCTCCAACTTGTTTGCTTCGGCTCTGGCTCCGGTCGTGTTGATTGGGGGATGTCAATGTTGCCAAACCTGGTCTCATAAATATGAAAAATCTCGAACAACTTAGTTCGAATGTCAGTAATTTGTTCTGAATAATCTATTGACAAATTAATACCAATAAACTCAAGCAAAACTTCTAAACCAGATAATTTAACCCTGTGATCTATTATAGCACTTAAGGCATAAAGTAAGGGAATGTTAGCCCAATATTTTTTCAACTTTGTCTCCATGACAACAACTGCAGCGCCTAGATGTTCATCTTCTCTATAACTGTTTAACAGTTCAGACATTTCCACTATCTGATGGATTGTCTGGGAAGATGTGGGGTAATATACCCCGGAAAGAGTTACAGTGGCATTGTAAAAAATCTTTAAAAATTGAACAAAAATTGAACAAAAATCTTTGCCACATACCAATCGTCTGTGGAAAGTAATTTTGGACTAAGTTGTCCTGTTTCGGTCAATTTCATGTTATAAAAACATGTAATGGTTGTATCATATTCCAAACAATTTTGCAACATTAAATAAGTAGAGTTCCACCTTACCGGCATATCAGTTTGGAATCGTCGGGGTTTGAGACCGTTTAATTTACAATGTCTCTTGAATTCACTGAATCTAGGATTAGAACTGCAAATCCAAGAAATGGCATCTCTGATGCGATCTATTTGGTCGCTTACCTGCTTTAAACCAGCCTGTACAACTAAATTTATAATATGGCATGCACACCGTTGATGGAAGAAATAACCTCCATCTTGCGGGATATTTCTTGCAACAAACAATGCAATAGAGCTAGTATTTGCAGATGCATTATCAAATGTGATTGAAAGAATGCGATGCGTGATTTCATAAGTTTCTAAAACTTCCATTATGACATTAAAAATGTTTTCTGCGATATGTGCAAAATCTATAGGACGAAAACCAAAAATTCTTTTTGTTATCCTCCAATCAGAATCTAAATAGTGTCTCGTGACACATAAATAGTCCTGTTTGGAACATGCATTCCAAATATCAGAAGTTAATGCAACAGAGACATTTAAATGTTGTATTTCAGCAACTAAGTCATCCCTTTCGGTTTCAAACAATCGTATCAAATCATTTCTAGTGGTGGTTCTAGAAACAGGTTCATATTGGGGGTTATATGCAGATGTGATTAATTCTTTATAAAATGGACTCTCACCAATATTGATTGGTTGATCAGTTTCTACAATGTATCGTGCCAAACACTCTCTAGCGTGCATGGCGTCGAACTGCCACGTCGTAACGGACCCGTCTGGGTGCCGTTGAAGTTGTGTCTGGGTTGTAGTATCTACCTGTCCATGTGCAGGCATACATTTGTGCATATGCCGTCTCAAATGTCCGGTTCCCCCCGTACTTGTAGCATAATTCTTATGGCAAAACTTACATTTAGCTCTGAGGCCAGACGCCCCGTTTGGGAGTGTCATTTGGACTATGTTGAAACATTGTCACACATCTGATGTTAATTTTCTGGGACGTGATGTTGGTGTAACGCCGGAACCAGAAGGTCCCGCTTGAGTATGGGTCGGTTCTGAAATATCAAATTCATCGTTGAGCATATTCAAACCGTCCGGAAAATAAGGCTGCTGGTTAGGATCCATTTTCTGAATAAAAATATGAGCACTATAGTAGTTAATAGTCAAATTAAAAATCAATATTTACTAACAGTAATCTTAATTTACTAACAATAATTACTATAACTAATACGACACTTACAATAATTTATTTACTTAAAAAACAAATTAAATAAACAAAAAAAATCATAATCTACTAACATAAAATTTTAAATTCACTAGTTCACTACTACAAATAAAATTGATAAATTTACTAACATAATATACTAACATAAAATTGATGATTTGAACCACTGCTCTTAAATTTACTATCATAATCTACAAATGAAAAATTTTAATTTATGAAAAAAACAATATCAAACGTAATTACTACACTTAACATTCATCATTTACTTATTACGAAAATTAATTTCAGTAATACAAATTACATTTCTAAATTTATTAATAACAAATATTAAAATTACTACTAAACTTACAAATCTTAATAAACTAAACAAATAATATTAACATTAAAGCCCAAAAATTGATAAACTAACTAACTAAATAGATAATGTTTTCATTAAGTAACTCAAATCTAAACATAAACATATAAATTTACTATGAGAATATGTTAGACCAAAAGTAATTACAAAATTATACCTTTAAAATTTGGTGTGTTTGTGGAAAACGTAGAGAATTTTGTAGAGAGAGTAATAACCAAAATGAATGAAAAAGTTTAGAGAATTGGAGAATATATTAGAGATTGAGATTTGAGAGAATGAGATATTGAAAGAATGATAGAGAGAGTTAATGGAAAATGAAATGGATGGAAGTATTTATAGAAAAATTTGATTTGTGGGTCAAAATGTAATTTAAAAGATTGTAAGGGGTTTTTGGTAATTTTAATTTCCTCCAACGGCTAGAAATCAATTCCAGCCGTTGGAGGTTTTTTTTTTTAAAAAATAAAAATAAAAAAAAATTGGCCGAACGGACCGGTTGGCCGGTCCGACAAACCTGGCACGCCGGATTGGCGTGCCAGGCGGGCCGGCATGCTGGGCCTCCTCCCAGCGGCCCGGCACGAGGCCTGGCCCTCTTCCTTCACGAGCCGTTCCAAGGACGGCCCGTGAACTTCATGGGCCTGCCGGACCGGCCTGTCACCAGCCGGCCCATTTTTACACCACTAGTTTCATGTAGGCGTTTTTTCTATAAATCCGTGTTTATTTAGTTTAAAAAAAGACCGAGACTTAAGTAAACGTGGTTAACTGTACTCACTGTAGATAACAACGTGACAATTCAGTTAGTTAAATTCTTCGAAAGATCATCGAGCAGAGATTTGATACTCAACTGACATGACAAATGCTAAAGAAACATGACTTACATAAGCCCCATAATACAAAATGTTTACTCTCTTTCTTGGTCCTTGGACTAGCAACTATCTCAAAGGATATATAAAACAACTTGAATTTTTTTGACTTGAGAATCTGTTATTTCAATGTTCAGACATTCATTCGTTTATTCTTAATCCAATGGATGAAATTAGTAAATAGATGATCGGTAATTGTATGGATTATCCCTCTCCCTAAGTTGAATGATACATTGTATCAATATTACACGAGAGTGAACCGAGACAAAATGTTTTGATACTACAAGCTACCAAGGCACCCCGATTGCAAATGAAATTATGTTGAACTTGTTTTCTTTGAAAAGCTTTTAATTTTATTTTTGTTATTTTACATTGTATTTTGATTATAGTATAGTGGAAGGATAAGGAAAAAAAAAATGTTGATGGTAGGACCTTACATTGTGGATTTAAAATTATTGGGTGTGTGAAGAATTGACCTAACTTTTTTTAATATATATTAACCTAACTTAATTTGGTGCACTTAAGTTTATTTGGTTCTTATATAATGATATTTCAATTTTAGACGTAAACAATTGGCCTAATTTGATTTGGTTGAGTTTGAATTTTTCTGTTCACATAATAACATGATTAGATTCCATTTTTAGATTATATAATGAATTTCAATTACTTGATTTTCTAGTCGGTCATAATAATGTAAATGATAGTATATGTACTTGTCAAAATTTCTTCATAATCAATGGTCCATATACAACGTACTTATATAAGTTATATAAGTACACACTCATAAGAAAACCAATATATATATATATACACTTATATATGCGATAGTATATTAACATTGTTATTCATTTATGATTAGTTGTAACATGATATATTTTATTGACCAAATTTCTAGCTTCTTATTCTATTTGTATTTTTTAAGGGAGATAAAACTTGAAACCTAAATTTCGAGACTTGTCATCAAATCACCTCAACTTTTATTATAATTTTAGTTGAAATTATAACATAACGCCTTAAATTTTAATGCTTATTGGTTATAGCGCAACAGATCGAGTCAAGCTTTAACATATTTAGATTTAGAACGAATTTAAACAGAAATCAATTTTTCTTTTTAAAAAAATGATAAAGGATTTTAACAACATTCTTAAATCAAAAGGGTTTCAAACCGGACCAAATTTCAATACAGAATCACGATTCGGTATGGATTGTACCAGATCGCATACAAACGGCCATATACCTCCCTTTATAATTTATTGAAAACTATTGAGAAATACAAAATCTACAAGCGGCCGGTATGGATTGGACCGGATCGCATACAAGCGGCCATATACCTCCCTTTATAATTTATAGGAAACTATCGAGAAATACAAAATCTAAAGGGACTGAAAATAAAGTGTATGTCAAGTCAAGGGGCTCACATTAAAAAAAAACACTGAACACAAAAGCAACGTGACCAACAAATACGTGTCGGTTATTAGATAGAAGAGAGGGACACGTGTCTGGAAAGCGATGGCCGATGGCGTACACAAAACTCCTGGAGATTTGCACTTTTTCTCATAATTCGGCATATTACACGCCTATCGCACCGCCACCGCCTCACGTGTTTCTAACGCTCTACAATCTTTTTTTTTGGTCATAAATGACTTTTTTTTTTAAAATAAAAAAAAATACGTGTGTAATACAGTATGTAGATTCATCTACTGTATATAGCTGGTTTCTAGCTAGCTAATGAATTTCAACCTTAGATCGTATAGAAGTTAAAAGAAACTAATGTCCGGTTTGATATTGTTGTTAGGGGTGGGCGTTGATTGGATCGGTTCACTTTTAGAGTGAACCGATAAAAAACCGATACTATTCGGTTTTTGAAAAAGTGATCCGATCCGATCCAATATACAATTGTCAACCGATCAAAAATCGATTAAACCGAACCGGTTCGGTTTTTTCGGTTTTGGGCCGATTGGGCCCAAGTATTGGGCTTTAATTTATAAAATGTTCTATAGTCTCAAAAATTGAAAAACAAAACACAAGTTTTTCATATGTTGGGGTCTTTTTGACCGAATATAATTAAATTACTACATAAGTGATAAGTCTATAACACAAATAAAAACATGTAAGCAACTATAAATTATTTAAACAATAAGTCCATAATACAAATAAAAACAACTACAAATTATACAAACATTAAGTCCATAACACAAACAAAAACAACTAAAAATTATTCAAACAATAAATCCATAACATAAATAAATCCATAATACAAATACATCCATAATACAAATAAAAACAACCATTGAATCCAAACTCGAATCAATTCTTTAGTACTTTTAAGAATCAATTGTTGGCATTGATGACAATGCTTTTGACAACTTCTCAAGCTCTGTATATAGACAAAAGTAAAGTTTAGTAAATTTGAAATAAAACATGAAAATAGTAAAAGATAAGCTTGTTATCAAATTGATTAATAAATACTAACCGGTTTCAGCATCTTCAATGAATTGCAAATTTTCTAACGATGAATCATTATTTTGAGCTAGCATTACTTCTTCTTCAAGTTGACTCCTATGATACTTGGCTTGCAACCAATTTTGTGTACAAATCAAACACTCCACCATTTTAGGAGTCAATGAACTCCGAAATGGATCTAGAACTCGTCCTCCACTACTAAATGCAGACTCAGATGCAACAGTGGAAATCGGCATTGCAAACACATCTTTGGCAATCAATGCCAAAATGGGATAATGTGCACTAGAAACACTCCACCAAGCCAATACATCAAAACTAGAACGTTTCCGTTCAACAGGCTCTAACAAATACCTCTCAACCTCATTTCTACACATAAGATTTTCTTGATTCTCAACTGTTTCCGAAAAGGCTATGGAAAGGTCAAATACACTACTATCATCACTTTCTAGATCACAAAATGTGGGAATTTTAGCACCACCACCACCACCACCACCGTTGAATAATGCACTATAACATTCATATAACTCAACAAGTACATTTTTTATGTTTGAAGTCATTGATTCACGATTTGCAATACCATAGAAAACCGAAAAACAGTAAGACACATATTGCAATTTGTACCTAGGGTCTAACACCACTGCTACTATCAACAACTTGTTCGTTTTTTCCAAACTCCCCCAATATTTTTCAAACTTAATTTTCATACTAGAGGCCATTTGACACACAAGGTGATTCACATCACCACTCATTGATGTCAATTGGTTGTTAATTGTGCTCAATTTATGAAAATATAAGTTTGAAGTGACACTCAATGAAGCACTAAATTGCAAAGTAACATCATAAAATGTTTTCAAGAATTGGACAAATACATTAGCATTCTCCCAATCTTCAAAATGTGGTGGCCCAATTCGCTTTTGCTCATTTTCATCCTCCTTAAAATAGGTTTGGTAGTGTAAATCTTCATCATCTAACCGATCAAATGCTTTGACAAATTTGAGTGAACTTGCCAACATTAGATAGGTTGAATTCCACCTAGTAGGCACATCCAACACTACAAGGCCCTTGTTTTGGATTTTTTCACTCTCAACACTTGTTTTGAACTTCTCGAATCTACTAAGAGACTATTTTACTAATTTCACGACATTACGTATGGCACACACCGACTCATGCATCTCTTTTAACCCATCGTTTACTATTAGATTCACAATATGTGCACAACACCGTAAATGCAAATACTTGCCACCCAAAATCGCACCATCTGCATGCCAACTATTCAACTTTCGAATCACATAAAGAATGGTTGTATTGTTAGAACTCGCATTATCTACAGTGATTGTGAAAACTCTATCAATACCCCAATCGATTAACACTTTCTCAATACACTTCCCAATGGTCTCCCCTCTATGATCGGAAATTTGAGTAAAACTCAAAATCCTCTTTTGCAATTGCCAATTTTCATCAACAAAATGGGCCGTCACAACCATATAATTGATATTTTGGATTGATGTCCAAGTATCAGTGGTAAGACAAACCCTTACCTTTCTCTCTTTAAATTGTTTCATCAAAGACGCCTTCATATCAACATACATTTGCAAAATATCCCTAACTATTGTTCTTCTAGATGGGACATCAAACCTAGGCATACCCACAAGACAAAATTTACGAAAACCCCGTTTCTCTACAAATCTAAATGGTAATTCGTCAACAATCAACATCTCTGCTAATGCATTCCTAGTATCCTTCTTATTAAAAATACCCAAACCTAAACTACTACCACAACCCTCATTTGATGATGTTGTAAATGAAGTGATAGAGACTTGTTTTACTAAACATTTTTGTTTTGGGTCAGCTGCTGCTAATTTAGAGTGATAATTTTTGCACTGATAATCTATGTGCTTATTCATATTGGTTGTCCCATTGGTATTTGAGTCACAAGCATAGTTTGCTGGACAGTAGTTGCATTGTGCTCTCATTCTCCCACCATCTAGGTATCGTGTAAAATGATTCTAAACATCAGATATAGATCTACCCTTTCCACCCACAGTTTTAAGTTTCTCTTGTATAGGGGGTTTTTCTATTGACTCACTGTTAACTGCTACAACATTATCAATATCATCATTCATTTTCTGTCAAAACATAAAAAATAACAAATAATTAGAGCATATTTTAACATAATTAAAATTCTACACTTTGTAACAATAAACACATAACAGTAGCAAATTAACAAGTAATTTCTAGAGAGTGAATTACCTCCTAGCAGTAGACAGCAGCTAGCCAGCTACACAGTAGAATCTCACACACTTAACCTGTTGGCTACAACAACTAGAAATAACCCATATACATATCAATTTAAGAAATACATACATCCTCATAACCTAACTCTGACCCAAATATGTTGATATATAGATCACAAGATCCAACTAGCGAGTCAAAGATCAATCAAACAATGTTTAATCTAATATAATCTAGTAAAGGACGACATAAAAGTAACAACATTAATTATTTTCGTAGATAAACATAAAAACTACAATCAATTGAAATTCAGATTTGAACACAAACTTAAAAACATAATGGAAATAAACAATCAGTTAAAGTTTTCACCCAAACAATACAGTTAATCGAAAATGTCTAAAATTGCACTGTCACGATAACATTACCAAAAACTTTAAAAAATTACTAAAAATAGAATATAAACAACTTAGGTGAAACTAGTCATTAATGATAGCTTAGTGTCTTTAGATTACAATGCAAAAAGATTCAACCCGAAATTCTCACCCAAACAATATGCAAAAAGATTCAACCCGAAATTCTCACCCAAACAATACAATTTCTTGAAAATGTCCAATACTGCATTATTGCGAAAAAAAATTCCAGCAATTTTTGTTCAAGTTCAAAAATTTACCAAAAATATAATATATAACCAATTTAGGTGAAACTAGTCATGAATGAAAGCTTCATGTCTTTAGATTACAATAAAAAAAAGAATCAACACGAAATTCTCACCCAAACATTACAGTTTCTTTAAAATGTCCAAGACTGCACAATTTTCGAATCAAATTTTTAACAGGTTCACACAAATGACAGCAAAGTATCCATCCTATTCTCTCTGGATGATATTATAGTTACAACTTACAAGCGACAATAAAGAAGTAGTAATTTAATCAGCTTGTTTGTCAATTGCATCACAACCTTTAAAGATCTAAAGACAATTGTACAATATATTATGGGAATTGAAGTTCATAATACAAGAGAGGGTATACATATTTCTCAGCATAAATATATCTTGAATTTGCTAAGAAAAAAGGGGCAGGTACATAGAGCTAGTAGAACTCTGACCATATAAGGGTAATAATCCTATCGATAAGGTCTTAAAGAGTATATAAGTATTTTTAGAGCACTAAAATATGTCACAATCACAACACCTGATGTAGCATATTCAATGAACAAGGTTTGCCAATACATGCAAACACCTCTTGGATGAGCATTGGAAGACAGTAAAAATGATCTATAATTGAGATATCTAAAAGGGACAACAACAATTGGTTTGCATCTTACAAGATCAAAAAGCTCAGCTAGCTACCTAGACTTGACTAGTTTTTCTGATTCCTTTGACTGAATTTAATTTACTTAATTGGATTGTAAAGAAGAAAGATACAGTATTTATCTAGATCCTCTTTAATGTCCAAGATTTGACACACAATCAATCAACCAAATTCGACACAAACAAATGAGGAAATCACAAATTCAACACAAACAAATGATGTAATCACAGATTCGAGTTGAAGAGCAATTACCTGAAGCCTGAAGAAGAGCAAATTAGAAGAGTTGAAGAAACGCAAATCCAACGAGCTGAAACCAGCCGATGCAATTCTTGCAATCAGACCTGAATTGAAGCAGAACCCCAGTCAACACTCAACACGCAACACTCACAAATAGGAAGTTTGTTTTCATATTTGAAAATTGTATACAAAACTGCTCAGTTTTATGTATTGTAATATGCAAAACTGATCGAAATGGAAAACCAAAAATAAAGAATGTTGATAAGAAGACGGAGAAGAAAATCATACTCACCGCTCACAAGCTGAACGTCGTCATCGCTCGAATGTGGTCGTCGCTCGAACGTAGTCGAATGTAGTTGTCGCTAGAACGTCGGAAGAAAGAGACGGCGAATGGTGGACAAGCGAGACGGCCAACGTGAGAGAGTGAGAGAGTGAGAGACGAGGTTCAGAGGTTGAGAGATCAGAGACTTAGGGATTTAGGGTTGAGACTTGAGAGGCAGCGAGAGAGAGATCAGAGGAGGCATGGGAAAAAAATGATTTTTCTTTATATACCCCGGTTTTCGGTTCGGTTTTCGGTTTAAGACACAGACCGGAAATCCGGTTTTCTCCAATTAAAACCGAATTGAACCGGATTTTACATAAAAACCGGAAAAAAACCAATTGGATCGGTTTGGTTCACCGGTTCGGTCCGGTTTAATGGATTTTTGCCCACCCCTAATTGTTGTACTGTGGGGAGATGTGTTTTTGAAATTGTTGTGGGGAGAATTGTTTTTGGAATTGTTGTGAAAAGAATCAACTGAGTGTTTGGTAAACTGATTTTCAAAATTGTTGTGAGAACTAAAAGCAATTTTAATGTGTTTGGTAAACTGAAATAAAAAGTGTTGTGAGTGTGTAAAATTACTAAAAGGATATAGACATACTAATGTGCTATACTTTATATTTTTCTTGTTTTAGTGTTAAGTGTTATATAATTATGGTACTTTATTGAATTAATTAGTCCTATTTTTTATTATACTTTATTTAATTAATTAGCCTCATTTATTTATTTTATTCTATTTTTTTAATTTCATTTTTATTTTACCTTATTGAATTAATTATCCCTATTTTTTGTATATAGTTACGACAACATTTTTTTTTGTACATAAATATAAAAGCCAATTTTTTTTTTGTTAAATTTCGTTAAAGGTAAGTAAAAAGTTGGAAAGTTAGTAAAATTTCATTTAATATCACTGTAGCGCGTTTTCTAAAAGCAAAAACATAAACAAAAATTCAAAAGTATGTATTTGTAACTTCTCAAAAACTCAGTTGGGAGAAACTAAAAGTGACCAAAAGTACTTTTCCGTGATTTTACCAAACACCCTGTTTTAGGTCTAAAATCACTTTTGTCCCAAAAATTACTGGGAAAACAATATCAAACTGGGTCTAACTCACTTTTACTCGGCAACTATATAGCTAAATAGAATCTATTAAATAATTTAATTTAGTTTAGTTTTTGTGTTGTATTGATGGGTTGTAGAAGGAGAGGTAAAGTCAAAAGAATTTTATTTGAGGCGGTCAATGTATTAATATATAATATTTAAAGATGTCAAAGTAACTTTTTAAAGATTTATATATATATAAGATATTTTGAATATGGTCTATTAATTATTGGTGTTAGAATTCTCAAGAACAATAAAAATTATTTTATGTTCAAGAAATATGTCACATATCCAAAATTTACCATCCATGGTTGCATACTTGCATGCGTCTTTTTTGGTTTATGTTGCACTAGTATTCTAGTATTATGAATAATAATTATCTTTTGATTATAATGAAAAAAAAACAGTGATTTACAATATCATTATTCAATTTGTAAGCTTTATTTATCAATAAAAACACAATCAATGTATATATATATATATTAAAAACAAATTATCTTATAAAAACTAGTTAGATTGTAATATTTATTTGATAGTACTTAGGTACTGACCGATCGATATCTAAATTACTGATCCTATTAAATATTATTTATATTTGTTTTCTTTAAAAGAAAAATATATGATATTTGTTATTTATATCGGTAATTTGAATTGTGAGTTATTATTATTATTATTTAATATATATATATATATATAATATTATTTATTTTAAGAACTTTTTAAAATATCTTTAGAAAATGATCTTCTTTTATAAAAATAAAAGCTTATTGTTATGGAATAGTGGATTAATAATCATTATTACATCTATCTACATTTTGGATGCATGTGTGGCAGCCTATAGGTGAGTCAGCAATGTTATGGATCATGCATAATGAGTTGTGCCAATTTAATTTACTATATATAAGTGTTTATATTTTAGTTTGTAAAATGATTCTAATAAGAATTATCTAAATGTCAATTGCTATATATTCTCTTCCATTTATGAGTTTACCGATTATATATTTAGGTTATAGGATTTTTTATATTTTTATATATATATATCTTTTTTAAAAAAGTTTATAGGACCTAACAAGAAGACCCCCACACTTTGAAATTAATGGTTATATATATGCATACATCCAGACGTATTACTACTTTTACAGTAGAGAGAAAACACCCATATTTAAGATTAATGGTTAAGGAGGAACAAATAATATATATATACACACACCCAGACGTTGAACCGAGATGATGGAGGCTTCCAAAAGACAATCCAACCATATTTACAAGAAACCTTGGGCTTTTTTATTTTATTTATATGGTTTATAGATATTTATAATCGGTTAAACATTAATTTACATTTTATAATCGGTTAAACATCATTTATACAAAGTCAATCTCTGAATCTGTATATACAATAAAATTGATAAAAAATTCGGTATATTCTGAAATATATAAAAATACAAAAGTTATAGGTTGACCAAGCGAGTATATTATGATTTAGTACTTGAGAAGGTACGATTAAAAGTTAAAACCCAACGAGTCATACTATTTGAAGCCAAAATTGGCAGCATAATTTTTCTCAGAAAATATAAATAAAAAACCTAAAACCCACAAAAAACCTCCAACAATGAGAGGCGCTTTGAAGAGAAACTCGACGATTTCCCAGCTGTTGCAGACCCAGACCAGAAGGAATACCGATTTTTTCACAGACCCAGTTGCCAGAATCCATCAAAACTTTCTCATAGAGCAAGCACAGTCCAAGAGGGACTACTTCAATTTTTCTCATTTTTTCAGGAGATCAACTACCAGGAACTGCAATGAGGTCTATCCTTCTCTGTTTTCGTCGGCTTTCTCTTCTGCTTCTTCGTCTTCGACGACGACGGCCACGTCGTTAGTGAAAGTCGGGTTCGTTGGGTGGTACTTGGGGATGGTCAAGGCAAGGCCAATGCTCACCAAGAGTGTCACATGTTCGCTTATTTATATTGCGGCTGATTTGTCGTCTCAGGTAAATTAACAAAATATATGGCAAAAAAATTTAAAAACAAAAATACCCAGATGTGTTTTTTTTTTTTTTCGTTTTTCATTTTGTTTGGCATATACTATTTGTGTTTGGACTCTATTTAGGAACAATATTTTAGCATTTGATCGCTGAATTTTGAGGTTCAATTTCTGCTTTAATTGTGTAGGCCTATAATTGTTATTATAGAAGTTCAAGTTTGTAGGAGTTGATGCAATATTTAGGAAATTGATAGATGATACGGTGAATGGATGCATTTTAGAATTGCCCTTCATGTTAGAAATGTCATCTCAACTCGGTGATAGTGTCCTGGTGCCCTTGTTAATAACACTAGAATTTTCATGTGACATATCGAATCCTTTGAGTCTTGGTTTGTTTGTAGATGAAACAACCTCTTGATCATCAAGAGCCTTTAAGATCTTATCAGCCTTGTGAATAGGATTTTGCAATTGGATGGAAGAATTGGAATAAATGTCATCTAGATCATTGGAATAAATGTCATCTAGATCACAGCTTGAGTTTTCATTAATGTGGTTTATCTGAGGTTGGTTAGAAGTTGCTAGAGTTATTGGTTATCCACTAAGATAGCTTTCTTATCCTAGGTTCAAGAAATTATTTTCAGTGTTTGGGATATCTGGGAGGAAATGGGAAATCTATTAGTTTCTAAATTGAGCGGGTTTCTAACTTCATCCAAGTCATGACCTTGGTTTTGGTATTGTTGTAGAGAGATCGATTTTGTGCTAGTTCAGTGGTCAAAATCATGAAACTGATTCCATTTTCTCCCATCAGGTGCTATCTATTCACTTTCTGGGGAGTAGATTGCTCATTTCTCCTAGACATTGTCCACAATCTTTTCCCAGGAGATCTCTATGTTAGCATTCGGTTGGAGCAATTTCAATGCCATAATTTACAAAGCACATGCCTTACGGACAATATAATTGTAGAGTAATACATAAATATAATCATAATAAAGGAAAATTATAATATAGACCTCTTGTGACTTCTTGTTTTTTACCACCGCCAAAAATATATATTTTAATTATTTTTCAAAACTTCCTGGCATTGCTGTTATATTCTTTCTTGTTCACTTTTGTCAAACAAGTTTTACATTAGTTATTTTGGTTCTACTATCATTGTTGGGCACTTATTGTCAAATTTTCTTCAGACTATTTCATCCTCAACATCTTTTGATTTGGAGAGGACATTACGAATGGCTGGATATGGGATGGTAGTGCTAGGACCCACACTGCATTTCTGGTTCAACTTCTTATCAAAACTCTTCCCAAAGCAAGATTTGATTTCCACATTTAAGAAAATTGCTATGGCGCAGACACTCTATGGACCTATTATGACGGTCATTTTCTTATCCCTCAATGCATATTTGCAAGGTACCCATGATTTTCCATTTGTAACAAATTTTGTAAGATGGCCACTGCTTTTAATGGTTGCTTGTGGCTTCTGGTATTAAGCTAATGTTTCTTTGGTTCTTATTTCTAATTAATTATCTTACCTTCTTCTGTAATGATTTTTGCTCCCCAAAATGTTTGTGTAAATTTATGCTTAGTATTTTGTGAGTCATGGTTATGTAGCTTCAAGTTTCTAGTTTATTACACTTTACAATATGGTATTATGCAATAGTAACATATATGTTTATATTACACCCACACACGTACATAAAAACACTCTCACACATGCATGTGTAGTTGTGTACGTATGTTGATGGATGGATGTATGTCTTTATGTATGTATTGTATATTTGACACAGACAAATGCATGGATTATAGTTGTACAAAACACTACCCTTTTCATCCCATAACTGCAGTAGAATGATATTAGGCACATCAATCAATTGAAATGAGTTGTTTGTTTGATGTTATTCCGTATATTCAACATTTGGGAGTTGAAAGGAGATGTTCTATTTGTATGCAACCTCAGTTGCACATTACTTTGGTCTTCTTGCATGTCTTCTTCAAGCAAATTTCATTACGTTTCAATTAAGGCATGTACCCTTTTTATAAATTGGATAGTATACTTCATGTGTGTATCCCATCTTCAATTACTACGTGTAAGAGTTGCTATGACTGTTTGCTCAGGTGAAAATGGGGCAGAGATTGCTGCTCGTTTAAAACGGGACTTGGTCCCTACCATGATAAACGGTGTGATGTACTGGCCAGTCTGTGATTTTATCACCTACCGATTCATCCCTGTTCATTTACAGGTATGTGCTAGATTTTCTTTATTTTGGATAATATCAATTTTTATCTATTTCCGGCTGTTATAAGGGTTGGGGTGAGTCAACTTGGAAATTGCTTACTATGTGCCGAATGTGGACTACTCTGTCTACAGCAAGCTCTTTTCCATCTGTTACCATAAGATACCGTTTTCTCACCTGTGAATTTTGTTTGTGATCTTTTCTTTCGAACAGCCACTGGTGAGCAATTGTTTTTCGTATCTATGGACCATCTATATGACGTACATGGCAAGCCTAGAAAAGGCTGTTTCAACTCCTAATTGATTGATTCAACGCTGCCAATTCCCTCAGTATATCTCATGTTCAAGATCTATTTTCAGTAGCGTAGTTTCTAGCAAGTGTCCGCAAGCAGTATTATATATAGTGAAAGTTTTTCCCAATGCCTTCACCGGAATACCATTTTGATATCTATGTTTAGAAGCTTTATAAGCTCTTTCCATCTACCTTATAGATCAAGCAGCAATAGTTATATTGTATTTCTACTTTTTTTTTACTTTTCCATTATGACTCGAGAAAGTTTACGCACTTATGTAATTGGACAAATATCAAACATCTTCGTAAAGAAGCGGGTTAATGTTGTAGATGTATTTCTCCCAAAGTTTTGTACTATGCAGTCGTGCAGAAGCATTTTCATCGCAAAAATTGCTTTGAGATTGTTTCTTCAGTTAATGAAGCTTTCAGTCAGGTTGTGGCATAGTTTAAAAAAATTCAAATTTCCGCAGCAATAGTTCCGTTGTATTTTTTTTTTTTGCAGAGTATTTAGGAAATTTCTATAAATATCTATATTATTTCTATAAAATATTGATATCGATAAACAAACCGTAGGTATTTCTCTAAAATATCGGAGATATCCAATTGATAAACGGTGAGTTTTAGAACTTACCTGTCATCTTCTGAGTACTGTGAACAATGAAGCAAGTGCAAACTGTACAAGACACTCATGTACAACTGTACAGCTTTGGCATAGGTTGGTTGGACGTTGAGCTAAGCTTAGATTATAAGAGATGGGTGTTGAACTAAGCTAAACTAATCAAGAACCTACAAATTTATGATCACACTTTATTATTATTATTTTCTATATCACACACCCAATCCTAGCCTGTCCAATGTACAAGCTCAAATTATATTGAAATCCCTAGATCACACTAAGGTTAACTTAACTTAGAAGTAATATAATCTAATTAGTAATTAGTGTGAGATTAATCCATAGATTTCTTGTTTACTACAAGAGATCACAATTTAGGTTAACTTAACTGAGAAGTAATATGATCTAATTAGTGTAAGATTTAATCCATAGACTTTTTGTTCTACCGTAAAAGATCACATTTATGTTAACTGAGAAGTAATATGATCTAATTCATGGCTTATTGGATCAAACTTCATTCACATGACAGTTGCATTTACCAGGAGTAGGAAAAAGAATACGGGAATTGCAGGAAATAGGTTTTCATAAATTACGTATAGCCATTTTTTTTTAAAACGGCGCTTATAATAATAATTAAATGTCTTAAATGCATTTAAAAGTTAATTTTTCTCTTATTCTGAAAAAATAAAACATTAACCGGTGAACGTCACAAACTGCCCCATCAACAGCACAAACTGCCTCCCTTGCGCAGCCCCGTCTCTGTTATCACCACAGCTGGAATTTCAACATCCCCTTCTTCATTAGCAGCTCCATCGTCATATCAAGAAAAGGTTTGTCCTCAAACTCTGAAATTCATCTAATAAATTCTTTATATGCAATAAATTGTTGGATGGAGAACATGGTTTGTGCTTCTTTATCTATTATTTTGAGTGGTAAAATCTATGTTGAAAAGGGTATCTCCCGTCGAAGGGGAAGACATAGGTATTCTCATTTACGTGAGCTATTCTTGAACTATATCCATCTTACATGATCCATTCGTGAACATTACGCATCTTGCATGGTCCATCACTAAAATGATATGAAATGTGACAGGTTTTAAACATAATCAAATGGTACATAGTATATATATATATATTTGCATCAAGTTTCTGCCATGTGACAGGTTTTAAAAATAATCAAATGGTACATAGTAGATACATATTCTTTGCATCATATTTCTGCCATCTGAAAATGTACGGCAGTCTCCTACAATTTATGGACCTTCGGTTTTCAATTTCTCATTCCTAGAGTTTTGGATTGTGACCACGTTTCTCTTCAACTAGAAACTGTATATAGACCAAGAGTTTTGGACGGTGACCACAAGTCTTTTCAACTAGAAACTGTATAGAGACAGCAGAAAACTCCAATGGAGCATTGCATCTGGTACTCCTGCCTTTATTTCTAACTAAAATCACTTACTGTACTAATAAAAACTGAAAAAGAATATAAGAGAGCCAAGAATTATAACCTAATGAATCAGAAAAATATTAGCAGTCTCAAGCAAAATAGGAAAAAGAAAACCACTAACAGTGTCAGAGCGAAGCACGAAAATAAGTCAATGAATGGAAGAAATGAACAAATAGTATGCATGAAAGATGTGCTATATAAATGTAGATTTCTTTTTTTCCTGCTCTATTCATTTTGTAGGGGAATAGTACAGTGAAAGAAAAACCCACCTGAGAAAGAGATCTGAATCAAGAAGATCACTACAGTGAGATCTGAATGAAGGAGATGTCTTTTGGAGAAAATGGCATCAGGACGTGATGTCTCGAGCCAAACCATCATGTAACAATAATGTGAACGACTGCAAGCTCAAGCGAAACTGATGTCGATAGTTAGAACTTAGAACAGAAAACAGATCAAGAGTACCTTAATGCAGTTTGATGGGTAGTTTACCAGTTTCATGATGATGGAAAAATTTCTGATATCCTTAGCTTATAAAATATAAGTAAACGAACCAAGTGCATCGTACAGATTTCAATCATCTACTTATCAAACATAGACATATAAAGTTATAAACTAATGTCTGAAATCAAACTGAAATACACAAGGCACAATTATTCCAAGATTTGTGTTTACCTGGGCATTGATTTTCCATCGCTAGCATCACTGCAACTATTTCACAAGATTCTGTAGAATGTTAACATACAGTAGGTGGAAGTGGGTAGCAAGATGAAATAATAAGGGAAATAAAGTAACCTAGAGAGTGATGCACTGATGCCAATGACAGAAAATGATTCCATGTTTCCACGTTGAGTTCTCTAGTAAAAAACCAATCAACAGCTTCAAGAACCATGATCATTATGAACAATATAAACAAGGAGAAAAATGCATATTTTCATTCACAAGTAAGCACATTATATTGAAGTAGCAAATGTTATCGTAAGGGAAAAATAAAGCAGTGTAAAAAATAACAACAATAGTAGCAAATGAGCATTCTGAACTGTTAAAAAGAAATGCTCTATTTCATTGTGGGTAATTTATTGGGATAAAAATTCACATTTTTATTGAAGAATGGTTTTGAACTCCTAATACACTGAGGTTTTTTAATTGTATCTAGAATTTTACACTTTATGGTATGAACATGTTCCCTTCTCTAACAATCTTCAATGCTGACATCTAAATGATAGTTTGCCAACCTGATCCAAAACTTCAGGTAGCTTTTGCAACTTCTTATCAACTTTGGAAATGCTTGTAAATCTCCATGACTGGTCGAGAACAAAATTCACGAGTACATTATTAAT
Organism: Dipteronia dyeriana; assembly: GCA_032871835.1. NCBI lineage: Eukaryota > Viridiplantae > Streptophyta > Magnoliopsida > Sapindales > Sapindaceae > Dipteronia > Dipteronia dyeriana. Next base: position 89,724,956 of record CM065295.1, on the reverse strand, counting down.
ACATAAAACTCAATCGTCAATCAACGTCCAAATTGTTTTGTTAATTTCTAAACTGTTTCCAAAAAGGTTACTCTATTCTTCAGAAGCACGCAAACAAATCTTCTCAAGCTGTATTGGCCAATCTTCTCCAAGTACTTTTGGATCCAACTCCATCGCAGTTCGAAAATCCAACATAGACCCATAAATTGGTTGTGTTGGTGTTTGCATGTAACTCACCCCACTCAAACCAGGAGGGAGCAGACTGCCTAGTTGGTTTGGGTGCTTATTTCCCCGACCTGATGCAGTTAAAGCCATACAGGGCTCAATCAACCTCCTCAAATAAGCATCCAATCCATTATTCAACAGGTTAACACAGTCCACCGTGACATTAATACCCTCCATCTCCAACTTTTGCTCCAAACGACTTGTTAATGATCTTGTATCAGGTAGCTCACCACTGTTCTGACATGTAACCGGATAGTAATCATCAGATATAGATAAATTCGAAAAAGTTTTACGAGCTCCACCCAAATTCATGGAAATACCAAGGGGAGCAGTAACTGGACTTCTACTTTGAACACTTGGGCTCCAAGCCACCTGCTCCACCTCCTCTCCATCTTCAACAGATACAACTTCAACAGGAGGTCGACTACCAAGCGAATGCAATTCTGTTGGACTCTGCTGGTCTGGTGTCTTCGAAACTGATTCCTCACAAGCAACCATGCTTTGGGGCTTTCCAAGCGGTCCCAACGGACTAGGGCGGTCCCTAAACTTGCGGTCCCGACTAACCAGAGACCTACCCTTCCGAGGGGATGGCGAAAATGCATCCCCGTAAAGTGATTGAAGACTATTTCTTTGAAACCCATTTGCAGGTTTAACAGTAAGATTACTTCCTACTTTCCGAATCCCTTTAGGTGGTGGAACTTTGGCGACAGAAGCATTCTTGATGATAGATTTAATAAGGCTGTTATGAAGAGGAATATTTTCCCTCCCAATAGTCCTAATGCAAAACTTGTCAAATTCAAACTTGCTAATCTTCAAACTAAACAACCTGCCAAGCTGATCAAAGTATCTCTCCCCTCTCTGAAGCCCAACCTTCTTCACAATAAGAGCTTTTAGCTCTATAGTGTTGATACGAGAAAAGTTTTGATTTGACACCATTCTGCAGTAACAGATTCCCCCAATTCACACAAACCAAACCGTGATCAAATCTTGGAACTTTCAAGCAAGAACCAGAAGAAAAAACACACCCCTTCAATCCCAAAACCTAAACCCTAATTTCAAAAAAAGTGACCATCTGCATATACAACAAAACTGCATCAAATACAAAACTACAATACATATACTTTTACACCAATTTAAACAAAACCCACATCAAATTTTACTCGATCAAAGCTCAAAGCAATCTATAAAATTACGAAAACCAGAAGAACGTATTCACATGCACAGCACAAGAACAAAACTTTTTCAGTGATTCATTAATCAACATAGAAATGTTACAAGAAACTGAAATTAAACAAAGTAAGGCAAGGGTTTTGAAAACTAATTGAAACACCATTTGAGATATTGATAGAATTCAAAACCCAGAAAGCGAAATGAAAATTGAACAAAGATTTTTCGACTTAGAGATACGTACCGAAATGGGTCGAGACCAAGCTTGAATTTTGGGTGTTGAATTCTTATGGGTGATTTCTCAATTCTGTTATTTTAACCCTATTTTCTGGGTCATCGAATTTTTTTTTTTGTCTGTTTCTTTCGAAGTATATATATACAGAGACAGACCAAACCCAGATTTGAGCATGTAAAGGACTTCGACTCTGTTTGGGACATTCTCATCACCAAACACTAACACACGTGCGCTTTTCTCTTTCTCTCTCTTGGCCTCTTGGGTTGAGTTAGTGAATTGCCTACTTTTTCTTTTCAAAAAAAAAACCGACGCCATAGTAGAGATTTGTCGGGATCTGACGAGACGCCGTCACGAGATTTATTGATATATAATGATATTAAGTTCTATAAGCACGGTTCGTAAAACAAGTAGGGAAAAGATATTAGACTTTATAAATACGATTCGAAAAACAACTCCTAATCTAGCTAAGGGATTTCCACTCCCCGATTTAATACCCAAAAGTGAAGTTATATTTATGGGATTAGCTTTACAAGCACGATTCGAAAAGCAAATCTCGAGGAACTGGGTTAGAATGCCAAGTGGCTCTATAAGTATAGTCTGAAAGCAACTCTAATTCCTCGCACTCTGTGATTTAATGGGCAAAAGTGAAATTATATTTGTGATATTAGGCTTTACAAGAATGGTTCGGAAAGCAAATCCAGCCTAGGGGAGCGACATTAGACTCTACAAACATCGTATAGAAAACAACTCTCGGCCCAAATGAGCTAATTTCCGTTTACTCTTACGATTTAATGGGCACAAGTAGAATTATATTTGTGAGATTAAGTTCTACAAAGACGATTTGGAAAACAACTCTCAATCTAGTCTACAAACATGGTTTAGAAAGGAACCCCTAGTCCAGGGAGCACAATTAGATTCTACCAACATGATCTGAAAAGCAACTCTCAATTTAGGAGAGCAAGATTAGGCTATACAAACACGGGTTGGAAAGGAACTCACAGTCCAGGGGAGTGCAATTAGTCTCTATAAATACGGTCTGGAAAGCAACTCTCTGTCCAATGGAGAGATATTTATGATTTCTGAACAAATTTCCTCTTCACTCTCCAATTTAATGGGCAAAAGTGAAATTATATTTGTGAGATTAGGTTTTATAAACACGGTCTGAAAAACAACTCGTACTCAAAGAGAGATTTCTACACAAATTGCGATGGGCAAAAGTGGAATTACATTTACTTGGTACTCTTTTATTGTATTTTTGATCGACATGGAATGTGTCCATTACAGGGAACGACATAAAAAAAATGGTTTTTGGATCAAATCTATAAATAGCCATAAAATTATGGTAGTCAATAAATTTAGTCTGAATTAGTGTTTTAATTGTATTTAGCAAACAATCCATTTTTGGACAACACCGGCTTTGATGAAATTTTGATTAAAAAAACTACTTTTAACTTTTTTTTTAAAATAAAAAATATTAGGACCTCCATCGGAGCCGGGAGGTATGCGGATCTTAAAAAAAAATTGGGAGGTCTGCCACCTCCATTAATGGAGGTCGTAGAGACAAAGACCTCCATTGGAGGGAGTAAATTAAGAATAAGAAGGAAAAAAAGAGTAAATTTATGAGTTTTTTAACGTGTTTAATTTAATCTCAACCCAAAAAACCCCTAGCAAGGCTAGCATGTTTAATAAAAATTAGCCGTTTACTATAAAACCATATCATGTTTAATCTAGCACTCTATCATGTTTAGTCTATGTGAAGAATTTGGTATTAAAAAAAAAAAAAAACACTCTTTAGCATGTTAATCCCGACAACAAATTTCCTAGCATGTTTAATCCCAACAATAAATTTTCCAACATTTTTAATCCTAACAACAAAACTCTATCGTGTTTAATTAAAAAAAATGACGTGTTTATGCCATTTTTTTTCTTTATCTTCTTCGTCTACTTCCAATCAAAAATATATATATATATATATATACATTCAACATCTTCATCCATCTCATCACCTTCATTCAAATTCCTATCAAAATTCATTCAACAAACTTCATCAGTAAAAAAAATCCATATAACACTACACAAACATTAAACGCCACAAACTCCAACAAAAAATATTCAAAACATTTATTTTTAAGAAAAAACAATCTTGCAGCTAAACACTCTATCTCCGATGGAACTATCTCTGATTGTCTCTCTGGTCAGAGATGGTTCTGGTGATTAAGATGGAGGCGTGAGTTTTGGTAGGAGTCTGATATAGAAAATAGAGGTTTTTTTTTTTAAATAATAAAAAAAAAAAGTAAATTAAAGTTGGTGGTAATTTTGTTCGTTTTAAAAAAAGATTGATGCAAACGATCAAAACAATAATCTTGACTAAAAATAGAACACCCATGAACTATATAACTATTTGATAGTATTTCTCTATTATATTTATCAAAAACTTTTTAAAATGAGATTTTTCTTTCAGGAAAAATAGTGATTAGTGTGACTAATCAAGTTAAAACAACCAAGTTAATATTGCAGGTGTAAAACGCAATGGAATGAAGAAATTAGAATACCTGTGATGAATCGGACTTAAAGAAAGTTTTGTTAACAAAATATATTAATATTCATAAATTAAGTTATTAAAACACAAATAAAAATAAAATAAAACAAATGAAAATGGTGCACTATTAATTACTAATTACTGTACTCACAGTGCTATCTGATGAGGTTTCATGATCATCATAAACAGGGGCGAAACTAAAATTTTGATTTAGGAGGGGTCAATTATAAGAACTAATATTCAAGGTCATCCAATACAAATATATTAATATTCATAATTAGGTTATTAAAACACAAAATGTGATGTTATTTACCGTTAAAGGTAATGATATGAATAAATAAATAAAATAGCCATTAACATTAAAAATTAAAATGTAATACCTCACTCTTTTATATCTAGAAAATCATCTCTCACCAAATCAATTTTAATTTTCTATATGATTTTCATTTCAAATCATAAGAGTTTGTTAGACAATCATTTTTTTTAGTTACAAGACATATGGCTATTCTTAAAGTATATGACGAGATGAGGCTGATTTGTTGATATACATTTCATTACTTGCACCGCGAGGTTGGGGGTTTGAGTCCTCCCTTTTAAAAAAATAACTCTAAATTTATGTAATACTTCAACAAGAAAAAATCTTAAAATATACATAAATTTAAATAATAAACTAGAAAATTAAATTTATCAAAATCACATTAGAAATTAACCTAACAAAATAAGTCTGAATCATAGAGTTCAACAATTACTTACTCTTTTTTTTTAAGGAATACACTTACTTAGCTTATTTTTTAGTGAAAATCTTTAATAATAATAATAATAATAATAATAATAGGGTAGTGTTAATATATATTAGAACCTGTAATAACGTGAAAATAGGATTATTATTTTTTTGTTGAAATTGAAAGTAACAATTTTTGACAGTTGAATTATGGAAAACATTTAGTAAGTAATTTATATTATTAATATAACAGGGGGAACTATAGCCTACATGCTATACTATATTAATTTATGTGTAACTAAAACTTCATGTTGCAAAACAAGTTCTAGTTAGTTCTTAAAAAAAAAAAAAAAAACACCCTATATGATTAGATCCAAACCTGAAGTTGTAACGTTGTGGAGCTGGGTTCTGACGATTTAATTAAAAAAGACTAACGTTGAAAGTAGTTTTTTTCTTGGCAACTTAATTTTCCAGACAAAAGGAAGGTGTCATGCACATAATCGGGATCCCACAACATTGGATACCTAAGACTAGATTTTGTATACATGGATAGCATGACATTAATTATGTATTTTAAATATATAAATGTCAACTATTTTTTTTTTTAATTATATTGCATAATAGGAAGTACTTACCAATTTAATCTTCCATGTACATACCCGGAATATTGGATTTTTATTAAAAAATTAATGTTTTTAATGATTATTGTTTGGATGATTTTGAATATAAATTTAGAAAATAAAGGAAACAAATACAATATTAGTAGGATTAGTTTTGTAATATTAAAAAAAAATATTAACTTTTAAAGTGATGTTATAGACAATCCATTAAAAATCTTTCTACACTCCATTTTAATTTTTTATTATATGACAATTTTATTAAAAACCCAAATACTAAAGACGATAAAAAAATTCTAAACACAGTATACAGTATACACTAATTGCTAAACTCTTGAAGTAGTTTTTTTTTTTTATAAAGAAAGTCTTTCAACATTTTACACACCCAAAACATTTTTTTTGCAGTATCATTAAAGTTTTTATTTGATTATGAAGTGATGGAAAAGACTTACAATAAAAATTAAACAAGTTTTTTAAAGTGCTAATTTTCTCAGATTTTTTTTGCAGAAACAGACAATAAGAAAAATCCTTGTGCATGTGTATTTTTTTTACTGTCAAGGTGGAATGTTCGATGATGGGAGTCGTGATGCTTGTCCATTCTGATGTATCGGTTTTGGGCATGCTCATTCTAATTGCTACTTCTGAAGGTGCAAAAAATCCTCGGTTGTATTGCTGCTAATGAATTTTTGTTCTCAAGTGTACATATTTGAATGCTGTTGAGGCAGTCCATTGCATCCCAAATCTGACACTGAACAGCTCAGAGTTGTGTCAGAACCCACTTAAATCAAACACTTCATGCACAGTCTAAATATCAACTCTCATATCTATTCTCACAACATTTGAGAAAAACTCCCTGAACATGGCTTGTAAAGTACGTTGTGTGGTAATCGAACCCATGTGAAAGGGAGGCGCACACCATAAGCATTTTATAGCTACTAGAAAGTAATTCAAGTGCTTTCATTGATCTGTAAAAGTACTACTAGGAAGACTCTATCAAACCAATAACATGTTTAAATGGGTAGCCAGCAAGCTAAGCTTCCAATCTACTATATGCCACTTAACCTGTTGGAAGCAAAACAATTTCTCCAGCAGTTCACAATTGGAGTCTCATTTTTTTTTTTTTTTTTTTTGGTCAATGTAATCTAATGCTCTCATCCCCAATCTTCGCAGGGTTTATCATTCCAAAAGTATTCAGATTGAATCACTAGATAAATGATCAATGGCTGAAAAGAACAGACTATAAACTATTACCTGCAAAATCTGCATGAACAGCTTATTGAATCTAAAATTTCTACTTGAAGAGCAACTTATTGCAATTTAATGATTATGGTACAAAAGGCAAGTTTCTCAATACAGAAAATACTGTTCTTTTTTCCCCTTTCTCTACATTTGTACAACTGGAATCTATCTTCCTTGACAAAACATGCATCTGAAATCAGAAATTCAACATTAAAACACTAGTGCAGAAGCTCACTGTAAAGTCAAGATATGGTGCTTTGCAAATACTTCAGAAGAAAATTGATGCAGAGGAAGACTTCATAAATCTAATATGCCAATGAAATTGGTACCTGCATCAGAAGTCACTTGCCCTGAAATTCGTTCTAAATACACTTCATTCTGCCCTAAAAATGAAGACAAACAGCATTGTTTCATTTTCGCATCTGAATTGGTTTGACAGAAAAATCATCTGAAATGTCCAAATTTCAGTATCATATTTCTTTCAGTTTTCGTAACTAGCTAGTTCAAAGCCACCAACTGTTTCCTGAGAAATACTAATTGCGGAAACATCAAAATAACTCCGAAACATGATTTTGCACGTCATCTAGAATAGTAAAGGAGGGGTAAAGCTGATATACATTTCGGTAAGTTAGTGTGCCTATGAAAAATAAAGTTTTACACTACATCCTCTTTGCCGAATCATAGCAAAGGCTTCTTCATAATCATGATAATTGAGCACAAGATGTATAACCAAACTTCCTAATCTGTTTTCAAGACTTCTTCAAACGCAACTTCAGAGGCTTCTACATCTGTTGAAGCTGATGGCAAGTTCAACAGAGGGCTCACTTCGGCCTCATCTGCTCCCCGACGTGGTTGTGACAACAAATGGTCTTCCACATTGGGAACTCTGGAAGGTACTGCTAGTTGACGATTGTCAAATTCAGCCCATCCACCATCTTTTGCATGAACTAGAGTAGGATATAAGAAGAACCCCAAAAGAACAACACCACCACTTACTAAGAATGTCTTTACAGAAGCGAGGCACATAACAAGAACAAGCAGCACTGCAGGAGGCAGGCAAAGCATCGTTACTCCAAATGTTTTCAAGGGTACTTTATAAGGTCTATGAAGATCTGGCTTCTTTATTCTCAATTTTATAAAAGCTGCAAACTCAAGAAGCATTCCTATGGCATACAAGAAATTAAGAAATTCCAAGATTTCCTGAAAGCTCATCCATGATAAGAAGATGACTCCAGTAGCAGAACACAAAATGCTAATTGTGGGAGTCCCATACTTCGATCTACAAAATGCAATCAAAGATAATGGTCATGTTAGTGCTGATAACAATGAACATTTGCAATTCGAACAAAATCAACCGCACATTCACAGTGTTCATTATTAAGTTTTGACTTCAGAGGCAATCATGTGGAAGAAGAAATCAAATCAAACTCATACATGGTAATCTTATTCAGATGTTTACATGAACATTTAGGAGGCCGTATGTAATATCAACAAATTCAACCCATTTATTATTGATCACAATTCTAGAAACAAGCATGAAAAAGGAATATCTATCTGTCAAGACTCAAAAGTTAGCAAAAGATTATAGTTCACATTGGATATTGAACATAACTAATTATGTTGATGAAATGCAAATATCTTTTGTCCATTTAAGAACACAGAAATATCCACGATTGTTTACTTCCCTATAGTTGGTTTCATCAAATGTTCAACTCAATCATAAAGGATAAAACTTAAAAGCAGTAGAATTGAACCATAAAGCAAAATAAATACCTTAAAGCAAACAAACTCGGGAGCATTCCTAATTCACTCATCCCAAGGAGTTGAAAGGCATCACCACTCATTTCTGCTTCAAACAAACCCAAATTAGACATAGCAGCAGCTGCTTGAATCCACCATTTGAGCCAAAAACCACCAATCAACATGCCAACTTCTGCAAAATACCCATCAGTCCACTCACTAGATGGAGAATCCAAAGCCCCTGTCCCGGCAAGAAGTGGAATCAAATAAGAAGAAACAACCAAAATCACGGCTCCAAAAGTTGCCTTTGGGAATGTTTTACTCGGGTTTTCAACCTCCCCTGCAAGCGTACTCGCCTTATCCCAATAGTTCAAATTCCAAAACATATTATTGAAGTACCCTCTCCAATCCACCTTTTTAAAATCCACAACTAGCCACCTCTGGGGCCTTATGCGAGGAATTGAAAGAACACTCATAACCACAAATGGGAAAAGCGAAAAAATCGCAAGGGAAACAGCCGTGAACCCAACAATGTGCAGGCCTCTGTAATTCAAATATGTCAATGAAGCTGTAAGACCTAAAAGAGCTGGAATTCGAGCAATCGTAAGGTTAAAAATTGGAAGTGAATGCTTCAAGTAATCCAAGAACAAGACAGGGTAAAGGGCATTATCCATAACCCCACTAAACCATTTCCAAAACCCTTCTTGAAATCCCCAAAAGGGACCGAAAGCTGAAGATACCCAGACAACATAGCCACCGTTTTCGGGGAAACAAGTAGCGAGCTCAGCTGTAACTAGAGCTTCTGGGATGCTCCAAATCAAAGGGAATATCAAGAAACCAAGCAAAGACAAAAGAGGGCCACCACCAGCCCTCACCGAATCTTCAACACCAAAAGGACCCCCAGATACATCATAGAATATCAAAGCAATCAAAGGCAACACAGTTAGCTTTGGACTTGATTTGACAGCTTTTTCATACACATCACTTGTCATAACCTCCTCCTCCTCCACCCCCATCAACTAAATAAAGATCACAAATTTAATCAAAAAGCAAGCAATTTCAGAGGGTAAATTCAACCGTGGCTAGTTTGTTAATTGTTCATCATATCTATAAAAGCAAAACATGCAAATACAATACAAGAAAACCACATGAATAATCTGTTTGAAGAACCTACCTCTTCTTCTCTTGGAGAAAAAAGGGTCCTGCTTGAATTATCTCAGCTCGTTCAAAATACCCCGATTGGAAAAGAAGATTTGTGTAGACTTTATTGGCAAGATACGATGTGAAGAAGATGAGGTGTGGGTTTGAGCTGTTTACTTTTCCTGAGACGTGGAGAGATTAGAGAAGGAGTTTTGTTGGATTCGGGGATCATGACTCATTCTCCACACCCACACACGGTTAATTATTGGATGTAGCCGACAGTCAATCCTGCTGATTTCATATTTACTCTGCCAATGGCATGTGATTTGTATGGAATATTACGTATGCTCATGTTGTCATATATGCACGGAAATCCGAACATCAAAATATCAAATCAAAGCTATAAGTGTTGATCTGAATAAATGTTATTAGGAGTAATCAAAGAATTTACCTGTTCAATTTTTTTTTTATTTTTCTGTGCTACGAAATTTCTACCATGATAAAACTTTCAAACACCTTTTGATCTTCCACGTTTATATACGAATGCCACAATAGAAATATCAGTAGCATAGACAAGAAGAATCAAATCATCAATAATCAAGCTATTTGCCTTGATCACCATTCACCGCACACCTCTTTCTTTCTTTGTTATTTTTTACTTTATTTTATTTTAAAGAATTTTGATCCTCTCCTAGCTTTGATTGTATTCACCTCTATAATTTCAAATACAACTACCAATGTGTTATTTTATTAAAAAATATAGTACAATAATTCAAATTTAGAAATTGGATAGATTCGATCCACAAATCATAATCTTATAATGAAGGTATAAATTATTAACTAATATAAATAAATAAATAAATAAATAAAGTAGTATAATTTTAATAATATATTACTTGTGTTTGCTGAATATATTGTCAATGACCCTTTAATATTGCTAGATTACATGAATATTCACTCATGCTGTGGATCCTATGATTTATATTGCAATTGTCTTTATCCTAAGGAAATTAGAAAATAGAAATCTAAGGGTCCGTAACGTTTTTCAATTGTTATTTTTCAAAAATGAAAATCAAAATAATATTTTGGTTTCAGTTTCGAATTCTAAAAACGTGTCCGGTAGTATATATTGAAACCTGTATTTTGAAAATAAAACGAAAAAAATGTGTTTAGTAGATTAACTGAAAACTATCAAAAATTGAAATATCAATTTTTACATTTTGTTTAATATTATTACAATTATAAATAAATTGATTAAATAATTAACCATTATAGTTTTTGTATTGTAATTTTTAAATTAAACAAAAGTAACACATCACAAATTACTAAAAAATAATAATCAATTAATCAAAACGAAACTCTTAAATTATAAATAAGTATTATTTTAATAAATATAAATAACAGTAATAAATTAAAAAAAAACAGATCGATTAAGAAGAATAAAAGAAGAAAAATAAAGGAAGAAGAGAAGAAAGATGATCGAAGAAGGAGAATGATCGGAGAAGAAGAAGCATAGGAGAAAGAGAAGAAGATGATCGGAGAAGAAGAAAAAGAGGATCAGATAAGAAAAATGTTCGGAGAAGAAGAAAAAGATGATTGAAGAATAATAAGGTTAAGAGAGGAAGAAGAGGATCAAAAAAGAAATAAAAAAAAATTAAAAACAAAAACAAAAACATAGAAAACATGTATTTTATGTTTTTTAAATTTTTCACAGTTAACACTAATTTTATTTTTTGTTTTTTGTTTTTTAAAAATAAAATATAAAATGATTAAAAATAAAGTTTTTTATAAGGGAAAAGAATCCCTAGCACATGTGAATTTCCTTGGTATGAGCAACAATGTCATTTAAACAAATTATTTTATTTCATCGCCAACTAACTTAGGTATTTTATCCATACGTGAATAAACATCCATAAGTCGAATATGTTTTCTCGTATGATTTAGTTTTTGAATTACATTTTAAATCAACGAGTCCTAATTTATAATGTGATTATTTAACGCTTTATCATCTTACTCAGGAACATAATCTTTGAATATATTGATTCGTAAATTAGCTCAAGGGACATCCATTCTCTACGTAAAGCTTATGAATTCTATAAGAGTAATGTTTATGAAATTAATTACCCGTGTGATTGATGATATTGACAGGTGTGTTACAAACTTACAACTATCGATATGGAAAACCCTTATACACTTATAAAGTACCTCCATTATAGTTGTGAATAATTTTGATTTAACATTTTATATTTTTTTTAGTATAATGTTAACATGGGCTCTTGTACCATCTCCAACAAATCCCTTAAAGATCCCCGTTAACTTAATTAAGAGAGAATCTACTTTTTTACATCTCCAACAGGTCCCTTAAAACCCCCCTTAAATGTATTTTGGTGGAGTTCACTTTCTTAATTAAGGGGTGTCTTCAACCTCTTAAGTGTGCTCTACATATTTAAAACACCATATTTTAAATTTCAATTACAACAATTCTTTTATTATCTAATGATTTATTTATTTTACAATAATAATTACAAAGTAAAATCAACATAATAATAAAAAAATATTAAGGGAGTCATTTGAGGGAGTATTATTAGAACACATACTCCATTAATGACCCTTTACAACAACATCCACCCTATATAAAGGGATCTCCATGAGAAACTGTTGGAGATGCTTTTAGGATATATGTTAACAACTATAAATATATTATAAATGGAAAACATTTAATACATAAATACATTAGATTAAAAATATAATAAATATAACGTATTTATGGTTGTTAACATGTGGTTAACAATACACTTTCTTAAATAGTTTCATAGTTCAAATTATTTTATAGAATTTTTACAATTAATTTAATTTATTTTATTTTTTAAAATGTATTTCTTAATTCTAGGGAAAATCACAATTTTATTAATTCAAGTAAAGTTCAAGCGTAAAATTGTATTCCTGCTAGACTACTACAGTTAGGGGTGGACACGGTTCGATTCGATTCGATTCGATTTTGGATAAAACCGAATTGAACCTAACAAATTTCGATTCCACCAAAATTGAACCGGATTGAACCTAATAAGAATGTGAACCGAATTGAATTGAACTGAATTTAATCGATTTGATTCAGTTCGATTCAATTAGGTTTTGGGCCTAATGGGCCGGCTAACTTAATGGGTCTTTTCAACCTGTTTTTAACATTATTTGGTTGTTTGATACTTATTGTGACCATTTGAATAGCCCAAAAAAAAAACCCAAATCAAACCTAATTTTAAAAAAATAAAATTATATCAGTTAAAATCATATTACATAATAATAAGTTAATAATAAATTCATTCCAAATTCCAAATTAATAGTTCAAATACAGTTAATAAGAATACATTACATAATAATATCTCCCCAAAAATAAATAATCCAACTCGAAATTAAAATTACAACCAGTCGAGTAGTCAATTAAAATAACATTTCAATTTTAGTTTCCACACCACATTCAACAATCCACAAGAAAAAAATGCATTCCATTTTATCACTCCACCAACTGTCTGCAGATTAAAATAAATGAAAAATTATATATGCATTTGTCACTCAAATCTTTATGTTCCATATAAACAAAACAATTATAGTGGAAAATTATGTATATACCAACAATTAGAAGCTTGTCTTCACGGCTTCATCAATCATTCCTCCTTAATTTTTATGCTCCATAGAAACATTTGTCACTCCACTTTCATACTCTACATTAAGATTAAGACAAAAATAATAATAATAATAAACTTACATAGTAATAAATAACAATATTAAAAATAAAACAAATTTGATAATTCCACATAAATATTAAATACTTACCAGTTTCAATATTGATATAATGTTCTAACAAATGAACCGATTCATTTTCATTTTGAGCATGTTCTTAAACAACACGTGGTTCAGCAATAGAGTTCAGCAATAGAGCAAGTTGCTTGCAACCAAACTCCTGTCAAAATTAATCCCTCAACTATTTTAGGAGTCAATGAGCTTCTAAATGGATCAAGAATGCGACCACCAGTGCTAAATGTGGACTCATAAGCCACTGTTGAAACCGGTATTGCAAAGACATCTCTTGCAATCATTGATAATATAGGAAATTTCACTAAAGAATTCTTCCACCAAGCCAAAACATCAAACCTCTCGTTCAATTTCTCGGACGCTCTAACAAATACAAGTCCACCTCACTTTTCCCTTTATTAACATCTTCCTCTTGTTGCTTCATTCCCCACAAACTATCTTCTTTATCAGTTGCCTTTAACCTCCCGAATTCTATGTCATCACTAGGTCCACTACCAACTCCTAATGAAAACACATCATCGGTTTCCTTTACACCCCCACCCAAAGTACCATAAAATCTGCTATACCAGTCATACAAGTCTAACAATACACATTTCAACTTAAAAATCATTGATTGAGATTCTTCCACACCATAAATGGAGTCAACCCGAAACTTCACATAACCTAATTTGTATCGTGGGTCAAGAACAACTGCCAATATCAACAAGTTATTGGTTTGTTCTAAACCCTTCCAATACTTATCGAATTTTTGCTTCATACTCACAACAATTTTACTCACAAGCGGATCTCTTTCGGTGGACAATGATATTAGTTGATTACGAATGGTGCACCAACTTTTAAAATAAATGTTGGAAGTCACACACAATGATACACTAAAATCCAAGGTAATATCATAACCTTGGCATTATCCCAATCATCACAGTTATGAGGTCCTATCCACTTCTACTCAGTTTGATCATCATCCCTTAAATAATTCACATAATGCAAATCTTCCTCTCCCATTCGCTCAAATGCTTTTCTAAGCTTCACAACACTTTCCAACATCAAATAAGTTGAATTCCACCTTGTAGGAACATCTAGCACTACCAACCCCTTAGTCCCAATCTTCTCATGTGCAACAGATTTTTTAAATCTATCTAGTCTACTGGGAGAAGATTTCACATATTTCACTGCATTGCGAATCGCTACAATTGAGTCATGCAAATCTTTCAACCCATCACTAACTATTAGATTTAGGATGTGTGCACAACACCTTACATGCAAGTACTTGCCTCCAAAAACAGCTCCATCATCTTGCCAACTCTTTAATTTTCTAATCACATAACCAATGACAGTGGTGTTTGCAGTTGCATTATCCACGGTTATTGTGAAAACTTTATCAATACCCCACTCAAGCAAGACATTCTCAATACACTTTCCAATTGAATATCCCTTATGATCAACTATTTGACTAAAGCTCAAAATCCTCTTCTGCAACTGCCAATCATAATAAATAAAATGAGCAGTGACAACCATATAGTTTATATTTTGTATTGATGTCCATGTGTCAGTGGTTAGACAAACCCTCACCTTACTCCGATTAAAATACTCCTTCAACTTAATCTTCTCATCAATGTACAATTGATACAAATTTCTAACAATGGTTCTCCTAGATGGGAGATCAAATAAAGGACAAGGTTCAAAGCAAAACCTTTGGAATCCACGATTCTCCACAAATTTAAATGGTAATTCATCAAGTATCAACATCTCTGCTAAGACCCTTCTACATCTTAGTTGATCAAATTTTGACACACCTAAAGTACTCCCGAAACCTGACATGGTTGGTTGTTTCACCAACACTTATTGTGTGGGATCTACAGGCTGATATTTTTTACACCGTTTTTCAATATGTTTGTTCATGTTTGTTGTGCTACTACTTGAGTCAAAAGCATAAGAATCACCACAATACTTACATCTAGCTCTTTTATCCCCCACTTTAGTGACATATTCTTCAAAATGAATCCAACAATCTATTTTTTTTTCCTTTCCTACCACCTACCCGTTTACCCTTCTTTGATACCTTCCCTTTTCCAATGGAGCTTGAATTATCTAAGGTTTCCGGACCCAATTCACTACTCCCTTCCACTGAACCCACATTATGATCAATCTCCATCTATTAACAATTTCATATACAAAGAAATAATAAGAATTTACACAGATTATACACTATATATATACATATTGATCTTATACATACATTATACAACTGTTATTTTATCCCTCTCTCTCTCTCTCTCTCTCTATATATATATATATATATATATATATATATATACACACACACACACACACGGTTATTTAATGAATCTTTATATATATATACACAGATTATACTCACGGTTATCAAACATGTATATCTATGTATCAGCGGCAAATTATACAAACATGTAAAATGAATATTAGTTTAAACTACACTCTTTTCATTTTTTTCTTTTTTGGCAATAATTGTACAAGTTAATTTGGTACACGTCAGTTCGACAAAACCTAAAGTATCAAATGTAAATTAATATAAGAAAAGAAGTATTAAATGTAACTTTAGTGTGTTCCATTGGCTTGTAACATGTTGATATCACATGAACAACAAACCAAGGTTCGTATGGTACCTCTAGTGAGCCTGAAGGGACAACTAATTGGTAGTTTTATAAAATCCAGAGAGCACAAGTAACCAAAATTCTCATATATCAATTCTCATATGCCAAAATTCTCATTTATCAACCCTAAAACAGAAAGTCTAAATCAAGTTTCGTTTTATTTTTGAAAGGCTGTAATATTATTGAAACAAAAACTAGATGAACAAAACCCATAACCAGCGCAACAGTTGTTAACCCACGAACTGAAAAACGGAAAGTCTAAATCAATTTTAGAAATCATATCGAATTCAACCCATTTGACTCAGAATTAGACATATCGAAAGCTAGAGTTTTGTGTACACTGGAATACAACAAGACAAAGAAAAGCACAAATACAAGACAAAGAAGGGATTTTTAAACCACAAACACTATCAAATCAAGCTTGGTTAACCCACAAATCAACAAATCAAACACTAACAAATCAACAAATCAGTTTAGGACAAGTTTAAGAAGAATAAGCTAACTAAATCAAAATTTACCTTTGCCTTGTTCAAGCAGATCGAAGAGTTGAAGAAGAGTAAATCAAATGAGCTGAAGCTGGAAGGTTGGTGAATGGCGATAAAGACGACCAGTGAAACAAAAAGAAAATATTAGGGTTCGTGGGTTAACAACATTATGGTAATATTTTCTGATTCAAAGAAAATTAAAAGAAGAAGAAGAAGAAGAAAAATTGACAAACCTTGTAGTTTTAGGAGCAGATCGGATGTTGAGGAATGGAGAAACATAGCAGATCGGATGTTGAGGAATGGAGATGAAGCTGGAAGGTTGGTGAATAGCGATGAAGACGACCACTGAATCAAAAACAAAATATTAGGGTTCGTGGGTTAACAACATTACGGTAATATTTTCTGATTCGAAGAAAATTAAAAGAAGAAGAATTAGAAGAAGAAGAAGAGAAATTGACAAACCTTGTAGTTATAGGAGCATATCAGATGTTGAGGAATGGAGAAACATAGCAGTTCGAACGTGTTGAGAAGACTGGTCGTGAGTCCAGAGAGTTGATCAGTTGAAGTTGAACTTGGTTGTTGGTCATGTAAGTGGAGAGTAAAGAAGAAGATATTAGGTTTTTTTTTTACTTATATAGCCGGTTTATTCGGTTCAAACCGGTTTTAAGCGGTTCAAACCGGTTTGAACCGAAAATCAATTCGATTTTCAATTTTTAAACCGGTTTAAAGCGAATTACCTTACGAATCGATTCGAATACCCTTTTTTTGGTTCGATTCGGTTCAAATCGTAACTTAATGCCCGCCCCTAGCTACGGTGCCAAATTAAGCTTCTTTTTTTTTTTTTTTTTTTTAAAGAAGAAATTATTCAGGGATCTCGTGAGTCCAAAATTGAAAGATAAAGCAAATAATTAACATTTCCTGAAGACTGAGGAACTAAATTGAAATTCCACTTTTATTTACTTTTAATTGTGAAGTCTTCTTCTTCCCGCTATTTTTCGAAGAATGGCTGAATATAATCCATTGCATAGTCTCTTGCAGAACTTTGAAAAAGTGACGAATAGTATCCAAAACCACTTCTCAAATTTGATCAACCACCGCTCTTTACCACCACCCACCAATGAAAAGTCTCTCCTTTCTCTCTCTCCATCCCTTAAAACACAAAACAACCCATCATCAACCTCTTCTGATCCTACCCATCAAATTCTTATCAAGGTATATACATATGGACATACCCAGTTGTCTATACGTTCCCATGATAATACATAATTATTCATTCACTCTGTATTGAATCTTAAATATCAAGATTTTGTCTTATATGTTATACGGTATGGGGTTGATGCCTATTAACTGTTTGATAAAAGTCCTGATTGGTATTCAGGAATACATTTCTATATGATGGGTGGTCTTCTATGTAAAAACTGATAGGATTTCATCATTTATTTGTTTTCTTATATGCACGGGCTAGTGTACTAAAAGACACAAAATGTTTGAAGATGAAAAAAGAAGATCATTTTTTGGCAAGCTAATTATTCTTTTCTTGCTGCTTCTTTAGTTAAAAACATAGCTGGTAGTGGTTGAATGCTATTGTAGACTTCCAAATGATGAACAAAAGGCACATTTTGGTGGTCATTGTATGGGTTCATAGCTTTATAATATAGTTGAGGAACATAATGTAGTAGAACTCTCATAGATTGTGCATTGTTTTGTATCGATATTTACAATACAGGAGATGATACTTTTTTTTTTGTGTGCTCACACCCGTTGGACTGATGGGAAATAGGGGTTGCAAATAAAGGAAACGTAATTCATCTGATATTCGTTAATGTCATTTTGGAGGAATGAAATAATTTTTACAGTTATTTGGCCAAAAATTAGTTGTAAAATTATTGTTTCAAAAGGAACTAAACATTTAATTTCTTCTACCTATTCTTCCTCTTCTTCTGAGCGAGCAAAAAGAGCCTTATATAAATTAGCTTAACAATGGATTTGATGTAACTCTTATGTCTGAATGATACCTTGTAGATGTACTGTGACTCAGTGAAACTCTTGCTCCACCCACAACTAGTGTATTGATTTTTATTAATCTGATAACGTCTTAAACTAAAACACTTTCAGGGGATTATATGTACTAGTTAGTCTAAGCTCTCATACAGCATCTCCTAAAAATCTTAGCATCCTTTGCTATGTTTCAGGGAACATCTGCTGCTCCTGTGGCTAAGGAAGAGCTTGGAAGAGCCACATGGACTTTTCTTCATACTCTTGCCGCTCAGGTCTACTCTTATGATTGTTTTGGTCTATTTATCTTCATTTTCTTTAATTCTCTTCTTCAATATTGTCTCTATCTTTTTTTTTCTTCATTGTAAATTACAATATTCTTTCATACGGCAACGTAATGAACTTTTGATAGTTTTATCTTGCCACTCACCTTGCATCAAACTATATTTGCGGCTAAATCCCTTATGGGGTTTTGTTAAAAAAATAATAATTAAAATTTAGTTATTTATTTTTGGTTATGTAAGAGATGGCTGTCTTGTAGCCACTTCGTTGATTTATTTTTTGACTTGACAGTGTGAAACTATCACTCAACAACGTAAAACCTTCTCTTTTTCTTCATAAATCTCTAAGAACCACTTTATTTATAGATGACCAACCCAAAACAGCAAGATTAGTGTCTCATCTCTTAGAAATATATTTTATCATGTGTCATGTATGGTGATCTTACACCATTTTAATTATAAATTTACAATGAAGGTCCTACCAAACTCTAGTCTTCCTTGCTAACAAATCAATTAAATGCTGCACCAAACAACATCCAATGTAGAAGCATAAGTGAAGTTCATAATGCACTGGCACACACATACACCACAATGATAGTTTTTTAATATTTCACTATCCCCTTTATTGTGTAAATTAGAAGAATCTTTTGACTTTTTTTGTTCTTCTCAGTATCCAGAAAATCCAACGAGGCAACAAAAGAGGGATGTAAAAGAACTGGTATGATGCTATCTGATCCTCTCATTATTCTGAAAGGTTATTCACATTTGGCAGATTTAGTTGAATATTGAACCTGAAAATGCTCTCCTAAGCCTAGTTTACTACAAATTCCAGTCCACTAATAATAGGAGGAAGCAAACCAGCCCAAAAAAAATGATTTTTTGTTTTATCGAAAAAAGAGGTAATGTAAAACCCTTTTTAATAATTCAGCGCTCAGCAGTTGGATCACTTAATAATGCCAATAAACTTTCTTGAAGAACTCTGTGACGAAGTTCACACAGAAGGGCTATCTTTAATACCTTTGCAGTAAAGAGTAGTGCTGCAGCATGTCAGCACAGGCAGATATTTTCAGATTCGGGACTGAATCACGACCAGTCCTGGATAACAGTATAATTGACTATTAGTGGCTCAATCTAACCAATTTTATTTTTAAACTTTTTGATGTTGATGTCCAATATGTTCATATTCATTTTCCTTGGAAACGGTCTCCAGTTTTCAGGAACTTGTATACCAGTGCTCTTAATTCATGTCAAGAAAAAGTTGGACCTAGTCTGGCATATTTGGTTCATTTTTTATATATATATATTTGTTTTTTATTATTTTTTTATGTCAGCTGTATGCCTGTATCTGCTACATCAGTTTCATCCTCACTGTTTTTCATGGCTAATCTGAAAGGAGCATCAAATTTCTCCTGCTCAATGAAAAACCTAAGATACACATTAAGCTGAGTTGATGATTTAATTACTGTATTTATTCGGTGCTCAATTGATGTTCCATGATGTCAAACTTTCTGCTTTATAACTTCTTATAACTTACTCTGTCTTGGGTCATGAGATAACTTGTTTCTAGCAATACATCAGGGAAACATATTTGTACATACTTAAGGAAATCTACATTCAAATTTTCTTTTAGAGAGCCATTGGTTTTGGCATAGAGATCTTACAAGTTTATGTAAATGTCATTTTGACTATCAACAAAAAGTATTTACTTTTTTAAGTTTTATGGACATGTTCACCTCTGTATCTAATTTTATTCAATAAAATTCTTTTTTTTTTTTTATGAAATAAAAAAAGGAAACAGAGAAACTATTGGGATTGAGTTATTTATTCTTTAAACTTGAGAATATAAGTCATTTGGAAAGAAACCAAAAACCAGATCTTATAGTTGGAGCAATTCATTGTCTTTATTGGCTTGTTTAACTGAAAGGAACATATCTGTCTTGCAGATGGCAATATTATCTCGGTTGTACCCTTGCAAAGAATGTGCAGATCACTTTAAAGAAGTCTTAAGGTATGCTATATTCTCCACCTCCCTATTACTGTCTGTTATTTATTTTCTATGGAAAATTGGTAAAGGTAGTATGTGAGAGGGAAGGGTATCTGATCTTTAACATGAGACAATCTGTTTCCAGTCCTAGACTAATTTTTGTGATCTCTAGTTTATCTATAGTCATAATGTGATGGATGGTGTAAAGCCTTCAAAGACAGAAATGTAAAATAATTTTTTGTTTGCAATTATAGTTTCCAGATGCCCATTTGACCCTTTTTTTTATGCTGAATGTATACTTGGTTACCTTTGACAGGGCAAATCCTGTACAGACCGGATCTCATGATGAGTTCTCTCAGTGGCTATGTCATGTGCATAATGTAGTTAATAGAAGGTAACTTTGGTTTCAATGTTTTAGTTGAGGAAGTTTTTCTCAGATTTGAAGTTCTACCATTTCCTTTCTAAATCACTTATTGAATGATAAAGCTTTATATCAAAATGATGTGACTAAATGGCTGGACATATTTATTTGAAATTGTTAGTGGTCCTTAGATTCACAGTCTATGCTGAGGAATGTGAATGTGTTTAGCATACTTTTGCTTTTAGTTAAACTCGAAGACTCATTGGACACAGCTGACGTGTTCTTTAATATAGCACCCTAGGAGCTTTTACTACCAAGGTTTTACTGTCTGGTGAGAGGCCCCAATATACAGAGGTGTAAATGGAAAAGAGAGGTCAAGGGATTTCTAGGTCTGAAAAAATAAATGATATCCGCATAACAAGAATGGAACATCTGTTTGAATTAAATAAACAGCCAATGCCTCTGAATTAAAAGATAACATGATCTGAGCTTTGGTAGAAGCCATATTATTTTAATCACCTCAGCTTATATCTTCAGATTTCTGTCTTAATATATGGGTTTATCCAAACAGCCTTGGCAAATTGGTGTTTCCCTGTGAACGAGTTGATGCAAGGTGGGGTAAGCTGGAGTGCGAGCAACGTGCATGTGACCTACAGGGGACTACCATTTTTGGAGATATATTTAAGTAGTGGAGCATGCATGAAATTCGGAATTCAAGACTCAATGTTACCTATGCTTGATGAAAATATTGTACTTCTCTAATTTATTTGTACATGTAAATCAGAAACTATATTGATGATGAAATTGAGAATGAAGCAGCATCCACTGATTCTGTGGGCTGCCATGCTGAAATTTAGAATGAAGCAGCATCCGAATATCTGAGGATAAGTTGTGTGAGAACTTTTACATTTCTTCACTTGCTTAGTAGTTTGCCTAGCAATTGAAAATAAGGATTTGTCTTTCATGGCTTATCAATTTTCCAATAAATTTATTTACCCTTTCGGTATAAGTGTATAACAACAATAGCACGTTATGCCGGACTCCTTACTGAGAATTTCGGTGAAGAGCTGCCACATTTGCTTTTTATTGCGCTGTGAACTACTAGCAAATGTGTTCAGATGCAAGACAAACTCGCAGACGGTCCATCCCAGTTATCCCAGTTTTTCTGCTAAGCAACGAATAGTCATGCTTTAAAGTATTTCTTATTCAATCAACTGGAAAAAGAAATCCATGTTCATCAGCATGAGAAGTCTGTTGCAATTTATGACAGAAATTACAACAGTGTTGCAATTTATGTCAGAAATTACAACACTTGCATCCGAATAACTATTCAGTAGGTTGTCTTGGAAACTCAAACGTCGTCCTATACATTGTTTGATACTCCAAGGTTAAAATCCATTATTATATGCTTCAGCTAATCAATTTTTACAGAAATATTTCACAGTAACCGTAAGGACTAAGAAAAACAAACTAAATGCAAATAATCTGGCAATTCCAGTCTTATAATCGACACAGTTTTACCAACCGGATCGATAATGCTTTCTCTGCATACGGTATTATATCAATCAAATAACCTTTTATATAAATTATTATAAAAGCATATCAAACGACAGTGTTTTGAATTTTATGTTAGATCTAGGTATCCGAGATTTGAATTTCCAATATCATCTCCAACCTAACACCCACACAAAATTTACAGCGCAAAATGCACCTAGAGAAAAGTGCTCATATTTAACTGCCCGATGTACCATCAGCTTGATTATCTTCAACCTTTGGGAATTCAACTGTCCGAACTGGTGGAGCCTGACCAAATTTCAGTATGTACGCAGTCTCATGAACAGATCGCAGTTGAGGAATCACTTGAGCATCTAAATAGGCATCACAGACGAAACACCAAATTGACAAGTCACTGCTTCCCAAAAAAAAGTATTGTCAATATGACTTCGGAATATGTTGCACATTAAAAAATAAAATCAAACTACACGAACAGATGAGCAACAATAACTTGATGTCAGTTGTACCTATAGCTGAGTGCTACAGAATGGTTGGATTGCTGGAAATGCTGAAGCATATGCTTATTCACAAATCGACTACAAAGTACATCCTTACAGCACAAACATAACCAGTTTTCACTGGGATGGTGGCACCTGATAAATACATTATGTTTCAAAAGTTATGCAATGCAATGCAATATCTAGTGGCAAAATAGCAATCGGAAAATCTTCTAGACAGTAGCAATTATTCCAATTGAAACACATGTGACATAAGTCATAAGTATAACTAAACTTCCATATGGTGAAAGTATTCAATATTTGTGCAATTTAACTCGACTAATGTAAGGATGACACAGAAAACTCAAAAGTATTAGTAAGTTCATTTTCATTTTTGCTCCTAATATATCAGGAACCGTTGAGTGTGCATCAACCTTTATTCAATTATTGCAGGCTTTTGTGGTCAATTCATTATAAGTCTCATAGTAACTCTTGACTTTTAATTGGCTGCAAATATAAAAATTCAATTGAAATACACCTGATAAAGAATCAGATCTCTAATGTTTATTATGCAATCCTTCATGAATCAGCAAGATCAGTTACATACTATAAATTGGTGTATAACTTTTTAAGACCAATAGCAAAATTGAGCTATAGAGAGACAGAGAAGTCATAGGCATTAGTTTACGAGTCAAATATTTATCACACGTCAATAAATTTTAAATAGATTAATTTTCTCCTAATCGACTGCTGGATCCAAACTCCATACTTCGTCAAAATACATAATTGTAGAGCTCCCATATAGGCATAAGTTAGGTAGATAATGTATAACTAAAATGCACATTAAGTTTTAAGTGCCCACAACTTACATTTATGTTTTGGGTTAGACAACATCCAATTGTATATATGAAGGCCATTTTGAAGACTCTCCAATTGACGATATCCTCAACAATTTGGTATCACAGTTAATGGTGAGTAAATTTTGACAATCTATGAATCTAATAGCAGCGGTACACCTAATTGGTACTTCCTATGACAAGTCTTCACCATGATAGGATGAGATCTACGTGTGCCGAGTTCTTGGTGAACAGTACAGGCTTAAAACTTTGATTGAAAGCAAATGTAATGTCATCTCAATATCTGATAGATAATGTGAAAAAATAAGCTCCCCTACAACTCATTAATACAGGCTTTTGGATTGACACACCGATCTACTCCAACTATGTATCGATAGACATTCTTGTGGAACACAATTGTAGATCTCTCAAGTTCCAACAGTAACAAGTCAAGCTTCAATATATAATTAAAAAGTATATACATACATACATACATACATATATATATATATATATATATATATATATATATATATATATATATATATATATGTAGAATAATTCTCATATCAAGACCGTCAGGCTTAATTATATCATGACCTTCAACCACAGCCACTTATTCACAGTGGGCCCACAACTCCATATTAATAAATACCCACACTCATACCCAATGTGCGACTGTGGTTGTACATCCTTACCTCTTATATCAGGACCGTCCTTACCAGAGAACCACCCCGTATATAACAGAACTTCAATTTGATGACTTAAACTTTAGTCTATGATCCCTGCTGTTATGGCAAAATAATACTAAATCGATCCTGAATTTGACATAACGTAGTTTCAGTTTTTGTAATGTAGAACGTTACCAATAATGTGTAATGCAAACCAATATCCAAACCAATGCAAGTAAAACCTGAATGGATACATAATTTGGAACTCCAATTTTAGCAAGAACAGACATGGGCAAATAAACACAAATTAGCATGAAACCAAAACAAAATCATTAGCTGCTAAATTGCTTGATGAAATCATGTCCTTTACTTTATCGAGGCATGTTTACTAGATTAATTTCCTTCTTCTCCCTAATAATTCTTACAAAGATACTGACCAATTATTTCTTCATCCAATGCTAAATTATCTAATAAATCAAAAATGGTTAAACACAATAAATAATAATAATAATAATAATAATAATGAATCGAACCAAACCTGTTACAGGGAGTATGAGGAATTGGTATGTGTAGGAGATCAAAAGATAAGGAAGACAAGTGATGACATGAGGTCCGAGCTTCTACCCAACCCGATTCGGCTCCGACTAACAAGTCATCGTCCTCGCCAAGTTGAATTTCCTAACGCAATTAAATTCAACAACTTTTAAATTTTAAAACCTGACCAAAACTCATTTTAACAAGAAAAAAAATGACTTACAAGCTGTGTAGAGGAAGAGGTCGCCATTGACAGAGCGCCAAGTTTAGATTTTTGACGAGGTTTTTTTACACAGAATATCAGCAATAGTATTCGACTGTTCGCGTTCTGTATTCTTCGAATGCTTTTGAATCCTGCGAAAACGATGCCGTTTCGTATCAGCGTTCGTCACTCCAAAACAAGATACGCACCGTTTTAGGTACTCTCTCTATATATATTATTTTTCTTTTCAAACCCATTTATTCGAAATTAAATAGAAAATAAAAAGAGATAAATGGACGGTTAAGATCCATCTCTTTTTATTTTCATTAAACTGTGTTGAAAGGGTAAAGATGTCTTTTTATTTGCAATTTTGATAGTCAATATACTTTTGGACGAAAAATGTAACGGAAGTGATAAAAGTCAATATTTAAGGTTTAAGGGGTTAATTGAAACACAGGACCCATCTTTCTAATAGGGCCAAATTCAAAGAGAAACAAAATGGTACTTTCCCTTTTGGCTGTGGCAAACGGGATATGTTTTATGTTTTTTTTTTTTTGAAATTAAAAAAAAAAAACAATAAAAAGCTAACTAACATGTGTAAAAATATGACCGGTTAAGTAAACACTCATATCTCCTTTTTGCGTTGGTCTACGTGGATATAGATATATCATCGGTTTCGATTCCAATTCTATCGGTTCTGATAATTTGGTTTTTTTTTTCTTTTTTTGTTTATTAAAAAAATATAACATATGTAAAATTGTAAATACATATTATTGGATCACCTGAAAAAAAAAAGTAAACTAAAATAAATGATAAATTAAAAATTTTAAATAAAACTAAAAAAATTTATAGTTGGTCTTGCACTTAATTTTTACCACGACCAAGTTACCTATATATCATGTTGGGTTTAGACTTTAGAGGAATCAAATGCCACGTAATTATCTTACCTTTTATTGCTGGTTGGGTGATGACGTGGAGTCGTGGACTAAACGTTGTAATGATCATCTGTTCCACTTCCAACGTCATATTGGTCATCTTTGAAGATATCGTAGGGTTTCTCTTGATCAAATTCTTGTTGTCGCTATTCCACCTTCATCCAATCATCTACACAAGTTTGTATCTAAATTGATTTTGAACTTAAAAGCGAACGTCTGTAGTCCAAAATATTCTCATCGACGTTGAATTGTTGTTCCACCGCCACTGTAGAAACTTGTGTTGAAAGAAATTGTTTGGCTATTATAGCCAATATTGGAAAGTATCTTTCATGCTCATTCCACCATTATAGGATACTAAATTTTTTATCTTCAATGTCTTCTATATACTCAAAAGAGGTACTTAGATAAGATTCAAGTTCGGAATACGTGTTGACGCTTGATGAAGAAGAACCTCGTAATTTTTTTGTTTTTTTTTTGTTTTTTTTTTGTTTTTTTTTTTAAACTCATAAATATGGAGGATCATGGGGAATGAGATACATTTTGAGTTTGTGGAACATCTATTTTCAATGATGAACCATAAACTCTAAGATATTCATCATATAACTCATACAATAATGTCTTAACTCTATCATAACACTTATCAACATCATGCTCTTTTAAACCTTGTTCATTATAAATAGATAGATAATCAGACAAACTTTTTAATCTACAACGTAAATCAAAACATATGGCAATCAAATAAATATTTGGAAACTTCTTCTAATATTCTAACTATTTAGCCTTCAAAGTAGTAACGGACTCCAACAATTGTGGGTCGTTTTCACAATGAACTAAGGCACCAACAATATTAAGACTCTCAATAATAATAAATTAGTTGTAAGATAATAAACACCAGATAAATTATTAGCAGCAGTATTAAAGACTTTTAACAAACCACAAACATTCCAATGACTTTGATAAAGATTAATGCAACTAATATGAAATTGAATAAAACTAACTAATAAATCACTATAATCATAACTTCTAGCAATCAATTTATATGTAGAATTCCAACGTATTAGAATATTACGAGAAAATTTAACTATATGCATACCATTTTGTTTACAATATGTTGCCCATGCTTTCAATCGAAAAGGATGTCTCCACAAATAATAGGTGTCATCTTTAATAGGTTGAATAAATTGTTGAAGAGATTCTAATCCTTTTTTAGCACATAAATTTAAAACATGGCATGCACATCATTGATGGAAAAATTTACCACTAAGATAACATTTGCATAACAAAGTTAAAGTAAGAACAATAACAGTATTGTTAGAAGCATTATCAAAACCAATTGCAAAAATTTTGTTTTCAATTTTATACTCTGAAAAAATAAATATAAGATGTCTAAAAATAAATATAAGATGCCTAAAAATATTAGCATTATTGTGTGTCTCATCAAAAACTCTAAATGCAATAATTATTTTTTGGATAGTCCGTGCATTATCCATATAATGGCAAGTGACACCAAAATATGAATGCATTTTCCAATAATCACTCTATATATCAGCAAATACAGAAACACGACCATTATATTTTTCAAAATATTTTTTCAAATTTATTTTCTGTCATAAATTTTTTCAAGTGTTTCTGTAAGCGTGACTCTTGGAATACGACATGCAGCTGGATTTAATGCTCGTTTACAATAATTAATAAAACCAATATTTTCACCAAAAATAAATGGTAAGTGTTATGTTGCAACCATTTTAGTTAATTATTCTCTATTGTTTTCATCACTATATTTAAATAATTGTTGGTTAGGGGTAGCGTACCTAAAAATCTAGGCTTGTGAACTTGAGATGGCTTGTGCTTCTGGATGACTGTTTGTTATATACTTCCGATATGTGCCATATTCTTCATATTTGTGCCACTTAAATATTTTTTTTACAGTAATTGCAAACCACTTTAATGGTTCAATCTTCTTGTGTAACTTTCTTTATATGGAGTACAAAGAGATCATGTGTTGACCTGTTTCGATAAATTCTCTTCCGAAGGTGGATGAAATTCAAAATCTGCAGAGTGATCAGGCTATTCAGGCATATTTTTTGATTGGCTTGTGAAATTGGGGATGAAATCGGGTCGATCGGGATCATGTTCAGAAATTGTTAGAGGAGGATGAGATTGATGGGGGTTTAGGCCTAGGTCTTCAACGTAGACTTGGCGTTGCAGATACTCGTGATAGGCCATGTCATCAGAACCGAGATTATCGGTCATACGACCATTACCTTTCATCGAATAGGGTCATCACGACTTCCACTTGCCATTTTAAAAATTGAATTGTAAAATTCCTTGAATAAAAAATGTTAAAAAATTGATGGAAATAAATTTAGTTGAGGATTGGAAACTTAGCAGTTAGTAATTGCAAATAAAATAAATTCAAAATAAAATAAATTGCAAATAAATGAAATTGGAAACTTAGTAATTGTAAATAAAATAAACTAGAAATAAAATAAATTGTAAATAAATGAAATTGGAAACTTATCAATTGTAAATTAAATACAAATAAAATAAATTAGAAACTTAGTAATTGAGAGAGAATTGAAAACTTGGAGTTGGAGAGTTGGAGAATTAAGACTTGAGAGAGAAATGAGAATTAGAGAGAATTAGAAGGAAACAGGAGTCGAAAGAAATGAATGAGAGGGGGGTATTTATAGAAAAAAAGTATTTTTTTTTTAAATCTGAATGTTGGAGGCCCAACGGATTGCTAACATCAGCAGACCATTGGGCCTCCAACGGTTCAGTCCAATTTTCTTTAAAAAGAATATATTAAATAATCGGAATCGAAAAACTAAATTCCGGTTACGGTTTTTTATGACCGATTCCGGTTTGATTCTCCAGTTCAAACCCAGCCGACGACATGTTTACTTCGATCTCGATATAATCAACTCTCATATCTCCGTCGACCTTGATATAATCAATTCGTATATCTCAACTTCACGATTGATTTACATCGACATCAATATAATCAATTTCATCCGTCCACATTGATCTTGAGATAGTCAACTCGTACATCTTTATTCCACAGAGTCTACATCCACTTTGATATAATCAACTCTATATGCTTATTCCACGTTGGTTTACAGACGACCTTATATCACATTGCTCTATATAAAAAACGACATAATTAACTCACGTATTTTCATTCCACGTTGGTCTATATCTACCTCACCATAATCAACTCGTATATTTCCATTCTATATTGGTTTACGGACGACCTAATACATTGATCTACGACCACCTCAACATATTATAATTATAAGGATATTTTTCTTTTACCCAATTAATTGTTTAGCTCAACACTGATGATTGTTTTTTGAACTTTTTACGCATATTCATATATTTATTTGTTTGATAAGACTAAAGAAACGAAAAATTAGAACATTGATGATACATATTTTATTTTTTGAATTTTCTATGCATATTTATATTTCTATCTGTATGATAAGACTTAAGAAACAAAAAATTATTAGACTTAAGAAACAAAAAATGACAGAGAATATGCATGCATACAAAATTCAAAAAATAAAATGTGTCCCATTTGTCTTATCATCACATCATCACAGAGAGTGTGTTTTTTTTGTTTTTTTTTTCAAAATTAATATAATGTCTTATCAACACATAAAAATCAGAAACAGGAAAAACAAAATCCGAAATTAAAGATCAAAATTAAAAAAAAAAAATACATTATGTCGGCTATTGAGTGTGTGTAGTATCTGTTATAACAAGTGAAATGCCCTGTCACATTTAGGCTTGCATAAGAATGAGTAAACTCATTAGAGGATTTCAGCTTTTAACTCTGAAGCAGCCAGAGTGATAGGTGGGCTTTATATACAATTTTTGGAAAGTAAACTGCTACAGTGATAGTGACAGTGTTTACTTTCCATTATTGCATTATATCAGTGGTTTAGTTTCCATTATTACATTATGTTATTGGTTTAGTTACATGTTTACTTGTTACGGACAAATTGTTTATGGTTCCATTTTTAGCTATTTAATCATTAGAAGCCTTATCAATTTGAGTCATCTAAATATTGGTGGAACGAGCTTGAAAGAGTTGCCAGCAGATATGGGTAAATTAAGGAACCTTCAGATATTGTTCGATTTTATTGTTGGCAAATACAGTGGCTCAAAGATTAAATAGTTGGGAACTCTTACGAATCTTCGAGGCTCCCTTCACATTTCACAGTTGCAAAATGTGGTAGTTTGAAAAACAAGAGGTGCTGGGGTTGGAGTGGAGTAACACCCAAGTTGAGTCACAGAATGAGAGAGATGTGTTTGAACAGCTGCAACCGCATAAAAACATGGTGCAGCTCAGAAGTGACGATGAAGTGGCCTCACAGCATTCTGAGCAGAGGACTGAAGAAGCAACAGCCAAAACACACAGCTATTTCCGGTCATCCTCTAAACTTTCGACTGAGGATCCAGTGGTTAGATTTGAACCTGATGCGCGTAATGACACATCATATGTCGAGGACAGTTTTCAAGTCCTCTATGGTTCTGTAAGCTTTGAAAGTTACAAAAACCTCACAATTGATGGAATTGCCGCCAGAGATGCGTAGACCAAAAATTGAAGGATGTGAGGCCTTAAAGTTTGTACCTGAGTAATTGATGCACAACAATCCTTATCTCCAACATTTGTACATCATTGAATGTTGTTTTCTCAAATCCTTTCATGGAGGCTATCCACCTACTTTCTTGAAGACTCTTTACATCGTAACTGTAGGGAATTAGAATTTCCCCCAGGAGAACAACTTGGGTGCAGCCAATGCACGACGCTAGAATCGTGCATCCGTTCCACTAAGTAACTGACACGTGTCATATATATGTATTTTATTTTTATTTCCTATTTCTTCTTCCTTCGTTCACAGACAACATTCTCTTCCCCAAATTCCCTTCCATCAAACATCAAACACTCTGAAACATTACATTAAACACTCTGAAACATTATTGCTTGTGAGGTAAAAAAACAAGTGAAATTCTACTAATCTGATATTTCCATTCATCTCTTGTTTTTTTTTTTTCGTTTGATACAGATTTGAAAAAAAAAAAGAGTAACCATTGAAGCAAAAAAAATTAAAAATGTGGCTTTTGGTTTTTGGCATAGATTTGGGAGCACAAGTCCTGGTTTGAGTTTTTCTTTTGTATTTTCTTGTTTGAAGTTAGTTTGATTTCCATTACAATAAAAAGAAAAGGCAAAGAAGTAGAGGTGAAAAAAAGAAGAATTGATAAATCGATTAAATGGATTTGGTTTGGTTATGTAATTCATCAGAAGAAATTAGAAATACAAATAAAAAAAAAGCTTAATCATCAAAGATCCTACGTAAACAAAAACTGCTTCTCTAGGTATTTTCGATTTAATTATCAAATCCCATTCACTAAATCCCTCAATCATCAAACATCCCAACCTCATCAATTCCACAAAAAGAAAAAAAAAAGAATGCATCTCTGTAAATCTTTGATGACAGGGATAAAACCGTCCAGAGAAAACTTGGTACCGGAAACGACGACGGTCATTGAAAGATGGCGAGGACCGGAGACGACTACGGTCACCAGAAGACGGCAGTTGAAGTCGAGATGTGAAGATGAAGAGAGAGACAGGGAAATTAGGATTTGGGCTTCAGATGAAAAATATTGTTTTTCAATTTTTCAATTTTTCAATTTTTCAAAATTTCAATTTTTGGAGGTGGAGACTAGAGATTGTAATTGAGTTGGTCAGTTGGATATGGAGATGAGATTGAGAGAGAGAGACGAGAGAAGAGGAAGAAGGTGATGAATTGATGATGAAAGAGGAGAGGGAAACTGACGAGGACTTTTTGTCTTCAGCTGCTTAGAGAAAAAAGAAATTAAAGTCGGTGCATTGTGTCATTTTCTGAGTGGAACCCATGAACCAACGTCCGATTCTAGATTCATGTATCGGATACACCCAAGTTTTTCTCCCCCGAGAGACGATGCGCCAGTATCCACTCCTTGAGCACTTATGCATAGGGAGTAGCTGTGATTCGCTAAGATCCTTGCTATTAGCATCCTTTCCAAAACTTAAAAGTCTTGTTGTTTGGGATTTTGCAAATTTCAGTACCATGTCGATCACAAGGGATCACATGTCGATTGATGCCTTGGAAATTGGAGATTGTCCTAAGTTGGTGTCTTTTCCTAAAGGAGGATCGCCTACTCCCAACCTGACATCAATTGTGATTTTACAATTGCAAGAATCTCTAGGTCTTTCTCGGGCAGCTTCACAAACTCATTTGTCTTCAGTCACCGTATAAATGAATGTCCCGAAGTTTTCCCAATAGTCTAAGTTCACTTTGCACCAATTCTTGCCATAAACTCACACCCTATACGGCGTGGGGGTTGCATAAGCTTGAAAACCTTATTACAGGCTGACCTTTAAAAAAATATATAGAGAAATACATATCTATATCTTCAATGTAATTATTTAAAATTAAATATACATCCATTTTATCAATTATAATAAAACCATTATTTCACCATCTCTCATCCTTAATTTTACAATTAAATGAGTTTTAATAATATTGGTGAAAAGAGTTAGAAATTCTAATCAACATTTCTAGGAGAGTTTCTATAATTAGAATTAGAAACTCGCAACTCCATATTCTCTAACTTTTTTTTTGCCACATCATCTCTGTATTAAAGTTAGATAATTGCATTAGAGAGAAATTTTCTAACTTTTAACTAGGAAAAATCGTATTTTAGTCTCATTAGTTTGCTTTAATCTGCGTTTAATCTACAATTTTTTGGTACTGTAATTTTTAGTCAATCCTTTCTCTAGCAATACGTATTTTAGTCTATACCGTCCAATTCTGTTAGGATTCTATCAAGTCAATAAGGGTAAAAATATCAAATAACATGAGATGTTCTATAATCTTGTAGAACTAAAGGGTATAATAGTAATCTATAAATTATTTTATAAAAACAAATAAATATTATGAAATTAAATTATTATTTTTATCGTCAAAAAAGTAAATAATAATTAAATTTTAAAATAATTAAATAAACAACACACCCAGCTAATAATGATAAAAGAAATAAATTAAAAAACTCATATTGGGTTTTGATAAAACAACAATTGAGTGGGTGTACAAGTGCAGAGAAATTGTGGGTTCTAGATTTACGAGTGGAGAAGAGCCATCACATGAGATGGGTCTTCTTGGAGATACAAGAGATCAATCTCCAAGACCACCACCACCCAGTCGAACACAGCTCCACCATAAACAAAACCCATACACTCATTCTCTCTTTGCAATCTAGCACCTGGAACTTCAATAATATATGGGACTTCTAGGGAAATTGTTTGATTTTGGATTTGAATGATACAAATTGTTGTTTGTTGATTTTCGACCACCTATGCCTTCTCTCTCTTTCTCCCTCTCTCTTTGTTGACGATGAATCTGGATAATTGTTGTTTGTTTGTTGACAATGAATCTGTATGAACAAGTTAATGTTTATTTGTTTGTTGTTTGGTTTGATGATGATGATGATGATGGTTGAACTGGGTTTTATTTAGGGTTGACTTGAATTAAATCTGATATGTGTTTTTGTTTTTTAAATTATTGATTTGGTATTGAATCTGATGTTGATGGTGGTTTTGTTTTTATTTTTAAATTTTTGATTTTTCAATTTTTTTTCATTTGGCTTTGGAGTGATTGAATTAATGGATTTTGATATTGTTGGTGATTTGTTTTTTTTTTTAAATTTTTGTTTTTGTTTTCTTATTTTAATATATAATATATATTTTTAAAATTTTAATTAACTTTTCCTAGATTTTTTTTTCCAGATTTCCATTGTTTTTTATTTTTGTTTTCTTTTTCTAATATATAAGAATTTTTTTTTGGAATTTTTATTCAACTTTTTCTAGAATTTTTTTGATAGCTTTACATCTTTTTTTGTTTTTAATTTTTTAATTTTTGTTTTCTTTTTTTAATATATTTTTCATATATATATATATGTAATAATCATTTTAGTTGAATTTTAAATTAATGGTAAAATGACATTTTCAATAGCATCAGAATACATTAAGGGTTTTGTAGTCATTTTACACGTTTGATATGTCAGAATATATATTTTTGATAGATTCTGTTATAGAAGGGTTAAAAGTTATATTTCTAAAAAATTATGGGTTAAACATAGATAAAGATAAATTATAAGAAATAAAATATAATTTACCCTTTTTACTTTTTACTATCTATTTATATAATATTCAATTTTATATAAATATATATTTACATCGAAATAATATATTGATATGACGTACAACACCTTATCATAAACCAACAGAATGGGCCCCTCAATTATTCTACTTTAGCGTGTCTTCTTTTCCGGATTTGTCGACTCCTATTTACAGCCTCCCTGCTTGCCATATGCAGGTTGGAAAAAGGACAAGAATTCTCCTCACTGCAAAATATCTTTCTTTTTAATAATTAAGATAAATTAAGAATTTGGAGGATAAATTAGTTTTCAGGGCAAAGTACACAAAGTTCCCTTGAAATTTGACCTAATTTCATACAAATGTAATTTTGGTCAAAGGTTAAAGTTAAATGCCCATGTAAAAGGTTCAAAATGTCCATGGCATCTAATTTATTATTTATTTTATTTTTGAGTTAATTATACAGACATCCTATGAGTTTATCCATTTTTGCAAAAATTCATGAAAATACGTGAAATTAACACAAATACACTTTGTTGTTAAAAGCACTTTGTAAACTCTTAACGTGAGAAGGTATTTTGGTGTTTTTTTTCTTATTATGTAAAACAAATAATTTAACAATGACCCTAAAACTGTTTGTAATAACAAATCTACCTAAATGTTTTTAAACAAACCTAAAAAGACAAGGACCGTCATAAAAATCATGGATTTTAATGAATTTTGATCTAAATATTTTTGTGAATTATAATTTCAATGAAATCTATTTGTAAACAAAATTTAAAAACTTTTCAAGAACTACAACTATTTTTTTCCTATTTTTTTCCTATTTTTTGTCCCATTTTCCGGTGCTTTATTTTCAATAAAATATGGAAAAAAATAGCAAAATAAACTTATATACAATATGGATTTTGTAAAAATAAACTTATAAGCTTTCAAAACACAACGAAGTGTTTGTTGTTGTTTTATACAAAATCAACCATAAAATCCTGTTGGTATAGATTTGGTTTCTTCTTTCGAATGGGGAATTTGTTTTTCAGCTTTTCTTATAAGTTACAACTAACAAGTAAATGAGAAACTAACCCACTAAAATGGTAAAATCCCATTTGATTTTTTTATTTTTTTTTGTAGATGTTGGTTAAACCTTTTAGATTGGCAACAAAACATATCAGTCAAACAATTAAAAAAGTAACAATGCGTTAATTTAGAAGAAAGAAATTAATAAATCAAAATTGTACACAAATAATAACTTTAAAAAACACATAAATTCAAATCATGCTGGTTTGGGTCTTTGAGTTCAAATTATTATTTATCAAACAACTAAACAAGTAAAACGGCCGAACGGATGTGTAAAGTAATAATTGAGCCATATGTTTTTGTTTGAATAAATATGTAAATGAGCTAAACATGATCGAGACCAAAGATATAGAAAGACTATGCTGAAAGCTGGATGGTTGGATCAATGAAAATGGAGAATGACATAGTGAGAACAATTGGACATTAAAAAAAATGTTTGGATCTTCTATTTTCTGAAGAAAAAATTGGGCATTTTTTATTTGTTTGAAATAAAAACTTTTACTTGGACCATTTTTTATTTGAACCCTTTTATATAACAACTCAAAACTTGGATTTAGAGACCTCTTTTAATCATAAGCCCTAGGCGAGCCCCCCTGACTACCTATCTCAGGGCCGATTCTGAATGGGAGATCACCATTGGTGGAGGTTCGATCACTCTTGTGATAGGAAGAGACTGACGATTTTCTCCCGTTGTAGCGGAGGAGATTGTCCGAAGATTTCATCTACAAGAAGATCACTTTTGTGTGTGGACTTTGTGAAAAGACCAAAGATTTCTATGTTTTATTTTAAATAACCGTAATTGTAATTATTATTTTTTATAGGGTATTTTGTGGCTTTAACCTAACTAAACTATTCTATTTGATTAATAATTTTAAACCGGCTTGTATATATTCTTCACCTAATATGATCCACATTAAAAAAAATCACGGACATAAATTGTCAAGTCAATCCTACATGATTCATGGACAAAATGTAAAACGTATTTTGCAATCAAACCTGACTGGTATCAATGAAAACAGAAAGTAACGTTAGAAAAAGAGTTTGATCCGAGACCCGTGTTTCACACGGTGTCCTTAAGACAATTTCACCGAACAACACCGTATATGTATTAGGCGATTGTCTTCCAGGATACAACGGTTCAACAATGGTAGGCCTAAGCACTATCCACTACCAGCGAACTCAAATCGAGTTTTGAATTTACCAAGAAAACGGAGAGAAGAAACGAATCTGGCTGCTCAAAAGAAACTTGTGTAGTTTTTCTATGTGTGTTGAACAGAATATTAGAGATATTAAATACCCAAACCGAAACACTAGGGTTTTGGGATTAATTCGGGATTATATTTGGAAAATTCGTTTTTGATTTAATAAGGAAATAATTTAATTAAATAATATTCTCCAAAGAGATTTATTTCTAATTAAAACCCGATTCTGTATTCTTAGTGATTAAGTAAGAAATCAGAATCCAAACAATTAAAGTTTTCCTTATTCATCACAATAAAAAACGTTGACTTAGGGAAGTGGCAAAAGGTCAACTGGACTCTCACGGTCCAATCGGAGAGGCATTCGTGTCCGCAGGTCGCGCCCACACACCAGTCGTGCATTCGAAGGTTCGGGGTCCATGATTTGCACCACCCCCCGCCCCCTCTGCGCGCGCGAGAGAGAGCCTATATGCCACATACATGTTGAAAGCTCATATCACACATTCACTTATAAACTACTTATAAATGATTTCCCTAAGCAATGTGGGATTCATTTTAATCCCTACACAATGGGTCCACTTTGAGATTCAATTTCTCATTCACCCATTAACCATTTTGTGAATTTGAGTATACCATTTCGAAGTTCTCACGGAGGAGAATTCGAATCCACTTTAATCTTCCATTTCTATGGAATTTATCATACTCAATTTTTGCTCTCAGCATGAGAGATTATCACAAAATTTCCAACAATCCCCCATATGTAGGTGTTACCTTTTGAACCTTCCCTTGTAAAGGTATGCTTACTTTACTAGCTGATCAATAGATGTGATATCCTTGAACTGTTTTGCCGTTTTGTGTAAACGATCACACACCTTACACAGGTATCTTCCAGACACGATTTGGTTCTCATTTTTATGTTCGTTTAGGCTATGAACATACGCCTGGTTCTGTGAGAGTCTCTGGAGAATATAGCCCTTCACTATTCTCTTTTAGAAGCGGCCCCACTTCTCTCTCACATAGGTGATTTCTTAATTAAGAGTAACCCGCTTTACTCTGCTCGGATTTCCATAGCTAGGAATTTCGACGCATAAGAATCATTAAAAACCACAGTTTAACCTTTTCCCTACGGGTATCACTGTTTCATCGTAGGAATGGACTTGAGGGTAACCCCCACAGTGATCCAACTGAGTCTTACAACTTGGTTGTCCCATTGAACCTAGATCATGGGATCTCCAGTCAACTAGGTTGGGTGTCCATTGTATCGACCTTTTATTTAATGGGCTTTAGTCCCATTCCTCTCGATGATGTCTCAACTAGTTTTCTGTTTAACCCTTTAGTTAGTGGATCCGCAATGTTATCTTTTGACCTTACATAATCAATAGTGATAACCCCAGTTGAGATTAGCTGTCTAATGGTATTATGTCTTCGACGTATATGTCTAGACTTCCCATTTTACATACTGCTTTGTGCTCTTCCTATTGCTGATTGACTATCACAGTGAATGCAAATCGCCGGCACAGGCTTTGGCCATCTTGGAATATCTTCTAAGAATTGGCGTAGCCATTCAGTCTCCTCTCCACATTTATCTAATGCTATAAACTCAGATTTCATGGTGGATCTGGCTATACATGTTTGTTTGGAGGATTTCCAAGATACCGCCGCACCACTTAGTGTGAACACATACCCACTAGTGGATTTTGAATCCTTCATATTAGATATCCAGTTAGCATCAGTGTTTCCTTCTAGGACAGCTTGATATCTGGTATAATGCAGTCAATCATTACAAGTGAATCGTAAGTACTTCAGTACTCTTACTATTCCTTTCCAGTGATCGGTTCCTGGATTACTCGTATATCTACTTAATTTACTGACTGCATTCGCTATGTCTGGTCTTGTACAACTGGTTAAGTACATCAGACTTCCTATCACTCGAGAATATTCTAGTTGAGAGATACTCTCACCCTTATTCTTGGATAGATGTAGATTTGTATCTACTGGTGTTCTAGAAATTCCAGAATCATTTTTATTGAATTTCTCAAGAACAATGTCAATATAGTGTGATTGACTTAGTATGAGTCCGTTAGATGTCCTTGAGATTTTCATTCCCAATATTACATCAGTCGGTCCCATATCTTTTATATCAAATCTTGATTTCAACATATCCTTAATAGATTTGACCATTTTATCATCACTACCAACAATGAGCATGTCATCAACGTAAAGACACACAATGACATAGCCATTTTCCGTGTCCTTGACATAAACACATTTGTCACATTCGTTGATCTTAAATCCATTTGACATCATAGCATTGTCAAATTTCTCATGCCATTGTTTTGGTGCTTGCTTTAAACCATATAAAGACTTCACCAATTTACAGACTTTCTTTCCTTGTCCTGGAGCGGAAAAACCCTCAGGTTGTTCCATGTAAATTTCTTCATCTAAATCTCCATTTAAGAAAGCCGTTTTCACATCCATTTGATGTACTTCAAGATTTCGTAAAGCTGCAATTGCAAGTATCATTCTAATGGAGGTTATTCTCGTCACAGAAGAATATGTATCAAAGTAGTCTAGGCCTTCTCG
Organism: Dipteronia dyeriana; assembly: GCA_032871835.1. Classification (NCBI taxonomy): domain Eukaryota; kingdom Viridiplantae; phylum Streptophyta; class Magnoliopsida; order Sapindales; family Sapindaceae; genus Dipteronia; species Dipteronia dyeriana. The sequence continues at coordinate 89,685,580 of CM065295.1, read as the reverse complement.
TTGATTGTAACCTTTAATTACAAGTCTGGCCTTATACTTATCAATTGTTCAATCTGCTTTCATCTTTCTTTTGAAAATCCATTTGGATCCTAGCGGTTTACATCCCAGAGGAAGATCCACTAATTCCCAAGTATGATTTTGAAGGATGGAATCAATTCCGCTCTTGATTGCCTCTTTCCACAAGAGTCCTTTAGAAGAGCTTACCGCTTCTTTGAAGTTCGAGGTTCACCTTCTAGCAAATAGGTCATAAAATCTGGACCAAAAGATGTTTCCGTCCTTGCTCTTTTGTTACGTCTAGGTTCATCATCTACTTCATTTCCTTGTTCTTGGTCCTCACAACTATCATCATGTGTTCGTTTTGACGAACTTGCTTAATCATTGGATTTATATGGAAAAACATATTCAAAGAACATTGCATTTCTAGATCCCATTATCGTGTTTTTGTGTATATCTGATATGTCAGATTTATAGACCAAGAATCGATGAGCACTACTGTTTTGTGCATATCCAATGAAAATGCAGTCAACAGTTTTAGGACATATTTTCACCTTCTTAGGTATAGGTACTGCTACTTTAGCAAGACACCCCCACATTCATAAGAATTTATAGGAAGACTTTCTTCCTTTCCATAGTTCATATGGTGTCTTGTCTTCTTTCTTTCGGGGTACCTTGTTTAAAAGGTAATTGCTAGACAATATAGCGTCACCCCACATGTTCTGAGGCAGTCCAGAACTTATCAGCATTGCATTCATCATCTCTTTCAAGGTACGATTTTTACGTTCTGCAATACCGTTTTGCTAAGGGGAATATGGTGCAGTAGTTTGATGTATAATTCCGTGTTGAGCACAGAATTCACCAAACGGTGCTACATATTCACCACCTCGGTCACTTTTCGGTACCTTGATTTTCTTGTTGAGTTGATTCTCAACTTCAGTTTTATAGAGACTAAACTTCTCTATAGCTTCATCCTTGTTTTTCAACAAATATACATAGCAGTATTTGGTGCTATCATCTATAAATGTGATGAAATATTTGTTGCCACCTCTTATTTGAACAAATTTTAAATCACATATATATGTGTGAATTAAATCAAGAGGTTCAGATTTCCTTTCAATAGTTTGAAATGATGACCTTGTTAGTTTTGCTTCAACGTAAACTTCACACTTATGTTTAGGATCAATATTGAATGCGGGAATATGATTTAAGTTAATTAATCTACGCAAAGTATCATAATTAACGTGTCCTAGTCTACCATGCCATAAATTGGAAGACTCAAGCAAATAAACTGAAGAATTATCTTTATTGATTGTTCTTTTGACAACAGATATATTAAGCTTAAACAGCCCTTCAGTTACATATCCCCTACCCACATAAGTTCCCTGCTTGGTTAAAACCACTTTGTCTGATTCAATCACCATCTTGAACCCATGATGATTGAGCAACGAACCGGAAACCAAGTTCTTGCGTATATCAGGCACATACAACACATTGTTCAAGCTCAGGGTTATACCAGAGGTCATCTTGAGAATGACTTGACCACGTCCCTTCACGTCAGATGTGGTTGAGTTGCCCATATACAACTTTTCTTCATTCTTCATTTCTTCAAATATATTGAACATCTCCCTGTCATAGCATATATGATGAGTGGCCCCAGTATCCAACCACCACTCCCTTGGGTTTGACCCAACAAGGTTTGCTTCTGTCATAACTGTAAAGAGATTGATCTCGGATACATCTCTTGAGATCCCAGCAACCACGTTTGCCTCGTGGTTATTCTTCTTCTTTGGCAACCTGCACTCATATGATTTGTGACCCAGCTTGTCACAGTGGAAGCACTTCCCTTGGAATTTTGGCTTCTTAAAGACTCCTCCCTTAGGACCCAATTTGGATCCTTTCCCAGGCTTGTTCTTCTTTGGTTTAGAACTTTGCTCATGCTCAACCACATTGATCTTCGCTTCAGGCGCATTGACATCTTTCTTGTCATACTTCATGTGATCTTCCTGAATACGAAGCTTGAGAATTAGATCATCGATCTTCATCCCTTTTCGCTTGTGTTTGAGATATTTTTTCAACTCTTTCCATGAAGGAGGAAGCTTCTCAATGATTGCAGCCACCTGGAAAGTTTCACGCAGGGTCATCCCTTCGGCATGTATCTCATGCAGAATCACCTGTAGCTCTTGGACTTGACTCATAACTGTCTTGGAATCCCCCATCTTGTAATCAAGAAATCGGCCGACAATAAACTTCTTGGAACCAGCGTCCTCAGTTTTGTATTTGTGGTCTAATGATTCCCACAGTTCTTTGGTTGTTTTCTTTGAAGAATAAACGTTATATAGCGAATCTGACAGCCCGTTCAGTATGTAATTACGACATAGGAAATCTGAGTGATTCCATGCATCAATAGCATTCCATACCTGAACATCTCGCTCTTCACCATTATTAGGTTTAGGAGCATCTTCAGTCAAAAATCTGCCAAGGTTCAGTGTGGTCAGATAAAACAGCATCTTTTGTTGCCATCGTTTAAAATTCGGTCCACTGAACTTATCAGGCTTCTCCATATGATTTATCGGCAAATGTACCGAATTCATGTAGGGATTTGCCATGGGAACATTCCCTTGACTCATATACTGGCTCATCACCGGATCAGACATGTTTCTCACGAAGGAGTTGATGGCCGGAATCGTTGTAGCCATAGTAGGTACTACTACTGGTACATGGCCCACAAGCACAGAGTTCACTGGATTAACTTCTGGAGTCTCTAGTGGAACACTAAAGTTCACATTCGTTTTGTTTGCCATAATATCTGAAACAAAAACAAAATCGTTTTAGTATCACTAGAAATAATAGCACAGATATCAGTTGATATCAAATCAGATTTCACGATAGAAATCAGAATCAGTGTCTGATATTGCAGACCCGATAACACAATTAAGTCGAAATTGAATTTGAAATCAGTGTCTAATAATAGACCCAATTTCCATAGATTAATATATATCTTTCAAATTGAAATCAGTGTTCCAAAGAACCTGATTTCCACAGGTTATATAAAATTGAAATCAGTGTTCCAAAGACCCCGATTTCCAAATTGAATCAGTGTTCCAGAGGAACCCGATTACCACAGTTTTACGAGCTGATTTTTTTTCAAGTCTGTTACGATCTGAACCAGAAATCTGATACAATAAAGTTTGAATAAGCAAACGTTATTTGAAAAAAAAAAAAACAGAAAAGAAAAACAAAATTCTCTTAAGATTGTAAAACGTATTTTGTAATCAAACCTGACTGGTATCAATGAAAACAGAAAGTAACGTTAGAAAAAGAGTTTGATCCGAGGCCCGTGTTTTACACGGTGTCCTTAAGAAAATTTCGCCGGACAACACCGTATGTATATTAGGCGATTGTCTCCCAGGATACAACGGTTCAACAGTGGTAGACCTAAGCACTATCCACTATCAGCGAACTCAAATCGAGTTTTGAACTTACCAAGAAAACAGAGAGAAGAAACGAATTCGGCTGCTCAAAAGAAACTTGTGTAATTTTTCTATGTGTGTTGAACAGAATATTAGAGATATTAAATATCCAAACCGAAACACTAGGGTTTTGGGATTAATTCGAGATTATATTTGGAAAATTCTTTTTTGATTTAATAAGGAAATAATTTAATTAGATAATATTCTCCAAAAAGATTTATTTCTAATTAAAACCCGATTCTGTATTCTTAGTGATCAAGTAAGAAATCAGAATCCAAACAATTAAAGCTTTCCTTATTCATCACAATAAAAAACGTTGACTCAGGGAAGTGGCAAAAGGTCAACTGGACTCTCACGGTCCAATCAGAGCGGTATTCGTGTCCGCATGTCGCTCCCACACATGAGTAGTGCATTAATTTTGTGTGATTATTAATGTAATAATTTTAATATGAAATACATTTTTCATTTCATACAACAGTTAATTAGTTTTCGATGAATAATATTTTTATAATTTCTTATTAAATTTGAGATAAAAAGTATAAATTACAAATTATGATTGCCTCGATAAAAACTTTACCAAGAAAAACCCAATGAGATAAAAACTCAATATAGACTAGAGAGTGGGAGTGGGAGGTATCAAGTATATACTATAATAGTATATAATATATAATGTATAATGTATAGTATATTAGTGTAATAGTATATAATATATTAAATAAATAAAATAAATTACAAAATAGTTGAAAGAGTGAGTGGGAGATGTTGGAGATTGTAAAAAACAAAGAGAATAAGAGAGTATGGAAGTAGAGAAAATGAAGAGAATGATGTGAGATTGATGGGGGTATTGTTAGGTTAGGGTAAAATTGAAAAAAATTGTAAAAGATTTTAAAAAATGTAAATTTTAAAAGTTTTATGTATTTTTTTTTTACTCTTCAACAGTCACCAATGGCTCCTGGATAACTGCAGAAGTCACCCCTCAATTCAAAATTTAAAATTTCAATTTCAATTTTTTTTTTGAAAATTTGAATTCAGGCCGACCGCCAGAAATCAATTTTTTTTTAAATTGGGCCCACAGGCCTAGCGGGCCGGGCTGAGTCGAGTCACTTGGGCCGAACCCGGACCGACAACTTAATGGGCTTGGGCTTGACCCGTTAAGCAGGTGGGTCGGGCTGGCTCAAGCCCGCAACCGAAACAGGTCGGACTGGGCCGCAGGGCAGGGCCCGACCCGTTTTGCCACCTCTAATTATATTTATTCTTCATTCCACACTTCCATTCACTTATTTCAAACTTCCCTTTTCTGGTGCTGCCCATACTTGTAAACACGACTTAAAAGGGCATAGGTATAAAAGAATTTGTTATTTTAACCACAATCCAACATGGTTTAGGCCCCGTTCTTTGCGTTTTTCAGTTGCTGTTTTTCGAAAATAAAAATGAAAATGAAAATAGTATTTTTGGTTTCAGTTTCGAATTCCGAAAACGCGTCTGGTAGCATATACTGAAAGCTGTATTTTGAAAATGAAAACGGAAAAAACGCGTCTGGTAGGTTAACCGAAAACCGTCAAAAATTGATTATATAATTAACCAATATAATTTTTGTATTGTAATTTTTAAATTAAACAAAAATAACACATCAAAATTTAATTCAAAAAAACATATCAAAAAAGTAAATTCATCAAAACTAAACTCTTAAATTATAAATAAATAATTACAATATATATGTATATATTACTATATAATAAAAATATATACATATTATAATAATATATATATATTATAATATTATATTATATATTTATTTTATTTTAATATTCTATAATAATTATAATGTGTGTGTATATATATATTATTGCATGAATGCTTTTAGTTCTAGTTGGAAATAAATTATTCTGGAATATATATATATATATATATATATATATATATATATAGGGGCACTTTGGTCATTTAAAAATCTTGTCCCGTTTTATCCTAACCATATGAAACACATAATAGTACAATTAATAGTTAAAAAAAATGTATATATAAAAAAGGTGAAAAACAAAATGAAAACAAAAACAAAAAACGAAAAACAAGTTTTTTGTATTTTTTAAATTTTTCACTTTTAACACTGTTTTTTTTTTTTTTCGTTTTTTGAAAATAAAATGAAAAACGGTTAACGAACTCGTTTTTAAAAAATAAAAACGAAAACGGACTGAAAAACAGCTGCAGGACGGGACCTTAGTCTCTCGGTGAAAATCTTTGATCAATAACACAAACATCAAGAAATAGCTTTTTCTCTCCTTCGTTTTCTTCACAAACTATTCAATGGAGTTTACTCCTCTGTTTTTCTATCTGTTAGTAGCTAAATAGAAATTGCAATGTTATTTTGTCAATATCTGTTTGTTTTATGATTTGGGTACCACGTTTGGACATTAAATTTGAAAAAAAATAGTATTATTATAAAGTTAATAAATTAAGTTCTTGCAGATGTATTTTTAATTTGAGACAAGGAAGCACAATGAAGAATCTTTGTGGTGGGTTTCTCCTTTGTTGGTATTACGCATCTATCAACTTAATTGGTAGAAAAGTCCAACTTGATTTTTTCTTAAATTCCAAGGAAGGACCACCAAGCTTTGTTATACTCCACAGTCGCATTAAACACGTAGCTGAGATATTGACGAATGAATATTCCACCCTGCTATACCAATACCAGTCAACAATGAAAACGATCACATCCCAATTGATCGAGTCCTCATCCTATATCTCGTACAGACCTAAAACCACCTGACCAACATGACCTTGATACCCGTTATTAGGAAAAGTGAAATAGATGTGTATACCTGATTGTTCACCGTAACAAAAATAAAGTTCTCCGGTAGTGAGAGAATCCAATCGCACAACACAATATTTTACATTGAAAACAAAATAAGGAAAAACTATGACTATCAGAACGACGAGAGAAAAATATCATTATGTAGAAATTTGTTACAACTATACAATTCTAATATTCTATCTCTAACCTCAAACCCCAATTACAACCGAGTCTTACCGAGCCCAAGTTCAAAACCGAGCCTACGTAATAGCTCTTAGCGCATGACGCTCACCAAGTCCTCCACGAGTGCACCCCTTAAATATCTCTTAGGTCTCCCCTGAATGTAACTGCCGAATCTCTCTCCAAATTAACATATATTCCCTAGATCCCTTCTAGATATTCCCATAGATCTCTCCCAGGTTTTCCCTAGATATCCCTTGGATCTCTCGCCCCTATACATCCCTAGGGTCTCCTTCTGGATCTCACCGGGGTCTCACAATCTCACTCATTGGATTCACCCACTCTTTGATGTTTCAGGTACCTCTCCAGGTATTTTTCAACCAAAGAATAATCCATCATATTTACATAAACAATATTCTTGGTCTCTAAAGAATCAAACTCTCATAAGCACTTGGAATCCTCTTAGAGTCTTTCCTAAACATGAAATCCCAAAACTAAGACCTTACCTAACAAGAAAACCGATTTCCACACGTTTGTTCATTTCTTTCTAGAGTTCCACATGCCAAACTGCACCCCCAAAATAGTGCATCACACATCCAACACTTTCGGTGTGCAAAAATAGGCTCCTGCTGCACAACAACATTCCAGGGACGTTCGACTAGAGATGCATGTTTGGGGATTGAGGATTGATATAGATCCCCCCATCTCTATCCCCACTTTCTAGACCCTTTTCCCATCCCCCTTTTCCCATTTGAGGGAAATGGGGATGAGGAATTTTGGGGAGAGGTATCCCCAACCCCAACCCCAGTTCCCTATTTTTTCGGTTTTTTCCCGTTTTTTTCTGTTTCTCCATTTCCCCCGATTTCACATTACCCCATTTAACTAAAAAATACAAACTAAACTAAAAAAAACAAATACAAAACAAAATTCATTGATGCAGTACAAATACAAATATATATTATAAATAAAAATAAAAATATAATTATATTTATATATGTTTGGGGGAAATAGAGAAATGGGGATGAGGGAGGTCCCCCATCCCCATCCCCATTTGAATATAATTAAGGGGAAAATGAGGAAATGAGGAAATGGGGAGGGGTCCCCCATCCCCATCCCCAATTTCCATTTCAATTTGGGGATGATTTTCATCCTCCCATCTCCTTTCCCCATCCCCCCACCTCCCCAAAAAAAAATCTCCAAATAGGGATGGGGACGCGGGGAATTTGAGCCCTGGGAGAAAATGTATATCTCTACATTCAACGTTGCATATGGGACCAAATTTTGGTGCCGTTTTTATCGTTGGCTTTATCTTGGGTTTTTCTTTCCAACGCCACATGAATCGCAATAATCTGAATCCGTTTGGACAATTTCGTATCAGTTGAAGTTGTTTGGTTCATTGGAAATACAAACCAAAACCTAACATTAGTTAATAATAAAACTATAGGGTAAATTTTACTAATGGCCTATCTACAACGTTTTTTTTTTAAAAAAAAATTATATATAAATTTAGAGTTTTTTAAGGCGGTGAAAGACTTGAATGTCGTAACATAGATAAGAAGAGTTTATTATCAGACTAAACTCATTTGGTCTCTTTCAATAAAGTTGAACAAGTCAGATTTATATATCTCTACGGTGAACAGCATGGAATTACCTTCACGGCTTCACCAGTTGTGCAATTAATATATAGGAAAATTTCAAAATGAGATGTCGACTGCTTTAATAATACTTAAAGGGAGTCTTTCATTGTTGTTTTTCTATATTGACTTGCTTTGACTTGGGAAGACTTTTCAAGTCAATCCAACTAGATAAGATTCTCTCATCTTGATCTTATTTTTCTTATCCACTTCAGTGATAATTAATAAATCTAGCCTTACCATGTATCGTCTTTTATGTTTAGGTGTTAATATCTAATAAAAAGTCAAGGAAAAAAAAGGGACACGAGACAATCATGGTCCCTTAAGTATTTTGAATATATTTAATTAATTCTTCGATTTAATATATAAAACAATTGGACACAAATGAATAAGCAAACTCATACTATAATAACATAATATTTTTACTTTAAAAAAAGCACTAGATTTTTATCAAATATTTCTAAGAGTACTAATAAATTATTAATGCTAATTTTATTTTATATATATAGATAGTGGAAATTGTGAGGATTGTCACCTTTTTTTCTTATGTTGTGACGATGTCACCAGTTTAATAACTTATGTTTAAAAGACACCTATTATTATGAACTGTCTAAAATACCCTTAAAAGTTGTCTTTGTACTTCAATCAGCTCTTATTTTGAAATTTTCGAAGATTTTATTCTCTCATCTTCTTCGTAGAAGTCTGTTTAACAGACCTCCAATGGAGGTCAAACATCATAACATTATCAATGCATCTTCATTGGATGATTAGTTTAGTGGGGCTACGCAAACGCATTCGGGGGTCGAGCTCCCCGCCGAACTCGCGGTGGTCGAGATGCCCGGTCAACTCGCGGGGGGCAGAGGGCAGTGTCCCTGGAGCTTTTTTTTTCTAGTCAGTACATACAAAACTGGAAATGTAATTACAAAATAATCTAAAATATAATTACAAAAGCTCGGAACTTTAAGATAAAAGTTCCAAGCTTTTGTATAAAAGCTCGATTCGAACTTTTATAGAACCCTCGAGCTTTTATAAAAGCTCCTAGATTTTATACAAAAGCTCGAAACTTCTGTATAAAATCTCGATTACATATTAAAATCTCAAAAAATAAAAACTCGAATGCAAATAAAAACTTGATTTCATCTTCCCTAACAACTTTCAATAAATACAAAACCTCGAATGTAAGTAAAAACTCGATTTCACTTTTTTTCTCTTTCTTCACAACGACAGTAATGGTATGGGTATTTTCGTCTTCACACTTTAAATTGTGCTTTTTAAACATGACTTATTAATGTGGTGATATTTCTACAAAAGTCCTCCTAAAATGTACCATTAATTTTTCGAACCCTATATATATATATATATATTAATAATATCAATTTCAACATGTCTCGATAGACCCCTAAAATGAGAGCTCAGAGGGTTTAACCCCTAAAAAAGAGTTTAGAAAGTAAAATGTAAACTCGTATAAAGTTTCACGGGGACAAGTGCTAATAACCCTAATTTATAATTAAACAATCAAATAATGCTTTTTTTACAATAAAAGTTAGGTTAAAAAGTTTTTTATATATTTTTAGACAGTTTTTAGTCTCCGTTTGAGAGAGCTTCTTCAAATAGATATTTTAGGAGTAGATCTTTTAAAGTAGAGCTTTTAATATGAAAATGTTGATCGTTTGGTTGTTAATTAGAAAAAGTTTTTTTAAATATCAAAATATTCAAAAACTATTTTAAACGATAGGGTTATATTAGACTTTTTAATATTATTAAAAAAACTAAAAAAAAATCTACTTAAAAAAACCTAAAATTTGAGTTTCAATAGCTATTTTAATCATCTAAAATCTAACCAAACGATACAATCTTTTTAAAAAAGTTCAACAAACATACTCTATAGAATTCTGTACGGAATCCATGAATTCCACCAAAATCTATCATTTAAGAAAAAAATCACAGAACTCCATGCCCTGTTAATTAACACAAGTTGCACTTTATTATCACTAATCGAACAACTAATGGTCAAGTAAGGCTGCTGGTGGGTTTCTTGTTTATTTATATATAAAGATTCAAAGAAGCTTTCGGCTTCTTTAAACTCAGTACTCCCTGTAAACACAAAACAAAAGAATTCAAATAGAGATAGAAGAGACAAATATATATTGAAGAATGATTCCACCGTTGTTCTTTCAGATGATGATCCTACTATCATCGCCGCTAAATGTACCTTCTGAATTACCAACAATATCACAACCTGGCTGTCTGGCTCTCTGTGGAGAGGTACCCATTCCATTTCCGTTTGGAATTGGAGTCGATTGTTACCTTCATCCTTGGTACGAAGTAAATTGCAGCTCCAATAAGCTATTCCTTATAAGCTTCAACCTGCAAGTGCTTGATATTTCGATAGAGAAAAGCACAATGCTTGTAAACCATCCAATCTTGAGCACTTGTAATGATTCTATTGAAGCACAAAGGAAAATTAGTGTTATCTTGCAAAACAGCCCTTTTTTCTTCTCTCAAACCGGAAACATATTCTTTGGCCAGGGTTGCGACAATTTTGCCTTTATATCGTACAACCGTTCGTTCGTTGCTGGATGCTATTCTAGCTGTCGCAAAAATGGCGATACTGATCTAATGGGAGAAGCCACAGGTTGCTATGGCATCAAATGTTGCCAGACCAGAATCCCTTCTTCTCTCCAGGCATTTAATGTATCTGTCGATGTCATAAATGGTGATGATGATAAAGCTAGCAAAAAGGACTGCAAGAAAGCCTTTTTGGTACAAGAAAGATGGCTCACAGCTCGAAATGGTCGTTTTAATAACTTAAGCGACAAAGTTCCTGTGGTATTGGATTGGGGCATAATCAACAATTCGATCACCCCGGTTAGTCACTTCCCTACAGCTTCTTGTAATGTTTTGTCCAATGTTACTACCTCTGCCAATGATAGCTTTACAAATGATAATGTATCGTCTTCGAGTATCGGGATTCCAGTTCACCGATGTATGTGCCAAAGGGGCTTTGAAGGAAATCCATATCTTACGGGAGAATGTCAAGGTAAACTTCTTCACTCTCCGATTTTAACTTTTATATTATGTTCATGAAACTACTCAACGGTTCATCAACGTATTGGGATTGATTCTATGACTATCAATCTTCTATACCTATACAGATATTGATGAATGTAAGGATGCAAAGACCTTTTGTGGGACTAAAATGTATTGCCGAAACTTCTACGGAGGCCACGAGTGCTACTCCAGACGGAAATATTTTGGTCCCTTATTAGGTACATACTTTTTCTATTCCCATCTTTTTGTTCTCTTATTAGGTATATACTCTTTCTATTTCCATTACAGTTAACCACATGTTTGGTTGTGAATATCGTGCCACATTTGTAAGAATGTTACGTAACTGTATTTGGTTGTATTTACACATTTGATTTCTTTTTCTTCTTTTGAATGAATTTTTAATTGTTAATTATTTTTTTTTATAATTACATTAACCAAAAATTAAGCTAAATAAAAAATAGGATATATTATTAGATAAGATTTTTTTATCTCCATCTCTTCTTCAACTCCAACACCCCTCTTTCTCTATCAATGAAAACCTAGAAACCAACCCCAAAGAATCTCAGATTTACTTAGAAATCTTCGGTGGATTTTATATCAGAGGGTAGGTGATTGTTTTAACGAGTTAAGAAAAGAAAACTTTATGACCTCTCTCTTCCAATCTAAGTAAAGATCTTGAATTGTTGGGATTTCGTTTATGTTATTGTTAGATATTAAAATTATTGTCGCAAAAATAACTGGATTAGATTGTCGTGAGGAGATCCTTGTTCTAGACCCCGTTTGAGACATGGAGATCCCCTCTCCACTACACTATGGAGATCCCCTCTCAATCTTTTTTTTTTTTTTCTTTTCAGTTTTTTGTTTTTTGTTTTAAATCATTTTACAGAATTTAATAAATTATAGTTTTTTTTAGGCCAAAATAAATTAAATTATAGTTTTTTCAACAGAATTTATAGTTGGTTTTTATCGTTTTTAATATTAAACATTTTTTTAATTGGATGTGGGTCCCACAACCGGAATCTATCGATGTACTTTTCACATTACCCCATAGAGAATAAAGGATTATATAAAAAAAAAAATCAAAACCGTTAAAATGTTATCGTATTCTCATTTTCAAATAAAGATGATGTTATATCAAACGATTCTTAAGGATAGATATAGATTGGATCCGAGATCGGAAAATGTTTTTTATTTCTTAAATATAACATAAATTCGAGTTTTTGATAGGGAAGGATTCCGTGATAGGTCATGATTACCAACTCCAATTCCAATTCTTACAAAAAAATATTTAGGACAGTTGGAAGTTGTCAAAAGTGACCACGTACAATGTAGAAAGTTCATCCGTTAGTAACATAATTTTGTTAAAATTCGGTGTATATCTAAAATTATAAAAATATATCTGCAACTTAGTTTTTTTAAAGAGAGTTTCTTTTAACAATATATTTTGTTCTTTTTACACTTCTTTTTAAAGACACTTCCATTTATTTCAAAATGATCGTTTTATCTTTTAGCACCCCTATTCTGAAAAAGGAAAATATCTCTCCTAAATCATAAGATTAAATATTATATCATAAACACTTCCTTCTAAATTTTTAAGTACAATATTAAACTCTCTCTCCTCTAATACATATCTCTAATTTTTTATCTCCATTTTTTCTTAAAAAAGATTAACAATTTAGAAAAAAAAAACTTATAAATAAACTTGATTTTTAAGAACCGTATATATGTATGCATATATTTAAAAAAAAAGCTCATAAAACAAGAACAGTACCCTGTTTAAAAAAAAAAAAACTGAAATATGAAAAAGCTTTTTGTTATTTTATTGGTATGTGATTGTCTAAAGAACATTAATTCTTTTCATTAGTCTTATAAATTTTGAATTTAATCGAATCTAGTTACAACAAATAAAGTTTTCAAATAAACTTGAAATGTTGCAAATAAAACTTGCAATATTGAAAGAAAAAAAACTTAAAAATATTGAAAAGGAACGTGAAATGTAAACTTGAAATGCTTGGGCAGGTCCCTGTAAGTTCAAGGTTTTCTCAATACGCAAAAACTGCTTCTAATTAAAATTGAACCACCCAGGTGTTGGCTCAGGGTTGTTTTGTTTGCTTCTACTGATCGGTGCATGGCGATTGCATATCATAATAAAGAGAAGAAAAGATATCAAGCTTAAAGACAAGTACTTCAAACGAAATGGTGGTTTACTTTTACAACAACAGTTAACTTCATCGGATGGCAATGTCGATAGAAGCAAACTGTTCAATTCAAAAGAGTTAGATAAGGCTACTGATCATTTTAATGTGGATAGAATACTTGGGCAGGGAGGACAAGGTACTGTTTACAAAGGAATGTTGACAGATGGAAAAATTATTGCGGTGAAAAAATCCACAGTAATTGATGAGGGGAAGATTGAAGAATTCATTAATGAGGTTGCCATTCTTTCACAAATTAACCATAGGAATGTGGTTAAATTGTTGGGGTGTTGTTTGGAGACTGAGGTTCCCTTATTAGTCTATGAATTTGTCCCTAATGGAACCCTTTTGCAATATCTTCATGATCAAACAGAAGAGTTTCCACTCACATGGGAAAAGCGCATACAGATTGCTACAGAAGTTGCAGGAGCTCTTTCTTACTTGCACTCAGCAGCTGCTTTACCCATTTATCATCGAGACATTAAATCTGCAAATATACTCTTAGATGAAAAGTACCGAGCTAAAGTGGCAGATTTCGGGACTTCAAAATCAGTTTCCATCGATCAAACTCATGTCACCACTAAAGTACAAGGGACCTTTGGATATTTGGATCCAGAGTATTTCCAATCAAGTCAATTTACCGATAAAAGTGATGTCTATAGCTTTGGAGTAGTTTTTGTTGAGCTTTTAACCGGGAAAAAGGCAATATCTTCAGAAGACAATAGAAGTCTGGCAAAACATTTCATTGGTTCTATGGAGGAAAATGATTTGTTTGATGTTCTTGATCCTGAGGTAATAAAAGCAAGTAAGAAAGAAGAGATCATGACAGTTGCTAACCTGGCAAAAAGATGCTTAAACCTGAATGGGAAGAAAAGGCCAACAATGAAGGAAGTTGCAACGGTGTTGGAGGGCATTCAAGCATCACAAAAAGACAGCAATGTCCAGCAAAACTATGAAGAGGTTGAGTACGTGAGAACAGAGTCAATCGAGTCTTGGGATGTCGTTTCTACTTCAACAAGTTCTTCTTTTGAAATCGTTTCTAAATCCGTAGATGTCCAACCCCTGTTAACTAAGTGATCGATCAATGTCGTTACCGTTTTGTGGTTTTGTGTTGTGTTTTCTATTTTATTTCATGTTTGTAGTTGGTGTTTTATAACAATAATTTGCAGAATATACTATATAATAATTTTTATAAAGTAGAATTTTTTTTTTTTCTAACAATAATTTATATGTCGTTAGCACTACCGCCACATTTTTTTTTAGTAAACATGTTTTAATAGTTAATTTTACGATAAAAAATTTAGGTTATATAAAGATTTTGTTTTTTTGTTTATATACATTTACTTTGATTAAATTTACTCGAGGAAGAGGACAGGACATGTACCGAAGTGGTAGGGAAATAAGGTAGGGAAAGAAGAGTAAAACTTTTGTTTTAATTATTTTACCACATGTCACTATGTTATTGATAAAGAAGAAGTCGATTTAAGTTTATTTAACAATAACACATGTCATTCTTTAATTGGGTCCATCTCTGACATCGGCGTGAGATGGGTCCATAAAAGATTTTTTCTCACCTTAGATGGCTTTATAACTAAATATAATGACATTTCAATATTACAGCATCTTCTATATAAAAATGGTTTGTATATGAATTATCGTTGACATGATAATAATGTCAAGAAACTTACTTCTTATGTGGTATAAATATGGACTTGATAGACGATTAATTTAAAATTTGGTCTTCAATACTTCAATTTAAAATCCATCTTGTTTTAATAAGCCCTGCGTCCATTGCAGATGCTCTTATAACGAAAAGATAATTGATATTTCGAGCAACAAAATATTTGGGGAGATTCCCGAAGAAATTACAAGTCCTGGAGGATTAATATCCTTGAATCTATCAAGAAATAGTTTAACTTGATCGATCACTCCAAAATTAAGTAAATTAAATTGTTAGATTTCCTTGACTTGTCGAATAATCAGTTTAGTGGTGAAATCCCTAGCTATATTTTCTTGGCATTTTGTACTTGTCGAACAACATTTTTTCAGGAAAAATTCTTTCAAACACTAAAATGCACAGTTTTGATACCACTTCATATATGGGAAATCCTCCACTTTCAAACACGTGTAGAGAGGAAGAACCAGCTGAAGCCCAGACAACAAAAAGCATCACAATGAGGATCAGCCGATCAGATCATATCAAAGCGAACTTTTTTACTTTTCAATTTAAAAAAAAAAAACAAAAAACAGGAGGAGGAAAATGGAATAAATGAAACTAAAGAGCGGTATAACGTCGTTTTTTGAAACCCCATGGGCAAAAATAATAATTTCCCAATTGTCAAAACTTCAACCACATACAGTTTTGCCCAAAAAGTTTTCAATTCATTGTTCTGAAATGGCGTCGCCACTATATCTAGTGTAATATGCCATGCAGGTAAACAATATTTAGTCTAGTAATTCCATCGAATAATCAGTTTTGATAACTGTGCATATTAAAAACAAGCAAACAAAAAGTTCAATCACATACTATAAGACTGCATTTGTTGAACAAAAGTTCTGCGAAGGAAACTAATTAAAGCAATACATATTCTGTATATATATACTTCATACACATGCAACCAATATAAAATTAACTTCAGAGGAATACAGAGCAGAACCCCAATTCCAGACAGGGGAAGAAGAAAATCGGTGTTCCCTTCGTTTTCATTACAAGCAATGCTTCGCAATGTATATCTTCCTAACATCACTAACACTAAGCATGACGTCTTGGTGGTTGCAGCTGCTACTGGGCACCTCGAGCCAAAACAATGACAGTAAATTAAAACAGTAGCTAAAAATAAAACGAAATGAGAATTAGCAAACTTTAGCTATTGAGGGTGATGCAGATACTTCAGCTAAAATGCTCCAATTACAAATCTTAAAATTAAAATGCTAAATCGTAAATATTATGAAGATGCAGAAACTTTAGTTTTTTAAGAAAAGGATCCGAACGATAATACAAGTAAACAAAAAGTGTTGACAGTAAGAATGAGATAATACCGGTTAGCTTGCTAGTTGCCGCTGCAAATTAGCCTTATTCACTGCCACAAAGACGTAGAGCTTATCTTTCATATCACCTACGAAGTTGAAATAAGCAATTCTCCATGACCTGTTTAGCATTAGAGAACCGCAAACTCCCCAGAAGCCTACGAAGAATCCAAGAAATATGCTAACATATAAACCATCAACAGCGAATCCTTCCTTGTCATCATGCAGTGGAATGGCTGCATTCTGAGCTGGTTCTTCTTCAGGACATTTATTTTGAAGAGGGGGGCCACAAAGTTCGGGATTTCCCATATATGCAGGGGCATCAAAACTCTGTAGTTTGGTGTTCAATGGAATCTTTCCTGATAATTTGTTATTGGACAAATCCAAGACCCCAAGAGAATTCAATTCAGAAAAGCTTCCGGGAATTTTACCAGTGAGCAGGTTCTTTGACAAGTCGAGCGAATTCAAGGAACTGAACTGACCAAGTTTGGGAGGGATTGGTCCAGTTAAAGTGTTTCTTGACAGGTTTAAGGAGATTAATCCTACAAGACTTGTGATTGCTTCAGGAATGTCCCCAGACAATTTGTTGCTCGAAAGATCAATGCTCTCTAAAAGTGCCAAAGTGTTCTTATAGAAAGAATCAACTCCTTTCCAAAGCAACAGCGCATGGTCTTGATAAAAGGTTTCTTCCAAACCATAAAATAAACCAACTTGGTATGGATAGCTGATGCTGGTTGCATGATCCGAAATTTCTTTTTGTGACATCGAAGTTAAATTGGCAAGACACTTGGGTATAGCCCCTGTTATATTATTTAAAGACAAGTCCAAAACTTGAAGCTTAGCCAAATTACAAAGTGGTATAGGCAACACTCCATGGAATTGATTGGACCGCAAACTAAGAACAGCCAAATCTGACAGGCTATCACCTATCCAAGCCGGAATCTTTCCAGAAAATTTATTATGCCCAAGATCGAGGACTTTCAGCTGTCTGCAGTAGCTCAGAGACGAAGGTAACTCTCCAACCAAACTATTGTTGCGTAAATGTAGTGATAGCATATTACATCCAGAGCCCACTGAGTTTGGAATTTTTCCAGAGATGTTATTGTTTGCCAAATTTAAAAGGTTTAACCTCTGCCAACGAATAGAACAATTCGGGAGTGATCCTGATAATTGGTTATCTGAGAGGTCTAGATGGCTAAAATACTCACCGGTGATCCCACATAAGAAAGAAATTGACCCTGAAAACTTGTTTTTGGAAAGAATTAAATATGCCACAGTTGGAGGAACTAGTGGTATTGAACCCTCAAAATTATTGTAGCTGAGATCAATTCCATGAATTTCAGGAAACTTCAATGTTAAATCTGGCAGCACACCACTGATGTGGTTATGTGAGATATTTAGGAGGTCCAACTTGGGAGACAGGTCCCAGAACCAATCAGGAATAGTGTCTGAAATTCTAGCATTAGAAATATCGAGCCTAGAAAATATACGTTGAGTTTGGAGCCATTTTGGGAAATGTGGCCCCACTTTGCAATCTCTCATGAGAATGATTTCAAGTTGAAACGGAGGAACCCAACCATCCTTGAAGTTCAAAGTTAATAGGCTAGAAGATAAATCAAAATAACTTAATCTTGAGAGATTTGACATGTAGGCTTCAGTAATTGTACCTTCCAAATCATTTGAAGATGCATCAAAAAACCAAAGCTTTGAAAGATTTCCTATACTGTTGGGCAAGTTCCCTTCCAAAGCGTTTGAAGAGACATCCAAAAACTCAAGCTTTGAAAGCTTTCCTATACTTTTGGGCAAGGTCCCATTCAAAAGATTGTGTGGAATACTTAGTCTTTTCAAGGACACAAATCCACTTAAATCAGGTATTGAACCCCCAAGATTGTTGTTATCTAGCTCCAATATGGTAAGATGTGAAAGTTGTCCAAAACTTTTAGGGAAAGAGCCATTCAGCTTATTCCCTTTAATTTGCAATTCTCTCAACGATGAAAATAGTGTAAAATCAGGCAATGAACCACTGAGAATATTATCGTCTAATAACAAAGTTTCTAATGTGTGCTTGGAACAACCATCAGAAACTTTGTTATTCAACGACAAGTAAAAAAAAAGTTGGGGAAGCTGTCCAGTGAGACTATTGTTGTTCAAAGACAACGTTTTTAAACTACACAAATTTCGAAAGGATTCCAGAGGACCAACAATTTGATTATGACCAAGGTCAAGATGCAACAAAGAAGTCATATTCGTGAAAACATAGTCCGGAATGGGTCCTAGTAACTTGTTGGAAGAGAGGTCTAGATCAACAAGACTGCTACTGAAGTTTGACAACCAAGGGTATATTGAACTATTAGATAAATCGTTGTCATAGAGATGAAGCTGGGTAAGACTTGTAGAAGAATTTTTGAAGGAAATAGATGAAGAAATGATAGATGGAAGATTGCACGATCCTAACTGCAGTTCCCTTAAAGAAGGGAGTTCACTAACCACTTGTAGCCAATCAAATGCATCTGCAAGACCGATTGAATTTAATCGAAGCAGTCTTAAAGAAGACAGATGAGAAAGCCACTCTAGTTTGTCAGCGTACATGCCATCGTTGTCGCTGAGATCAAGAGATTGCAATCTTGAGAGGTTCCCAAGTTGGTAAGGAATTTTTCCATCGAAACCGGCCCAGGAGAGATTAAGGTGGAGTAAATTCTTAAGGGAGCCAATGTAATCTGGGATCTGCTTTCCTTCAAAATCATTACAACTCAAGTCCAAATAATTCAAATGCTGCAATTCAAGCAAGGAAGAGCTAATATTACCTCTCAGAGGCATGTAATTATCAGCGTAGTCATTTGTGACTTGAAGATTGAGGCGGATGACTTGGCCTGTTACGTTGCTGCAGCGAACACCTCTCCATTTGCAACAATCTCTTTTACCATCTTCATTCCCCCATGAAGACAGATGGTTATGTTCATCTATGAGGCCTTGTTTGAATGTTAGCAGAGCATGTCTTTCTCCCTCAACGCACTTTATATTTCCAGCTCTAGTTCTTGTGTAAAGTGAAAGCAAAATGAAGATGAAAATAAATGTAAGAGACCTGCTACTCATGTTTGTAAGCATGATGGGTGGTCAAGATGAAGAGAAATGCAAGCAATGTTTGCAGAATTGTTTATTTAATATTGCAATTTTTAACTCACAAAACCAAGCTTGAATTTATGATAGATTGAAGTTGACTCAGAAGTCCTCGTAGACAGAAGTCCACTTGACTATTTTTAATATTTGTGAATTTATTTTTGATAATATCAGAAAAAAAATTAAAAATTAAAAATTAATAAAAATCTAAAATTTAACTTAAATACATCTTATGGTGTAAGTGAATTATCGTTACTACATAAATCATATGATGATATAGCTAACGAACAAGTTAATTGCCACATCATTTTGTTCAGTTTTAAAATATGTTACTACATAAATCATACGATGATACAGCTAACGAACAAGTTAATTGCCATATCATTTTGTTCAGTTTTAAAATATATCGCGTTTGTTACTAAAATTTTCCAACTTTTATCTTAAATTTAGTGGGTTAGTGTATTTTGTTTATTACTTAAATCTTAAATTAATTTGAGAATGTTTTAATTTCTTTTAAAAAAATTATGGTTTTTCACTTTATTATTAAAATATAACTACGTTAAGTTGATCCATTTAAAAAAAATATTAAATGGACCCTTTAAGAAAAGAAAAAAACTATTAAGTTGACTGAAATTTCCTAAAATAACCTTGTATAACTAAATTATAACTAAAATACCACCATATTCATAATATATATATATATATATATATCATGATTTTCATCAAACCCTAGCCCTAAGGCCCTAATTGGTCTCCTCTGGTCACATCGGCCAGCTAGAAGGTTTTTTTATTTTTTGTTAAAGAAAATATTAAATTATAAGGAAATAATAGTAAAACCAAAACCAAGGTGGAGGATCTCAAATAAAAAACAATCAAGTGAAAATTTATTACTTTAATTAATCTAAGATCTTCTCAGACTTAAGACCAACAAAAAATTAAAAATAACGCCAACTTTAGTGTCTGCATATTGGCTTCACTCTCGAGTCTCGACCCTTCTCTTTGGTCCCACAGACCCACAGTAATGTCAAACACCCCAA
This sequence comes from Dipteronia dyeriana, assembly GCA_032871835.1. Taxonomy (NCBI): domain Eukaryota; kingdom Viridiplantae; phylum Streptophyta; class Magnoliopsida; order Sapindales; family Sapindaceae; genus Dipteronia; species Dipteronia dyeriana. The sequence goes on along the minus strand of CM065295.1, from coordinate 89,665,081 downwards.
CTGAACTAGAGTCTAGAGATATGACACTCTAATTCAAGCATTATTTAGATTTCAGGAACAGAGGTCCTAACTATTGATGCTCAAGTAAATAGCAAGTTTCTTCGAGGTCATGTTGCATTGTCATAGCCTAATGGGAAAATAGAGTAGACTGTATACTTCACGATATTTTGTAGATTTGGCCAATAAAAATGAGTTCACTTTTACTCACCCCCTTTAAGGGTGAGCATTATTCCCTCCCGTATAGATGATATATGTTCAGGAAGGGATAAATTTATCTAAAAATATATAGTATTTAGATAAATTTACCCCTTCAATGGAGGCATATCATCCATACGAGAGGTAATAATGTTCTCTCAAATGGGATAGAAAAAATGGACTTAATAAAAATGATACCATTGAACAATTTTTGTCAGGCCCCACCCGGTAGCGGTAGTGATGAAAATTGGACTTTTATCACAAATGCACACTGGCCTCTTTATTCTCAAATAAATAGTAAGATTCTTCAAGGGCTTTTATGTATTTTCATAGAAAAGTGCACTTCATGCTATAATTTGGAGTTGCTTGGTAATGGGGTCTTGCTCATGGCGCAATTTTATTACGGTTTTTTATATGTGATAAAAGTGATAATAATCTTTTTAATTCGTCATATTTATATGTATGTGACATATTTTATAATTGATATCAAAGTATTACGGTCCTTAACAAAATATGAGAACTAAATCACAATTTTTATAAGCCGTGATTAAATTATTACATGTTTTCTTTCTTATGATTAAGCTATTTTAAATTTATTAACCGTGTGATACGATGTGTTCTTTTTATATATAATCTATTTATCACACTATTTTTTTGTAGCATAAAGAAGAAAAATGGTTTTTTAATATAATTACACTAAAACCCTAATTGTACACACTTTGTTTAATTAAGTGGAATATTAATAACTTTAATTGAAATATTAAAATATCTAAGAAATTAAAAAAACAGATCATTAGTTTTTTTTTCATATTTAAATATACCAATATTATAGTTGATATACTAGTTTGGTTTTTTTTAATTAGTAATTAATTACTTCATTTAGTCTAAGATCATTTGTTTTATGTTTAAAGACTTGAATTTTTTTAAGACTAAATATGAACTGAAATCTGAATCTAAATGACATGTTTATTTGTTTTTTTTCACATATGAATATACTACCAACATGTTTGTTTTTTATATTAAGAGCTTTTTTTGACAATCCAAAATTTTCATTTTACATTTCTTTTCTAAAGACACATCATTCTCAGAATTTAAATGAAAAAAAAAATCTAAATAAGATTATCCTTTTTATCTTTTGACAATCATATTCTAAAGACACTTTGACCCGTTTGATTTTTTATTTGAAGGCTGAACAATTCTGATTGCTACTGAATACTGAATAGTGATTAAAGACTGTAAACTGAAAAACATGTTTGTTTTTTTTATTGAAAACTGAATGTAAGTAATAAGCTGTTTTTTTTTCAAGTTACAGATATCTAAAAATTAATACTTTTACATCTATGCCTTCTAAATATTTGTTATATATTTACATTTTAATATATTAAGGATAACTATATCAAATAATTTAATAATTATAAGACAAAATTATTTAGTTATTAATAATATTTTAAATTTATTTTAATAATATTATTTAGGTGCAATCAAACTCTAAAATAAGTCTAATAAAACTAATTATCAAATTATGAAAAAAAAAACCGATTCCTTAAGGAAAGCCGGAATATGGTAGAAAAATCAGTCTCTAATTGTTTGAGTTTTGAAACAATAAGGTTTTGTGATGTTATTGTTGTTTATGATGAGGAAGGAAAAAAAAAATTATCATGAATAACATTTTGACAGCAAACAAAATTGAAAATTAGTTAGATAGATGATGATAGTTTTGGAAGTAAAAAATTGTATTAAATTTCAATGGACTTTTGATAAGTGAAAAACAAGTGGTTTTAAGTGTTCTTTAAATAATTTTGTCATTTAAAAAAACAAACAAAATAACTTAATGGAGCACATTAAGTATTAAGTGGAAAAATCAATCAGAACCTTTGTTTTAAATACTAAATTTATAAAAACAATTCATTTTATTTTATTAAACATTAGGACGAACCATTGTAGCCTTTAGATTCATTCGATGAGTAATCTTTTTATAATTAAATTATTTAAAAAAAATATCTCTCCTAAATCATTAGATTAAATATTACATACTAAACACTCTCTCTATATTTTTTAATTACCATATTAAACTCTATCTCCTCCAATACATATCTCTAATTTTCTATCTCCATTCTTTCTCAAGAAAGACTAATAGTTAAGAAAAAAAAAACTTACGAATAAGCTTGACCTTTATGAACAGTAAATATATATATATATATATATATATATAATATTAAAAAAAATCAAAATATAAAAATGTTTTTTGTTACTTTTGTAGGTATATGATTGCCTAGAGAACTTTAATTCTTTCATTAATCTTATGTTGCGTTTGATTTTCATCTGAAGATTGAATAATACTGAATTGTACTGAATTATACTGAAGACTGATTAGTGACTGAAAACTGAAGACTGATTAGTGACTGAAAACTGAATAATATATTTGATTTTTTTCACTGAAAACTGAATATAAGTGATAAATTGTTTGTTTTTTTAAGTTACACATATTTAAAAATAAATACTTTTACATCTATACCCTTTAAACTATTATTTGTTATATATTTATACTTTAATATATTCAATGTTTATATGTGGAATTATAATAATATAATTATACATTTATAATGAAATATATATGCTCTATCAATGTGAACATACCACATAAATATGTCACAAAAATATTTTTAAAAGATTTTTTAAATCAAATCATTATTTAAATAAAATAATTATTTTTGAGATGAAAAAAGGTACATAAATTATTTTAATTTCATTTCATAAGAATAATAATAATATTTTAAAAGATGCATTAAATGATAAAATAGATTATTTCATAATCACTTTTAAAAAGTAACTCCCCGTACTTCTCAAAATCAATATCAAAACTTGTCAGATTATCAATTAATCAAAATTTGAAAGTTTTACCAAACATCATTTTATATCAAAATTATAAAATAATATGATTTTAAATTTTCAAAAACAATACCAAATTGATCATTAACCGCCAATCCCTCATCTCTCAAACATTTGTTTTCTTTTTATTCTTCTCTCATCTCTCACGTACATTCTTCACTTTTAGTGCAAAAATAAGAACTCTGACTATGGTGAGTGCTTAAATTCATATGAAATCATCACATGATTTGAACTGTAAATTTTATTTTATTTTTCTAAGTATTTATTTATATATTTTTGTTGGTTAATTTGTTTATGTATTTGTTGTGAATTTGTTGTAGTCTGGTAGCGAACGATGACTTTCTTCAATGCAATTTGTGTGTTTCCAACATGAACTTTTATGCAAAACAAAATATCATGTTCCTTCTCACCTCTATCTAGGCTATATGGCGCATCATTTCACCAAATTTGTCAACAAGAACGTTGATGTGAACATGAACATGATGTTCGTTTATGATCCGTTTCGGTCTTCTTTTGCTTTCTCATTCCGTGATAGTTAGAATTATGTTTTTATTGGGAATTTATGTTATATTACCATTTGAGGGGTTTTTTTTTTTTATCAATTTTAACCTTCTCAAATCTTATTTATATCATTTCTCATACTATGTACATGCATACTTGAAAGGCAACCTCAAGAAAGACGGACAAGAAAATTTTAAATATTTTTATGTATAACAGTTTATATTTTAGAGTTGGTTTTGCTAATAAATGTTTGTAGTTTGATGATAAATGTTTTTAATCTTTAATTTTATTTTTTTTTAGTGAATTTTTATAGATCTTTACTATATTATGAGTAATACTACATTTTCCAAATTTAGTGTACAAGTCTGGTGTCCAAATGATGTGGCAACAATCTAGTCAATTCATTTAATTTATATAAATCTAATCCAATTTAAATAAATTGACTAAATTATTATCACATCATTTGAACACTAAATTTCTAAATTTGGATAAATTAATATTTCTCATATTATATTTATAACTATTGAATTTTCTTAACGGTAGAACGACAAAGTGCAAAAGATCACATGCCACTAAAAAGTGGAGAAGACAAGGCAACATTATAAAAAATCAAGCAAAAATTTATTGACGAGTAAATGTTCAAAATCTTTGTACTCTCATTATGGAAAATAAAATCAAGATTAAATGGATCATTAATTGCTCTTTCAAAAAAAAAAATATGGTCAAGATATATTTATATTTTTTTTTAAATTTAAAAAAACCTCTATAACAGTTTTGACTTTATTTAAAAAAAGTAACGTTAAATAACCCAAAAATTAAGTCTAAATTTGTGGTTGATGAAAAAACCACTTGATACATTTTTTGGGTTGAAATTTAAGTTAATTTTTTGGATTGTCTACTATTACTAATTTTTAGAAATCGTGATAAAAAGTTAAATGGCTTTAACAAAACATTTTTCCTTGTACTAAACGTATGAGGGTGTTGGTTGTAGAGGTGTCCACGGTTCGGTTACACCGTTCGAAACCGAACCGAAACCGCCCTCTCAAAACCGTAACCGAAACCGTGGTTACAAAACCAGTTCCCGACGTTCGGTTACGGTTAGGATTTCTAAAAAACAGTCCAAAAACCGCTGGTTTCGATAAAAAAAAATTACGCAACAACGAATCAATTGCTGACACGTGGCAATATATATTAAAAAAAATCGAACCAAACCGAAACCGAATCGTTCGGTTTCACAAACCGAAACCGAACCTTAACCGAAAAACCGCCGTAACCGAAACCGCCTCATTCTGGTTACGGTTACGGTTGCGGTTCGGCCTTTCCACGGAACCGAAACCGACGGTTCGTAACCGGAACTGAACCGTGGACGCCATTAGTTGGTTGTTTATATGTCTATTGGCAAAACTTCAAAGTCTATTCGTAACCCGCAACTAGTGGTGAGTCTAAAAATTTTAATTAGGTAGGATACAAAATTTAAGAGATCTTAAAGTAACAAATCTTAACAATTAACTTGATTCTAAATCACTTGATTGCATTTTATATATTTTCTTTCAAGATTATCCTCCAAAAGATAATATATTTACAATTTTATCATAATTTTAATCCCACAAATCAAGCAATTGCCTTCATCATAGATGATTGATAAAATTGTATAAATCAAGTTGTTGCCAACACCATTATTTATGCAATTCTCCCATAACTTGATCTTCATCATTCCCGTCGAGGTCGAAATAATTCGTCATCGAATTAATTAAAGATTACAAATACAAAGGAAAAAAATACTAAAGACATTAAATTGATATATATATATATATAATGGGGATAACTATTTCGATTTAGTTGATACTTGGAATACCTGAAACAATCCAGTGATTCTTGGAATGCTAGAAAGTGGATCCATTGATTATCAAGAATACCGAAAACGAAATAAGAACTAGATGCAATGAATACCAGCATATAGTTAAAAAGTGATCAAAAGACCACAACAATCGATGTTGAATCGATTTGGCTTCGATAACAAAACGATGCAGCGCCAGTGTGGGTGATCAAGCCGTGTTGATTCTGAAAATACCCAGGGTTATGAACACAATATTAAATCGTTTATTCACATGAATACCGAAAGAGCAAACATAAGAAATTTCATAACTGAAATTTTATTAATCAACTCAACTCTGCCATCAAATGGTTACAACACTCCCTTATATAGGAGTAGAAAAAACAAATAAAAGGAAACGCATAAAAACATAATTTGAATCTTAAAAATATGCCTCCATCATCAAATTCCACAAAATGAAACGATAGCCTTCATCATACATGATTGGTGAAATTGTATAAATCAAGTTGTTGTAAACACCATAATTTATGAAATTCTCCCATTACTTTATCTCCATCACGTTACCATCCTTAATATTTAACTATCATTCTCTTATTAGTTTCCACAGGTTTTAATATTCATCTCTTATCGCTTCAGATATTCAAATATTAATTATTGTAAACCTAGCTCAGGTAATAATTTATTATAAATTTATACTGTTTCTCAAAAAAAGGAGATGGATGATGAATTTCAAAACATGTGAAAGCTCAGGGTCTGTTTGTTTTTCCTCGTTTGAAAACTTAGGTGATTGTCTTAAACTATGTTTGAGATTGTTTTATATTAAAAAAAATCCATTTATAGCCTAACTTTATAAATAATTAGATTTACAAAAAAGTGGGTAGGTGTTTATTAAACTAAATTTAAAAATTGCTTTGTTTTTGAAATGGTGAAATATTTATTTAATAAAATAACAAAAAATAGACATCATTGAAGACCAGAGACCCAAAAATAGACATCAGTGTGTTTGTAGTGTTAAGCAAATTCGGGCTTTTCAAATAAATTTGGAGGAATGGACTCATTGAAGATTCCTCAAAATATACCCGACCCGTGACTTTGACCTGGTTTGCATGAATTCCTACCCGCCACCGCCCCATGCCTAACTGTTGCTCGTTCAACTTCGCACATGCCCGCCGGAGGTGGACCGATCCACCACAGAGACGCATGACGCTCCTTCGAAGTCGAACCGGCAATGCTTGTCATCGCGAACTCGAATCCACCATTGGTGGAGGCGAAAGCCAGATGCGAGGATGGTCAGCTTGGCGAGTTCGACGATGTGGAGTTGATGGTGTCTTGTCGTGTGGAGGCGGCAGTTGTGAGAGAGGCGAGGTGGCGTCGGTGGAGGTGGTGGTCGGGGAGGGATCTTCTTTGGCCTCCAACCCCAGTGCAGTGGCCACCAATCCGATCAATTTTTTTTATATTTTCATATTTTTGGTTTTTTATTATATTATTAAATATAAAGATAATGTTGTCTTTTATTAAAATAGTTGGGGTATTCTAGACATTACATAAACAAAAAGCTAACTTTCGCTTCAAAAAGCAACTCACAACCAACTTTTCAAAAGTACTTTTATGAAGTTACCAAACATCAATTTGATCAAAATAAAAACAATCTCAAAACATAACTTTAGATGAATTCATAATTCAGGTCCAGTTCCTAATGCAGAACAACTGCTTCCTTATGAGTTATTATTTGTTTTTTTTTTTTTTTAAACCTTTAGTTTAATCATGGGCCCCATAACACATAGTGCTTGATAGCTTCTTCTTTTCTTCTTTTTGTTTTTTTTTAAGGAAAGCGCTTGATAGCTTTTGTTTGCACTGATCAGTCACTTTTGTTTGCACTGATCAATCACTTTTGTTCTACTTTTGACTAAAAACAGAAGCAAATTGCATGCCAACCCAATTTGAACTAACTACATATGTTCTGGTATTGATTAATTGTCTTCTATATAGTCCTCATTCCTCGCACGATGTGATTCACGTTTGAGTATCGGACATAAATTGTCAAGTCAACTCTGCTCAGTAGATGCTCGTTCTTATTCATGAAAAAGAATATGTTAACTTGACAAACAACATCTATCATAAACCAACAGGCTAGGCCCACCATTGTTTCTACGTTTGCTTATCTTCTTTTCCAGTTTTGTCGACTCCTATCTGACAACCTCTCCTTGCCATGTGCAGGTTGAACCGTTGGAGGATAAATTAGTTTTTAGGGAAATTAGTTCACTTGTAATTTGACCCAATTGCATACAAATATAATTTTGATCAAAGGTTAAAGTTAACATGCCTATGTAAAAGGTCCAAAATGTCCCTGATATCTAATTTATTATTTATTTGATTTTTTGAGTTAATTGCACAAACACACTATAAGTTTATCCATTTTTGCAAATTTTCATGAAAATGTTCGAAATTACACTATGTCGTTAAAAGCACTTTGTAAACTCTTAATATGAGCGAGTATTGTGGTGGTTTTTTTTTCTTTTTAAGTAAAACAAATAATTTAACAAGGACCCTCAAACTGTTTGTAATAACAAATCTACCTAAAAAAATTATACTAACCTAAAAAGATTTCATAATTATAAATCTTTCAAATCCCAATTTGATTTGATTTGATTTTTTTAAAAGTCAAAAACTCCATTGGTAATGGGAGACCACCATTGGTAGGCCCGATCACTCCTGTGACGGAAGTAGACAGACGATTTTCTCCCATCATCGCTGAGGAGATTGTTCAAAGATCTCATATGCAAGAAGATCACTTTTGTGTGTGGATTTTGTGAAAAGACCAAAGACTCCTATGTTTTATTTTAAATAACTGTAAATGTAATTGTTAATTTTCAGATGGTATTTTCGTGGCTTTAACCTAACTAAAGCATTATTCTAATTTATTCATAATTTCATACCAATTTGTATATATTCTTCACCCAATGTATGTGGAAATTAATAAAACTGACCACGTATAATATAGAAAATTCGTTTTTAACCACAACCGAAAATTTATTCATTAATAACCATTTTTTAAAAAAATTACTTGAATGCCCTCATATAAAAACCATCAACAAACACATTCTCTCTCTTTCTCTCTCCTCTCCTCTCTCTCCCCAATCTCTCTCTCTACCGTCAGTGGTACCGACGAATTGTCGCTGGCGTCGTCCTGAAGGCCAACGAATCATCGCCGACCTCATCTCTCTCTCATTGAACCTTTCTTTCTCTCTCCCCGCACCTCTCTCTTCTCTCTTTCTCCCTCATCTCCTTCTCTCTCACGGGACATCGTCGGCTTGTCGGAGTGCCGGCATGCCGTCGCCTGGGCTTCACGACCGTTCAGCAGCGCTGTCGAGCTCCCCCTCCGCCGGTGATGTGATCTGTAGAAAAAATGGGAAGAAAACTAAAAACCTAGAAACCCATAACATTTCAAGTTTTTACATTTGAATTTAGTCAAGATTTAAAGTTTTAACATTTGAATTTATTCAAGATTTAAAGTTTCAAAATAAAACGAAAACCTTAGAAACCCAGAATATTTCAAGTTTTAACATTTCAATTTAGTTAAGATTTCAAGTTTTAATTCTAATTTGGTCAAGATTTCATGCTTTTAGACAAGATTTCAAGTTTCAAGTTTTTTCTCATAATTTCAAGTTTGGTTATAGATTTTAGTCATAATTTCAAGTTTGATTCCAACTTTAAAGAAAAAAATCAAATCCATGGATATTTTTATAATTTACGGATATACACTGATTTTTTTTTTTTTAAATGGTTATTAACGAATAAATTTTCAAAAGTGATTACAAACGAAAGTTTAATATTTTCCATAACTAATTTTTGTTTTCTCTCCCCAATGTAATCCATATTAAAAAAATTCACGTACATAGATTGTCAAGTCAATCCTACATTTATGGACAAAATCATATGTTGGGGGCTTGAAAATTAATGGCACTAAATGGAGACTGTTTTATAGGCTTAGCAACATATTAATAATCTGAGTTTCAATGGCACTAAAGTAGCACTGTTCCAAAAATGTCCCCCATTTTAAAAAATTCCTTCGACTAAAAGTTGAGAAAATCTGTTGAGAGAGAGAGAGACAAATCGACGCTTTACAAGAAGACAAAGAAAACGGTGACGGTGACGGACTTTGCAACGGTGACAAGAAAAAGACGACCACGACGACAATCCATGTACCCAAAATTTCTTTTCTGAAGTTTATTTGTACCCAGATTATTTTTTTGAAGCTCTAAAGAAGGGGAACTATTCCAGGTGAAATGGATTTCGATTTGTGACAGAAACCGTGTGAATGAGAGCTGAATTCTATTTTACAGAGATAATGGTGAAGAAGAGAGGAAGATGCGGTTGAAGAAGACAGATAAAAGAAAAAGAAACAAAAATAATAACCCAAGAGGATATTTTTGTCACTCACTTTACGTTGTATAAACTTAACTTATTAATTGAGGGTTATTCACAAGAACCCATTAGGATACATTAATGGGGACCAAATTTTAATATTTGTACCCTAATTCATTTGCTTTTCTTATTATTATTATTTTTTTCTCATTCTTCTCTCAGCCACGTCAAAAGATAGAAAAATAAAGGGCAATAATTCAAGTCACAGCACTTCTTCGTTCCACATGACTTCCATTCACTGATTTCAAACTTCCTTTTCTGTGACAGTCCGAAGATGTGATGCATGGCATGAGAACACCGTGCAGCGGCGAAACCCAAAAAAAAATAAAAAAATTCTAGACGGACTGTGGACAAATTCGTATAAATAAAAAAAGTATGCTATATAATAAAAAATATCGTTTTGATGAAGAGAATTTTCATTAATTAAAAAAAAAAGTATACCTAGTTAGTAGAAACAATGAGTCTTATCCTTAAATATTTATTCTAACCAAGAAAAAATACAAGAACATAAAAAGGAAATACACGTGCAATGTAAATACAATAAGATTCTACTTAAATTTTGACTTTTGAGACTTTAAAGAAGTAAAAACATCTATTACGGAATCGAAATCAATTGTATCAATAAGTTCTCTTTTAATATAAACAGCTATACAATTCTTGAGAAACTCAATCATCTATCTTGTTACGTAAAGATGTTTATACAAGTTTCATAACTGAAAATAAAAGTTAATTTTACGATTAATTTTAGTACATAAACTTAAAAATAAAAATAAAAATAAAAATAAAACTTACGGTTTTCTCCTACCGATATATGTACACCTCCACAAATCCAAAAACTATGAAAACTTGTAAAATTGAAATTCTTGAAGATTTGGAGATTAACTTATATGGTAAATTACTGCTTTCGGTTGTTGTTTAGAGGTTAAAATTTCCAATTTAATTTTTGAGTTAATAAAGGTTTAAAATTTATCGATTCGATCTTTCACTTTGTTAAGAAAATACAACGAACTTTAATAAGTTTATTGTATATTTTTAAATTATTAAACTGTTATAAAGATAAAGAAAAATATAGTAAATTAAGTCGGAATCAAAATTGGATAGGAATATATTTAAAAATAAATAAAATGTATTTAGAAATATTGAAAAAGTTTTTTTTTCTTTTCAAAAAGTTAGGGTGGGCTGTATTAATAACTATTGAAAAATCCTCTTTTTTTCTTTTCTTTTCAAAAAGCTAGGGTGGTCCCTGTATCCGTCTTTGTCACCGCATCGGATGGTACTGCTGATACTTGTAATCACAACTTAAAAGAGTATAGATATTAAATATTTTGTTATTTTGGATCAACATGATTTTGTATCTGTATCGATGTAACTTTTATAATAATTAAAATATTAAAGTAATAATCAACTATAAAATAAATAATATATATTTTGATAATTATAATTTAAAAATAATATATATATTTAGTAATTTTATTATAAAAATACTAAAATTAATTATAATAATTAAAATATATATGATTTTTTATAAAAAAAAACTATAAAAGATGGTTCTATTAACAGTCACAAAATATTTCCTTACACTCATATTTTAATAAAACTTTTTTATTTTTAAAATAAGTTTACATTTAATTTTTTAAAGTACATGATTTTATAATTATAAATTAAATATATTTCATATTTCCAAAAGTATCACTTTGATTCACGTATCATCCAGACAACTAACATAACAAAGTCATGCTGAGTTCTATGGTCTTCGATGATTTTTGGTCCACAATTTGACAACTTGATAGAAAATAATGCACTTGAAAGTTGAAAGGAATCTGATTTAGATAAAAAAAAAGGGTATTCTTTCCTTTTATAAAATCATTGAGGCTACTTTGCTGAACTTTAATTTATCCTTTATGACCGATTTTCTTTTTTTCTTTTTTTATTTTTTTTGGGATAGATACAACGTTACAAATTAATAAAAATTAATTATTAACTAACAACGGTAAGCTAAACACCTATTATAATTATTTAATTTCAACTCAGATGTAATTTTGCTCTTTTAAATGTATCTACCTGGCTAATTCAAGGAGATTTTAAAAAAATATATATATTTGAATTTTGTGAACCATTGGATTATAATCTAGTATCTAAGTTTAAATTCGGCAATTAAGTTACTGTATCGTATTTAAACCCATTATAATAAACAATAACGTTTGGTAAGTTTTACTACTGAAGCTCAGATTTAATTTTGCATAAACTCACCCTGATAAATTGTGAAATAGTGAAGTATTCCCTTTATAACATTTTAAATTAAAAAACAGAACAAAACAAAAAAAATATATGAATTTTAAAAATACAAAAGGAAAAAACTAAATGGCCCAAAAATGCAGGAGATCAAATCGATCTCCATTGAGAGAGAGAGAGACAGAGAAGCCAATGGGCAATGATGAATGGCAGGAGAGCGAGACCGAGAGTTTTATTGCATTTAGAAAAATCAAAACCATTTGTATATCATTATTTATCATATATTAATCATTAATCATGAATAATATCTTATCATTATTTATATAAAATTTATTTAGGATTTGTTAATCTTCTTTATTTAATTATTTGTATCATATCAAAATGAGATTACATGATAAATAATAGTAACAAAAATATTAATGTGAAATTAATCAATCTTTGAAAAACAAAAAATTGACACTATATGAAAAAGAAAAAAGAAAAATGGAAATGGTGAGAAATGTCATTTTTTTATTTATGAGTTGTAGTAATGTCACCGGTTTAATAAGTTAAGTTTAAAATGCACCTATTATGGTGAACTACCCATATTGTCCTTAAATAATCAATTTTTAATTCTCTTTGTACTTCCATGTCCACACTTTGATCATTGAAAGTAGTAACTTCTTTCTCCCTTTAAAAAACTTATCTGAAAATCGATCTACAATTTGTCTGAACATGATCCAGTTTTTTTGATAAGTTTACGAGCTGTTGTTTATGTGTCAGAGATTTTGTTACAATGGTTCGAGTTTTTTTTAATATGTTTACGAGCTATTTTGTATTTGGGCTGAGTATTTTTTTTTTTAATTTGTCTGAGTTTTTTACATTGGTACAAGCATTTTTAAACTGCTGCAAACAAATTTATACTCGTGGGTAAAAAAACTCAAACCTTTAAGAAAAAAACTCGAGCCTTTAAGAAAAAAAAATCGATCCCTCATAAAAAAAGTTCGATCCTTTATAAAAAAAAACAAAAAAAGCTCAATCCTTAACAAAAAAAATCGATCATGTACAAAAAAACTCGATCCCTTTTAAAAAAAGTTCGATTCCTCACAAAAAAAAAAACTCGATCATTTACAAAAAAAAATTTGACCATGTACACAAAAAAACTCGATTATGTACAAAAAAACTCGATCCTTCACAAAAAAAGTTCGATTCCTTACAAAATAAGCTCGATACTTAACAAAAAAATCTCGATCTCTTACAAAAAAGTTTAATCATGTAAAAAAAAGGCTTGATCATGTACAAAAAAAACTCGATCATGTATAAAAGAGCTCGATCCCTTTAAAAAAAACCTGATTCCTCATAAAAAACCTCTATCCCTTACAAAATAAGCTCGATCATGTAAAAAAAAAAACTCGATCCTTAATAAAAAAAACTCGACCCTTTATAAAAAAAGCTCTATCATGTATAAAAAAATTCGATTCCTCACAAAAAAAACTCGACCCCTTACAAAAAAAAAACTCGATCCCTTCTAAAAAAAATGTCAAAAATGTTTCAAAAAGTCTCAAAAACCAAAATATTCATCTTCGTCAACACAGAACAGATCAAATAAAAAAAACATATTAACGATTGGTTCTCTCATAACGGATCCCTTATTTTAGTTTCGATAGGGACTTTAATGAAATCACATCCATTTTTATGAATTTTGTTCTGATTTTTGTATATGGATGATATGTTCAATGAAATCTACCTATGAATGAAATTTGAGAATTTTTCAAGTACAACAACTATTTGTTCTTGATTTTTTTTTATATTTTACCTATTTTTTTCGATGTTTTCATATTTAACAAAATCGGGATAAATAGTTGTAGTGCTTGAAAAATTCTTAAATTTTATTAATAGGTAGATTTTATTAAACTTATCCTCCATAAAATAAATATTAAAATTCATTGAAATCGATGTGATTTCATTAAAGTTCTTACCGAGATTAAAATAAGGGGTCTCATATGAGATAATCACTCATTAATTAACCTCGGTAACCCAATCCCATATTATAATTTGTTTTTTGGGAAGTGGAGAAAGAAAAAAAATGAACAGAGCTAATACATAAAAAACACGCCTCTCCCCATTTTATTATGTAATACATTGGCATGTGTATTAGATGAGTTATTATGTATTAGCTTATACAATACACAAGCTATTGCCAAACACATGTATTATAAAACACGATATCGGGTTACACTTGACTCGAAGAACAAATTTAGAGCTTCAGGTCGTCCCATACTTGAAGCTCTGAAATTGTTATTCGGGTCTAGTGTGACCCGATATGGGCCATAATTGACCCGAAGAACAAGTTGTTAGCTTTGGGTAAGGAGCCACCCGAAGCCCTGAAATTGTTATTCAGGTAATGGATGACCTGATATCGAGTCACACATGACCCGAAAAAGAACTTCAAGGTTTCAGGTTGCTCTCTGCCCGAAGTCCCGAAGCTTAAAAATTGTTCTTCAGGTCAATGGTGAGTCGATATCGAGTCAACCTTGATCTAAAGAAGGTTTTCAAATTAACTTATTTTGTCACCACTTCATATAAATTTATTCAATACTTTTATGCATTAAGAAGGGAAAAAAAAAGAATTAGAAGAGTTTCATCTCATTTAACTTATTCAAACAAAGTATAATTTACTTATTTTATTTTATTTTTGTATCATTAGTCGGTAAAAAGTAATAATAGTAATAAATGTAGCAGTTATTATTTAAGTGGGGGTAGTGTTGGAAGTTTGGGGTATTTTTACAAGTTTTTGAGTACATGAGGTATATTTATTATTTAGTCCCTCACATAGGGCATTTTTAATAAAACCCCTTAAAAGTTCAACACAAAGTACGTACTATATTGATACCTATGAATTCTACCAATTTGACACCCATAAAATTTATTAGTACATATATATTTTATTTAAAATCTTAATTATAAAAATATTACAATAGAAATTTATCAATAAGGATAAATTATTTTAATTAAAAATAAATCAAATACTATATACTCATTAATTACACACATATCTTCAACTATATTTCTTTATTAAAATAAAAACTTACCTTTAAAAAAAAAAAATTATGATAAACCCTAACATATGATAAACCCTAATTAAACTCTAATTTTATTTCAAGTATCAAACTTTTTCATCATCACATGATTATCATATTGTTTTTGTCTTTCTTTTATATGGTATGTACAATTTTCTATCAATAATAATAAAATAAAAATTAACGATAGCCGTAGATATCAACAATTTTTTTTAATGATAACCGTAGATATCAGTAAGTTTTTTTTTAAGATAGTCATATAAATAAGATTGTTCCATATTGAAAATCTATTAACCTTATATACAGTTCCACATATTTCCTTTTATAAGACTCCTATATTTGAGATATTTACAAAAGTAAATTGGACCATCATTAAAAGAAGATTTGATTATAAAAATAATAATATTTTTAAAAAAAATGGGGTGTGATAACAATTTAAGAGTGTTTATAAATAATATATATTAAAATGAATATATTTATTTCAATGAAAGTACTATTAGCATTATGATAGGTGTTTATAGTAATATTTATTTTTTAAATTTTAGACACAGACGTACTTATAAAAAGAGAAATGATACTATTTCCAATAAATTGTTACAAAATATGTATAATCCAATGTGTCAGTCCAACTCATTTAATGAATTGTCATACTTTTTCTCTTATTATCTCTTTTATTGGATTGCCACATTAGATTGTACATATTTTTAGAACAATTTGTTGGGAAGTATAGCATTACCCTTATAAAAATGGACATAATAATAAGTTTTATATCTTATCATTTAAGAAAAAATTCACAAAACTCCGTATGTTCTGTTAATTAACACAAGTTGCAATGCATTACTGTTCGAACAACTAATGGTCGAGTGTGGATGCTGGTGGGTTTCTTGTTTATATATGAAGATTCAAAGAATCTTTCGGCTTAGCTAAACTCAGTACTCTCAGTAAACACAAAACAAATGAATTCAAACAGAGCTAGTAGAGACAGATATATATTGAAAAATGATTCCACTGTTGCTGTTTCAGATGATGATCTTGCTATCATCGCCGCTAAATGTATTGGCTGAATTAGCAACAGTATCAAAGCCTGGCCGTCAGGCACGCTGTGGAGAGGTACCCATTCCATTTCCGTTTGGAATTGGAGTCGATTGTTACCTTCATCCTTGGTACGAAGTAAATTGCAGCTCCAATTATAGGCTATTCCTTATAAGCTTCAACCTGGAAGTGCTTAATATTTCGATAGAGGAAGGCACAATGCTTGTAAACTATCCAATCTTGAGCACTTGTAAAGATTCTAATGAAGCAGTTGATAAGGAAAGTGTTATATTGCAAAACAGCCCTTTTTCCTTCTCTCAAACTGGAAACATATTATTCGGCCAGGGTTGCGACAGTTTTTTCTATATATCGTACAACGATTCGTTGGTTGCTGGATGCTATTCTAGCTGTGGCAAAAATGGCGATACTGATCAAATGGGAGAAGCCACAGGTTGCTATGGCATCAAATGTTGCCAGACCAGAATCCCTTCTTCTCTCCAGGCATTTAATGTATATTTCGATCCCTTAGAAGGTGTTCCTAAAGCTAGCAAAAAGGGCTGCAAGAAAGCCTCTTTGGTACAAGAAAAATGGTTCACAGATCTAAATGGTAGTTTTAATAATTTAGGCGACAAAGTTCCTGTGGTATTGGATTGGGGCATAATCAACAATTCGATCACCCGGATAGTTACTACCCTACAGCTTCTTGTAAAGTTTTGTCCAATACCTCTACCAATGATAGCGCCTTTACAAATGATAATATATCTTCTTCAAGTATCGGGATTCCAGTTCATCAATGTATGTGCCAAAGTGGCTTTGAAGGAAATCCTTATCTTACCGGAGGATGTCAAGGTAAGCTTTTTCAATCTCCGATTTTAACTTTTATATTATTTGCATGAAACTACTTAACGGTTCATCAACGTATTGAGATTGATTCTATGACTATCAACCTTCTATGCCTATATAGATATTGATGAATGTAAGGATAAAAAGGCCTATTGTGGAAATAATATGTATTGCCGAAACATCTACGGAGGCCACGAGTGCTACTCAAGACGGGAAATTTTTGCTCTCCTATCGGGTACATACTCTTTCTATTCCTTAAGAGCATCTTCAACTATGTTCTCTAAATTTTAACTAAATTTGTGCTATTTTAATTGAAAATCTATTTTAGTTATTAACTTTGTACGGGTCATTCCATCCGTCCTCTCAATTATTAGTTAAACATAATAAAATAATAGGAAAGAAAAAATAGCTAGTAAAGAATAATTCCTTACATTTAGACAGCCATAATAGGGAGTGGTTGGAGTGTAAAAAACCATCCTCATTAGCTATTTTGGTTAAAGATTGGCTTTAGGGAGCATTGTTAAAGATGTTCTAACGGACTATTTGGTATAAGGAAATCAAACTTTTCTAATTCCCATAAAAGTTAAACACGTGTTTGGTTATGCATGAATATTGTGTCATATTGGTAAGAATGTTACGTAATTGTGTTTGGTATGTTGCACTTGCACAATAGATTTTTTTTTTCTTTGAATGAAATTTTAATGGTTAATAATCATTTTTTTTTTATAATTATATATAAAAAAAACTATGATTATAATATTTATATTTGACTAAAAATTAAGCTAAATAAAAATAAACTAGATAATAAAAAAAAATAGGATATATTATTAGATAAGAAATTTTTATCTTCATCGCTTCTTCAACTCCAACACCCCTCTCTCCCAATGAAAACCCAGAAACCCACCCCAACTATCTTAGATTTACTTTGAAATGTTCGGTGGATTTTATATCAGAGAATAGGTGTGTTTTTACGCGTTAAGAAAAAAAAAACTTTACGATCTCTCTTTTAGAATCTAAGTAAAGATCTGGAATTGTTGACCATTCAAGTTCGGGTTATTTTGGCTGGATTCAGATTTCGTTTGTGTTACTGTTGGATATTAAAATTATTGATGAAAATAAAACTGGATGAGAATATGAGATTGTCGTGAGGAGATCCTTGTTCTAGACCCCATGTGAAAAGTGGAGATCCCCTATCCATCTTTTTATTAAGATTTTTTTTTTTTTTTTTTTTGCTTTCTTTTTTTATTTTACAGAATTTAATAAATTATAGTTTTTTAACAAAAATTTATAGTTGGTTTTTATACTTTTTTTTTTAATTGATTGTAATTTTTCGTTTTTAATATTAAACATTTTTTAAATTGGGATGAAACCCATGCCTACTGGTGTAGGTTTTACATTACCCCATAGGGAGTAAAGTGATTATAAAAAAATAAAATCAAAACCATTATCAAACAATGGAATGTTATCATATTTTCATTATCATGTAAATATTATATTATATGAAACGACCCTTAAGGATATTCATAGGGTGGGTCGAAGACCAAACATGGTTTTTATTTTTAAAATATAACAGAAATTTAGGTTTTTGGAAGGGGAGGACTCGGTGTGAGGGCATGATTACCAACCCCAATTCCAAATCTCACAAAAAATATTTAGGGACAATTGTAAGTTGCAAAACTTGACCATGTAGAACATAGGAATTTCGTTTTTGGCCGAATATGAAAATTTAATTATTAATAATCATATATTTTTTTTAAATTCCATGTATATCCAAAATTATAAAAATATCCCAACAACTTAGTCTTTTTAAAGAAAGCTTTTTTTGACCATCTAACCATTCATAAAATTTAAATAAAAAAATTATAAAAACACTTCCAGACTATCCCTTTTATCTTTTGGTACCCCTATTCTAAATATATATATCCTAAATCATTAGATTAAATATTACATATTAAACACTTTCTCATAAATTTTTAATTACTATATTAAACTCTATATCCTTCAATACATATCTAATTTTCTATCTCCATTTTTTCTCAAACAAGATTAACAGTTTGGAAAGAAAAAAAAAACTTAAAAATAAGCTTGATTTTTAAGAACTGTATATATGTATATAGCAGAAAAAAAAACTCATAAAACAAGAACTCTGTTTATTTAAAATAAATCAAAATATGAAAATACTTTTTATTACTTTTTTAGGTACGTGATTGTCTAAGGAACTTTAATTATTTTAATTAGTCTTAGAAATTATGAATTTAATCGAATCTAGTTGCAACAAATCAAATTTTCATATACACTTCAAATGTTTCAAACAAAACTTGCAATATTGAAAAAAAAAACTTAAAAATGTTGAAAAAAAAAAAACTTGAAATGCTTGGGCAGGTCCCTGTAAGTTCAAGGTTTTCTCAATACGCAAAAACTGCTTCTAATTAAAATTGAATCACCCAGGTGTTGGCTCAGGGTTGTTTTGTTTGCTCCTACTGATCGGAGCATGGCGATTGCATATCATAATAAAGAGAAGAAAAGATATCAAGCTTAAAGACAAGTACTTCAAACGAAATGGTGGTTTACTTTTACAACAACAGTTAACTTCATCGGATGGCAATGTCGATAGAAGCAATCTGTTCAATTCAAAAGAGTTAGATAAGGCTACTGATCATTTTAATGCGGATAGAATACTTGGGCAGGGAGGACAAGGTACCGTTTACAAAGGAATGTTGACAGATGGAAAAATTATTGCGGTGAAAAAATCCACAGTAATTGATGAGGGGAAGATTGAAGAATTCATTAATGAGGTTGCCATTCTTTCACAAATTAACCATAGGAATGTGGTTAAATTGTTGGGGTGTTGTTTGGAGACTGAGGTTCCCTTATTAGTCTATGAATTTGTCCCTAATGGAACCCTTTTGCAATATCTTCATGATCAAACAGAAGAGTTTCCACTCACATGGGAAAAGCGCATACAGATTGCTACAGAAGTTGCAGGAGCTCTTTCTTACTTGCACTCAGCAGCTGCTTTACCCATTTATCATCGAGACATTAAATCTGCAAATATACTCTTAGATGAAAAGTACCGAGCTAAAGTGGCAGATTTCGGGACTTCAAAATCAATTTCCATCGATCAAACTCATGTCACCACTAAAGTACAAGGGACCTTTGGATATTTGGATCCAGAGTATTTCCAATCAAGTCAATTTACCGATAAAAGTGATGTCTATAGCTTTGGAGTAGTTTTTGTTGAGCTTTTAACCGGGAAAAAGGCAATATCTTCAGAAGACAATAGAAGTCTGGCAAAACATTTCATTGGTTCTATGGAGGAAAATGATTTGTTTGATGTTCTTGATCCTGAGGTAATAAAAGCAAGTAAGAAAGAAGAGATCATGACAGTTGCTAACCTGGCAAAAAGATGCTTAAACCTGAATGGGAAGAAAAGGCCAACAATGAAGGAAGTTGCAACGGTGTTGGAGGGCATTCAAGCATCACAAAAAGACAGCAATGTCCAGCAAAACTATGAAGAGGTTGAGTACGTGAGAACAGAGTCAATCGAGTCTTGGGATGTCGTTTCTACTTCAACAAGTTCTTCTTTTGAAATCGTTTCTAAATCCGTAGATGTCCAACCCCTGTTAACTAAGTGATCGATCAATGTCGTTACCGTTTTGTGGTTTTGTGTTGTGTTTTCTATTTTATTTCATGTTTGTAGTTGGTGTTTTATAACAATAATTTGCAGAATATACTATATAATAATTTTTATAAAGTAGAATTTTTTTTTTTCTAACAATAATTTATATGTCGTTAGCACTACCGCCACATTTTTTTTTAGTAAACATGTTTTAATAGTTAATTTTACGATAAAAAATTTAGGTTATATAAAGATTTTGTTTTTTTGTTTATATACATTTACTTTGATTAAATTTACTCGAGGAAGAGGACAGGACATGTACCGAAGTGGTAGGGAAATAAGGTAGGGAAAGAAGAGTAAAACTTTTGTTTTAATTATTTTACCACATGTCACTATGTTATTGATAAAGAAGAAGTCGATTTAAGTTTATTTAACAATAACACATGTCATTCTTTAATTGGGTCCATCTCTGACATCGGCGTGAGATGGGTCCATAAAAGATTTTTTCTCACCTTAGATGGCTTTATAACTAAATATAATGACATTTCAATATTACAGCATCTTCTATATAAAAATGGTTTGTATATGAATTATCGTTGACATGATAATAATATCAAGAAACTTACTTCCTATGTGGTATAAATATGAACTTGATAGACGATTAATTTAAAATTTGGTCTTCAATACTTCGAGCAACAAAATATTTGGGGAGATTCCCGAAGAAATTACAAGTCCTGGAGGATTAATATCCTTGAATCTATCAAGAAATAGTTTAACTTGATCGATCACTCCAAAATTAAGTAAATTAAATTGTTAGATTTCCTTGACTTGTCGAATAATCAGTTTAGTGGTGAAATCCCTAGCTATATTTTCTTGGCATTTTGTACTTGTCGAACAACATTTTTTCAGGAAAAATTCTTTCAAACACTAAAATGCACAGTTTTGATACCACTTCATATATGGGAAATCCTCCACTTTCAAACACGTGTAGAGAGGAAGAACCAGCTGAAGCCCAGACAACAAAAAGCATCACAATGAGGATCAGCCGATCAGATCATATCAAAGCGAACTTTTTTACTTTTCAATTTAAAAAAAAAAAACAAAAAACAGGAGGAGGAAAATGGAATAAATGAAACTAAAGAGCGGTATAACGTCGTTTTTTGAAACCCCATGGGCAAAAATAATAATTTCCCAATTGTCAAAACTTCAACCACATACAGTTTTGCCCAAAAAGTTTTCAATTCATTGTTCTGAAATGGCGTCGCCACTATATCTAGTGTAATATGCCATGCAGGTAAACAATATTTAGTCTAGTAATTCCATCGAATAATCAGTTTTGATAACTGTGCATATTAAAAACAATCAAACAAAAAGTTCAATCACATACTATAAGACTGCATTTGTTGAACAAAAGTTCTGCGAAGGAAACTAATTAAAGCAATACATATTCTGTATATATATACTTCATACACATGCAACCAATATAAAATTAACTTCAGAGGAATACAGAGCAGAACCCCAATTCCAGACAGGGGAAGAAGAAAATCGGTGTTCCCTTCGTTTTCATTACAAGCAATGCTTCGCAATGTATATCTTCCTAACATCACTAACACTAAGCATGACGTCTTGGTGGTTGCAGCTGCTACTGGGCACCTCGAGCCAAAACAATGACAGTAAATTAAAACAGTAGCTAAAAATAAAACGAAATGAGAATTAGCAAACTTTAGCTATTGAGGGTGATGCAGATACTTCAGCTAAAATGCTCCAATTACAAATCTTAAAATTAAAATGCTAAATCGTAAATATTATGAAGATGCAGAAACTTTAGTTTTTTAAGAAAAGGATCCGAACGATAATACAAGTAAACAAAAAGTGTTGACAGTAAGAATGAGATAATACCGGTTAGCTTGCTAGTTGCCGCTGCAAATTAGCCTTATTCACTGCCACAAAGACGTAGAGCTTATCTTTCATATCACCTACGAAGTTGAAATAAGCAATTCTCCATGACCTGTTTAGCATTAGAGAACCGCAAACTCCCCAGAAGCCTACGAAGAATCCAAGAAATATGCTAACATATAAACCATCAACAGCGAATCCTTCCTTGTCATCATGCAGTGGAATGGCTGCATTCTGAGCTGGTTCTTCTTCAGGACATTTATTTTGAAGAGGGGGGCCACAAAGTTCGGGATTTCCCATATATGCAGGGGCATCAAAACTCTGTAGTTTGGTGTTCAATGGAATCTTTCCTGATAATTTGTTATTGGACAAATCCAAGACCCCAAGAGAATTCAATTCAGAAAAGCTTCCGGGAATTTTACCAGTGAGCAGGTTCTTTGACAAGTCGAGCGAATTCAAGGAACTGAACTGACCAAGTTTGGGAGGGATTGGTCCAGTTAAAGTGTTTCTTGACAGGTTTAAGGAGATTAATCCTACAAGACTTGTGATTGCTTCAGGAATGTCCCCAGACAATTTGTTGCTCGAAAGATCAATGCTCTCTAAAAGTGCCAAAGTGTTCTTATAGAAAGAATCAACTCCTTTCCAAAGCAACAGCGCATGGTCTTGATAAAAGGTTTCTTCCAAACCATAAAATAAACCAACTTGGTATGGATAGCTGATGCTGGTTGCATGATCCGAAATTTCTTTTTGTGACATCGAAGTTAAATTGGCAAGACACTTGGGTATAGCCCCTGTTATATTATTTAAAGACAAGTCCAAAACTTGAAGCTTAGCCAAATTACAAAGTGGTATAGGCAACACTCCATGGAATTGATTGGACCGCAAACTAAGAACAGCCAAATCTGACAGGCTATCACCTATCCAAGCCGGAATCTTTCCAGAAAATTTATTATGCCCAAGATCGAGGACTTTCAGCTGTCTGCAGTAGCTCAGAGACGAAGGTAACTCTCCAACCAAACTATTGTTGCGTAAATGTAGTGATAGCATATTACATCCAGAGCCCACTGAGTTTGGAATTTTTCCAGAGATGTTATTGTTTGCCAAATTTAAAAGGTTTAACCTCTGCCAACGAATAGAACAATTCGGGAGTGATCCTGATAATTGGTTATCTGAGAGGTCTAGATGGCTAAAATACTCACCGGTGATCCCACATAAGAAAGAAATTGACCCTGAAAACTTGTTTTTGGAAAGAATTAAATATGCCACAGTTGGAGGAACTAGTGGTATTGAACCCTCAAAATTATTGTAGCTGAGATCAATTCCATGAATTTCAGGAAACTTCAATGTTAAATCTGGCAGCACACCACTGATGTGGTTATGTGAGATATTTAGGAGGTCCAACTTGGGAGACAGGTCCCAGAACCAATCAGGAATAGTGTCTGAAATTCTAGCATTAGAAATATCGAGCCTAGAAAATATACGTTGAGTTTGGAGCCATTTTGGGAAATGTGGCCCCACTTTGCAATCTCTCATGAGAATGATTTCAAGTTGAAACGGAGGAACCCAACCATCCTTGAAGTTCAAAGTTAATAGGCTAGATGATAAATCAAAATAACTTAATCTTGAGAGATTTGACATGTAGGCTTCAGTAATTGTACCTTCCAAAACATTTGAAGATGCATCAAAAAACCAAAGCTTTGAAAGATTTCCTATACTGTTGGGCAAGTTCCCTTCCAAAGCGTTTGAAGAGACATCCAAAAACTCAAGCTTTGAAAGCTTTCCTATACTTTTGGGCAAGGTCCCATTCAAAAGATTGTGTGGAATACTTAGTCTTTTCAAGGACACAAATCCACTTAAATCAGGTATTGAACCCCCAAGATTGTTGTTATCTAGCTCCAATATGGTAAGATGTGAAAGTTGTCCAAAACTTTTAGGGAAAGAGCCATTCAGCTTATTCCCTTTAATTTGCAATTCTCTCAACGATGAAAATAGTGTAAAATCAGGCAATGAACCACTGAGAATATTATCGTCTAATAACAAAGTTTCTAATGTGTGCTTGGAACAACCATCAGAAACTTTGTTATTCAACGACAAGTAAAAAAAAAGTTGGGGAAGCTGTCCAGTGAGACTATTGTTGTTCAAAGACAACGTTTTTAAACTACACAAATTTCGAAAGGATTCCAGAGGACCAACAATTTGATTATGACCAAGGTCAAGATGCAACAAAGAAGTCATATTCGTGAAAACATAGTCCGGAATGGGTCCTAGTAACTTGTTGGAAGAGAGGTCTAGATCAACAAGACTGCTACTGAAGTTTGACAACCAAGGGTATATTGAACTATTAGATAAATCGTTGTCATAGAGATGAAGCTGGGTAAGACTTGTAGAAGAATTTTTGAAGGAAATAGATGAAGAAATGATAGATGGAAGATTGCACGATCCTAACTGCAGTTCCCTTAAAGAAGGGAGTTCACTAACCACTTGTAGCCAATCAAATGCATCTGCAAGACCGATTGAATTTAATCGAAGCAGTCTTAAAGAAGACAGATGAGAAAGCCACTCTAGTTTGTCAGCGTACATGCCATCGTTGTCGCTGAGATCAAGAGATTGCAATCTTGAGAGGTTCCCAAGTTGGTAAGGAATTTTTCCATCGAAACCGGCCCAGGAGAGATTAAGGTGGAGTAAATTCTTAAGGGAGCCAATGTAATCTGGGATCTGCTTTCCTTCAAAATCATTACAACTCAAGTCCAAATAATTCAAATGCTGCAATTCAAGCAAGGAAGAGCTAATATTACCTCTCAGAGGCATGTAATTATCAGCGTAGTCATTTGTGACTTGAAGATTGAGGCGGATGACTTGGCCTGTTACGTTGCTGCAGCGAACACCTCTCCATTTGCAACAATCTCTTTTACCATCTTCATTCCCCCATGAAGACAGATGGTTATGTTCATCTATGAGGCCTTGTTTGAATGTTAGCAGAGCATGTCTTTCTCCCTCAACGCACTTTATATTTCCAGCTCTAGTTCTTGTGTAAAGTGAAAGCAAAATGAAGATGAAAATAAATGTAAGAGACCTGCTACTCATGTTTGTAAGCATGATGGGTGGTCAAGATGAAGAGAAATGCAAGCAATGTTTGCAGAATTGTTTATTTAATATTGCAATTTTTAACTCACAAAACCAAGCTTGAATTTATGATAGATTGAAGTTGACTCAGAAGTCCTCGTAGACAGAAGTCCACTTGACTATTTTTAATATTTGTGAATTTATTTTTGATAATATCAGAAAAAAAATTAAAAATTAAAAATTAATAAAAATCTAAAATTTAACTTAAATACATCTTATGGTGTAAGTGAATTATCGTTACTACATAAATCATATGATGATATAGCTAACGAACAAGTTAATTGCCACATCATTTTGTTCAGTTTTAAAATATGTTACTACATAAATCATACGATGATACAGCTAACGAACAAGTTAATTGCCATATCATTTTGTTCAGTTTTAAAATATATCGCGTTTGTTACTAAAATTTTCCAACTTTTATCTTAAATTTAGTGGGTTAGTGTATTTTGTTTATTACTTAAATCTTAAATTAATTTGAGAATGTTTTAATTTCTTTTAAAAAAATTATGGTTTTTCACTTTATTATTAAAATATAACTACGTTAAGTTGATCCATTTAAAAAAAATATTAAATGGACCCTTTAAGAAAAGAAAAAAACTATTAAGTTGACTGAAATTTCCTAAAATAACCTTGTATAACTAAATTATAACTAAAATACCACCATATTCATAAAATATATATATATATATATCATGATTTTCATCAAACCCTAGCCCTAAGGCCCTAATTGGTCTCCTCTGGTCACATCGGCCAGCTAGAAGGTTTTTTTATTTTTTGTTAAAGAAAATATTAAATTATAAGGAAATAATAGTAAAACCAAAACCAAGGTGGAGGATCTCAAATAAAAAACAATCAAGTGAAAATTTATTACTTTAATTAATCTAAGATCTTCTCAGACTTAAGACCAACAAAAAATTAAAAATAACGCCAACTTTAGTGTCTGCATATTGGCTTCACTCTCGAGTCTCGACCCTTCTCTTTGGTCCCACAGACCCACAGTAATGTCAAACACCCCAACTGAACTAGAGTCTAGAGATATGACACTCTAATTCAAGCATTATTTAGATTTCAGGAACAGAGGTCCTAACTATTGATGCTCAAGTAAATAGCAAGTTTCTTCGAGGTCATGTTGCATTGTCATAGCCTAATGGGAAAATAGAGTAGACTGTATACTTCACGATATTTTGTAGATTTGGCCAATAAAAATGAGTTCACAGGCATATCATCCATACGAGAGGAAATAATGTTCTCTCAAATGGGATAGAAAAAATGGACTTAATAAAAATGATACCATTGAACAATTTTTGTCAGGCCCCACCCGGTAGCGGTAGTGATGAAAATTGGACTTTTATCACAAATGCACACTGGCCTCTTTATTCTCAAATAAATAGTAAGATTCTTCAAGGGCTTTTATGTATTTTCATAGAAAAGTGCACTTCATGCTATAATTTGGAGTTGCTTGGTAATGGGGTCTTGCTCATGGCGCAATTTTATTACGGTTTTTTATATGTGATAAAAGTGATAATAATCTTTTTAATTCGTCATATTTATATGTATGTGACATATTTTATAATTGATATCAAAGTATTACGGTCCTTAACAAAATATGAGAACTAAATCACAATTTTTATAAGCCGTGATTAAATTATTACATATTTTCTTTCTTATGATTAAGCTATTTTAAATTTATTAACCGTGTGATACGATGTGTTCTTTTTATATATAATCTATTTATCACACTATTTTTTTGTAGCATAAAGAAGAAAAATGGTTTTTTAATATAATTACACTAAAACCCTAATTGTACACACTTTGTTTAATTAAGTGGAATATTAATAACTTTAATTGAAATATTAAAATATCTAAGAAATTAAAAAAACAGATCATTAGTTTTTTTTTCATATTTAAATATACCAATATTATAGTTGATATACTAGTTTGGTTTTTTTTAATTAGTAATTAATTACTTCATTTAGTCTAAGATCATTTGTTTTATGTTTAAAGACTTGAATTTTTTTAAGACTAAATATGAACTGAAATCTGAATCTAAATGACATGTTTGTTTGTTTTTTCTCACATATGAATATACTACCAACATGTTTGTTTTTTATATTAAGAGCTTTTTTTGACAATCCAAAATTTTCATTTTACATTTCTTTTCTAAAGACACATCATTCTCAGAATTTAAATGAAAAAAAAAATCTAAATAAGATTATCCTTTTTATCTTTTGACAATCATATTCTAAAGACACTTTGACCCGTTTGATTTTTTATTTGAAGGCTGAACAATTCTGATTGCTACTGAATTCTGAATAGTGATTAAAGACTGTAAACTGAAAAACATGTTTGTTTTTTTTATTGAAAACTGAATGTAAGTAATAAGCTGTTTTTTTTTCAAGTTACAGATATCTAAAAATTAATACTTTTACATCTATGCCTTCTAAATATTTGTTATATATTTACATTTTAATATATTAAGGATAACTATATCAAATAATTTAATAATTATAAGACAAAATTATTTAGTTATTAATAATATTTTAAATTTATTTTAATAATATTATTTAGGTGCAATCAAACTCTAAAATAAGTCTAATAAAACTAATTATCAAATTATGAAAAAAAAAACCGATTCCTTAAGGAAAGCCGGAATATGGTAGAAAAATCAGTCTCTAATTGTTTGAGTTTTGAAACAAAAAGGTTTTGTGATGTTATTGTTGTTTATGATGAGGAAGGAAAAAAAAAATTATCATGAATAACATTTTGACAGCAAACAAAATTGAAAATTAGTTAGATAGATGATGATAGTTTTGGAAGTAAAAAATTGTATTAAATTTCAATGGACTTTTGACAAGTGAAAAACAAGTGGTTTTAAGTGTTCTTTAAATAATTTTGTCATTTAAAAAAACAAACAAAATAACTTAATGGAGCACATTAAGTATTAAGTGGAAAAATCAATCAGAACCTTTGTTTTAAATACTAAATTTATAAAAACAATTCATTTTATTTTATTAAACATTAGGACGAACCATTGTAGCCTGTAGATTCATTCGATGAGTAATCTTTTTATAATTAAATTATTTAAAAAAAATATCTCTCATAAATCATTAGATTAAATATTACATACTAAACACTCTCTCTATATTTTTTAATTACCATATTAAACTCTATCTCCTCCAATACATATCTCTAATTTTCTATCTCCATTCTTTCTCAAGAAAGACTAATAGTTAAGAAAAAAAAAACTTACGAATAAGCTTGACCTTTATGAACAGTAAATATATATATATATATATATATATATATATAATATTAAAAAAAATCAAAATATAAAAATGTTTTTTGTTACTTTTGTAGGTATATGATTGCCTAGAGAACTTTAATTCTTTCATTAATCTTATGTTGCGTTTGATTTTCATCTGAAGATTGAATAATACTGAATTGTACTGAATTATACTGAAGACTGATTAGTGACTGAAAACTGAAGACTGATTAGTGACTGAAAACTGAATAATATATTTGATTTTTTTCACTGAAAACTGAATATAAGTGATAAATTGTTTGTTTTTTTAAGTTACACATATTTAAAAATAAATACTTTTACATCTATACCCTTTAAACTATTATTTGTTATATATTTATACTTTAATATATTCAATGTTTATATGTGGAATTATAATAATATAATTATACATTTATAATGAAATATATATACTCTATCAATGTGAACATACCACATAAATATGTCACAAAAATATTTTTAAAAGATTTTTTAAATCAAATCATTATTTAAATAAAATAATTATTTTTGAGATGAAAAAAGGTACATAAATTATTTTAATTTCATTTCATAAGAATAATAATGATATTTTAAAAGATGCATTAAATGATAAAATAGATTATTTCATAATCACTTTTAAAAAGTAACTCCCCATACTTCTCAAAATCAATATCAAAACTTGTCAGATTATCAATTAATCAAAATTTGAAAGTTTTACCAAACATCATTTTATATCAAAATTATAAAATAATATGATTTTAAATTTTCAAAAACAATACCAAATTGATCATTAACCGCCAATCCCTCATCTCTCAAACATTTGTTTTCTTTTTATTCTTCTCTCATCTCTCACGTACATTCTTCACTTTTAGTGCAAAAATAAGAACTCTGACTATGGTGAGTGCTTAAATTCATATGAAATCATCACATGATTTGAACTGTAAATTTTATTTTATTTTTCTAAGTATTTATTTATATATTTTTGTTGGTTAATTTGTTTATGTATTTGTTGTGAATTTGTTGTAGTCCGGTAGCGAACGATGACTTTCTTCAATGCAATTTGTGTGTTTCCAACATGAACTTTTATGCAAAACAAAATATCATGTTCCTTCTCACCTCTATCTAGGCTATATGGCGCATCATTTCACTAAATTTGTCAACAAGAACGTTGATGTGAACATGAACATGATGTTCGTTTATGATCCGTTTCGGTCTTCTTTTGCTTTCTCATTCCGTGATAGTTAGAATTATGTTTTTATTGGGAATTTATGTTATATTACCATTTGAGGGGGTTTTTTTTTTTATCAATTTTAACCTTCTCAAATCTTATTTATATCATTTCTCATACTATGTACATGCATACTTGAAAGGCAACCTCAAGAAAGACGGACAAGAAAATTTTAAATATTTTTATGTATAACAGTTTATATTTTAGGGTTGGTTTTGCTAATAAATGTTTGTAGTTTGATGATAAATGTTTTTAATCTTTAATTTTATTTTTTTTTAGTGAATTTTTATAGATCTTTACTATATTATGAGTAATACTACATTTTCCAAATTTAGTGTACAAGTCTGGTGTCCAAATGATGTGGCAACAATCTAGTCAATTCATTTAATTTATATAAATCTAATCCAATTTAAATAAATTAACTAAATTATTATCACATCATTTGAACACTAGATTTCTAAATTTGGATAAATTAATATTTCTCTTATTATATTTATAACTATTGAATTTTCTTAACGGTAGAACGACAAAGTGCAAAAGATCACATGCCACTAAAAAGTGGAGAAGACAAGGCAACATTATAAAAAATCAAGCAAAAAATTATTGACGAGTAAATGTTCAAAATCTTTGTACTCTCATTATGGAAAATAAAATCAAGATTAAATGGATCATTAATTGCTCTTTCAAAAAAAAAATATGGTCAAGATATATTTATATTTTTTTTTAAATTTAAAAAAACCTCTATAACAGTTTTGACTTTATTTAAAAAAAGTAACGTTAAATAACCCAAAAATTAAGTCTAAATTTGTGGTTGATGAAAAAACCACTTGATACATTTTTTGGGTTGAAATTTAAGTTAATTTTTTGGATTGTCTACTATTACTAATTTTTAGAAATCGTGATAAAAAGTTAAATGGCTTTAACAAAACATTTTTCCTTGTACTAAACGTATGAGGGTGTTGGTTGTAGAGGTGTCCACGGTTCGGTTACACCGTTCGAAACCGAACCGAAACCGCCCTCTCAAAACCGTAACCGAAACCGTGGTTACAAAACCAGTTCCCGACGTTCGGTTACGGTTAGGATTTCTAAAAAACAGTCCAAAAACCGCTGGTTTCGATAAAAAAAAATTACGCAACAACGAATCAATTGCTGACACGTGGCAATATATATTAAAAAAAATCGAACCAAACCGAAACCGAATCGTTCGGTTTCACAAACCGAAACCGAACCTTAACCGAAAAACCGCCGTAACCGAAACCGCCTCATTCTGGTTACGGTTACGGTTGCGGTTCGGCCTTTCCACGGAACCGAAACCGACGGTTCGTAACCGGAACTGAACCGTGGACGCCATTAGTTGGTTGTTTATATGTCTATTGGTAAAACTTCAAAGTCTATTCGTAACCCGCAACTAGTGGTGAGTCTAAAAATTTTAATTAGGTAGGATACAAAATTTAAGAGATCTAAAAGTAACAAATCTTAACAATTAACTTAATTCTAAATCACTTGATTGCATTTTATATATTTTCTTTCAAGATTATCCTCCAAAAGATAATATATTTACAATTTTATCATAATTTTAATCCCACAAATCAAGCAATTGCCTTCGTCATAGATGATTGATAAAATTGTATAAATCAAGTTGTTGCCAACACCATTATTTATGCAATTCTCCCATAACTTGATCTTCATCATTCCCGTCGAGGTCGAAATAATTCGTCATCGAATTAATTAAAGATTACAAATACAAAGGAAAAAAATACTAAAGACATTAAATTGATATATATATATATATATATATATATAATGGGGATAACTATTTCGATTTAGTTGATACTTGGAATACCTGAAACAATCCAGTGATTCTTGGAATGCTAGAAAGTGGATCCATTGATTATCAAGAATACCGAAAACGAAATAAGAACTAGATGCAATGAATACCAGCATATAGTTAAAAAGTGATCAAAAGACCACAACAATCGATGTTGAATCGATTTGGCTTCGATAACAAAACGATGCAGCGCCAGTGTGGGTGATCAAGCCGTGTTGATTCTGAAAATACCCAGGGCTATGAACACAATATTAAATCGTTTATTCACATGAATACCGAAAGAGCAAACATAAGAAATTTCATAACTGAAATTTTATTAATCAACTCAACTCTGCCATCAAATGGTTACAACACTCCCTTATATAGGAGTAGAAAAAACAAATAAAAGGAAACGCATAAAAACATAATTTGAATCTTAAAAATATGCCTCCATCATCAAATTCCACAAAATGAAACGATAGCCTTCATCATATATGATCGGTGAAATTGTATAAATCAAGTTGTTGTAAACACCATAATTTATGAAATTCTCCCATTACTTTATCTCCATCACGTTACCATCCTTAATATTTAACTATCATTCTCTTATTAGTTTCCACAGGTTTTAATATTCATCTCTTATCGCTTCAGATATTCAAATATTAATTATTGTAAACCTAGCTCAGGTAATAATTTATTATAAATTTATACTGTTTCTCAAAAAAAGGAGATGGATGATGAATTTCAAAACATGTGAAAGCTCAGGGTCTGTTTGTTTTTCCTCGTTTGAAAACTTAGGTGATTGTCTTAAACTATGTTTGAGATTGTTTTATATTAAAAAAAATCCATTTATAGCCTAACTTTAGAAATAATTAGATTTACAAAAAAGTGGGTAGGTGTTTATTAAACTAAATTTAAAAATTGCTTTGTTTTTGAAATGGTGAAATATTTATTTAATAAAATAACAAAAAATAGACATCATTGAAGACCAGAGACCCAAAAATAGACATCAGTGTGTTTGTAGTGTTAAGCAAATTCGGGCTTTTCAAATAAATTTGGAGGAATGGACTCATTGAAGATTCCTCAAAATATACCCGACCCGTGACTTTGACCTGGTTTGCATGAATTCCTACCCGCCACCGCCCCATGCCTAACTGTTGCTCGTTCAACTTCGCACATGCCCGCCGGAGGTGGACCGATCCACCACAGAGACGCATGACGCTCCTTCGAAGTCGAACCGGCAATGCTTGTCATCGCGAACTCGAATCCACCATTGGTGGAGGCGAAAGCCAGATGCGAGGATGGTCAGCTTGGCGAGTTCGACGATGTGGAGTTGATGGTGTCTTGTCGTGTGGAGGCGGCAGTTGTGAGAGAGGCGAGGTGGCGTCGGTGGAGGTGGTGGTCGGGGAGGGATCTTCTTTGGCCTCCAACCCCGGTGCAGTGGCCACCAATCCGATCAATTTTTTTTATATTTTCATATTTTTGGTTTTTTATTATATTATTAAATATAAAGATAATGTTGTCTTTTATTAAAATAGTTAAGGTATTCTAGACATTACATAAACAAAAAGCTAACTTTCGCTTCAAAAAGGAACTCACAACCAACTTTTCAAAAGTACTTTTATGAAGTTACCAAACATCAATTTGATCAAAATAAAAACAATCTCAAAACATAACTTTAGATGAATTCATAATTCAGGTCTAATGCAGAACAACTGCTTCCTTATGAGTTATTATTATTTTTTTATTTTTTTTTAAACCTTTAGTTTAATCATGGGCCCCATAACACATAGTGCTTGATAGCTTCTTCTTTTCTTCTTTTTGTTTTTTTTTAAGGAAAGCGCTTGATAGCTTTTGTTTGCACTGATCAGTCACTTTTGTTTGCACTGATCAATCACTTTTGTTCTACTTTTGACTAAAAACAGAAGCAAATTGCATGCCAACCCAATTTGAACTACATATGTTCTGGTATTGATTAATTGTCTTCTATATAGTCCTCATTCCTCGCACGATGTGATTCACGTTTGAGTATCGGACATAAATTGTCAAGTCAACTCTGCTCAGTAGATGCTCGTTCTTATTCATGAAAAAGAATATGTTAACTTGACAAACAACATCTATCATAAACCAACAGGCTAGGCCCACCATTGTTTCTACGTTTGCTTATCTTCTTTTCCAGTTTTGTCGACTCCTATCTGACAACCTCTCCTTGCCATGTGCAGGTTGAACCGTTGGAGGATAAATTAGTTTTTAGGGAAATTAGTTCACTTGTAATTTGACCCAATTGCATACAAATATAATTTTGATCAAAGGTTAAAGTTAACATGCCTATGTAAAAGGTCCAAAATGTCCCTGATATCTAATTTATTATTTATTTGATTTTTTGAGTTAATTGCACAAACACACTATAAGTTTATCCATTTTTGCAAATTTTCATGAAAATGTTCGAAATTACACTATGTCGTTAAAAGCACTTTGTAAACTCTTAATATGAGCGAGTATTGTGGTGGTTTTTTTTTCTTTTTAAGTAAAACAAATAATTTAACAAGGACCCTCAAACTGTTTGTAATAACAAATCTACCTAAAAAAATTATACTAACCTAAAAAGATTTCATAATTATAAATCTTTCAAATCCCAATTTGATTTGATTTGATTTTTTTAAAAGTCAAAAACTCCATTGGTAATGGGAGACCACCATTGGTAGGCCCGATCACTCCTGTGACGGAAGTAGACAGACGATTTTCTCCCATCATCGCTGAGGAGATTGTTCAAAGATCTCATATGCAAGAAGATCACTTTTGTGTGTGGATTTTGTGAAAAGACCAAAGACTCCTATGTTTTATTTTAAATAACTGTAAATGTAATTGTTAATTTTCAGATGGTATTTTCGTGGCTTTAACCTAACTAAAGCATTATTCTAATTTATTCATAATTTCATACCAATTTGTATATATTCTTCACCCAATGTATGTGGAAATTAATAAAACTGACCACGTATAATATAGAAAATTCGTTTTTAACCACAACCGAAAATTTATTCATTAATAACCATTTTTTAAAAAAATTACTTGAATGCCCTCATATAAAAACCATCAACAAACACATTCTCTCTCTTTCTCTCTTTTTCTTTCTCTCTCCTCTCCTCTCTCTCCCCAATCTCTCTCTCTACCGTCAGTGGTACCGACGAATTGTCGCTGGCATCGTCCTGAAGGCCAACGAATCATCGCCGACCTCATCTCTCTCTCATTGAACCTTTCTTTCTCTCTCCCCGCACCTCTCTCTTCTCTCTTTCTCTCTCTCTTTCTCCCTCATCTCCTTCTCTCTCACGGGACATCGTCGGCTTGTCGGAGTGCCGGCATGCCGTCGCCTGGGCTTCACGACCGTTCAGCAGCGCTGTCGAGCTCCCCCTCCGCCGGTGATGTGATCTGTAGAAAAAATGGGAAGAAAACTAAAAACCTAGAAACCCATAACATTTCAAGTTTTTACATTTGAATTTAGTCAAGATTTAAAGTTTCAACATTTGAATTTATTCAAGATTTAAAGTTTCAAAATAAAACGAAAACCTTAGAAACCCAGAACATTTCAAGTTTTAACATTTCAAGTTTTAATTCTAATTTGGTCAAGATTTCAAGTTTCAAGATTTCAAGTTTCAAGATTTCATGCTTTTAGACAAGATTTCAAGTTTCAAGTTTCAAGTTTTTTCTCATAATTTCAAGTTTGGTTATAGATTTTAGTCATAATTTCAAGTTTGATTCCAACTTTAAAGAAAAAAATCAAATCCATGGATATTTTTATAATTTACGGATATACACTGATTTTTTTTTTTAAAAAAATGGTTATTAACGAATAAATTTTCAAAAGTGATTACAAACGAAAGTTTAATATTTTCCATAACTAATTTTTGTTTTCTCTCCCAACCCCAATGTAATCCATATTAAAAAAATTCACGTACATAGATTGTCAAGTCAATCCTACATTTATGGACAAAATCATATGTTGGGGGCTTGAAAATTAATGGCACTAAATGGAGACTGTTTTATAGGCTTAGCAACATATTAATAATCTGAGTTTCAATGGCACTAAAGTAGCACTGTTCCAAAAATGTCCCCCATTTTAAAAAATTCCTTCGACTAAAAGTTGAGAAAATCTGTTGAGAGAGAGAGAGACAAATCGACGCTTTACAAGAAGACAAAGAAAACGGTGACGGTGACGGACTTTGCAACGGTGACAAGAAAAAGACGACCACGACGACAATCCATGTACCCAAAATTTCTTTTCTGAAGTTTATTTGTACCCAGATTATTTTTTTGAAGCTCTAAAGAAGGGGAACTATTCCAGGTGAAATGGATTTCGATTTGTGACAGAAACCGTGTGAATGAGAGCTGAATTCTATTTTACAGAGATAATGGTGAAGAAGAGAGGAAGATGCGGTTGAAGAAGACAGATAAAAGAAAAAGAAACAAAAATAATAACCCAAGAGGATATTTTTGTCACTCACTTTACGTTGTATAAACTTAACTTATTAATTGAGGGTTATTCACAAGAACCCATTAGGATACATTAATGGGGACCAAATTTTAATATTTGTACCCTAATTCATTTGCTTTTCTTATTATTATTATTTTTTTCTCATTCTTCTCTCAGCCACGTCAAAAGATAGAAAAATAAAGGGCAATAATTCAAGTCACAGCACTTCTTCGTTCCACATGACTTCCATTCACTGATTTCAAACTTCCTTTTCTGTGACAGTCCGAAGATGTGATGCATGGCATGAGAACACCGTGCAGCGGCGAAACCCAAAAAAAAAAAAAAAAATTCTAGACGGACTGTGGACAAATTCGTATAAATAAAAAAAGTATGCTATATAATAAAAAATATCGTTTTGATGAAGAGAATTTTCATTAATTAAAAAAAAAAGTATACCTAGTTAGTAGAAACAATGAGTCTTATCCTTAAATATTTATTCTAACCAAGAAAAAATACAAGAACATAAAAAGGAAATACACGTGCAATGTAAATACAATAAGATTCTACTTAAATTTTGACTTTTGAGACTTTAAAGAAGTAAAAACATCTATTACGGAATCGAAATCAATTGTATCAATAAGTTCTCTTTTAATATAAACAGCTATACAATTCTTGAGAAACTCAATCATCTATCTTGTTACGTAAAGATGTTTATACAAGTTTCATAACTGAAAATAAAAGTTAATTTTACGATTAATTTTAGTACATAAACTTAAAAATAAAAATAAAAATAAAAATAAAACTTACGGTTTTCTCCTACCGATATATGTACACCTCCACAAATCCAAAAACTATGAAAACTTGTAAAATTGAAATTCT
This sequence comes from Dipteronia dyeriana, assembly GCA_032871835.1. Taxonomy (NCBI): domain Eukaryota; kingdom Viridiplantae; phylum Streptophyta; class Magnoliopsida; order Sapindales; family Sapindaceae; genus Dipteronia; species Dipteronia dyeriana. The sequence goes on along the minus strand of CM065295.1, from coordinate 89,627,768 downwards.
TGAAGATTTGGAGATTAACTTATATGGTAAATTACTGCTTTCGGTTGTTGTTTAGAGGTTAAAATTTCCAATTTAATTTTTGAGTTAATAAAGGTTTAAAATTTATCGATTCGATCTTTCACTTTGTTAAGAAAATACAACGAACTTTAATAAGTTTATTGTATATTTTTAAATTATTAAACTGTTATAAAGATAAAGAAAAATATAGTAAATTAAGTCGGAATCAAAATTGGATAGGAATATATTTAAAAATAAATAAAATGTATTTAGAAATATTGAAAAAGTTTTTTTTTCTTTTCAAAAAGTTAGGGTGGGCTGTATTAATAACTATTGAAAAATCCTCTTTTTTTCTTTTCTTTTCAAAAAGCTAGGGTGGTCCCTGTATCCGTCTTTGTCACCGCATCGGATGGTACTGCTGATACTTGTAATCACAACTTAAAAGAGTATAGATATTAAATATTTTGTTATTTTGGATCAACATGATTTTGTATCTGTATCGATGTAACTTTTATAATAATTAAAATATTAAAGTAATAATCAACTATAAAATAAATAATATATATTTTGATAATTATAATTTAAAAATAATATATATATTTAGTAATTTTATTATAAAAATACTAAAATTAATTATAATAATTAAAATATATATGATTTTTTATAAAAAAAAACTATAAAAGATGGTTCTATTAACAGTCACAAAATATTTCCTTACACTCATATTTTAATAAAACTTTTTTATTTTTAAAATAAGTTTACATTTAATTTTTTAAAGTACATGATTTTATAATTATAAATTAAATATATTTCATATTTCCAAAAGTATCACTTTGATTCACGTATCATCCAGACAACTAACATAACAAAGTCATGCTGAGTTCTATGGTCTTCGATGATTTTTGGTCCACAATTTGACAACTTGATAGAAAATAATGCACTTGAAAGTTGAAAGGAATCTGATTTAGATAAAAAAAAAGGGTATTCTTTCCTTTTATAAAATCATTGAGGCTACTTTGCTGAACTTTAATTTATCCTTTATGACCGATTTTCTTTTTTTCTTTTTTTATTTTTTTTGGGATAGATACAACGTTACAAATTAATAAAAATTAATTATTAACTAACAACGGTAAGCTAAACACCTATTATAATTATTTAATTTCAACTCAGATGTAATTTTGCTCTTTTAAATGTATCTACCTGGCTAATTCAAGGAGATTTTAAAAAAATATATATATTTGAATTTTGTGAACCATTGGATTATAATCTAGTATCTAAGTTTAAATTCGGCAATTAAGTTACTGTATCGTATTTAAACCCATTATAATAAACAATAACGTTTGGTAAGTTTTACTACTGAAGCTCAGATTTAATTTTGCATAAACTCACCCTGATAAATTGTGAAATAGTGAAGTATTCCCTTTATAACATTTTAAATTAAAAAACAGAACAAAACGAAAAAAATATATGAATTTTAAAAATACAAAAGGAAAAAACTAAATGGCCCAAAAATGCAGGAGATCAAATCGATCTCCATTGAGAGAGAGAGAGACAGAGAAGCCAATGGGCAATGATGAATGGCAGGAGAGCGAGACCGAGAGTTTTATTGCATTTAGAAAAATCAAAACCATTTGTATATCATTATTTATCATATATTAATCATTAATCATGAATAATATCTTATCATTATTTATATAAAATTTATTTAGGATTTGTTAATCTTCTTTATTTAATTATTTGTATCATATCAAAATGAGATTACATGATAAATAATAGTAACAAAAATATTAATGTGAAATTAATCAATCTTTGAAAAACAAAAAATTGACACTATATGAAAAAGAAAAAAGAAAAATGGAAATGGTGAGAAATGTCATTTTTTTATTTATGAGTTGTAGTAATGTCACCGGTTTAATAAGTTAAGTTTAAAATGCACCTATTATGGTGAACTACCCATATTATCCTTAAATAATCAATTTTTAATTCTTTTTGTACTTCCATGTCCACACTTTGATCATTGAAAGTAGTAACTTCTTTCTCCCTTTAAAAAACTTATCTGAAAATCGATCTACAATTTGTCTGAACATGATCCAGTTTTTTTGATAAGTTTACGAGCTGTTGTTTATGTGTCAGAGATTTTGTTACAATGGTTCGAGTTTTTTTTAATATGTTTACGAGCTATTTTGTATTTGGGCTGAGTATTTTTTTTTTAATTTGTCTGAGTTTTTTACATTGGTACAAGCATTTTTAAACTGCTGCAAACAAATTTATACTCGTGGGTAAAAAAACTCAAACCTTTAAGAAAAAAACTCGAGCCTTTAAGAAAAAAAAATCGATCCCTTTGAAAAAAAGATCGATCCCTCATAAAAAAAGTTCGATCCTTTATAAAAAAAAAACAAAAAAAGCTCAATCCTTAACAAAAAAAAATCGATCATGTACAAAAAAACTCGATCCCTTTTAAAAAAAGTTCGATTCCTCACAAAAAAAAAAAACTCGATCATTTACAAAAAAAAATTTGACCATGTACACAAAAAAACTCGATTATGTACAAAAAAACTCGATCCTTCACAAAAAAAGTTCGATTCCTTACAAAATAAGCTCGATACTTAACAAAAAAATCTCGATCTCTTACAAAAAAGTTTAATCATGTAAAAAAAAGGCTTGATCATGTACAAAAAAAGCTCGATCATGTATAAAAGAGCTCGATCCCTTTAAAAAAAACCTGATTCCTCATAAAAAACCTCTATCCCTTACAAAATAAGCTCGATCATGTAAAAAAAAAAACTCGATCCTTAATAAAAAAAACTCGACCCTTTATAAAAAAAGCTCTATCATGTATAAAAAAATTCGATTCCTCACAAAAAAAACTCGACCCCTTACAAAAAAAAAACTCGATCCCTTCTAAAAAAAATGTCAAAAATGTTTCAAAAAGTCTCAAAAACCAAAATATTCATCTTCGTCAACACAGAACAGATCAAATAAAAAAAACATATTAACGATTGGTTCTCTCATAACGGATCCCTTATTTTAGTTTCGATAGGGACTTTAATGAAATCACATCCATTTTTATGAATTTTGTTCTGATTTTTGTATATGGATGATATGTTCAATGAAATCTACCTATGAATGAAATTTGAGAATTTTTCAAGTACAACAACTATTTGTTCTTGATTTTTTTTTATATTTTACCCATTTTTTTCGATGTTTTCATATTTAACAAAATCGGGATAAATAGTTGTAGTGCTTGAAAAATTCTTAAATTTTATTAATAGGTAGATTTCATTAAACTTATCCTCCATAAAATAAATATTAAAATTCATTGAAATCGATGTGATTTCATTAAAGTTCTTACCGAGATTAAAATAAGGGGTCTCATATGAGATAATCACTCATTAATTAACCTCGGTAACCCAATCCCATATTATAATTTGTTTTTTGGGAAGTGGAGAAAGAAAAAAAATGAACAGAGCTAATACATAAAAAACACGCCTCTCCCCATTTTATTATGTAATACATTGGCATGTGTATTAGATGAGTTATTATGTATTAGCTTATACAATACACAAGCTATTGCCAAACACATGTATTATAAAACACGATATCGGGTTACACTTGACTCGAAGAACAAATTTAGAGCTTCAGGTCGTCCCATACTTGAAGCTCTGAAATTGTTATTCGGGTCTAGTGTGACCCGAAATGGGCCATAATTGACCCGAAGAACAAGTTGTTAGCTTTGGGTAAGGAGCCACCCGAAGCCCTGAAATTGTTATTCAGGTAATGGATGACCTGATATCGAGTCACACATGACCCGAAAAAGAACTTCAAGGTTTCAGGTTGCTCTCTGCCCGAAGTCCCGAAGCTTAAAAATTGTTCTTCAGGTCAATGGTGAGTCGATATCGAGTCAACCTTGATCTAAAGAAGGTTTTCAAATTAACTTATTTTGTCACCACTTCATATAAATTTATTCAATACTTTTATGCATTAAGAGGGGAAAAAAAAGAATTAGAAGAGTTTCATCTCATTTAACTTATTCAAACAAAGTATAATTTACTTATTTTATTTTATTTTTGTATCATTAGTCGGTAAAAAGTAATAATAGTAATAAATGTAGCAGTTATTATTTAAGTGGGGGTAGTGTTGGAAGTTTGGGGTATTTTTACAAGTTTTTGAGTACATGAGGTATATTTACTATTTAGTCCCTCACATAGGGCATTTTTAATAAAACCCCTTAAAAGTTCAACACAAAGTACGTACTATATTGATACCTATGAATTCTACCAATTTGACACCCATAAAATTTATTAGTACATATATATTTTATTTAAAATCTTAATTATAAAAATATTACAATAGAAATTTATCAATAAGGATAAATTATTTTAATTAAAAATAAATCAAATACTATATACTCATTAATTACACACATATCTTCAACTATATTTCTTTATTAAAATAAAAACTTACCTTTAAAAAAAAAAAATTATGATAAACCCTAACATATGATAAACCCTAATTAAACTCTAATTTTATTTCAAGTATCAAACTTTTTCATCATCACATGATTATCATATTGTTTTTGTCTTTCTTTTATATGGTATGTACAATTTTCTATCAATAATAATAAAATAAAAATTAACGATAGCCGTAGATATCAACAATTTTTTTTAATGATAACCGTAGATATCAGTAAGTTTTTTTTAAGATAGTCATATAAATAAGATTGTTCCATATTGAAAATCTATTAACCTTATATACAGTTCCACATATTTCCTTTTATAAGACTCCTATATTTGAGATATTTACAAAAGTAAATTGGACCATCATTAAAAGAAGATTTGATTATAAAAATAATAATATTTTTAAAAAAAATGGGGTGTGATAACAATTTAAGAGTGTTTATAAATAATATATATTAAAATGAATATATTTATTTCAATGAAAGTACTATTAGCATTATGATAGGTGTTTATAGTAATATTTATTTTTTAAATTTTAGACACAGACGTACTTATAAAAAGAGAAATGATACTATTTCCAATAAATTGTTACAAAATATGTATAATCCAATGTGTCAGTCCAACTCATTTAATGAATTGTCATACTTTTTCTCTTATTATCTCTTTTATTGGATTGCCACATTAGATTGTACATATTTTTAGAACAATTTGTTGGGAAGTATAGCATTACCCTTATAAAAATGGACATAATAATAAGTTTTATATCTTATCATTTAAGAAAAAATTCACAAAACTCCGTATGTTCTGTTAATTAACACAAGTTGCAATGCATTACTGTTCGAACAACTAATGGTCGAGTGTGGATGCTGGTGGGTTTCTTGTTTATATATGAAGATTCAAAGAATCTTTCGGCTTAGCTAAACTCAGTACTCTCAGTAAACACAAAACAAATGAATTCAAACAGAGCTAGTAGAGACAGATATATATTGAAAAATGATTCCACTGTTGCTGTTTCAGATGATGATCTTGCTATCATCGCCGCTAAATGTATTGGCTGAATTAGCAACAGTATCAAAGCCTGGCTGTCAGGCACGCTGTGGAGAGGTACCCATTCCATTTCCGTTTGGAATTGGAGTCGATTGTTACCTTCATCCTTGGTACGAAGTAAATTGCAGCTCCAATTATAGGCTATTCCTTATAAGCTTCAACCTGGAAGTGCTTAATATTTCGATAGAGGAAGGCACAATGCTTGTAAACTATCCAATCTTGAGCACTTGTAAAGATTCTAATGAAGCAGTTGATAAGGAAAGTGTTATATTGCAAAACAGCCCTTTTTCCTTCTCTCAAACTGGAAACATATTATTCGGCCAGGGTTGCGACAGTTTTTTCTATATATCGTACAACCGTTCGTTCGTTGCTGGATGCTATTCTAGCTGCCGCAAAAATGGCGATACTGATCTAATGGGAGAAGCCACAGGTTGCTATGGCATCAAATGTTGCCAGACCAGAATCCCTTCTTCTCTCCAGGCATTTAATGTATATTTCGATCCCTTAGAAGGTGTTCCTAAAGCTAGCAAAAAGGGCTGCAAGAAAGCCTCTTTGGTACAAGAAAAATGGTTCACAGATCTAAATGGTAGTTTTAATAATTTAGGCGACAAAGTTCCTGTGGTATTGGATTGGGGCATAATCAACAATTCGATCACCCGGATAGTTACTACCCTACAGCTTCTTGTAAAGTTTTGTCCAATACCTCTACCAATGATAGCGCCTTTACAAATGATAATATATCTTCTTCAAGTATCGGGATTCCAGTTCATCAATGTATGTGCCAAAGTGGCTTTGAAGGAAATCCTTATCTTACCGGAGGATGTCAAGGTAAGCTTTTTCAATCTCCGATTTTAACTTTTATATTATTTGCATGAAACTACTTAACGGTTCATCAACGTATTGAGATTGATTCTATGACTATCAACCTTCTATGCCTATATAGATATTGATGAATGTAAGGATAAAAAGGCCTATTGTGGAAATAATATGTATTGCCGAAACATCTACGGAGGCCACGAGTGCTACTCAAGACGGGAAATTTTTGCTCTCCTATCGGGTACATACTCTTTCTATTCCTTAAGAGCATCTTCAACTATGTTCTCTAAATTTTAACTAAATTTGTGCTATTTTAATTGAAAATCTATTTTAGTTATTAACTTTGTACGGGTCATTCCATCCGTCCTCTCAATTATTAGTTAAACATAATAAAATAATAGGAAAGAAAAAATAGCTAGTAAAGAATAATTCCTTACATTTAGACAGCCATAATAGGGAGTGGTTGGAGTGTAAAAAACCATCCTCATTAGCTATTTTGGTTAAAGATTGGCTTTAGGGAGCATTGTTAAAGATGTTCTAACGGACTATTTGGTATAAGGAAATCAAACTTTTCTAATTCCCATAAAAGTTAAACACGTGTTTGGTTATGCATGAATATTGTGTCATATTGGTAAGAATGTTACGTAATTGTGTTTGGTATGTTGCACTTGCACAATAGATTTTTTTTTTCTTTGAATGAAATTTTAATGGTTAATAATCATTTTTTTTTTATAATTATATATAAAAAAAACTATGATTATAATATTTATATTTGACTAAAAATTAAGCTAAATAAAAATAAACTAGATAATAAAAAAAATAGGATATATTATTAGATAAGAAATTTTTATCTTCATCGCTTCTTCAACTCCAACACCCCTCTCTCCCAATGAAAACCCAGAAACCCACCCCAACTATCTTAGATTTACTTTGAAATGTTCGGTGGATTTTATATCAGAGAATAGGTGTGTTTTTACGCGTTAAGAAAAAAAAAACTTTACGATCTCTCTTTTAGAATCTAAGTAAAGATCTGGAATTGTTGACCATTCAAGTTCGGGTTATTTTGGCTGGATTCAGATTTCGTTTGTGTTACTGTTGGATATTAAAATTATTGATGAAAATAAAACTGGATGAGAATATGAGATTGTCGTGAGGAGATCCTTGTTCTAGACCCCATGTGAAAAGTGGAGATCCCCTATCCATCTTTTTATTAAGATTTTTTTTTTTTTTTTTTTTGCTTTCTTTTTTTATTTTACAGAATTTAATAAATTATAGTTTTTTAACAAAAATTTATAGTTGGTTTTTATACTTTTTTTTTAATTGATTGTAATTTTTCGTTTTTAATATTAAACATTTTTTAAATTGGGATGAAACCCATGCCTACTGGTGTAGGTTTTACATTACCCCATAGGGAGTAAAGTGATTATAAAAAAATAAAATCAAAACCATTATCAAACAATGGAATGTTATCATATTTTCATTATCATGTAAATATTATATTATATGAAACGACCCTTAAGGATATTCATAGGGTGGGTCGAAGACCAAACATGGTTTTTATTTTTAAAATATAACAGAAATTCAGGTTTTTGGAAGGGGAGGACTCGGTGTGAGGGCATGATTACCAACCCCAATTCCAAATCTCACAAAAAATATTTAGGGACAATTGTAAGTTGCAAAACTTGACCATGTAGAACATAGGAATTTCGTTTTTGGCCGAATATGAAAATTTAATTATTAATAATCATATTTTTTTTTTAAATTCCGTGTAGATCCAAAATTATAAAAATATCCCAACAACTTAGTCTTTTTAAAGAAAGCTTTTTTTGACCATCTAACCATTCATAAAATTTAAATAAAAAAATTATAAAAACACTTCCAGACTATCCCTTTTATCTTTTGGTACCCCTATTCTAAATATATATATCCTAAATCATTAGATTAAATATTACATATTAAACACTTTCTCATAAATTTTTAATTACTATATTAAACTCTATATCCTTCAATACATATCTAATTTTCTATCTCCATTTTTTCTCAAACAAGATTAACAGTTTGGAAAGAAAAAAAAAACTTAAAAATAAGCTTGATTTTTAGGAACTGTATATATGTATATAGCAGAAAAAAAAACTCATAAAACAAGAACTCTGTTTATTTAAAATAAATCAAAATATGAAAATGCTTTTTATTACTTTTTTAGGTACGTGATTGTCTAAGAAACTTTAATTATTTTAATTAGTCTTAGAAATTATGAATTTAATCGAATCTAGTTGCAACAAATCAAATTTTCATATACACTTCAAATGTTTCAAACAAAACTTGCAATATTGAAAAAAAAAACTTAAAAATGTTGAAAAAAAAAAACTTGAAATGCTTGGGCAGGTCCCTGTAAGTTCAAGGTTTTCTCAATACCCAAAAACTGCTTCTAATTAAAATTGAATCACCCAGGTGTTGGCTCAGGGTTGTTTTGTTTGCTCCTACTGATCGGAGCATGGCGATTGCATATCATAATAAAGAGAAGAAAAGATATCAAGCTTAAAGACAAGTACTTCAAACGAAATGGTGGTTTACTTTTACAACAACAGTTAACTTCATCGGATGGCAATGTCGATAGAAGCAATCTGTTCAATTCAAAAGAGTTAGATAAGGCTACTGATCATTTTAATGCGGATAGAATACTTGGGCAGGGAGGACAAGGTACCGTTTACAAAGGAATGTTGACAGATGGAAAAATTATTGCGGTGAAAAAATCCACAGTAATTGATGAGGGGAAGATTGAAGAATTCATTAATGAGGTTGCCATTCTTTCACAAATTAACCATAGGAATGTGGTTAAATTGTTGGGGTGTTGTTTGGAGACTGAGGTTCCCTTATTAGTCTATGAATTTGTCCCTAATGGAACCCTTTTGCAATATCTTCATGATCAAACAGAAGAGTTTCCACTCACATGGGAAAAGCGCATACAGATTGCTACAGAAGTTGCAGGAGCTCTTTCTTACTTGCACTCAGCAGCTGCTTTACCCATTTATCATCGAGACATTAAATCTGCAAATATACTCTTAGATGAAAAGTACCGAGCTAAAGTGGCAGATTTCGGGACTTCAAAATCAGTTTCCATTGATCAAACTCATGTCACCACTAAAGTACAAGGGACCTTCGGATATTTGGACCCAGAGTATTTCCAATCAAATCAATTTACCGATAAAAGTGATGTCTATAGCTTTGGGGTAGTTCTTGTTGAGCTTTTAACCGGGAAAAAGGCAATATCTTCGGAAGACAATAGAAGTTTGGCAAAACATTTCATTGGTTCTATGGAGGAAAATGATTTGTTTGATATTCTTGATCCTGAGGTAATAAGAGCAAGTAAGAAAGAAGAGATCATGACAGTTGCTAACCTGGCAAAAAGATGCTTAAACCTGAATGGGAAGAAAAGGCCAACAATGAAGGAAGTTGCAACGGTGTTGGAGGGAATTCAAGCATCACAAAAAGACAGCAATGTCCAGCAAAACTATGAAGAGGTTGAGTACGTGAGAACCGAGTCCATCGAACCTTGGGATGTAGTTTCTACTTCAACAAGTTCTACTTTTGAAATTGTTTCTAAATCCGTAGATGTCCAACCCCTGTTAGCTAAGTGATCGATCAATGTCGTTACCGTTTTGTGGTTTTGTGTAGTGTTTCCTATTTTATTTCATGTTTGTTGTTGGTGTTTTCTAACAATAATTTGCAGAATATATAATATCGTTCCTCGTCCTTTAAGAAACATTATAATTTATGATCATATCGGTTCAAATACCATTTTCGTGTTAATATGATACTATTAATTCTACATCTGTTTGCATTTGGCACCCAAAAGAGGTTTGTTTTAAAGGGAATTACCATTTAGGTCCCTATATTTTTTTGAATTATTTATTTTTAATTGTTTATCCATTTTTCACTGATTTTGACCTTATGTTATGTTTCAAAAGCCCATCAATTTGGTCATTCAGTTAGTCAACTTTAATGATTTCATGGGTATTTTTATCTTTAAACCAAAAACTCAACATCAAAATATAATTTTTTTTAAGAGGTGAAGAGTATAAATCCGAAAGCACTTTGATTTATTTTATCAAAAACCAACAATATGCACTGTTATAACAATCACACAAATGCACAATAATCTCTTTTCTATTCAGACCCCTCAAAATAACATTTCATTTCCATTCACTACCCACAATCTCCAGTCTCTATTAACAATCCTGGTCCCTTAATACTTAATTTTCTGTTAGGGTAAATCCTGGCACAAATACTCAACTGGTAAAATTTGTATTACATACACGAGAAATAAGGATTAAGGAGACATTTTAATTTCTTTCGTCTAACAAACTCTGATAGTTGATTGCGTGAAGGTATTCACATAACAACAATGGAACAGGATTCCAGCTAACCGGGTTTTTTCCTAGGTTTTAATTACTCATGCTGGAATCTACCCACTTAGATGCCATTTTATTTTAATCACCTCAGTTTATATCTTCAGATTTCTTAGTTCTTAGTCTTAATATATGTGTTTGTCCAAACAACCTCGGCAAATTGGTGTTCCCCTGTGTACAAGTTGACGCAGGGTGGGGTAAGCTGGAGTGCGACTGTGCGAGTAACATGGATGTGACCTACAGGTACCACGAAATTTGGCGACATTTAAATTAGCTGAGCATGCATGAAATTCAGAATTCAAGACTCAATGCTACCTATGCTTGATAAAATTATTATACTTCTCAGATTTATTTGTACATGTAAATTAGAAAGTATATTGATGATCGATGAAGTTTAGAACGAGGCAGCATCCTCCTATAGGTTGAGGATGAGTTGTGTAAAAACTATTACATGTTTCATTCTTGACTTGCCTAGTAGTGTGGCTAGCAAAGGAGTATGTTGCTGACTCCTTTCCGAGACAATACCTGTGAGGAGCGGCCACATTGCTTTTTTACTGGGCTGTAAACTTTTTGATTAGCCAACTGTAAAAAAAAAAAAAAAAAACCTATACTAGCTCTGAGTTCGGATGCAAAAGACAAACTTGCAGATGGTCCATCCCAGTTTTTCGGCTAAGCAATGGATAGTCATGCACTCATACGTTAAACTTTAAAGTATTTCCAAAATTCTTGGAACGGCTTGCACATATTAAATATATTATAGGTCATTTGAGTGTCTAACCAGCCATTTGAAAGAAGAAATTGATGTCCGAACTGTACGACTTGATCGGGCCCGACCAAATTTCAGTATATGAGCAGTCTCGTGAACAGATTGCAGTTGAGGAATCACTTGAGCATCTAAATATGCATCACAGACGAAACACCAAACTGACAGGTCACTGCTTCCCAAAAAAAAAGTGTTGTCAATAGGGTGTCAGAATAGGTTGCACATTAAAATAAATAAAAAGACAAACAGATGAGCAACATGAAGTTGATGTTGGTTGTACCTATAGCTGAGTGCTACAGAATGGTTTGTTTGCTGGAAATGCTGAAGCATATGTTTATTCACATACCGACTACAAAGTACATCCTTACAGCACAAACATAACCAGTTTTCGTTGGGTTGATCACACCTGAAACATACATATTGTTCCACAAGTTACGCAGTGCAATATAGAGCAGCACAATAGCAATCGGAAAATCTTCAAGACGGTAACAGTTATTCAAATTGAAGGCATTTACAGAAAAAATGAGGAAAGACATGTGAAATAAGTCATAACTTAACTTCCGTATGGTGAAAGTATTCAATATTTGTGCAATTTAAGTTAGACTAAAGTAAGAATGGCACTGAAAACTCGCACTGAAAACTCTTTAGTATCAGTAAGTTCATTTTCATATTCTGCTCCTAACATATCACAAACAGTTGAGTGTGCATCAATCTTTATTCAATTATTACAAGCTTTTTGTGGTCAATTCATTATAAGTCTCATAGTAAGTACTCTTGACTTATAAATGGCTGCAAATGTACAAATTTAATTGAAATACACCTTGATAAAGAATCAGATCCCTAATGCTTATTATGCAATCCTTGATTAATCGGTAAGATCGGTTGCATAATATAAATCGGTGTGTAACTTATAAATCAATAGCATAAATCGAGCTAGAGAGAGAGAGAGAGAGAGAGAGAGAGAAGTAATAGGCATTAGTTTAGGATCCAAATATTCATCACACGTCAATAACTTTTTATAAGATTCATTTTCACCTAATCCTATTGTTGAATCCAAACTCCATCCTTCATCAAAATACATAACTGTAGAGCTCACATGCAGGAGTAAGTTAGGTAGATAATGTATAGGTAAGATACACATTAATTTTAAGTGCCCAAAACTCACATTTAAGTTTTAGGTTTGGACAACATCCAATTGTATATATATGAAGGCCATTTTGGAGACACTCCAATTTGTGATCTCAACAATTTGGTATCACAGTTATTGGTTCTGACTGGGTAAATTGTGACAGTCTAATAGCAGCAGTACACCTAGTTAGCGCCTCCTATGACAAGTCCTTGCCATGATAGGATGAGCTCTAGAGTGTGCCGAGTTCTTCGTGCATAATACATTTTGATTAAGTTCCCCCAATCAAGAGTGAATGATAATGTGGTAAAAATTTATACATGAGATGAAGATTTGATGGAAAGCAGATTTAATGTCATCTCAATATCGGATAGATAATGTGAAAAAATAAGCTGTCCCTCAACTCATTGATACAGGCTTTTGGATTGACACACTATTAATAGACATTATGGTGGAACACAACTGAAGATCTCCCAACAGTAGCAAATTGAGCCTCGATATATAATTAAAATGTGTGTGTGTGTATGAACTTCAATTTGATGACATATACTTTAATCTATGATATCCCTGCTGTATACGACAAAATAATACAAAATCGATCCTGAATTGTTATACAAAATAGTTTTGATTTTCGTTAAAAGAAAAAGTATGATTACATAATGTAAAACATTACCGATAATGTGTAATGCAAACCAATATCAAATCAAGGCAAGTAAAACCTGAATGGATACACATCTATTTAATTTGGAACTCCAGTTTTTGCAAGAACAAACATGGCAAATAAATACCAATTAGCCCTAAACAAGAATTTATGTAATGAAAAACGAACCCAAAACAAATTTATTAGCTGCTGAATAGTTTGACGATATCATATAACTTCATTTCATATCTCTCTAATTGTAATTCCAGATAATCAAAAGGGTGTTACAAAGATACTAATAAATTATTTCTTGATCCAATGCAAAACTATCTAGTAAATCAAAAAATGGTTAAAATCTTTAAAAAATAATAATAAAATCGAATCAAACCTGTTGCAGGGAGTATGAGGAGTTGGTATATGTAGGAGATCAGAAGATAGCGAAGACAAGTGATCACATGAGGTCCGAGCTTCTACCCAACCCGATTCGGCTCCGAGTAACAAGTCATCGTCCTCGCCAAGTTGAATTTCCTAACGCAATTAAATTCAACAACTTTTAAATTTTAAAACCTAACAAAAACTACCTCATTTTAACAATAAAAATTTACTTACCAGTTGTGTTGTAGAGGAAGAGGTCGCCATTAACAGAGCGACAAGTTGAGATTTTGATACAGAGTCCTTTTGAATCCCGCAAAAACGATGCGTTTGGTATCACCTGTCGCCAGTCTAAAGCTATATAAAGCTGTATACTCATTTATGTATTCAATGAATAAATACGAATCGATCGCGATGGATCCACCGTTGGATCGGGAGGAGATAATTTGAATTTTTATTTTACTTTAACTATTTTTTTTTAAAAAAAATTATAATATATATTTTTTTAGAAAATATTTTTTGTTAATTTAATTTTATAAATCATTTTAATATTATTCTTATTGAAACTCAATAATGAATCATTTAAATAAATAACAATAAATCATTTTAGTATGAAAATGTTTTAGGTCAAAAAATAATAAAATCTTGAAAGCATTAGAATTTTTTTTTTTAAGTGAAAGTGTAATAACAAAACATATTAAGAGTGTAACCGATCAAAAAGTGGCCCAAACATATACGGCATTGTAATTAAAGGTGTAAAAATGGACTGGTCCGGCCCATTAGGGACGGTCTGGCCAGTCCATTTCTGGAAACAAGCCGAGCCGGGCTGGCCCGGCCTGTTTCCAGAGAAGCAGGCCCGGCACGGCACGGCACGGCATTCCGGCCTGCCTCAGGCAGGCCGTGCTTGCATGCCGTGCCAGGCCTAACGGGCCTGGCCCGGCGGGTTAGTTTTTTGGTCCAATTTTTTTTTCAAATTACGTTTTTTTGGATTTAGGGTATAGGGTTTAGGATTTATAGTTTATGGTTAAGGGTTTATAATTTAAAATGAATGAAGAGAACGAACAATTATTAGGATTTGAAATGAATAAAGAGAACGAACAATTTTTTAATTATTTATTTATTTTTCACTTATGGAATTCAGTAATACATATCTACATGATTGCCTCATTAAAAACCTTACCAAGAAAAACCCAGTGGGATAAAAACTTGGTAAGGGAAAAAGAGTGCAACCGTTTTACAATTTACAAGTAAATAATAAATACATATGTAAAAGTATAACTTAGTTCTGGCCCTGGCCACTACCTGAAGGGTCATCAATATATAGATTGTCGAAATTTAGATTAAGTTCTTTATCTACAGTTATATTTTGTAACCTTTTTTTAGCATGCTCCCAATCCCGAAGGCATGTTAATACCTCCACCATCTCTGGAGACAAACAACTTCTTCTTGGTTCAATTATGCGTCCACTGGTGCTGAAAGCTTGTTCTGAAGACACCGTTGACACTGGAATAACCAGTACGTCACGTGCTAAGTGTGACAGAACTGGATACCTGTACGTATAGGTCTTCCACCATAACAACAAATCAAACTCTTCCTTGTCTTCAACAGCATCGAACTGTGCTTCAAGGTACCTAATAAGTTCGGTACAAGAAGATGGGCGAGATATTTGCCCTGAAGAAGTACTTGCTGATTTGTCTTTTTTTCTTCATTTCAGAAGGCTCCAACTTGTTTGCTTCGGCTCTGTCTCCAGTCGTGTTGATTGGGGGATGTCAATGTTGTCAAACCTGATCTCATAAACATGAAAAATCTCGAACAACTTGGTTCGAATGTCTGTAATTTGTTCTGAATAATCTATTGACAAATTAATACCAATAAACTCAAGCAAAACTTCTAAACCAGATAATTTAACCCTGGGATCTATTATAGCACTTAAGGCATAAAGTAAGGGAATGTTAGCCCAATATTTTTTCAACTTTGTCTCCATGACAACAACTGCGGCGCCTAGATGTTCATCTTCTCTATAAATGTTTAACAGTTCAGACATTTCCACTATCTGATGGATTACCTGGGAAGATGCGGGGTAATATACCCCGGAAAGAGTTACAGTGGCATTGTAAAATATCTTTAAAAATTGAACAAAAATCTTTGCCACATACCAATCGCCT
Source organism: Dipteronia dyeriana (assembly GCA_032871835.1). Lineage (NCBI taxonomy): Eukaryota > Viridiplantae > Streptophyta > Magnoliopsida > Sapindales > Sapindaceae > Dipteronia > Dipteronia dyeriana. The sequence goes on along the minus strand of CM065295.1, from coordinate 89,611,976 downwards.
GTGGAAAGTAATTTTGGACTAAGTTGTCCTGTTTCGGTCAATTCCATGTTATAAAAACATGTAATGGTTGTATCATATTCCAAACAATTTTGCAACATTAAATAAGTAGAGTTCCACCTTACCGGCATATCAGTTTGGAATCGTCGGGGTTTGAGACCGTTTAATTTACAATGTCTCTTGAATTCACTGAATCTAGGATTAGAACTGCAAATCCAAGAAATGGCATCTCTGATGCGATCTATTTGGTCGCTTACCTGCTTTAAACCAGTCTGTACAACTAAATTTATAATATGGCATGCGCACCGTTGATGGAAGAAATAACCTCCATCTTGCGTGATATTTCTTGCAACAAACAATGCAATAGAGCTAGTATTTGCAGATGCATTATCAAATGTGATGCGTGATTTCATAAGTTTCTAAAACTTTCATTATGACATTAAAAATGTTTTCTGCGGTATGTGCAAAATCCATATGACGAAAACCAAAAATTCTTTTTGTTATCCTCCAATCAGAATCTAATAGTGTCCCGTGACACATAAATAGTCCTGTTTGGAACATGCATTCCAAATATCAGAAGTTAATGCAACAGAGACACTTAAATGCTGTATTTCAGCAACTAAGTCATCCCTTTCGGTTTCAAACAATCGTATCAAATCATTTCTAGTGGTGGTTCTAGAAACAGGTTCATATTGGGGGTTATATGCAGATGTGATTAATTCTTTATAAAATGGACTCTCACCAATATTGATCGGTTGATCAGTTTGTGCAATGTATCGTGCCAAACACTCTCTAGCGTGCATGGCGTCGAACTGCCACGTCGTAACGGACCCGTCTGGGTGCCGTTGAAGCTGTGTCTGGGTTGTAGTTTCTACCTGTCCATGTGCAGGCATACATTTGTGCATATGTCGTCTCAAATGTCCGGTTCCCCCCGTACTTGTAGCATAATTCTTATGGCAAAACTTACATTTAGCTCTGAGGCCAGACGCCCCGTTTGGGAGTGTCATTTGGACTATGTTGAAACATTGCCACACATCTGATGTTAATTTTCTGGGACGTGATGTTGGTGTAACGCCGGAACCAGAAGGTCCCGCTTGAGTATGGGTCGGTTCTGAAATATCAAATTCATCGTTGAGCATATTCAAACCGTCCGGAAAATAATGCCGCTGGTTAGGATCCATTATCTGAATAAAAATATGAGCACTATAGTAGTTAATAGTCAAATTAAAAATCAATATTTACTAACAGTAATCTTAATTTACTAACAATAATTACTATAACTAATACGACACTTACAATAATTTATTTACTTAAAAAACAAATTAAATAAACAAAAAAAATCATAATCTACTAACATAAAATTTTAAATTCACTAGTTCACTACTACAAATAAAATTAATAAATTTACTAACATAATATACTAACATAAAATTGATGATTTGAATCATTACTCTTAAATTTAATATCATAATCTACAAATGAAAAATTTTAATTTATGAAAAAAACAATATCAAACGTAATTACTACACTTAACATTTATCATTTACTTATTACAAAAAGTAATTTCAGTAATACAAATTAACTTTCTAAATTTATTAATAACAAATATTAAAATTACTACTAAACTTAAAAATCTTAATAAACTAAACAAATAATATTAACATTAAAGCCCAAAAATTGATAAACTAACTAACTAAATAGATAATGTTTTCATTAAGTAACTCAAATCTAAACATAAACATATAAATTTACTATGAGAATATGTTAGACCAAAAGTAATAACAAAATTGTACCTTTAAAATTTGGTGTGTTGGTGGAAAACGTAGAGAATTTTGTAGAGAGAGTAATAACCAAAATGAATGAAAAAGTTTAGAGAATTGGAGAATATATTAGAGATTGAGATTTGAGAGAATGAGATATTGAAAGAATGATAAAGAGAGTTAATGGAAAATGAAATGGATGGAAATATTTATAGAAAAATTTGATTTGTGGGTCAAAATATAATTTAAAAGATTGTAGAGGGGGTTTTGGTAATTTTAAATTCCTCCAACGGCTAGAAATCAATTCCAGCCGTTGGAGGCTTTTTGAAAAAAAATAAAATAAATTTTGCCCGAACGGCCCGGCGGACCGGTCCGACGGGCCTGGCACGCCGGCCTGCCGGGCCTCCTCCCAGAGGCCCGACACGAGGCCCGTCCCAGGCCAGGCCGCGACCTGGCCCTCTTCCTTCACGGGCCGTTCCAAGAACGGCCCGTGAACTCCCTGGGCCGGTCGACCCACTTTTACACCACTAATTGTAATGGTGTCCCTTACATATATTATTCCCATTCTCATGTTCCAATGGCTTCGGCTTCAATGTATTCCGTATATATGCAAAGTATATATATATCAAATGCAATCATCTAAAATTTATCACATAGTATTAAAAAAATTGTATGGGAGAAAAGGGCAATCACATTTTATTCGAATCATAAAAAGAAATTTTGTTACATTTTACCGGTTGATAACCGGTACAAATGAAATTTATTTCTTTAGTCGACTGTAACATTGATAACTTTCTTTTATAAAAGTTTTGAACGGATCAGTACTCCGTCGGTTTGGGACGGGTCAGGGATTTTTGTCATCCTTATGCACGATATTCAGAAAATTTCAAAGCCTAACTTTGGTGGCACCTTCTCTTCTCTTCGGCAATATCTCTTCTGCGACATTCTAGTGTGCAATGAAGTGTTTGAGAGCAGATAACACCCTAGCTTTCTTATTTGGTTTAATGTCAAATGTCAATGACGATTTGCAAAACCCTATTTTGGGCACACGCGCATAGTAAAATAGAGCTGAACTTATTGATTACAAGGTTATCAACTCATAGTAGTTTAGACTTGAAAAGAGTATTACATGCTAATAGGTTTAATACTTATTTTGAAGAGCTTCTCTGTTGGCTAAATTATATTTTTAATTAAAAAAAATCTTTTCAAAATTTCTTGTATTATTTGGTTGTCACTCAGTAAAGCTTTTGGATGATTATAAAAATTATTTTATGTCTATTTGGAGAATTTCCAAATAGATCTTTTTGAGCGTTAATAACACTTAAATGTCTGATATAACCATATCATATAAATAGTTTTTGAATATTTTGATAATCATACCGTTTAAAAAAGCTTTTCGTATTTGACAATCAAACGACCAACAACCTTTTATTAAAAGCTATATTTATAAAAAATCTACTTCTAAAAGATTTATTCGAAAAAACTTTTCCAAACGGAGCCTTAAAATATTGATGGACATATGCCATAAACTAGAATATCTCCTACCTGAAACCTCTCCCAAGTTCATTATATGGTATTTTTCACCTGTTAATATAAATTAGCGGTTGACATAATGATGATGTTTTCTAACTTATTGCATGTTTTTAAACGAGAGGTGTCAAAGGGACCCGTTGGACTATGGGTTTGGACTAGAATACAGGCCATTTACTGAACGGACAGGACTTCAAGCTGAACCGGACTCGGATAGGGCCCAAACAGGCTCACAATAAATTAGGTTTCTTGGTTATTACAAAATAAAATTTTAAGAGCATCGAAGGAAAATGGACAAGAACCAGCAACCTCCAGTTTAACTCACAAAGCTTAACCACCAAGCTGCTGGCGTTCGCTTAGTTACTATTAAAGTTTTACTGTAAAAAAATATTTACAAATCATGATATGCTGCAGAACTCATTATGTTTTTTTGTTATTTTTTTCCTTTTAACTCCAAGTTTGTAAATGCATATATTGCATGAACACATTACAATAACACGATACGAGAATAAGGTAAATCTCTAAAAACTGGGATATGAATATGATCGGATACAACACTTAAAAATAATATAATTTTATATTTTTAAAAAATAATATAAAAAAAAAACAATTCAATAAAATACAAACAACAAGTTTTTAGAATTCAATAACATTATAAACAAAAATAAATATTATCACATATAACACATTCTAACATCCAAATAAAACATTAAAAAAAAAAACTCATAATCTATTATAAATAACGTGGGTCCCCACCACTTGACTTTGTACATTTGATGCCTACTTGTATCCACCGCCGCTCTCTCCTCTCACACCCCACATGTTTGATCATCATCATTCATCACCAATACCCTCTAGAGTTCTACTTGGTGCACCCACCTGTATTCGATCATCATCACCGTTCACCTCTTTACTTATATACATATTCGGTATAATTTGGGTCCGTCCTGTAAGCGTTTTTCAGTTGCTATCTTTCGAAAATAAATATAAAAATGAAAACAGTATTTTTTGTTTCATTTTCGATTTCTGAAAACGCGTCTGGTAGCAAATACTGAAAACTGTATTTTGAAAATGAAAACGGCAAAAACTCGTATGGTAGGTTAACCGAAAACTATCGAAAATTGAAATATTAATTTTAGTATTTTGTTTAATATTATTACAACTATAAACAAATTGATTAAATAATTAACCAATATAATTTTTGTATTGTAATTTTTAAATTAAACAAAAGTAACACATCAAAAATTAATTCAAAAAATCATATCAAAAAAATGAATTAATCAAAACAAAACTCTTAAATTATAAATAAATAATTATAATATATATATATATATAATAAAAATATAATAGTATATAATATTATAATATTTAATATACATAAAATATATTATATAAATATATATATATATAATTATAATATTAATATATATATATATATATATATATGATGGGCACTTTGGTAATTTAAAAATATTGTTCCGTCTTGTCCTAGTTATATCAAACACATAACTGTACAATTAATAGTTTAAGATTTGTTTTAATATAACAAAAAATGAAAAAAAAAACGAAAAACGAAAAACAAGTATTTTGTATTTTTCAAATCTTTCACTTTTAACACTAGTTTTGTTTTTCGTTTTTTTTTTTCGAAAACAAAATGAAAAACGGTTAACGAACACGTTTTCGAAATCGTTTTTGAAAAATAAAAACAAAAACAGGTTGAAAAACGACTACATGATGGGGCCTTTGTAACTCTATGATATATCAATAAAAAGAGCTGTCTCTCTCACGACTCTTTTCTCCCAGTTTCTCTCATGTTATTTCATATGTTCTTCACTAGTTTTTCATTCGATTCACAACATAATCTATAATATTTGAATAATTTGATTTTGACCCATATATTTTTTAATTCACATTGTTGATTAAACTTTAGAGTAGCTCAACTTTTAGTTAATTGCTAGTTGTTAATATTTATTATAATCAAGTACTGCGAGAGAGATATTTTAATGGTTATTTGTTAACGTTGAATATAATCAAGTATTATATATATATTTTGATATCATTCATTCAAAATATAAAAATATGTAGAATAAGTAACGATATTTACTTCCTTGTAAGTTGTAATTATCGATTTTTTTTTAATCTTTAATTTAGGGTTTTTGCCTTTTTGGGTTATTGTGGGGATTATTTTAAACTAAATTCAAAACAACAGGTTGTTTTTAAAGTTTGACTAAAGTGTAGGGAACTTTAAGAATTATCCCTATACAAGACCAACAAAAAAACCTTGCGTCCTTGCCCAACTCTTCGGTCCGGGTACCGCAAAGGCCCGGCCCATATTAAAAAAACTAAAAAGCCATGTCAGCAATAACCGTGTGCGTTATACGCAGCAGGTTGACAATAGAAATCTAGGGTTTATGACTCCACTATAAATGGTCACTTTAGTTGCCTCGTCAATAGTCCTCAGCACATTTTAGGGTTTCAGAGAGAGCCTCCGCGCAGACAGCAAAGAAATCAATTATGGGTCACTCCAACGTATGGAACTCTCACCCCAAGAGCTACGGTCCCGGCTCTCGCGCTTGGTAATTATATGCATCTTCTTCCTCGTCATTGAAACTTTGAATTGTTTATCTGTTGTATAGGTTATTAAGATCACTTGTATATATATATGTCTTGCTTTAATAAATCAAATCTCAATTTCTCTTAGATAGCTACTTACAACGAGTAATACATGGGAAATCTTTCTTTTAATTGATATTATTAGGCATATTTATTTCAAATACCTGAAAAGTTGCATATTCAAACGCATGTATTGTGTAGTATGTTGTTTATCAGGCCTTATGAAGTGATATTTTTGGCTCTAGAAACAGAGATAGCTCTTTGATTAGTTTATTGATTTCTTGCAACTGCTGTATGTCTACTTTTTACTTAAATGCTTGAGTTTTAAGGTAATATGGTTGTATTTGGATCTTGAGGTTGATTGTTTTTATTTAGATTGGCATGTTTTTGAGACTTTTATGCCCAATTCGTTAGGTAATAAGCCGTGAAAGATTTTTTAACATGTATCTCTAGCCAAGAAAATTTCAAATTGTAGTGTTTTGAGTGAGTGATCCGTTAATAATCCCTTTAATTAAGGGTCAAATCAAAGCTATTGTAGTCTCTTGAGTTTGTCGATAACTTTAAAAAGATATATGGGTTGGCACTGTGGAAAGTAAAGACGAGTCACTAAAAGTGAATTATCATCATCTCCAAACTCTATGGTAGTCTCTTGATTTCGATGTTTCTGAAACACTAAAATCATTTAACCCTTTTTGGTTCTTTGTTTGAGTGAGTTTTTGAAGGTACAAATCATGAGTCAAGTTATAATTAGGTTAATTAATGGTACTGGTTTCTAAGTTAACCTTTTTTGGTTGGCATACAAATTGTGTGTGTATACTTCTTGGGGTTAATGATCTTGCGATTGAATTGATCGTTTTTTTTTTTTTTCTGCTGCTACAAAACTTTGTCAAGGTTTTGACTAATTCCTTTGGCAAAAGCGAAGTAAGAATTCAAAGATTTACTTTTGTTGTTAAGGCACTCTTTTTGTGGTCATATGATGGTGAGATAATTTGTGGATTCTGATGTCGTTCTTATCTTTCTTTTTGATAGCCGTGTATGCGGTAACCCTCATGGGATAATCAGGAAGTACGGGCTCATGTGCTGCAGACAGTGTTTCCGCAGCAACGCCAAGGAGATTGGTTTCATTAAGGTAACACTTTAGATATATCCTGCTTTTGTAATTCATTGACACCATTTGTTGTTTCTGATGGTTCTCATTTTATGAAAATGTGTTGCAGTACCGGTAAAGAATATAAAGATTGCCTTACACTGAAGAACCGTGGCTCGGTTCTGATGATTAGTATGACCCTAATGATGCTATTGGTGTCAAGGATTATATTCAAGTAGCAGTTTCAATGTTTTAAGCAACTTTGAGATGATGTTACGTTTCAGTTGATTTACTATTTTTGTTTTGAAGTGAATGTTGGACTTAGAATACTTGTCATTACTTTGAAGTAAAGCAGCACTCAATTTTTGTTGTTATTTTCTTCTTATGTTCCCGTTATCATCATTGTTCTATGTTTGTGGTTCCAAATTTAACACAATGATTGTTAACATAATTTGCTGGTGGTAGTTTTGACTACCATTACATATCCTGCCTGGCAAATAGTAAGACAATGTCTGTCATTCAATGTTTTGTTAGAGATCCTTTTACGACCGAGTGCTTTTCACTGTGCAGATTTTTGATCGGTGTAGTTTTATCACTGTTAGGATTGCTTTTGCCCCATTAGCTAATGATTCGTGTCAAGAGTTACTAGTTACTACGCGGTGTGCTTGTGTGGAATAATCTAATAATTAATTAGTCTACAATATAGTTCTAATGAAATAGAAAATAATTTGTTATTACCATGCCAGATATCTTCGGGTGCATCCGGCGCACTGCTATAGAATCTGATGGTGGTAGATTGGATCCACTCAGTGGTTGACTCGTGGTTGTCACTTGAATTTTATAAAAAATCATTTCTTCTTTCAAGCTTTTTGGCTCATCTCTTCCGGTGATAACAGTCACAAAACCTATTTTCTCTTCTAAAATCAAATTTTGTTCTCTTTTTGGCTCTTCTCTGTCGGCGACAGAACCCAAAGTCACAAAACCCATTTTTCAGTTGCTTTCTCTTTATCTCCGCCACCCATTTTCTTTCACTTTTTGGCTCTTCTCTTCCATCGACAAAACCCATTTTCTCTCCCATTTTTCAGATGCTCTCTCTTCGTCTCCGTCCAAATCTCAACATCGACTGACCATGATCATCGTCTTCTTGTCGTCGCTGTCTCCGGTGACCACTATTTCAGCTAGATGTTTATTTTATTAATTTATTTATGTCGTTGAAGTTTTAATTTTTACTTTGTGATTGAACCAGTGTATTATATTTGAAATTTGCTTTTTATTTTTCCAGAGACCGAAGCGTAAGGGGACCAGTTGGGAATTTTGGAATTTTAGGAATTTTTTAAAATAGTGTGCTTAATACGTTCTGATGAAGAATTTACTTAGGGGTCTTTTTCAAAACCACATGATTGTAACAATTATGGACTTTGTTTCGAAACCCTTTGGTATCAAGTACAAATTTCACCTAGAAATATTCATGTTTTTGGGTATGATTTAGACACGAATACATGAAAAATCCCTGAATACGTGGAAATCATGCGTAGACTTTGTGCATTAGGTCTTGTCACCTTTGTCTAAATATTGTTGTTCGTTTTTGTTTTTGCTTTGTGATATCTAGACACACTACCACCAAATGATCGGGAAGTGGCTCATTTGGACATGATATTTGTATTCTTGGGAAATCATATAAGTCTCCCGGCTAACATATGAAGTTATTATTTGCAGCGCGGCCAACCAAATAAGACACAATCAAATGATGCAGGTCACAAACCACTAAACATATATAAAATTACTTGTAATAAAATCATTAGACAGATGTATATTTATCACTGGGATGCATCTTGTACAGTACGATTGTTTGGATTATATATTTCACACATCAGTTTTACTTTGTAGTTAAAAGAGCAATGTAATAGATAAAGTTGAATAGTTTTTTTAGGGGACATGTTTTTTAGCACTTTCAACTATTTTCTATTCTACTTAGTCTCTCATTCCAATTAGAACAAAAAAAGATCGAAAATCCAAAATAGCAAGTCACAATCCACCATCAAGCTAATCTTAGAATTGTTAAGATCCGAAAAATGTGAACTTTGAACATGTGTTGCAAAAAGAATATTAATCTTAGCAATGATATCATAGATCAACTTCATGAGTGTAATCCTGTACAAAAAAAATACCAACATGAATCTATACCGTACAAAAACAAAATCATATATAGGTACAGGAACAAAATCACATCAAACAAAAACATACCATTATAGTTACAAAAAGTATAATAAATATACATCAACTTTGATTTTCTTGATTGTAGAAGCGATGACCATCATAATTGTTTGAACTCTACATTACAAGTATAATAAATATATATCAACTTTGATTTTCTTGATTGTAGGAGTGATGATCATCATATTTTAACCTTGAGTTCTCCATCATCTTCTTTCTCAAGTATGTTCCTGTTTTAATTTTAATATAAATCATCAATGTCTTTTAAATGCTCAACTTGCAACATGAAAAAATTATTTCAACTTCCACAATCAACAGACATTCTCAACTTGAACAATCAATTAGTTGACAAAATTTAGATCGGCTATCAATTGGACATTTGGACATTTGGACATATGTTTGAAAAGTAAAAATTGAACAAGTAAAAACAATGGCTAAAAGTTGGATACAACCACATACAACCAGATCAGAAGGTTTTTTTAAATATTTTTTTTATAAAGTGGGACCAAAGCCGGAACAAACCAGCAAACAGAACAAAGAAAAACAAGGTAAAAATAAACATTTCAAACAACTGTTTGATTTTCAATTTCAATCATTCCATCCAAACCAAAATATATAATTCTACATCATGATTTTAGAAGCAAAATATACATGTATAACTAAGTTCAGATTAAAACTTTAATTACTTTAATAAATAAATAAATAAAAATCATTAAAAAGTCTAAAACAGTGGTCATCGGAGACGACGATGATAGCGACGGTTCGATATCTCAAAGGTCATTGGAAAAGAAGAGCCAAAATGAAATCGGAGGGAAATAGGTTTTGTTGATGTTGGAGAAGAGCCAAAAAACTTAAAAGAAGAAATGAGTTTTTCTTTTAAAAAAATTCAGTTGATATCCACGTGTCAGCCACCGAGTGGATCCGATGCACCACCATCAAATTCCATGGTGGTGCATTAGATGCACCCAAGTTTTTCTCCTTATGTGCACCGGATGCATGATGCAATTCCCACTTTCATTTTCTTGCGCCCCAAGTTTTTACTGATATGGAAGAATATATGTCATTAGATGAACTTACATCCGTTCTAAGGTTGTAAAAAAACCCTTCACCATTAATTTGAAGAATCAGCCAAAAAAAAAAAACCATTTACCGTTAGTTTGAGTAGTCAATAAAAAAAAACCCTCTACCATGGCTGTTACAAAAAAAAAGTATGAGAATAAAAAATAAGTGGATACTTTGACACCTATAAACTTATTAGTATAACTATATTTTTTAAAAAAAAATATATTACGAAAAGAAAGCTTCTTTGCAGTTCAATTTTTTTCTTTTACACTTCTTTTTTAAAGAAACTTTATTCTCAAAATTTAAATTTTAACAAAAATTCGAAGGGACTTCATTTTATTTCAAGATTATCTTTTTTATCTCTTAACACTCATATTTTAGAAACATACCATTTTTTAAAAATATTCTAAAGATACTCAATATTAGTGTTGACCTACGGAGGTTGTACAAGACAAAAAGGAGAGCCTTGGAGGTGGGGTTGCAGGCCTTTCATTGGGATTGATGAATGTCATTTGAAAGGGTCTTATGGAGGAGTTATTCTTTCAGCAGTCGCGTTATATGTAAACTCTGGATTGTACCATCTAGCTAACTGCATTTGTGAAGGTGAAACCTTACTAAGTTGATCCTGGTTTTTACGGTAGCTGCGCTGTTTCTTGAAGTACCCAGAAGATAAACCAATACGCTTTATGAATGACAGGCAGAAGGGTGTGATTGGGGCTTTGAAGATATATTGGCCAAAGACAAGCGTAAGGTATTAATTCCAATAACTTGTTGTAATTACATTTTTCTTTTAAAAATAATCATATATTAATCTCACTTTTCATGATTGACACGGGTTTTGTGTAAGGCATATTTATGTCAATTTCAGTACTAAATATAGTGAGCAAAAGATGAGGAAGCTCTTCTGGAAAGCTAGTAAAACTGGTGACAAGCATGAGTTCAAGAAGTGTTTGCAATATATAGGTAGTATAAGCCCTAAGGCTATGGCTTATTTAGCTGCCATTACACCTTGTCACTGGTCAATGCATGCATTTGATAACTCAATCAAATGTAACCATGTGACTAACAATATGACGAAAGCTTTCAACAACATGCTTAAAGATTTTAGGGTTAGGACTTATTTAGGCTTGATGGAGTATATAAGGAGAATGGTAATGAGTAGGTTTCAACATAGGAAAGAAGATTGCAGCATATTGGGTAATGTCATATCACTAGCAGTGAACAAGAAGATTAAGAATAATAGTGTGGAGTGTAGGATTCTTCGAACCTTGCATTAAAGTCAAGAGAAGTATGAGATATGGGGTTTGAATAGAGCATACAATGCCAACTTGAATGATAAAACATGTGAGTGTGGCCATTGGCAGGTTAGTGGGGTGTCATGTTGTCATGTTTTGGCTAGTATTAGATATCATTTTCGTGTCAATGGTAATCAGGGCAACTTAAAGGAATTTATTGACCCTGTATTGTCCAATGCTACTTATCTACAAACCTATGACTACATGATCCATCACATTCCAGATTTATGTGTATGAGGTGATCATGTAGGAGCACCTATTCAACCACCACCACTGAAGAAAAAACCAGGACGACCAAAACTGCTGAGGAAGAAGGAATCAACTGAGAAACCTAAAGTTTCTAGGAGTGGTAGTGTTGTGTGTGGAAAGTGTAGACTACATGTGCATAATTCTAGGACTTGTAAAGCCGAAGACAGTCATGTAGAAACTAAGGTAATCAATTTTTTTAAATTTGTTTTGTTTTGAATTTAATTGAGTTTGAGTTATTCATATTTTTGCTATATCTTTCTTGTATATAAATAGTAGGCTTCAAAAAAACAACCTACTGTAAGTGAAGACGAAGGTGTTACATCATCTTCAAACCCTTCTAAAAAGATTATGCTTCCTCCTGGTTCCATATCTTTCTATTTTATTTCCTTTCTTCTTTATGTTTTTCTAAAAAAAAAAATCATTACAAGTACAGAGACAGAGGGTTGCAGTAAAACAAGTAGATGTTGGTGACAACTCTTCACACCCTACCACACAGGTGCAGACTCAACCAATCTCTCAAGTGACCCAATTGGACTGAATTAGTAGGTTATGTAGTTAAACTGTTAATAGGTTATGTAATTGAGCTAGATGTTGAACCGTTAATAGTTAGTATTTTTTGTTGCCGGCATTGTGAACCATTTGCAATGCTTTGCTTTTGTTTATATTGCCCTATGAACCTTTTGCAGTGCTTAGCTTCTATTTATGTTTTGTTACTTAGCATTTGCAATGCAAGGCTGGTATTGTGAACTATATGTGTAATTTGGTACAGCTGAACTGTTAGTGGTTATATTGGTACTTATACATAATTATTAAGAATTGTATTTCTATGCTTTGATAATGACCGATGATATTGGATAACTGATATTTAACATTTGCATTGCATTACATACCACATATGCGTTGCATTACATTCCACAACTGCAATACATGTTCATAGAACTAACATAAAAGAAAATAGAACAAGTCAACAATAACATAGTAAGCAACATCATCTTTTTTAACCCATATAGACTTAATTGTCATCTGATTGTGCATTATTCCAATTACACTTTATTCCAATTTCTGTATCTTTGCATTTAGCAATTTCAAATTTTCATCCATTCCATCCCTATTCAGATCTCCACCACCTTGCATACTTCCCAACAATTATGTTGCATCTGACTCCTACCATGAAAAACACTTGCATTGCCTTTTTACATAAAAATAAAACAACTTCCCTGGATTATCAAACGACTCTGTGATTTTCACACCGGCCTTCTTTCCACATCTGCATGTTTTGTTTTTTAATATTAGCACTCCACCATTGATGATGCTTCTCATACTCCCTGTATTTGAACTTCCTTTTCATGGTTAGTCACTAACAAATCAAGTGTTTGAATATATTTATTGGTGATGAAAAATATGAAAAATTGTTTGCATCTATTTTTGGGTGATGAAATGTATGAAACAAAATTTGGCAGGTGATTATATGGGTTTGGATGTGTTTTTTTTAATGATGAAACAGATGAACGGTTTGGTTGATATGTGAGTGAATGTGTTTGAATTCAGCATTTGATGAATATAGCAGTTGATGATGAATACAACATGTATATATATGGCAAAATATAGTTGTTGCATTGCATAACGGTTTGATTCAGAGCGCACCTTAGTAATTTTTTTGGTTTGCCTTCAATAACTAAAACTGAGGACAATTCATTTCAATCATGTGCTGGATGCTATCATTAAGGGGTATTAATGTCTTTTTCTGCTTTGAATGTTGTTAGAGTTACCTTTTCTATTGAAAAAGGTAATATAATGGGGTCTTTTAACATTTGTTTGATTTCAGGGGGACGAACGGCTAATATGCCTAAACCATGTCCTCGTCTTAACAATAGGATTAAACTCAGAGGGTAAAATGATAATTTCCCTTCAAAAAAAATTCATTTTGGTTCCTCCAAAAAAACTTGTTTTATGTTTCTGACTCAAGTATCTATTAATTCGGGATTTGGAAAAAAAGAAAGGGTAATTACCAATTACGTCATGGACTTTTATAAAAATTCCAAGTTGTTTGCGACTTTTATAAAAGTGACCAAATTGGTCCTCACATTTTTCAAAGTGTTAAATTAGTCCCTCTCTTTTTAGAAGTAACCAAATCGGTCCATCTAACGGTTTAACAGTGTTAAATATAATAGTTGACTTTAACAATTTTAGTTAAAGTACGTAAAAATTCTTTATTTATTATATTATAACAAAGTTGTTTTGTCTTTCGTGCATTAAGTTTACCATTATAATTTCAAAAAATCCAGAAATGTTATTAATGAAACACCATTTGAACATTTTCTAATTAAAATTTTCTTTAAAATTCTAAAAGCATTTTAATACGACAATGTCAATTATACATTTATTTTATAAACAAAGTTATTATTCATTCCCAATTTAGTCTTTTACCATATATATATATATATATTGTTAATATTATGCAATTATTGTTGTCAAAATTATTCAAAAATTAAAACCAATAAATAAAATAAACAAAAAATGTACACGTGTCATTGTTATACAATTTTACTCCTAAATAGTTAACGTTGACAGACGAAATTTAGTTAGAGGAACTAATTTGACACTTGGAAATATATAAGGACTAATTTGATCACTTTTGTAAAAGTTGTAAATAACTTGTAATTTTAAAACAAGTCTATAACCTAATTGGTAATTGCCTAAAAAGAAAAAACTTGAATCTACTATAGGCATGAGGGATTGAGGGTACTGAACCCAATTTATCTTGTCAGCTTGGACATTTCTATTAGATCTGCCAATTATTCCAATTGTAGTGTAAAAATATTTCAATTCGAACATTTGAGCAATTGAAGAAAAGTAATTTTGGAATCCGTTAGTTCAAATTGAATTAAAAATTTCGCGATTGAGACTTGTTCAAGTTGTAATTAAAATGGAAAATGAAGAGAAGATAACAAAAGCTATGAAAAGTGGAGAGACGGGATGAGATATGAGATAGGATATAGATAATAGCTCACTTTTTGATAACCTTCGAACTCAATGCTCCACTTTATTGTCAATGCTTATTGCAACCAACTAACTCTTTGTCTGTACCAAAACAAACCAACCCCATCATTTATATTACCCGAATAACTATAAACCAAATCCTGCATTCATTCATAATTCATTTATTTTGCTTGCTTGGTTTTAGAGAGACCGACTGTGCATGTATTGAGTGTTGACTTTACAGATGAAAACGGCTCGCTTCTGGGTTTTCATGATGCTGCCTCTGGCTCACACCGTGTTCATGCTACTTTCTTCCAGTACTGCTTCTTCTGATCACGGTATTTATTTATCAAATTAATATCACTTTGTATTGTCGTTGTTGTGGTGATTGATCATCATCTTTTTTATTGTGTCTTGTGAAATGAAACTCTACTTGATCGACTTGTTTTCGATCTGTTTCACATCCTATAACTGTTGGTTGTCTTTGAAAGGCAAAAAACAAGCCCCCATACAATAATAATAATATATGTATATATGTATGTATGTGATGTCACTTCACTTCACTTGATTCGTGGTTCATATGTAAAGTGCACCATAAAATCAGTATTTACCCATAATCACACACCATTGAAGATTTGAAGAGATATGAGTTTGAGTGTTGTGGAGACAAGACAACTAGGTAGCTTATTGTTTGCTTCCTAGACTTGCATTGTGTCCATTGTTTTCGAGCTCTTCTTTGGTATTGATTCCATCTGCTAAGTCTGTGTATGCCTAATTTCTATGATTCTATCCAACCCGAATGGTTTAATTACCAAAGAAGTTACTTGTCTCACAATGCAGCTTAGCTGCGAATAACCAACTTTTGTTGCTATATATATGTGGTAGAACTAGCTAGAAGGCAACAAAATTATGTCTAAAATTGTTGTAGCTAAACATAAGTACTTTTGTATAAAGAAAATAAGAAACCAGGACTTAAGGTTTATTCTCAAGTTGGCAGTCTAATTAATTTACTTGTTAAATGAACAGATTTGATCATACCATGGCATATTTAAATCAATCTGATGTTCATCGCGCTCTGCTCGTGAGATTTGATCATTGTTACGTTGATCCTTACCTATGGCATTTATAAGTTTGATTTTCCAATTGATCCAATGTCTGTAATCTAAATAATATTGTACATGTTTATATTGCATTTGAATCGGACCCAGATAAGTTTTCACACATCGGCGTGGATAGTGTCACACCAACAATATCAATAAGGGAATTGATGGTACACTTTAGACTCTTAACTTGTTTTGTATTTACGTTTTCATATATGACAGCCAAAATGTCGTACTAGTTTGGACATCATTTAAATTTCTTGTTTTTCCTATTTCCAGGAGGGAAGAAACACCCCGACAAAAATAACAAAGGCAGCATGAACTTGGATGATTACCGCCCAAATGACCCGGTTCCAGGTTCTTCTGCTGTGCCTTCTGGGCCAATTGAGCATGGTACTCCTCTAATGCCTTACATTCCAAAAAGACCTCCATATCAACCTGGGAATGTTGGCTCTCCTTTGCCTCCTCCTTCACTGGCTTAATTAGAACTTGACTCATGTTGATGTATGTTATTCATTCTCGCAACATAATTTTGTTATATGCATACCAATATCTGATGTCGGGTTGCTCGAAAACAGCCATTTCAACTATATATATATAGTATGTTCGTGTCACAGCAAGATTTGATTCCACGATTTACGTTGAGCATGGTATGAATTTACTTAATTACATGTGATGGTTGTGAATTCTTTGCAAGCCTCGCAGGAAAGAAACAAAAAGTGACTGCATTGATACATGCACATTTAACCATACCAAACTCCTTTACTGAGAATTTTTCTTGTCCTTTAAGCTATATAACTATCTAGCAGTTCTCTTTTCAAATATCAAATAG
This sequence comes from Dipteronia dyeriana, assembly GCA_032871835.1. Taxonomy (NCBI): domain Eukaryota; kingdom Viridiplantae; phylum Streptophyta; class Magnoliopsida; order Sapindales; family Sapindaceae; genus Dipteronia; species Dipteronia dyeriana. The sequence goes on along the minus strand of CM065295.1, from coordinate 89,595,258 downwards.
CTGCTGCTCTGTCATTGAAGCATCAAAGTACCATATATAGCCCACACACAAAAAAAGTGAAAGAAAAAAAATAAAAAAAAAAGAAGAACATGCAAGTCCGCCGCCCCATCTCACCGCCATTTGTGATTTTAGATGCTCTTATATGTATGTGTGTGATCGGGACCTTTGTTCAATAATGCAGTGCATTTTTATCCAAACTCACCTTTACATCAAGTGTAACTACACATAGGGATGAATCCAAGATTATGTTACAAAGGGCAGGGACGGAGTCAGGATTTTAGCTTCAGAGGGGTTAAGACAACCTAATATTAAATCTCACACAAGAAAAATATATAATATATCCAAATATAATACCATTTAGTCTTTAAGTTAATGATACAAACTATGAAGAGTAAACCACGATAATCACCTCAAAACAAGATAAATATTGCATATTAAAATAGTAAATATAGTCTTAATTTTTTTTAAAACAACATCACATAATTTCATGGGTTTTTACTCGAACCCAAAACCTTATGGTATAGGTATGGAGGTTTACCATTGAAACAATCTCATTTCATTTAAAGAAAATATTAATTTGTTATAGTGAATACCTAATAGAAAATAAAAATTACATATATACATATAAACGGGTTTAGCTACTATATAGTTCATATATATGTACATGTGTAATTATGAGATGAGGTTATTTCTTTTTAGTTTTAATTTCTTTTAAATTTTTAAATCTTTGATTTTTGTATACCTTTGGATTAAAATCCAATGATTAAAAATTAACCATGTAATTATCGAGTAATTGTGTAGCAGTTGAACCCATATATAAACTAAATTAGGAAATAATGTATGAAAAAAATAAAAAAAATATTAAAAGGGATTGATTTTGTCTAAGCAAAACAAAAATATGTAAGAAATTTATATTATTAATAATATGGGAGACCATGTTATAATTATCATCTACATAAATATACATATATACTATAACATTTTAATAAGCTAATAAGGAAATTTTCTTAAAATTTGATTGGTTGGGCGAGGGGCCATGGCCCTATAGGCCCCCCCTTGCATTCGTCTCTCGTGGAAGGGTTGTTGTGTAATAAGGAATTAAACCGACATATATTTTAGAGATTATATTAAAGAAAACATTTTAATTAAAAAATATTGTTTATCTTTTTAAAAATTAATATTTGTTTTCATTCTTTGTTAAAAATAAATAATAAATTTTTATTAAGATAAATTAACTTGATTTGTGCGTTTATTAAATTTTTTAAAGATGATCATTGAATAATAATGAAAACATAATAAAAATAATAATAATACTAGATATCTCAACCTTTAACTAGGATAGTAAAATCCTTAATAAAACAATAATGTGATATGTGATATGTAATATAAATAATAATTAATATGTATCAATTTTTCAATTGACATATCACTAGTTGAAATACAAGTTAAGATATAAAGTTTACGAGTTAAGATATAAAGTTTACGGGATATCTAGCGTTACTTTAAAAATAAGATAGATTAAAATTTATGGTCATAAATTCAAGATTCCATAATAGTGTTTAAGAGTTAGAATACAAATTGAATTTGAAATTGTACTCTTGATATTTTTTCTAATATCCAAAAACTATTTTAATTGTTAAAAAAAATTAACAATACAATTTTGTTTGATAAAATTTCTTAATAATTAAACATAAATATATGTCTATAAAAGGTAGGCATGTTTTAATTATATTAATCAATACATTTTCATTTTTTCTTTAAAAATAACAAAAACTACTCTAATATATAAATAACTTATCAAAAGTATGATATGATATTAAAGTGAGATAAATAAGATTTGGAAAGAGAGAAAATGTTTGAAGGGTGTATATAATAAAATTAGTTAAGATAGCATTGAGTAAGTGTAATTTTTTAGAATAAGAATTATAATTGATGTTAAACGTTCTAATTTTTTTTTAAAAAAATATGTGTCAAATGATGTGGCACGTAAGGTATTATCATCTTATAAATCATGAGATTAAGAGTTGATTGATGTGATATTGACACCTTATGTACTATATGTTGTGATTTGATTTGAATTGCATTTAAAATATAAATAAAAAATATATATTTAAAATCAAATATATTATCTGTATGATTGATATAAAATTATTAGAAGGTTATTCTATAAAAGAATTATAAATCTAGAAATGAAACAAGAGTAAAAGCAAAAGAATCTCAAAGTTTAGAAGCCAAATTTATAAAATCGTAAAACTTCAAGAGGACAGTTACCAAAAGTTCTTCCAATGTTTCTCTTAGAAAATTGTGGCAGTAGTCAAAGTTACATTCAATCCTTTTAAAAATGATTTACCTAAAACAATACTAAAATTAATCCACCTGAACCATTTGAGTTCTAGTTCAGATCATCAGATTATATCTAATCGGAAACTTTACAAAAAAAGTTACATAATTTTACATAGCTCTACAACATCGATAAACAATAATCTACATATAAAAATCTTCAATGCTAAGAAAATTCAATGCCAACCCATATTTATTTTTAATCACAAATATTAACACATTTAGTGCATGCACAATTGCCCAACACAACAACAGTGACCTCTAATTTTAATTAATGGGTTGTAGGAGGAATAAGTAACAGTAATCAATAAATAAATTTTGTTTATAAAAAAAATATAATGTGGGGTTGAATTGAAGTGGAAAGGAGAAGCAATGTGTGAAAAGGCTGTTTGTAGTTGTAGGTCCAGACAAGATCATTCATTCTCCTAAGTTTTATTGTAATCACTTTAATTTCTACATAAACTAATACTCGTAAACAAACACATCATAGACTTAGTGGGTGTGTCTTACTTTTAAACCAATTATAATATTGAGTGTTTCTCAAGTCACATGGCCGGAAAAGAGTTCCAACTTTTTCATTATTTTATAATTTTTAGGTATAGCCTTAACTTAAGTATGCCATTTGCATTTGATAAAATTACGGTCTAAAATCATTGGATAAGAGGTCAATCGGGATCTTACGTGATTAGACTTTCTAAATTCGATTTGGAATGTAATTTTCATATCAGGGGAGAGATTTTTCAACATTTTATGATTTAGTGGAAAATATGAAATTGTATTTACAGTATTATGTTTGAAGCGTAGTAGTAGAATGTGACGAAACATGCTAAATTAGTAATTATATTTCTAACAATATGAGACTAGTTCAGTGACATACTCTTTATACCTACATCACAAGATTATGAGTTCGAATCTTTTTTTTTTTTTTAAAACAAAAAAAAAACCGAAATGATGCGGTCCTTTAAAAAGAAAAAAACAAGCATTTATGTTTTTTCCTTTCGGTAGAAATTACTGTCAATTTATAGGGTGGTTGTTGTTAAGTGGGGTTATTAAACTAATCATTGGATTTGATTGGTTAAACGTGGTTTTAGTAATCTACAGTCTACTTGCTTGACCATTTGATGATATTGTCTTTTCCTTTTATTCATTTGTGTAGGTGTTGTCCCCTTACTTTTCACTCCTTCGGTCTGCGGTAAAGAATATAGAATTTTGCATACATAGAGCATCCAAGGATGCATTCGCTACAAAATGGTTAGGAATAATTAAATTATATGGACCTTATATATATATATATTGAGAATTTTTCAACGGGAAATAAAACCCCTCCATATCTTATTCTGAAAATTAGGTTATTTTTCTAATAATTTTTTTTTTTGATTAATAAACGGACTTCAAAATTTGACAGAACTTAAAATCCACTTAAAACTATTAAAAAGCTTCGTCTTATCTGTATTTGTCATTAACTGAAAACCCTATAATTGAATTTATACCTGATTTAGAAACCACGTACATAATTGTTTTTTAAGTTTAATCAAACTTTAGGGGGTATTTTGAAACCAAAGGGTTAGTGTGGAAATTGTTCACAGAAAATTGAGTGTGTGGTTAAAACATCAGCAAATTTGATGTTATTTCTAACTAAAACATCAGAGATTTAGTCTTAATAAAGTAAGGAATGATGAGACACTTATATATAAGAGATTAATTATCACATATTTGATGTTGTTTAGATGTATAAATCAATGCACAGTAACTTAATAACAAAGACTCATCTTAGAAACAGATTAAGTGTAAAGCAAACACCCAATTCGTCGTCTGCTCTTTTTATTTTTTATGATCAAATCAAGATGTAAATTAAAGCAGACCCATCACCTCTCCCTCCCAATTTTATGATCGCTATTGGACTATCATTGTTTTCACTTTCTAGTCAAGTCACATCTAGTCAATTATATATTTTGGCTTTGAAGAAATCTCATACTAATTTGAAATCTAAATATCATAGCTGCAAATCCCTATATATTATCATAGTTTAATATGGTTCATGGTAAAAAACGCATATTCGATTGGTATTATATTAATATTTCGGATTTGAATCGCCATATCGTATGAAATATGTACAAAACAAAAATAAAAAACGTAGTTATTGACCATGTTAATTCTACTTGTACAGTAAAATTAATATTTTGAATCTTTTAATGAATATAACATGACTTAATCCTTCTTGAAAACAATCTTACCGTATCAAACGAGCCATATATAAGTACGTATTGTTTAAGACAACCATGTTTATCTGCGTACGACAAAACAATAACTCAAACTTGACTTACTGTTGTTGTATCCACGAAAACGCATAATGTGTTATTCATTAAATATAACGACTATATAATAAGAAAATATTTCTATTACAAACAGACTGTTTTCTTTAATTAAGATTTAAGGGCACAGCAAGTTAAGATGAGAAGAAAATAAAAAGACAGACAAAAAGTTAATGATATTTTCTAGAAAAGGAAAAAAAAAATATAATGGCGTTGAAAGCAAGGGATATATAGAATAATAGAATAGATGTGTTGAGAGAGACATAAAAAAGACATAGCATCTTAAATAAATAAAATTTAATTTAATTAATTAATTGACAAAACAGGTATTTGTTTTTTTTGGTTTTGTTTTTGTAGTAGCTTAGCAGAAATCAACAAGGCATTGTTTGTTTGTTTGTTTGTTTGTTTGCATTGTCTTTTCTAATAAGTTTTTGCTGCACTTTCATTTCATTGAAGATTGACAACATCAACCACTCAATTTGCTTGAGAGCTCCTTTCATGGAGGCTAGCTACCTCATTCATTTCTCTCAGGTGTATTCTCTCTCTCTTTAATGATTGCATTTAATTTTTCAATTAATGTGTCATTATAATTAATCCTGTTAATTAGGGGATAATTAGCCACCTATTAACATAAACTAATTTCTGTTTTTGAATACTTAAAAAAAAAAAAACTTTTCAAAAACAAAAAACCTTTTTTGAAATTAATATGTTTTTTTTTATTTCCTTTTTTTTTACTACGTATGCTGCCATATATCCAGCACAGATAATTCCATTTAATCTAGAGAAATTTACTCTCAGAGTAAGAGAAAGACCGTTGTGGGCGTTCATTTTTACTCACCCCGTTGAAAGGGGGTGACCATTACCCCATCCCGTGTAGATGATTTGTGTTTAGAGAGGGATAAATTTGTCCTAAAATATGATAGTGTATAAACACATATCATCCATACAGGAGGGGATAATGCTCACCCCCTCGAAGGGATGAGTAAAAATGGAATATTGTGGTGGAGTTCAAGATTTTGAATACTCCGACCACCAAGCAAATGCCTTTTATTAAATTAATATAAACATGTAGTAATTAAGAGTGTTTTTCAACATTAGTTTGCAAAGAGCAGACCAATGTATGTTTATTTTGATATATATATATATATTTTTAAAGTATTACAAATTTGAAAGTGGTGAAAGACATTAATTCGAATCATCAATCTCACAGACATGGGTGCGAATGGTTTATTATTGGATCGACTTTAACTTTGTCTACCATATTCTACTATTTATGTTTCTAATGTGCTCTTGATTATTTAAGCAATTGTCTCGTAGTTTATAATATTTATACATGATTTTTAAACTTTTTATTTATTTGTTTAAATTTTTAGATTTTTATTTTTGCCAGTCTTATTCTTCAACCAATCAAACTTGATCTTATTAATTATTATAGATAGATCTATTCTTTCATCAAATGTGAAAATAATCAATTATATTGATATATACTTATTAATACTTTAAATTGGTTAATTAAATTTTAGTTTTCACATCATTAAAACATTTAAACCAATTTCTTTTTCTTTTTTTCAAAATTGAAAAAATTGAACGTTTCTGGTTTTTATTTTCCTGCTTCACCTTCACCGCGAACATTATACCCTCATGTTTCTATTTTAAGTTTAAATAACATTATAATGATATAAGAATATATATCTTTGACCTTTCTACAATAACAGTAGATATATAGACCGTATTTATAATATTTGAACTCAACATGTTTTGATAGATATCTAAACCTGGATCACTGGGTGTTGGATTATTTTATTTCTATTAAAAAAAAACATTTATTTTTTTTAGCTTAACACACCCTCCAGGATGCTGACCTTGTCTCCTTATTTATTTATTTATTGATAACATTTATTTTTTTCTGTTTCTTTTTACAAATTTCAATATTGACCTGAATTGACTAGTAAATAACTAAATATTGTTTATTTTTTTTACTGGTCTCTACATCCGTACACATAGACAATGACAAACAATCCAAAAGCAAAATACCCACATGATTCTAGAGATATAGATTGAGACTTGAGGTTGGGATATATGGCATGTATTTGTATTTTTTTTTTATATATAAAAAAAATTGTACTCTCAACCCTTGAATCAACTCATCAAGAGTAAATAATATTTAGAAGATGGAATCTAAATTATAATCAATAAGTTAAGATAACTTAAGGAAAAATTATAAAAGTAGACACATATTTATAGAAGTCCTTAAAAAAGTATCAATGATTAGTTCATAAAAGCTCATACGTGTGGATATTGCATTTTTCCTTCGTAAATAGGGTCTGAAATAAATTTTAATCTTATTCTTTTGTAATTAACTTCTAAATGTATACTTAAGTGAAAACATAAACTATTTCATGAATTTGTTAGTAAAATATGATTTATGTCCTGGATTATATAATACTAAATTTTATTCAAAATTTTAGGATTATAATTTTTAGTTTTTCAAGAAACTAGGTTTATTTGATCCGAACTTACAAATTTAAGATTTTGACTATCTGATCATTTACAACTTGTATTCAGATCATCTCATATATTAATATTTATCAGAACTTCAATACATTGCGATTAAAGATAACCACATTATAGATGTCAGTAGATCTTGTTAAATTTAATTATCGTATAATTTATAACAATATAAGAGTATTAAAAAAATACATTAATCTTGTTTATTTAAAAGAACTTTCCAATATTTATGATTAGTTTTGAGATTTCCATTCTATGAAAATGAAAACATTATTACATTATTACTACATTTATAAAGTTTATTCTTTCTTTTTTTTTTTAAATCATTTAACATTTTCAGAGTACCTATATTTTTATTAAAAATAATCATAATAAAGTTGAAACACAATTATTGAATAATTAACTCTAATTTTTTTGATTACACTCGTGTCCAATAAGAAAAAAAAAAGAACAGAGTGCATAATAATAAATTAATAATAATACCATATTAATACATGATTAACAATAATTAATAATTAATTAAAAGTTAATTTTTTTAATTAAAATGAAAGGTTTAAACGTCTCTCCAAAGATTGACAAAAACCCAAACCCAAAAAAAGCCCACCTGCAACATCTTTGTTTAACAGTTCGACGCATCTCACAACTCACCTACTCTATATCCCTCTACCCTCTCTCTCTCTCTCTCTCTCTCTGCACTTCTGCCCAGAATGCCAAATCTTCCATTAACCCACCATTGCTTCTGAGAAAATCTCTTAATTTCATGAGTCTTTTTTGCAGCAATGAACTAACACGAATGCTTGTTTTTAATTTCTTTTTGGTTTGCTTTGGTGGGTGTTGAAGTGAAGAGAGAGGCAATGTGAAGGAAAATAAAAAAAAGTGAAAAAGAAAAGATCCTGAAGAGTCTGATAATGGTGGCTGCCATTCCTCAAGCAGCTTCAACAGCCAAAACCAGCTCTCGTCAACAAGACGTGAACCCAACAACAAGTTCAAGACCTCCACTTTTGCCTTCTGAGAAAGACAATGGTCATCAAAATGGTGTTAACAATTCTTCTAGAAAACCCAGAGGCAGACAAGTTTCTTCTAGATACATGTCTCCTTCTCCTTCATCTTCGTCTTCTTCATCTTCAACAACAACAGCAACAGCTACTTCAAATACACACAAAACCCACCAGAGATTTTCCTCTCCTCTCTTGTCTCGCTCCTCTAATTCCTCATCTACACAACAAGCTACTACATTCCAGTCTCTGGGTCCTAAAAGATCGCAGTCTGTTGACAGAAGACGACCCACAAGCGCCACCACTCCACGGCCAACAACTCCGCTCCCAAATTCCAAACAAAGCAATGCAAATCAAGAGCTGTCGACGGCTACGAAGATGCTTATAACTTCTACGAGGAGTCTCTCTGTTTCGTTTCAAGGTGAGACTTTTTCGCTACCCATTAGCAAAACGAAAGCGAAAGCGACTCCTGAGAGGAGAAGAGCTACTCCGGTTAGAGATCAGCCTTGGCCGAGTAGGACCCGGCAAGGGAATCCGGGTTCTAACCCGTTAACTAGGAGTTTGGACTGTAGTGGCGTTGTCGAGAGCAAGAAGTTTTTAGGGGTTGGATCTGTGGTTGTGGCCAAATCGTTTCAAAGACAGTCTTTGATTGAAAATGAGAGTCGATTGAGCTTGGATTTGAGCAATGCTAGGCAAAACCCAGATGGGAATATGCTTGTGAATGAGCCTTGTTGTGTGTCTTCTGATCTCGTGAGTTCAGATGATACTGATAGTGTGTCCTCTGGTAGCACCAACACTTCTGGTGTGCCTGAATCTGGTGGTACTTTATCAAGAATGAACAACGGTGCTCGTGGCATTGTTGTTTCTGCTAGATTCTGGCAAGAAACTAATAGCCGTTTGAGAAGATTACAAGATCCTGGATCACCCTTGTCGACTAGCCCCGGGTCAAGAATGAGTAACTCGTCAAAGTATTTGCAATCAAAAAGATTTTCTACTGATGGTGCTGCAGTGACTACGTCTCCAAGGGGAATGTCTTCTCCTATAAGAGGAGCCACTAGGCCTGCATCGCCTAGTAAGGTTTGGAATGGCCACGGTATGTCTCCTTCGAGGGGGATTGCTAGTCCTTCGAGGGTTAGAAATTCGGTTGGAGGTGTTTTGAGTGGGAATTCCAACAACTCACCTTCCATTCTTAGTTTTTCTGTTGATATGAGGAGAGGGAAGGTGGGAGAGGATCGAATTGTTGATGCACATATGTTGAGGCTTCTGTATAATCGTTACTTGCAATGGCGGTTTGTAAATGCTAGGGCAGATGCTACTTTCATGGTGCAGAAATTGAATGCAGAGGTATGCTTAGTGTTGTGTATATTTCCTTGTTCTCAATTGACGGTTACTTATATTTGAGTATTCATGGGTATCCTATAACTGATTGCATTGTCTTTGTGCAGTTTTTAATAAATTTTTCATTATGTAGTTTGCTTATGACAAATAGGATTGTAAAGTTGTAATACTAGGGGCTACATTTCATTTAATTTTATATAAATTATATATATATATATATATATATATTAGAGCTTAGAAATGTCTGTTTGAATTCATGGAGTAGGTAATTTAAAGAAAGAAAGATCGCAATGGTGCCCAGTGAATTAAGTCTTTTGGCTCAACAATGGATGCTGCAATGTACTGTGTGTGGGAAGAAATAAATGAATGTTAAATGTGTCTATAATACTATTCCTTTTCTGGAGTACTTCATATAGTAATTATAGTTTCTTAAATTTCAAGGGTGAAAGTCTGAGCTTTCACTTTCACAACTTGGCCGGTAGTTTAGATTGTAGATCATTTTGTTGCTATCTCGTGACTTTGAGAAATTATCTGATATGTGCAACGTCTTTGTCCCTAAAGAATTATTGCTTAATTCATCCCTAAAGAATTATTGCTTACTTCACCCCTTTTTCTGAATTATCTCAGCGAACCTTGCCTTTCAATCAATGTTTTTATTCTTGTAAATTCTCATTGTAGGGAGAGTGCATCAAGGTTCCATCATACTCAATGATTGATAGGCCAAGGATGCCCTTATTCAGAAATTCCTTTTGTTCATTCATTGATATCCAAAATGTTTTAGGATCTCTCTGGTTCAGCTAGGTTTTTACATCAAGCTTACTAGATTCTGAAAGTTGTGTCATGTTCCCCAATTGGTTTGGTTTTAGTTTTCTCAATTGGTGACATGATGGCAGTAGGGAAGCTGTATGCTTTAGCTCTGCTTGAAAATCAATAACTATGTTAGAAAGGACAATCAAAGGCCTAGGGCAAGGATATTATAGATGTTAGTTGAGAGTATCCATGATGGCCTGTAAATAAAAGCATGTTGCCTTAGGTGAAGTTGAATTGGCTCCAGTAGACAGCGAGTGTTCAAGCTGGTAATTTTTAATAGCTGTGATCAATCTTCCTGAGGTTGCTTTTTTTCCCCAGTCACGTCAAAGTATGAAATGGGAATTTACTGTCAAGTGTTACATATAATGAACATAGGCTCATTATTCTGATATCATTGTTATTGCATTCCAGCATAATGTGATTACATCAAATTAATTGTAAATTTAGAAGTATTCCAGATCAAATTGATAGTTTATGAGCTTTTCCCCTTATTCATAGCGATTTCATTATGCATTGAAATCGTAATAAGGTGGTAATTAAGTTTTTATTTGCATGTAATGTGCTTGAATTTGTCCAAAATCCATCAGGGAGTTTAATATTTTGCTGCATGTATAGATTATTATATATTGTAGATCATCCGTGAAACCACAGAATCAATGGCCTGTAAATCAGAAACTCTTCACTTTCGATGTGATGTACGTCCATGACAAGCCTGGACCTGACAACTTCCCCAAGGCTGTCTATGATGCTCTTGTTGATGCTCTTGAACTTGTTACTGAGTACGAGGGATATATCTTCGAGAGTGGGCAAGGATCAGCACGTGTCCTCTTCCGCCAAATGTATATGCTGTTATCACACCCTCAACAACGTTGTCTGCAGGAGGACCTCTTGTGTATGCTGTTGATGCTGCGGTTTCACGGATGATCTACAATATATAATAATCTATACATGCAGCAAAATATTAGACTCCCTGATGGATTTTGGACAAATTCAAGCACATTGATTTCCTTCTTACTTAAAATTTTTAGCTAGTAAACAAGCATGTTTCAATTCATTTGCCTCTTTAGTGGCCTAAACCAATGGAACTTGTGCTTAAGTATTAGTTTCCGATGCTAATATGCGAAGATTTAATCTTCATTGGTTTTCAGAGTGGTCTTTTTTACTCAAATGGTTATCATGACATTATGGGACATTTAATTTTTTAGAAGAAATAATTAGATATTTTGGGTATGAAACTGGTGTAATGCTAATGGTCAGGGTAAGCTGTTTGTGCTTAAGATACAGGTTATCACTAACAGTTTCCATTAGCTTGCTAAAGAGGATGGTGGAAGGATTCATGAGAGTGCATCTATATTGCTTGAATTTATGTTTTTTCCTTCTATTCTCCACTGGAAATTGGAGTTCATGGGTTTTTTCTTTAGAAGTATTTCTATTAGCTTAGGCTTTGCTAGTGGACGACCTTGTGAACATGAGATTGAATTTGGTCAAATCGTTATCCTATTATAACTAAGCTTATACTTATACATGTCAGCTGAGCTTGGCTCATCCTTGTTCCTTGATTAAGGTTCAATCAAGCTGAGTGGAAGCAAGTAGCCTACTATCAAGTTGGTTGACCTGTTATGCATCCAATAATTGACTACACTGGAATAAAATCCTTCACAATTTGTACTTGTGTCGAATTTTGTATTTTCCTTGATAATATTTGGTTGTGTTAATCATGCTGTGGGTGTGTTCTTAATGTCAGAATTTGTTCTTACTTCCTGTGAAAAAGTTGTATTTAATTGCATATCTGTCGCATTTTTCATGGATGGTAGTTGCTCAGTTGCTGAACTGGGCAGGAAAAAGCATCATACTCTTTTAGTTGGCTTTATAATAATCCAAGTATTTTCTTGGTACCAGAAAAATCTTTGGAATGCATGGGTAACAATCTCAGAACTACGGCACTCAGTCACTCTTAAAAGAGTCAAGTTACTATTGCTGAGGCAAAAATTGAAACTGACATCCATCCTCAAGGGACAAGTAAGATTCAAACTTCACTTTTTTTTTTTTTTTAAGTACTAAAATACTTCAGTCATTACAAATAGAAAAAGTACGTCTGTCTTGTTAACTATCTCTTAAATTCTTTCCATTTTTATGTGTGCACAATTCTTAAGATTCCCAGTGAATTTTAAATCAAAGTTCCTTAATGTTAACCATTGTTACTTGTCAGTTGACCACTTTTTTTTTGTTTTTGGTCACATGTATACCATTAATTATTGGCTAAATTGTGGAAGCATTATATTAGCAAGGCTGGTAGGTGCTACCATGTTATTCTGTACCCATTGCACTCATAAAGACCCTCATTTTAACTATATTGACAGCCTATTTAGTGTCAAAACTTGTGTGTAAAAATTTCTGATACATCACTGCCATTCCAAATTGTTCCAGTAAAAAATAAAATAAAATGAAATAAAGTTATATGTAGTTCCACTGTACCAAATCATCATGATGTTGACCAGGAGAAAATGGTTGGAGTATTTAAAATGTTTAGCTTAGGGAGGCAACATCAGCATATTTTACCAAAATCATACTAGATGTCTTCATTTTAAACATGTTTTGTTCCCTGCTCGTTCATATTCTGTATGAGTATTGGACTTGATTTTATCTTTATTTCACCTGGTTTCAAGAATGTCAAGTTCATAAATACAGAAAGTGCACATCTAATTAACTACTTAGTTGCAATTTGTTGGCCATTCTTGAGGGAATTTTATATTAAAAGGCCTCTTTGTGTGTTTACGTATTTAAGAGACAGACTGTCTGGCAAGTGTTATATTGTGTGTATGTGTCCTTGCCAGCTGACACATTTTAGTTTTCTAATTCAAAAATTATGAATCGGTTCTGCTGATGAATCTCAATGTTGCTCACTTTTAATATATTAGGAAGGAGTGAGTTTTTCAACTTCTTGCATTCTATTTGTTGGTGCTCCTCTGAACATCAAATTCCATAAAAATTGCATTTTACACTGTATGATTACTGGTAAATGCATCTCAAATCTCAATGTTTGCCTTTTAAACCAAGTCCCCTCGTTCATCTTCTAAGCTTTTCTGGTTTGTAATCATGCAGCCAAAACTAGCATCTCTTCCATTGAACATTAAGAGTTTGGTACCTTACAATTAAAACCATCTCAAAGTTAATTTCTAAAATAAAATTAAAAATTTGAAAGTTGACTATGGAAATGAAGTCCCTATAGTGATCACTTAAAAGGATAGGCCTTTCAATCTCTCTCTCTGATATGGTTTTTGGAAAGTGATAATCGAGAATTTGTTGTAGTTTATTTGATTCTATGGTTCACCTTGTTGTCATATTCCTTAGCGGAGGTGTTGGTATAAGCATTTAAGTGCATATTTGCTTACTCACCAGCCTCAAATGTCTTCCACTGGTTGAACATTCTGGATAGTTGGAACTTTGCTTTAGGCTAGTGTGGGACTTGGCTTCAGTTAATCTCCTAACAAGAGGATAAGGTTAACTGCATCAGAAATTAAGTGGTTTCACTGACGTGGTTCATTTTCTAGCGTGTTACATTTTTCTTGGAAGTGTTTATTCATATTTATATGATTGAGCTATGCTCTTTACGGTGGAGGACTTGAGAATTCTCTCTTTCTTCCTGAGTCGGAGGAGCCCAAGAAAGAAACGAGAAATATGAGGTTGTTTATTCTGAGATAATGTTCTCTTTAGTATGTTTGTTTTCTAAGTATTCTAGATCGAATGATCGATTGCTTTCCAAGAGAAAGACTCGCATTATGTTCTTGCACTAACTGTTTGTGAGGAAGCAAAGCAAGATCAAATGTAAAGATCCTCAATCTGGTGGATGGAATCTGGAATATTGAAACTTACCGTAATTTTTAATTTGTGATTTCATTTTTGTCACAGAATGTTCTGGTTGTGGGTTAGAAGGTGTTCATGCTGATGTATTCCTGTCTTCCAATAGATGGATATTTGTAAAGCCATGGATTATCTGAAAATAGTAGTATCCTTGAAAGAATCTAAAATGCTATGATTGGCAACACTTTAGTAAGTTTTATGTGTTAGCTATGTTAATTGTGTTAGGAAATATGATTTGAGATGGTTTGCAATGAATATAGCACATTCACACTATATAGCCCAAGTCTTTCTTATTTTTTCTTTCTTTCCTTTCCCTTTTCCCTGAAATTTAGATGTGTGTAACTATGGCATCATTATTCTGTTCTTAACTGAAAATTTTGTGTAATTGGTGAATGTAGATGCCTTATTTGGAAGATTGGGCTCTTTTGGACAGAGATCACTGTAATTCTTTGCTAGGAGCAACTGAAGCATTGAAGGCCAGTACTCTTCGTCTTCCAGTTGTTGGAAAAGCAATAGTATGTTCCCGCATTTAATCTTTAAAGTGCTTTGGGTAACCAAATATGTTTATGTGGTTCAATTCATTAGTATTCTTGAGGTTAATAGGCCTTTTTTCCTGTTTTTACATGATAGGCCGATATCCAAAATCTGAAGGATGCTATAAGTTCAGCAGTTGATGTCATGCAAGCAATGGCGTCCTCAATATGCTTGCTATCATCAAAGGTAAATTTATTCCTCGTAATACTATTAATTAGAACACAACAATAGAAATTACGCTACATTAATGTAGTAGCGATTGCGTTTATTCTTTATGAAATAGAATGCATTGAACGAAAGAACACCAGTACTATGATGGGGTGGTTGATCATAATTATTATAACTAGGTATGATATGCAATAGTTATGGAAGCCACAACTATACTAAAAAGCTAAAGGAGCCTTGTTAATACCTGTTTTGTTAGTTTAATATTGAAGTACCTTCTAAACAATACAGCACCAATTCATGCAGCCTTGAATTAAACTTTCATTTAGTTTTGACAGCTAATAAAAAGCTAGATCTGACTGGTGAATAAATGTGACCAGAAGGAAACTATATGAAAGAAATGGGAGACTAGAAAATAACATCTTAGTCTGTTTTTACTTTTTAGTAGGCCAACAAACTTTGTCTGCTTTGTTGTGGGGCAGAATCTGAAATGACAAATCAGTTCTTTTTTTGTCTTTTCGCCTCTATGTTTTTTTATCGATTGTTAGTGGACATTGTGGTAGCATTTGTGCTGCATAAGTGAAGGAAATGGCAAGATAAGGAAGAACGGTGTACCAAGTGAACAAGAACAAAAAGGAAATCATATTAGTTAGAAGAACAAAGAAAAGACAGCATATTAGATGATTTTTGGTGCAGCAATTGGAGCTGTTTCAGCTTGGATTCAGACCAAAGATTGTAGCCATAATCTCATCGTCTTGCCGAGTTCTAAGATGTTCTAGTTTTCGGCATGATTTTCTAATTTTCTTATCTGAAGTGTTGGATGAAACCCTATTGATATCGTAGTTGTTAATTCCCGACTCTTAATGTTTAGAATTCTTAGTTTCATTGATTGAAACAATTTAATAATTTGTTTTAATCAATGAAACTAAGAATTATAAACATTAAGAACCAAGGTTGGGAATTACCATTGAATAGCAAATCAACTACAATGTCAATAAGGTTTCATCCTATCCCTCAAAGAAAGAACAAAATTAGAAACTCATGGCAAAAAGTAGAACAAACAATAAAATAGAACCGGGAATGATGACGAGATTGTGGCAACAATCTTTGGTCTGAATGTCGAAACAGCTCCTAACGGATACAATTTTCTCTTTTGTTCACGTGGCACTCGTTCTTCTTTTTCTACTTTTCTCTTTGCCGTTTCTTTCTTTTCTTCCAAAAACACACTGGTCTCTTTTTGGGCACCCCCCTCCCTCCCTTTTAATCCTTATAGAGTCCTTTTTCAAGGACAAAGAATCCTTACAGTATCTGGACTTGGACTTGATTTTGACTTAGGATTGGACTTTTATTTTGTGCCTTGATTATGGCTTGAAAATTCTGAATTGATCCAGTTGAGTTTAACTTGTAAAACATCTCAATTAACTCAAATTCCATATATTTTTATTCTTGTTTCACCAAAAATAAATCTAATACAAAATCGGACTGATAAATCTATTTTTAAGGGTAATAAATATGTATAAATTATGCTCATCAAATGTTAATATTGAGTTCTCTCAATTTGTTATTCTGGTGCGTATAGAAAAGAGAGAAATAGTGATTTTTGAGAACAAAGATATTGCCCCCTAATAAAGGTGTCCTTCCTCCCAAAAGGATGATTATAGTTCCTCTATAATTTGAAGTTTAGTGGATTGAGACTGTCCAAATTGGTCGTGGGGTGCAAAGATTGTTTCTAACACTGATGATTTTCTTGCTTGTGGCTTCAAGTATTGCAGCTTTCATAGTTAAAACATTTTGGTATAGGTTCGACTCTGATGATGGAAAATATGTTAATTTATATTATATTGAAGCCTTTGCAAAATGCTGAAAAATGGAGAAAAAATGTTTTATCCATGATTCAATCATGGTGGCTGATAAGCGTGGTTTGTGTTGTGCATGCTTTGCTTGATCTCATCACAGCCGATCTACCTATTTATCTAAAATAATTTGTCATTCACAGGTGGAGAGCATAAATTCCTTGGTGGCCGAAATGGTGAATGTTACTGCGAAGGAAAGGTTTTTGCTTGAACAATGTAAAGATTTCTCATCCGCTTTAGCAGCCATGCAGGTAAATGGCCTATCCGGTTTGTTCTTCCAAAATATTTCCCACTTGATACACCTCTGAAACTATCAAAATGCATTGATACAGGTTAAGGATTGTAGCTTGAGAACGCATATAATACAACTAAATCGTGTACCGACTACCCAAAGCCTGACAACACGTATGTAGAACAACTGATCTTATTTGACTACTCACTTCACTTACTGAAAAATGCTAACATTACAACCCACCCTCTTGTTTTTCCACCGGGTCGAGGCACGCACGGGAGGTAATAAGAACTAGTTTTGGCTTCATATTGGGCAATTTTGGAAGCAGTTGTGTTGGTTATCTGTTTATCCTGCATTTCAACATGTATGTTTGTATCAGAAAATTACAGGATGTGGCGATTTCCACTCTCAAATTAGCAAACTGTATACAAGAACTCTTCCTGTTATTCAGGCAAAAGTAATGCATATGTATGTGTATATATGTAAAAAAAAAAAAGTTCATCTGATCACTGACTGATAGCCCATCTCTAGTTTGTTGATTTTTACCATGTGAATGTATTTTTCTTCATGATAAGTCCTTATTGCCGAGTTTCAATGAATTTCAAGTTCACCAGCAATATTGTAGTTCTAAGCCTTGAAACTTGAAAGAGTGCACCAAACAACAGCCTAATAGTCGTTGTATTCCTCAATTAATTATTTGTGTTACATTCAATGAATGACATGTTAATACTTATCCCGGTTTGCAACATCATGATTCATGAGATGTTTTTTTTTCTTTTGCTAAGGTTAAGGGACCGTCCTGTAAGCGTTTTTCAGTTGTTGTTTTTCGAAAATAAAAATGAAAATGAAAATGAAAACAGTGTTTTTGGTTTCAGTTTCGAATTTCGAAAACGCGTCTGGTAGTATATACTGAAAGCTGTATTTTGAAAATGAAAACGGAAAAAATACGTTTGGTAGTTGACTGAAAACTATCAAATATTGATTACATAATTAACCAATATAATTTTTGTATTGTAATTTTTAAATTAAACAAAAGTAACACATTATAAATTAATTCAAACATACACAACATACACATACACTCTTAAATTATAAATAAATAATTTCAATATATATTGTCGTATGTAAAATTTATCAGACATACACATCATTGACAAATGATGAATTTGTTAGGTGGACATCCAAGTAGACATTCATAAAATATCTCGCAAGATTTCCAAGGAAGAGGAACCCGAGTAAATATAAAAGAAAGTATTAAACAAAACCTACTCGGGATCAGTTAACGTTGTTCGGGGTTAGCTGACGTCATATTCTACTCGGGATCAATTAAACGTCGCTCGGGGTTAGTTACGTCATGTTATACTCAGGATTAGATGACGTCATTCGGGACCAACTAACATCATGTTCTGCTCGGGACAAACATGAAGAAACCCGAATAAAGAAGCCCAGTACAAAACTCTCATGCGAACCAAGAATCATATTAAAACACGCAAAGATACCCGTGTCAAATAAGAATTCCAAGATAAATAGAATACCAAACGGGAAAAATGTTCCAAATCAGACAACAATTTTATTTCTTCAAAAAGACTACGCCTTTATAAGGAAATAAGTCCTAACTGGATTATATCACTAGAGTCCGATCTTATACAAGTCACCGAAATAGGAAAGAAGACAAACTACTTCGAATAAAGTAATCAATCATAATTAAATACAATGATCTTTTGTTACTTGCACAAGAAGGATTAGGGTTCTATGCACATATAAATAGACCCATAATCTCGCCATAAAAATATATAGAAAAATACAGGGAGAAAAAAGAGAGATCGAGAGTTGTAAATCTTTTTCAATAGTGGATTTTAGCTCGATTGTTCATTCAACCACCCATGGACGTTTCTCCGGTCATCGGAGTTTTACCACGTAAAACTTGTGTCCAGTTACTCTCCTTCTCTTTCTCTTTGAAATCACAACTAAAATCCAATCTCGTTGACTTTTATCATGCATCCAGAAATTGACGTCAACAATTAGCGTTAAAAGGAGGGGCGGGGCGGGGCGGGGCGAACATCCGATTTGATTAAAGGCAATGGCGGGAAATAGAAACAGTCCTAGGGATATCCAAAAATCTCCAGATAATGTCCATATTATTAGTAGTTCACGAGATCTCGCCGCAACCACCGAGAACCAACGAACACCCATGGAAGAAATCCAACAAATCCCTCAGACCAGCGAAGACCTAACACGATGCTTCCGTGAGGCGCTGCAACAGTTGGTGGTAGACGCAGCAAATGAAGGAGTTGATCTACTAGTTGCAGAAGAAGCGTAACCTCCTAACCTCCCACCTACAAGGATTCGTTGGGTTATAGTGGGAGACGGAAGGAACTCTGTTCCAATTAATCAGGCTGGACGTGAAACACCCGAAGAGGAACAACCACGCCAGAGGCAAAGCCATGATCAAATAGCCCGTGCTAGACATCGCAAGCATGTCCGACAGAGGGATCAGTCATCATCAGAAGATAGTGATCGGCACCATCGCAAGCGCCATCACGGAACCATACGCCTGCAAGAATCAACCTGTGAGACTCGACAGCAAAGCGAAGAGCCAGAGAGAGGAATGACAGTCACTCGACAGTTTAACCATCATGGAGATCTGGTGGGAGATAGAGAGATCGTAATTCAGAGCCTGACTCGAGAAGTTGAAAACAATAGGAGTCAAATGAACGCACTGGTTAGACGTTATGGGTATAATGACTTGTCTGACGACGATTCTGATAGTCCATTCACTAAGGACATCCTGCGAACTCCATTCCCAAAAAGATTCAGGATGCCGCATGTGGAACAATTCAAAAAGGACACAGATCCTAAAGAACATGTCAGACGGTATAAAAGTGCTATGACCCAGTATGCCCACAGCGTATGTCTCAACTTTCCACAAACTTTATGAGACACAGGCTCAAGATGGTTCGGAAGATTGCCCCCAGCAAGTATCAGAAGTTTTGGTGAATTAAGCAGGAGTTTCTCAAGACAATATTTGGGCAATGTTCATAGAAAAAAATCAGTAGCTTACCTTTCTCAGTTAAAACAATGGAAAAATGAGTCGCTAAAATAATACCTGGGAAGATTCGGCCAGACAGTATCAGAAATCGATAGCGCAAACGACGAAGCAATAATTGCTGCATTCATCAATAATTTAGAGAATGGACGACTATCTTTTGACTTAAGAAGGGCTCGTTTAACCAGATATACAGATATGATAGACATGGTGGGAGGATATGCACTGACCGAATAAGAAGAGTTAGCCACGAGAGGATGCTACATGCATGGAGAAAAACCCGAACAGAAGGATACCAAGTCCAAAGTACAGAACCAAAAGGGAAAAAAAGGAAATAGTAAAGAAAAAGGCAAAGATGGGGGAAACGGGTGTAATGCTGACCAGACCACAGAGAAATTTCGAGGGAAATACACAAACTACACTCCTCTCTGAAAAAAGCAGGAAGAAATCCTGACCATACTGGAAGAAAATAATCTGGTAAAAGAGCAACGATGACAATCTCAGTTCACCCAGCGAGATACAACCAAATAGTGCAAATTCCATAAGGAAACCGATCATGAGACTTTCAAGTGTTACCATCTCAGAGATTATATAGAAACCCTCTTCGGGAAGGACATTTACAGGATATAATCTTGAAAAGGGATGAGAGGTCAGAAACAAAGAAAGAGACCAGGCCCAATCACAGCTCCGGTCGAAATCAAAGAGCCAGCCCCGAGACCAATGAAATAATACAAACAATTTTTGGAGGACCATCCACAG
This sequence comes from Dipteronia dyeriana, assembly GCA_032871835.1. NCBI lineage: Eukaryota > Viridiplantae > Streptophyta > Magnoliopsida > Sapindales > Sapindaceae > Dipteronia > Dipteronia dyeriana. Next base: position 89,574,505 of record CM065295.1, on the reverse strand, counting down.
GGAGAAGTAACCGAGAGCGAACACATGAAATTAGAGAAGCAGTGGAGGCAAGACATAACTTTGATGTGAACTCAGTCGAACCAGACCCGAAGAGGGTAAAGAAAGGATATGACCCAATAGTATTCACAGAAGCTGACTCGTATGGGGCCGACGTTCGACCAAACAACGCCCTGGTCATAAGTGCTTGGATTGGACACAGGGAAGTCAGGAGAATTTTAATAGACAATGGAAGTTCGACATACATTCTCAATATAGCTGTCTACGATCAACTCAGGTTGGACCGAAAGGATCTGCAGCCTTTTCATACCCCACTCATAGGACTCGGGGGAGTTGAGGTTAGGCCCCTCGGGACGGTAAAGCTACCCGTAAAAATTGGAGTGGCACCTTGCCAAAGAACAATACTACTCAATTTCGTAGTAGTAGACTTAGACAATTTGCCGTAATAATGTGTTGTTGGGTCGGTCATTCTTGAATAAAACTAAGGCTGTAACAGCTACTTATGCATTGATGATCAAATTCCCGACCGAACAGAGGTCGGAGTAGTCAAGGGGTCCCAGGAGATGGCCCGAAGAGCTAACCTGTCAATATACAAAGCCAAAATGATGGTGAACAAGTATGCACTTTAACACAGCCGAGTCAGAACAAAGAGTCGCTGTCGTTCGAATTTGATCCAAGGGAAGAGTCAAAGGAATCCAAAAATGAACCGGTCGAAGAAATTATCTTGAAAGAAGATGAACCAGATAAGAAGATCAAGAACGGGGCCAATTTAGAAGGAAAAATTAAACAAAGCCTCACTGATCTGCTCAAAGAATACAAGGATGTGTTCGCCTGGAGTCATGAAGACATGGTCGGGATAGATGCCCGAATAATATCTCATCATCTGGCAGTAGACCCGAATGCAAAACCAGTGATTCAAAAGAGAATGTCATTCAATCTCGAGAGAAGTCAGGCAATCAAGCAAGAAGTAGAAAAGTTACTCGTTGTAGGGTCAATAAGAGAGATTAGCTATCCTCAATGGGTAGCTAATGTGGTCCTCGTTCAAAAGAAAAACGATCAGTGGAGAATGTGCGTAGATTTCACAGATTTAAACAAAGCATGCCCGAAAGATAGTTTCCCACTGCCAAGGATAGACCAATTAGTGAACGCTACATCAGGTCACGAATTACTCAGTTTCATGGACGCCTACTCGGGATATAACCAAATCCGGATGAACAAGGCTGACGAAGATAAAACGACGTTCACAACCGATCAGGGTTTATACAATTAAACAGTTATGCCCTTCGGATTGAAAAATACAGGGGCAACATACCAAAAACAAGTCAACAGAATCTTCGCATGACAAATAGGAAGAAACATGGAAGTCTACATAGATGACATGCTGACCAAGAGCATCTCGGCAGATAAGCATACTTCAGACCTGCGAGAGACGTACAATGTTTTGAAGAGATACCAAATGAAGCTGAATCTGAGCAAGTGCTTATTCGGAGTTCCTTCAGGAAAATTCCTAGGTTTCCAAGTTCATCAAAAGGGAATTAAAATCAATCCTGAAATGATCCAAGCCCTGCAGAAAATGACATCACCAAGGACACTAAAAGAAGTACAGCGCTTAACTGGATGCTTAGCTTCCTTGGGCAGATTCATCTCAAAGGCCACAGATAAATATGCTCCATTTTTTAGAGTAATTTAAAAAGGAAAAGAACTCGAATGGAACGAAGAGTGTGAGCAGACATTCTTACAAATCAAAGAGTACCTAGGGCAGACTCCCATCCTTTCGTAACTACAAATAGGAGTGACACTACATTTATACTTATCAATTACAGAACTAGCAACAAGCTCAGTCCTAGTCAGAACAGAAGATGGAGTACAGAAGCCAGCATATTATATCAGCAAGACACTTTTACTAGCCGAAACCAGGTATTCACAAGTAGAAAAAATGGCCCTAGCATTGGTTTCAGCAGCAAGGAAGTTAAGGTCATACTTTCAGGCTTATACAATCCAGGTTCTCACCTACTGCCCACTTAAGCAAATTTTACAGAAGCTAAAAATTTCAGGAAGACTAACCAAATAGGCAATCGAGCTAAGTGAATTCGATATCCAGTACGTCCCAGAACTTCTCTCAAATGCCAAGCAGTGACAGATTTTATATCAGAGTTCACATAACCAAACCTGGAAGCAAAAAAAATGTTGGGCAAAAATTTCCCATGGAAATTATATGTCGATGTCTCTTCAAACACTCAAGGCAGCGGGACAGGGATCGTAGTATGCACTCCGGAAGGAGATGATGTCAAGTGTGCTACGAGGTTTGACTTCAAATCAACAAATAATCAAGCCGAGTACAAGGCGCTATAGCCCTCGGGGTAGATGAGGTCGAGATATTTAGCGATTCACAAGTAGTTGTCAACCAAGTCCTAGATGAATATCAAGCCAGAGATGAAGGTATGATAGCCTATCGTGACATTGCAAAACAGCTCCTCCAGAAATTCAAAGAATATAGGATTGCCCAGATCCCCAGGGAGGAGAATGAAAAGATAGACGCTTTGTCCAAACTAGCATCAGCAACAACCACAATCAAGCCAAAAACTATTTCGGTCGCACATCTCCTCAAACCAAGCACAACTGAACAAAGATACTTTGAAATTTCAAAAATTCGAACACCGCCAGACTGTTGGATGACTCAACTGAAAAGGTTCTTGGAGGAAGGCGTGCTCTCGGAAGATCCCTTACAAGTAAAACGTATCAGGTATCGATCAACAAGGTACACGTTGGTTGGAGGAGAACTATACAGAAGGGGGTTTTCCCAAATACTCCAAAGATGTGTATCAGAAGAGGATGCATGCCAGATATTACAGGAAATCCAAGGAGAAGTTTGCGAAAACCATATTGGGGGTAAAATTTTAGCACACAAGGTACTCAAGCAAGGATATTATTAGCCTACTTTATTATCATATGCACAACGATGTTCGGAGAGCTGCAATATTTGACAAAAGATTGTTAATGATATCCGACATCCCCTTGAACAGCTCAGAAACCTCACGTCTCCATGGTCATTTTCCATGTGGGGTTTGGATTTAATTGGCTCGATGCCAGCAGGGACGGGGGGTGGAGCAAAGCATGCAATAGTAGCCGTTGATTATTTCACGATGTGGGCATAAGCTGAAGCATTAGTGCATATCACAGAAGAAAATATCACAAATTTCGTCAAAAAAATATACTTTATAGGTTTGGAGTTCCAAACACAATTATCACTGACAACGACACCCAGTTCGATAACCAAAAATTCAGACAGCTGTGCAAAGAGTACCAGAGTACCAGATTACCAATTACTATGCTACATCTGCCCACCCTCAAACAAATGGGCAGGTTGAAGCAGTGAACAAAATCATCAAGCACACACTCAAAGCAAAGCTAGATGCCAAGAAAGGAAGTTGGGTTGAAAAACTTCCCGAAGTATTATGGGCATATCGGACAACAACAAGAACTTCAACCGGAGAGACTCCATTCACTTTAGCGTTTGGAACAGAAGTTGTTATCCCCATAGAAACGTCATATGCATTACTCCGGGTCAGGCTATATAATGAAGATCAGAATGTTGATATGTTGTTACAAAGTCTAGATGAGCTAGAAGAGAAAAGGGAGAAGTCCCGAATATGAAATATGGCATATCAGTAAAGAGTAGCTCGCTACTACAATTCTCATGTTCGGGACAAGAAATTTCAACTAGGAGACCTGGTGCTCAGGAAGGTGTCATTGAATACAAAAAATAAAGTTGCAGGTTCCCTGACTGATAAGTGGGAATGCCCGTACAAAATTGAAGGAATAGCTGGTTATGGAGCATATCTGATTGCACGACCCAATTGAGGGGTATTACCCCGACCATGCAATGCCCAATACTTAAAGATTTCTATCCTTAAAATTGTTTTTTTTTTGTTTCCTTTAGTTATGACAATTTTAGTCAGATCAATTGTTAGCTTTGGAATTTAAATCATTGTTGGTTTTGCAGTTATTAATAAGAATCAAACACGGGATTTCCGAAAAATAAAGCATATGGTAATAAGAACATATGAAAGACGAACATGATAATAAGAACATGTGAATAGAATAATCGGGATCATTAATTCCGGAATGGGTGAAGAAGCTCGAAGGAGCATGCCAGCCGAGAAAGGTCAGTCTACCTTAGCAAAAAGGCAAACCCGATGCACCAGACTCTGGAAAACGGTTCGGGGCGTTGTCAAGAAAAATTTCAATGAAATGCATAGCTGTGTTAAGCGATTCGAAAAGCTTAACGATTTGGTAAACCCTTGCACAAAAAACTGGGGAGACGTCCTTGGTAATTCGTAAGGACTCGAACATATGATCATGGTGAGCTTTGATGTAATGTTTGGGTAATAACCTGAGTATGAAACACGTAAATCTATTTGTTTGTTTCAAGATGACTCGGTTAAACAGCCAGTTTAAAAAGATACTTGGCATAGATTGCAATAGCCAATTTAATAAGATACTTGCATAGATTGTAATAATCAGTTTAATAAGATACTTGGCATAAAGATTCCAATAGTCAGTTTAATAAGATACTTGGCATAAAGATTCCAATAGCCAGTTTAATAAGATACTCGACATAGATTGCAATAGCCAGTTTAATAAGATACTCAACATTAAAAGCAATAATATAATCAAGTTAGATAAGATACTCAGTGAAATTTCGAGCAAGGAATTGGATTGAAACACTCGGCTTTGAATTACAATTCACATTCACCAATAGTAATCTTTACAGAATAATCTTTACAAAAACGAATCTCTACAAAAATAAATCAAGGCTGGAAGGAGGATTTGGAACTCTTGCTGATGCTCGGGTCGAGCACCATCTTGTACTCACGGAGATGACTTTCTTTTGAAGGCCAAGTAATTATATCGACCAAATCATACATCTATTCACTGTAATCTTCTCCAGAGATCGGTACAACATCAGGCACCACACCTTCCACGCCCGACTCCTGACTGGCATAGAAGGTTGAAAGAGAGTGCTCCGATGGAACCTCCAAATGCATGGGATGAGGCTCTTTGCCTCAATTGTGATAATTAGCTCTCCACTCTTTCATCTGAGTCTGAAGAGATTCCAGGGATCGATCCAAGTGGTTCTTGATCGACAGCTCCCAGTTGATTTGGGATTTTTCAATTGCCCGATTATTGACCTTAAAAAATTCACCAGCTGAAACTACCCTCGTTGAAATTCTCGAAGGAGAAGGGCATCATAAGTAGGGGATCTTTTAAACCGATCAACCCCCTGGACTTCAAGTTCCAGACTGGCCTCTTTGGATAAGGATTCGACCGTCAAATTCTGTCGCTCCAAGTCTTCAATCTTCTGTTCATATGCCGACTTTGACTGCTCCGCTTCCTGTTCAGCTTTGAGCATCGATTCCTGGGTAGAAGACAATAAATTTTGAAGCGACATAGCCTTCTCATCTGCCAAAAAAGCTCTTTCCTCGGCCGCCACTTGCTTCGTCAAACAGTGGTCAGCAAACACTTGGGTAGAACCAACTTCCTTTTGATAAGCCGATTCAACCCGAGCACGGCTATCCTCACTCTCTTTCAGCTGAGCTTCAAGACGCCTTATTCGATTAGCTTGATGTTGCTGCGTCTGAACCAGCTCAGCAAACTCGGCCACCATCTACAAGGAAACGAAATTAAGAATCTAGCAAGCAAGCCAGACAATTGAGAATTGGGAATAAAACTTACATAAGATGTGCCATTAAAAATATTCTGAAGACGGCTCGTCAAAGAAGCGTCCCTGAGGTGGCTCCAATGATCATCACCGATGAAAGCCCGACCAGATGACATCGCCTTGAGCATATCCTGGGGAGAAGGATATGAAGGACCTCCCGCCCTTAGATCTTCAACCTCGGGAGGGATAGCCCATGTTAGGGTCAGAAGTCTCCGCACCGGCCGATGCTTCAACATCAACGCTCGGGGGAATCTCGGCCCCGGTGTCTTCATCACTGGAGTAGATGAATGAAATCACCCGAGGAACCTTATGAAGACGAGCAGAAGAATCGACCGCCTTTCTTTTCTCAGCCCGAGAACTGTGGAAGCCGAGATCAGCTGACAGATCTTCCTGATCATCATCCCGGAAGGATTAAAAAAAGTCAGGACCTGTATTTACTCGTCCATCAACGGCTTTACCTCCATTACTAGCGTCCATCCGCTCGATAAGGACTTCAACCGGGGAGCTCGATTCACCAATCCCCTCACCAAGACCATCGCTTTGCCTCCCTCAGTCTTCAGGCAATTCATGAGTATGGCCACTCAGACCACTAGACTACCCTAAAGTCGGCCAGATGACTTCCTCAGAGACATACTCGGGGATCTGCTCGTCAGCCTCATTAGGGTCCTCATCCGACTCAGGTGAAGCAATGCCCTTTTTGCTCTGACAAGAAGCTTCTTTTTGGCTCGTTTGAGGAATTGACTTCACTTGACGAGCTTGAATGTCGCAGACGATGTCCAAGCCATACACTTAGAAAAAAAAAGAATCGCGTCAGAATATGAAAATCAACATAAAAAAAGGGTACAAAAAGCACTTACATCGTCTGCGTAATCCTGAAATCTGGCTAAAGAAGCCAAGATCTATCATCTTCTTCTCATTAAAAAGATAAATCTTGCTCATTTTTTCTAAAGTGCGAACTGCAGCCCGAGCAAGTCTGGTCAGCTCAGTATCGTAAAATTCAAGTTTTTTCTTGTTCCACACCTCAGGGGAACAGAAAAAATGGGGAACTTTCAGCACCATCCGAGTTTCTCCAGCCGAAAGAGTAACTTCAAGTCCAAGGTTTCCTCCGGCAAAAAACCAGTTGTTCTTCCAGTACTTGTTGGACGAAGAAAATCACCATACAAAGCCCCTATTTTTGGCATCATCGGAGGTATCAACTTCCCGATTTACTTTTTTCCCCTCGGGGACCCAGCAATCTGACGGGTTAGACATGAGAAAATAAGTCTCTGTCCAACCAGACTGCCTTAGCGTGTAGAAGTGCCCGATTTCACTCTGGGAAGACAACGACAGGTTCATTCCGGGTAGGCGGTGACATGTTCATTCGGCTCCACATGTGCCACATGCACACCAAGATCTTGTAGCTATTCGGTGGAGCGATCCCTGCTTCAGCCAGAAACCAGGCAATAAATGGCTAAAGAGGAAAAGTGACGCCGCAACAAAGCATGGATCCATAGATTGCCACCATGCCCGGTGGAGGGTTCCACGCGGCTCTATCACCAGCAGGAATCAGAATAACTGAATCGTCCAAGTCGAATCGAGCACGATATTTCCCGATCTTATCCTCCCAGACCACATTCGGCTCAACGTCATACCCACTCGGGCGATCGACAGAAAAAGAGAGACGAGATTTTCTGAACTCCTCTTCGATGTCCTTCTCATTAATAACCTGTTCCCTGATCCGAATGCTGGCCGAGGTGCTTATGGACTTCACTTTTACTTTGATGTTTCCCCATCCTCGATCAAAGAGGTACCTTGTGATCAGAAACGACAGATTCAGAACTATATTCAGAACTAAAACGGACGTTAGGGTAAAACCCAGAAACGCCGACTTCTAAAAAAAGAGGTTCATCATGAGGGATTTCCCCTAATAATCTTCGAGCGTAAGAAACCAGTTGAAAATCCCCACGATCAAACGCTTCAAAAGCTATAGTAAAGAGTCGACGACGGGACGTCGGATTCATTTAAACTAACCTTAGAGTGAAAAAAACCTAATGCAAAAACTTCAACGAAGAACAGAGATTTTCAGCGTAAAGAAACCTGGGTTGAAAAATTTCTGGTTTGAGTTTGAGAATAAGCCAGGGCAACTCCTTTCAGCAGAGTATTTAAAGGGATAATAGCACAATACCCTAGAATCTCAAGAAGCGGGAAAAATCAAAGATAGGTTTGATGACGTAAACGGCGCACTAGGGGATGCGTAAGTCGTTTCTCATAAATGGCATCGAGAAATGAAGCGGTAGAGTATACATGTTTAGAGAAGAACTGGTCGAGGCCGTCAGGACTCCAAAACGTCGCAATCATTGAGATCTCTCTCGCGTGAGGAGGCAAATTTAATTTACATGGTCACCATTAAGATACATCATTATGACAAGACATTTGATATAGTATTAATGAGACGTAAAAATTAAGGGTTGATTAAAATACTTTTGCCTGAAACGAAACCTTGTTCGGTAAAAATATTTTAAGGGGGTATTGTCGTATGTAAAATTTATCAGGCATACACGTCATTGAAAAATGATGAAATTGTCAGGTGGACATCCAAGTAGGCATTCAGAAAATATCTCGTAAGATTTCCAAGGAAGAAGAACCCGAGTAAATATAAAATAAAGTATTAAACAAAGCCTACTCGGGATCAGTTAACGTTGCTCGGGGTTAGCTGACGTCATATTCTACTCGGGATCAATTAAACGTCGCTCATGGTTAGTTGACGTCATGTTATACTCGAGATTAGATGACGTCATTCGGGACCAGCTAACATCATGTTCTGCTCGGGAAAAACATGAAGAAACCTGAATAAAAAAGCCCAGCAAAAAACTCTCACGCGAACCAAGAATCATGTTAAAATACGCAAAGATACCTGCGTCAAAGAAGAATTCCAAGATAAATAGAATACCAAACGGGGAAAAAGGTTCCAAATCAGACAATAATTTTATTTCTTCAAAAAGACTACGCTTTTATAAGAAAATAAGTCCTAACTGGACTATATCACTAGAGTCCGATCTTATACAAGTCTCTGAAATAGGAAAGAAGACAGACTACTTCAAACAAAGTAACCAATCATAATTAAATACAAAGATCTTTTGTTACTTGTACAAAAAGGATTAGGGTTCTATGCACATATAAATAGACCCATAATCTCGTCATAAAAATATATAAAAAAATACAGAGAGAAAAGAGAGAGATCGAGAGTTGTAAATCTTTTTCAATAGTGAATTTTGGCTCGGTTGTTCATTCAACCACCAGTGGACGTTTCTCCGGTCATCGGGGTTTTGCCACGTAAAACTTGTGTCCAGTTACTCTCCTTCTCTTTCTCTTTCTCTTTCTCTTTCTCTTTGAAATCACAGCTAAAATCCAATCTCGTTGACTTTTCTCACGCATCCAGAAATTGATGTCAACATATAAATATAAATATATATATAATAAAAATATAACTGTATTAATATAAATATAATAATAATAATATATATAATATTATAATATATTATAACATATATATATATTATTGCATGAATGTTTTTAGAAATAAATTATTCTGGAATATATATTTTGTGTGTGTGTGTGTGTGTGTGTGGATGCACTTTGGTCATTTAAAAATCTTGTCCCGTTTTATCCTAGTCATATGAAACGCATAATAGAACTACATGAAACGAAATGAAAAACAAAATGATTTTTTTATATAAAAAAACGAAAAATAAAAAACAAGTATTTTATGTTTTTCAAATCTTTCACTTTTAAGACTGATTTTGTTTTTTATTTTTATAAAATAAAATGAAAAATGGTTAACGAACGCGTTTTTGAAAAATAAAAACGAAAACGAACTGAAACAGCTGTAGGACGGGACCTTAATATATATCAGATATCTAGTTTCCTTAGATGATTGGAACCGCTATTTAACAATTGCTCTTATTATTTTATTTCAAATGAAATTAATAAAATGTCTCAAATAACTAGTTTTGTTATTTAGATAGTTGGAACCGCTGTTTACCTATTTAACGATTGCTCTTAATTATATTTGATTTCAAATGAAACTAATAAGGATCAGGGTCTATTTCTTGATCCTTGTATATATTTTAAGTATAATTGAGAGAAAAAAAAAGTGATTAAATCATATTAATGTTTTTTTTTAAACAATTAATTGTCATTATATTATAAAAAGAAAAAAACAAACCAAGAGAAGAAAAATACTCTGATCTGATTAATAGAATCAAGCCTTCTCGATCAGAAAATGATACGTAAAAGTACTCTTTCTAGAAAAACATGTACTTGAATTGAATAAATTTTTAAAATTTGTAGGAGAAAAAAAAGACTAACTTCCTCTCCAAGCATATTCTAAAATAGAATTTTGGTTCTTTGATATGGTCGGAATTGGGATATGCATTTATTTGGTGTCAGAAATTGTGGGCTTCTTTTAATTTGTGTGCAGGTCAGATTACCAGATTGTGTAAAGAGTCTGGTCGAGAGCCGAGACCTATTGGGTGGCTACCACCAACTTTTCACTCGATTATTCTTTTTCATTATGCAAATCCCCAACTGATATTAAATTTGTATTATTACCAAAATAATTATTGAATTCCTAATCGGACATTGTTCGGGTACTGATCGATAAGTACCATGCTATACTGATCAACTAATGGTTGGTTATCACGTAACCCAAAATAAGGAGAAAATAGTAAAAAGTGAAAGAGTTTTTATCGTGTGGCAACATCTCATTAGGGGGTTAGTATAGCAGCATACATCAGTACTAGTTAGTAGCCACGTAACACTTATGTAAGTAGATTTTAATGATATTGTTGTTGATGTTGTAGATTACAACATTTTGAATAATGTTTTAAACTTTAAAATCATTAATTTAACCATAGGTCAATCTGAATCGACGGTAAAAACTATTCATTTTAGCTAACAGTGTAACAGTTTCTAGTGATCTGCATCCTCTTCTCATCTTATTTTTTAAGGTATGAGGTGAATATTTGATCTTATCCCTATTTCTTAGTGTAATTCAATTTTCGAAAGTAAAATGAAAAAAAAAAATAAAAATTGTTAGGATCCAAATTTAGGATGTTTAACAATAATAGTAATTATTCATTTCTTGGTTGACATTTTCATTCTTTTATGGTCAATTTTTAGAATGCTTACAATCACATAAGTCGTATCATTAGAATATCACTATAAGAAAACAATTTTTTTAACTACTTTTATATATATAAAAACTATTTCTTTCTTACTCAAAACCAGTTCGAAATTCCTCTCCATTGAAAAGAAAAAGAAGGGAAAAAAAAAGTTGGCTTTTATGCCCAGAAAACTTGGAGAAAAAGAAATATCATTATATTTAACTCTTAGTATTATAATTTAATCGTTTTTCATTTTTTCTAAAAAGAAAGCACAGCACTTTGGGTCAAAAGAAGAGTCTCAACAGCTTCGTTTCACTTCCTTCTCTATTACTACAATTTTCCATGCCACTCACCAACGACGTCGTTTCGGACTCCTCCTCCTCCGTCCGTTTAACCACCCTGTACGGCAGACTCGCCGTCAAGCTCAGATCAACTTCTCCTGACGGCGGTTCACATCTCGTAGCCACGACGTCGTCGTCACCATCCTCCTTCTTCCTCTTCTTCAATGGCGGCTTGGATTTCCCTGAAACGACCTCCCTTTGCCTGGACCAGTTTTCGATAGATTCCGATACGACGTCCAGCTCCTCCTCCGGCACGCCTGAAGCTCCACCCAGACAATCGGGAAGTGGCTGCAACGCTCCACCGCATAGTAACGTCTCCACGGCCTCCTGACACAGGTTCCAGTTTCCTGTCCACAGTAGCCCCACCGCGCCACTCACCGGATTTATCGTCCGTCCCACTGCCTCATATAAAAGCGACTGAAACAATGAGGGACGTTGGATGCGAGGGACGGCGGAGATGAAGGAGATGAGAGCGGCCCGGCCGAAGAACTTGGCGAGGAAGAGGGTGGCGTTGGCCTGAGCTTGAGGGGTGTCGATGGAGCGGAGAGATTGTCGAAGCATGCAGTTTTCACTACAACCCTTTCGAAGAATTCTACACCCATTGCAACTCATGACTATTTGATTATTCAAATAATCAAAATGTGAAGTTTCTTGGGGAACAAGAATGGAAGCAAAGACAGAGAAGAAGAAAGGAAGGTGTGTAAAATATATAGACTCTACACTCTGGAGACAGTTCAGACTTCAGACTTCAGACTTCAGAGTTGTGTTTGTTGGGTTAAACTGACCATGGTTGGGTTACTGTGGTTTGTGGGGTCAGGTTGGGTTTATTTCCAAACAAATCGGGTGACTGTTGCGGCTCCGTGTCTCCGCAAATGCTTCCGTGATCATGTTCAGATTTGTTAGTTTGTTGCTGTCAAAATCAAACCCTACACGAGGTTGATTAAATATAACTGTTTTACGATAACACTTTATTATTTATTATAATCTCAATTATTTATATCGTAGTTGTGTACGGAGAAAATCTTCGATACACCGGATATACTATTGAATGGTACATCCATCGATTTAAGAATATTCTAATTCATTCATTTATATTTTTGATGATTAGATACACTCACGGAATCTATATGAAAATAGTTGGATTAAGTAGCCAATTGAAAAACCAATCAATATAAGTGATGGAAGAAGACGATGCCAAAATCGACAACGAACAATACGGATCAAACAAAGTCATTCTATCCAATTTATTGTCGATACTCACATACGTGGCATTTTTACAATCTATAACAACTCACTAACTTTTGTCTTCAATTTATGTTTCAAGAGTGTTGTGGGATGTGGCCGGATTTTATGTGTAGTTGCAAACCACTAAAAGGGACAAAAGACTTATTAATTAGCTAGACATTGATGTTTTCGGTGCTCCTTTCGATTTGCTTCATAAATAAATAATAATAATAATAATTCTTGACTGCCTCTTCGATGGTATAGAGAGACAATTTTGGGCCTTGGAGATGGGTATTGGGCAAAGATTTGCATGGATGGATTCGTTCACTACAAAGGTTAATTTTTGGTCCTCATTGGATTTATTTTTTTGCTCTTACTTTGATTGATTAAATATATGATTGACAGTTCATACACGATTAGAAAATGTAAATATTTTATTCAAATAATAGTGAGTTTTTTCAATGTTCTCAGGTCTCTTCAATGTTCTTTTTTTTCTTTATTCTATTATTATTATATTTCAGTTTGGTATCTGAGACTTTTTTTATTATTTGTATTATTTTTCAATCTTTCAATTTCTTTTCTATAGGAAATGAAATAGTTTATTTAATAATTCTGGTGTTGCAAGTATGTTAACATTTAATCAATATTTTCCAGTTGTATGATGGGTAGATATCACAAGAAGAAGAGATCTTCATATCCCTCTAAGAAGGGGTTGCGATACGATGGAATTTACAGGATGGAAGAATGTTGGAGGAAAGTTGGAATGTAGGTACATACATGCAATTTATCACATTGAAACTCCCCATTTGATAGTGGTTTTGCAAAATAAATTTATTTGACAACATTTTATTGCATTAGGGTTTCAAGGTTTGTCGATATCTATTTGTCAAATGCGACAATGATCGTGCTCCATGGACAAGGTGGAGGTGGGCGGACGCTTCGGTCTCATAAAAAATCATGCAAATGACATTTCTGATTTTCTCAAGGATCCTTAAGCATGAGATGTGTTCATTTGCTTTTACTGTTCAATTCTAAGATATAGTGCTTACTTTTTCAGTCGATTGCTAAGATGATAAACTCTGTTTATAAATCATATTGAGTTGAAACACTTTCCTTTTAGCCTTAGCTTTTCTATTCCTTCATCTTCTCATAAACATGGAGAAGTAGTGATATGTATTTTCCTCGAATGCAACTCATATATTACTTTATATGTTAGTAATTGAATTTATATGGTAGTTTTGCATCTTTCCATATAAACTTAAGCTTTTTTTTTTTATCCATGTCTTACCAGAAATGTCTCAAAGCCTATTTTCTCAACAAAGCTTGTCAACATGAGAAGTGGGTATCTCATGTTTTTTTTTTTTTTTTTAAATAACAATTGAAAGTTCGTTGAAATTTTGATTGATTGATTTGGCTTAACTGATAGTCATGTGATTTGTTAGACTGATCTATAAAGATTTCAGTACAGGAAGGTGCAAATTAATAAGTCCCATTTGTGTGTTGTTTCAGGCATGTGGACATAATTTCTGCCTTATGCTCCGAAGTCCGAAGATTGGGATGGGGAAGATTACTTGTGCTGTTGTGCAAAATGGCTAAACAGCGCCGAATCAATTCTACACTTGTATTCTATGTTTAATAATAATAGAATACCAAATTGTCATCTCTCAAAAAGTTTTTTTTTTTTTTTTTTTTAGTTAAGAGTCCCACATCGACTTGAAGACTCTGTGAATTTTAAGATATATAAGACGATTTAGCACATTCAATACAACGGACTTGAAGAGGATGTGAGTGGGTCTAGTTCCGGTCCTTGACTGGATCTGACCCAGGAAAGTCCCCGGGCCACCCTCTGCAGAGATGCAGTCTTGGAAACGAGAAGTATCATGTGTGGAAATTCTCTCTGCATATGTGCGGGCGGCTGAGACACGTGTGGAGCTGTTGAATTTCCTCATGATCCCTTGGCCGATAACACAGTTATTCACATGGTTCCTCTCGAACCAACAGAACGGGGCTTACAATCTTCTAGTCTTTTTTTTTTTAACCACCGATACCCTATTAAATTACCACAGTTAACAATCGAGGATTCCTGATTTCGTAACCACCGATACCCTATTAAATTACCACATGAAAAATTTCAAAGTAAATAACACTTGTATATTTAAATATACTTTTGATTTTGTTTATGTTTTTTGGTAGCAGAAATGTTTCCTTCCAAGGATCTCGGATACAATGGAAACAATAAGCTAGCGTTAGGATCATCTATATATGATTTTTCACATTTAAATTTAAGAAGGATCTAGCTACTTGATTTTTAAAGAATGAAAAAAAAAATACATTTTTATTATTGAAGAACAACTGAATAGATTATTATATATGAAATAATGAAAATAACCGGTTTGTGAAAATTAAATAAAAAAAACTCATGTGGAAATTAATACAACAGACTCTAGCTCACAATATCATTGAATATGTATGAGGGACAAACCACTTGGATAATCTCGTATCATATACAGATTGCAAGTTTAATGTGTTCTTTTAAAGCTCATTTAAAATGTAAAACCCAATTAACCAAGTCTTTGTAATAAACGTTCAAATTAAGAGAAAGCTACAAATTACTTTGTGTCCTATTCTTCTCCAAATATAACCCATTGACCGGTATCTTTGAAATAAACGGTAAATGAAAAACTACCAGCTTTCATTTATTATTATTTTACAACTAATTGAAGTTAACATCAAATCTAAATAGTTAATCAATTAATTAACTTGCATCGAAACATATAATTATTAGATAACTAATATATGATTTACACCCACATCACATTTACGCGGCCAAATGACATGAAAAAAAAAACATTAAAAAAAATCCTTTGCTTGCTAGTTTAATGCACAAGTAGGCATTGTTTTTATGTGTGTATTAGGTGAATTTGGATTATATATATATTTTTTTAAAATCTTACATTCAATGGGTTATAGACTCATAGATATGTTAGAGCTACCGATATCAAAGTCTACGTATGAATATTAATTCTTATTATTATTAGATATCTATATCCCTCAAAAATAGTAAAAAACAGAGAAACGTACTCCAATTATGCTAAGAGGGCCGGGACTGTGATATATATATTTTTTTATCTTTCATTTGCTGACGAGGTATTACATAGATTTTGTTCATCATAATCTAGTCTGAGAGGGTATTCTAACTAGTTGTAGATATATATCATAATTAATTAATAGAACAATTTGCATTAAGTTTAGACAAATATTGCATAATATTCAACCTTTGTGTTTATTACACAAATTATATTATACTGTTAATTGACTACCATCAAAACTAATTTTATTAAAATGATAATAAAATTGAAAAAACTAGTGTATATAAATATGTCAATTGTCAAAAGAGAAGTTCAAAATGCCTCAGGGACTTTGTATATAAGTGTAGATACATAGAGAAAACAACCATGACTAGTTAATGAATTGCATTATTGTTTCCCATTGGAAAGAATTAAGATGGTTACATTTTATTTTGGTTGGTCATCACGTCTTTGTTTCCAGTTTCATTTTTCTGGGGCACTTTATTTATTATTATTATTATTTTAAATTTTTGTCAAAATACATGTGAAGTGAGACATGAGAGCTCTGGATATTCTTCCACAGTTTCCCCATATAGCAGTACAAATTTTGTGTAAATTCAACAGACAACAGACACTCTTCTTCCAAACTATATATGCTTCATTTTTTTATTTTTTTTTGGTTTTTTAATCAAGACATAAACAGCAGTTTCTGAAGTTTCTAATGTTCATTAAGAGAGGTAGAGACCAAAGAAGATCCCAGCCAAAAAACCAAGTTATATGTAACTGGAGTCTCTACTAAGAAACTGAATTCCTTCGGTTTCTCGAAGGAGTTGATTTAGCTTCTTCCGGGATGGCAGAACCGAGACTCTCCGAAGAATCCGAGCCACTATTGTCACCTCCTTGCCCCGCTTTGCTTGACCATAGCTTCGTAAAAATCTTCTTGGACTTGAGCAACCCTTTCATTTTACTAACGGCAGCCTTGTCGATGCTACTAATTCTACTATCATTACCGTTTCTCTCGCTCCCTCCTACTCCATTGGCCATCCTCAAGGCAGCTAGCTCTCCCTTTAACGCCTTCAGCTCCTCCGCTGTAGCCACTGCGTCCCAATCTTCCTCTGGATTGGTTGCTATGGACCTTGAGCTACCATACGACCCGTTTTTCAAATCCTTAATGCCTTTAGGAAGGTCAGGAGTGCTGCTACCTGAGGAAGCAGCAGCCCTGACTTGCTCGAAAAAGAGTACCTGCACGACAACACGCAATGGAAGTCTCTCGTTTTGCACAGCATGCACACATGCATCTACAGACAGTTTCCTGCAGTCCATCAGTTTGCATATCTTCTTCCTTTCGCTTTTGCTGATAGCTGGGTGCTCCTGCAACATAATACAATATTTCAAGAATAATCGAGCAACTATGCAACCATGTATCAGTTTTCCATTAACAGAAGACGGAACATAACCAATAATCAGCATGTAACATTTCACCATTTCAGCAAGTTGTTACCTTGAGGTACATGTCAATGGCCCGGTAAAGCCCGTCATGAGCAGGTCGTGATATACTCGACACCATCTCAGCAAGATCAACGAACTTCAACAAGGGTAAATTGCGATCCTTTGCAATTTCAGCAAGGTAGCTGTCTATCAATTTTGCCACCATCAACTTGGAAGCATCAGATAAAATCCCCGGCCTCCTTATCTCTATAACCTCTTGATCTCCTTCTGCTGACTCAATCTCTGCATTATGATCTTGCATCAAAAACTCCTCTACTATTTTATGTATCGTGTCAACATCATACTTGGTACTTTCCCCTTCAGGCGCTCGTATCAAAATATCATTTACATTTGCCTCCTCTAGTTGCTGTCCTATTCTTCTTACAAGCTGCCCTTTGACCATATCGCCTGAGCCGACAGTTATGGCTGCTTTCAACAATTTAAGTAAGAAACTGCAAGAGACACTGCCCTTCTCTGCAGGCAGCAACCACCCGATTGCATCAACGACTGATCTATATTTTCCAAAGTCTTTACACTGGATCATGCCCTTGTAGAAACCAGACAACCTTCTGTAAGCATAAGCTTTCAAGGCTTCTCCAATTACTTCATCAGGAACTCTCACTTTGGTTTTAATATTCACTATAATACGCTTATATAGATCAATTTCAAGCTCACACAAATCCTCCACCCACCAATCTTTAGGCACTGCCCGGTTTCTGACACCATTCCAGTTTGGGTCATTCCCGTGTTGCTCGGGGAGCTTCTTGCGGTTATAGGTGTATGACCAGTCAACTTTAGAAACATCAACACAGGCCTTGATAGCTATAGCTTCAATGCACTGGTTGATTACCTTCAGTTCCTCGGAAAATGGTATGAGAGAATTGGCTGTCTGTAGAACAATGATAGAATCTTTCCAGCTGCGTAAAATGCTAGTGCCAAGGAATACATCAACCTTATAAATGAGGTTCCCTTTCTCAATATCTTCATGCATTCCTAGGTACTCAGCCGCACACCGAGTTGCCACAACATTGTAAGCATTAAGGGTGACCGTCATGCCATAGCAAAATTTGGCACAAATCTCAAAGGCAGCAGGTCCCCCAGGAATGTTGGAAATGTCAACTTCATTGCTGTTGTCTTCATTAGCAATTGCCACCAACTTCTGCAGGCAAGCACTTTTTGACAGAAGAGGAAACTGCACCAGATTTTTTTCAGGTTATTATCTTCAGAAATTATTATATGTTGCTACACAACATATCAGCATATATATTAAACATTTACATATGAGCTGATTTAACCGAAGTTCTCCAAGCTGAGATTGGCACATTGATATAACAATTTCAGTTTCTCGATTGTCAGCTGTTAGATGCATCTATGCCATCTACTCTTGTATGGGTAAAAGTTTAATATGATTGTTAGGCGCTTACCTACACATAATTTTTTTTGGATCTACAGTAATTTATTAAGATATCGAAGCAAACTTTATGAATAAAGTCCAAGGTCAATTTTGTATCAATATTTATTTGTTTTGCATGTAATTTTATCTGAGTTTGTGTTTGATCTAGGTAACAAGCGCATTTTCATGCAATTGAGGGAGTGTGTATACAAACTACTGTTTATCTTTTACCGAGCTTAAACTTTTAGGTCTAACGATTACTTAACAATAATATTGTTCATTAGTTCAGCTTTGCCATGCTGGCTTTGACTTGTAAGCAATTTATGAGCCTTTTATTCCATAATAAATTGAAAATGTTCCCAAAACAATTCAAGCTCCAGTAAGTTTAGTCTAACAGATAAGACTCTTATATATTTCAGAAGACAACGTAGCTAAATCAGTCTCCCTAGAAGGATAATGATTCTACTGGCATGTATATGTGCTTAATCAACTGCTATAAAGCAAGGACAATGACACAGGCAACACACCGGGAAATGCTGAAAACAAAGTTCCCTCTTATATTAGAAGGCTTTTACGGTACAAAGACACCATACCTTATGTAGATGAAACTTTACATCATCGATAGCAACAGTAATGTCACTAGCCAACTCACTTTGCACATACCTATAAAGAAAGTATTAAGAAAGAACACTTGAATCATTTCTTAGTTTCTTATATAATATGTTCTCATCAGCAGTTGTAATGTTGCATATATAATCTAGCTAGATGAAATTACCAAATAATATGAGAGATAATGTCAGGAATATGAAGCAGAATATGTGAATACAGGGCAGGCCAGCCTTATACTTATCATTTTCAACAAAGAATCGCTTATGATTGTGTTTTTAAAATGAAAAGCAACATAAACAATGATGTAATCAACATCTCTGGCCATAAACTATATTTGCATCAAAACAACATACCAAATAGGCTGCCTACTAAGATTAAGGTGAATTTATTTAATTCAATTATAGAACAAGATGGGAGTAAATTTGCGTTTTTCACCTAGAAGAAGTGCAACACGGTCTATTGTAGTTTACAATACACATGGTTCAACTTATTTTAGTAATTGATATATAAGAATTATTGGTTTTCATTAGAGGCAAAGATTTTAAAATGGGAGTCTGCAATCACACATTCATGTACAAGTGTATAACTAAGTTCAAGTGAAAGCCCTTCATATATTGCACCACGGGATTATCCATATCTAGGAACTTTTATACCCACGTCTAGGATCACATATGCAGATATGTGATCCTAGACGTGGGTATAGGACAAATTCTTCTTGCCTTGACATCTACTGCTGATAAAATGTCTAAAAATCCAGTGCATCCAGGTAACAAAATAGTAGAAGCTTTTACTTCAATCGAACTACAGTTAAAAGTTTCAAAAAACATTTGACCGGAAAAGATGAAAATTTTCCAAAAGCAGGAATATTCTGCCTTGAGAATTAAGAAAAGAGAGTGCAATCTTTTAAATCTCAAGATTCCTGAAAATGGCCCCATTGTTGTCAAGGGAGATATGGATATATCCGAATGCAATCCTAATATCAAAACTATTGAAAATGAGTAAAGAAAAAGAGTGGACAAGCTTGAAAAGAAGATTGTAAATTAAAAGAAGCCACAAATCTTCCAACATTATGTCTTAAAGAGCAGTACTTTCTTTTTAACTAATAAGATGAAAATGTTAGCTTGTTAAAAATATAAATTTCTTACCATCCAGAAAAGAAAATAAGAAATAATAGTCGTTCATTACGAATCAACAAAGTGGGAAGACCACTACAAGATAGATACAATCAGTTTTAATGAACATAAAACGAATCGAAAGAGATACAAAGTTAACATCAACAAGCATATGCAAAAAGAAACAAACAAATCGAGCACAACAGTGAGGAAAAAAAGAAAGCACATAATGCAATAAATGGTACGAGAGATCTCACCTAATGTTGTTATCATCGGTCTGAAAGGAATCTGGCTTTGATCCAAGTTTCATAAACTTCATCTTGGCAAGCAAAAAGGGATCTAGTTCTTCTCTCTGATACTTCAAAACAAGCCTTCCTCACTCTACTCAGCTGACTACTACCTCTAAATCACACGCGTCATACACACACTACAAGTCGTTCCCAACAAAACACACATTACCAGAAACGAGGAAAATTTTCCAGGAATGGAATGGAAATTCCCCAGTTGTGGGGAGTGGGGACCAAATTTGTGAAAGACCAAGACCAACTGTTTGAGCTTAAAGAGAGTAAATAAAGGATCTAAAGGAAATGGTTACGGATATATGCCCCAAAGAGTATGACCGAATCTTGGCATCAATCGAGGCAGGGAGTCCGATTGGGGGGTTGGTTTGAGTAATATATAAACAAAAAGGTTCTCTTGAGTAGCAAGAGAGCCAAAGGAAGAGGCTGTGTATCCTTGGTCGACCGGCAAAGACCACAGAGCCCGGGCTCAACCAGTTAGCTCAGGAGACATAGCCAACAGACTCTTAACACTAAACAATTCTCAAACCAGAGACACCCCACAAGCACAAATCTGACTCCATCTCTCACAAAACTATTTCTTTATCTTTTTGAGTTCTGGTTACTCTGTCTCTTTGTTTTTTTTCCCTCTTTTTAAAAAGATTATAAAGATTCATGCCACCAAGACTGTTTGAGTTTCTTTAAAACTTCAAGTTCCAAACTTGACATATACCAAGCCACATCTACACACACACATGTATATATATAATTATATATATAGTGTTTTTTTAAACCGTTGAAGTTTGAAAACCTGCAACCGAAAACAGCATCTCGGTATCAGTTTACCAAACCACCAAAACGGTAGACAACAAGCATCTATCTTTATATGGGAATAAATGAGAAAGATTCACAAAATAAAAATCAGAGTTAATAATAATAATAGTAGTAATGAACAATCATCAAACATCAACTACCAACAACAAAATCACTACAAAAATTGAACTTTAATCTGGGAAATCCACCAGAATATATCATAAGAAATCTAGTTAAATAATGAAAGCAAAAGATCCCAAAACCCCCACATGAAGAAATGTGCTCATTATATTACACCAAAGTTGATTAAACAAAAAAAAAAAAAAAAAAGACAATCCCAAAAGCCAAGAGACCCCATTTATCAAATCCACAAAGAAATCAATTCGATCAACACCCATTTCAATATTTTGTAATATCAAGCAGATAACAAGAGATCTCAAAAATGCTAAAGCAAAACTTACCAAGAAATTTGCAGTGTCCTTGCTTTTCTTTTTTTCTTTTTTCACAGTACTAAATAAAACAACAGTGACAATACAAATGAGACATGCATGAACCAGAAGAAGTTTACATAACCCACTGAAACAAGGCAAAAAAACACACAAAACCCACAACCAAAACCAAAAGCTAAAGAAACCGGTGTCCACAAGACTGTTATCTTTCAGTTTCAGATTCTCAGTAGTACACCAATGAACCAGAAGGGTTCAGTTTTTTTCTTTCTTTCTTTTAAACAAAAAGCCAACTAGTTAGGAAATGTGTTATCAATGTGGCCGGATAGTACACCTCCCACTACAACTTTTATGTAACACAAGAAATAAAAATGTTCACTTTGTTTGGAGTGGTGGTGGAAGAAAAGTGAAAAGAAAAATTAAAAAAAATTCATTCAATTTTGGGAAATTAAGAGAGTGACTAGTAGCTATAGCTTGCACAGTCATGCACGCCAAAGCTGACTGACACACACACACCACGCCACACAAAGCTTTCTTTTTGCTGCTCTTTTTATTAAATGACACACACACACTTTACTTGCATTCTAATTAACCCACCACCCATACTCATCTGTTTTTTTCTCTTCAGCCCAGAAAGAAAAAGAAGAAAACAACTGTTGTGATGGCTTATCTCTCACCATCTCTGCTTCTCATGAAAGAAACTCCCAAGTAACGTGAATTCCAAGTAGACTAATTTCAGGTTTTCATAAATTGGAGTTTTGTTTTTTTTTTTTCTGTTTTTGGTTTTTTTCAAAAATTATTTAAAGTTTTGTATGTCCCTGGGAATTTTAACAACCATAAGAAGAACAACATTGAGGAGGAGGGCATGTTAAAATATTGCCTAAAAGTGGACTGGTTGAAAGTTGATTAGAAAAATAAAAAACATTGATGTGTTACAATTTTATTTGGAAATAATTTTCAAACTTTGTATATTCATAAGGTTTTATTATTTTAAAACCTGTATTATATTTGTAAGTTGTAACTTCATCGGTAGCCACCGCTTACAGTGGTGATAAATGATTCATTTAGTTTAATGTTTATTTATATTGACCATGTTTAAGGTTCTAGTCATTGTACACTAAGTGATATATAAAAAAAAAAAAAATTGAATGTAGATGTGTGTCATGTGCCTACAACTCCGCAAGCAAGTTTTATCAAATGATGCTATATAAATCATGAAAACTTCAAACAAGCAAGGATTAAAATCTGTCCATCTAATACACAAGCATAGTATTAACCAAGGTAAATGGTCATCTAAAATCCTAAATAAAGAAAACCATTATCTTGTTTAAAACTATCCTTTTCTCTACAGTATCCTGAGACAAATTCCATGTTTGGAGTTAAAAACACAAGTAACCAGATTAATTGATGGTACTGGGTGTAATTAGAGTGCCCAGTTTGGTTGCCTGGATGATACTCATCAATGGACAATGGTCAGCCTGAGCATTAATAGGCCAAGTTGTAATCTTCAGGTTTTTTTTTTCTTTTTACACATGGATTGGATAAGAGTTATAGGTTCATCATGAGCTAGTCCGAGCTTCTTAAATTGCCAAACCTAACTTCCTGTTTGTGTTAAATGTTGTACTTGTGTTTTTACATACATACTACAACCTTTTCAACATCTTTTTCTTACATGTAAATCAAATTACCAACATGATGCCACAGAGAGATTCAAATGCAAAACTTTATGTTAATGTTTGATTATTATTTAATTAGAGGCAGAGCTTAAAAGGGATTATTATTATTATGGGGGTAATTAAGCAGATAATATATAATTAGGCCCTAATAAGCTAAGTGCATGTGCTTTGGATTTGCATGTGCTTTTGTGGGAGAGAGAGAAGAGAGAGATCAGTAACCAATATCACAAGTAGTCTCACAATTATATTGGGTCATGAATACAGGCTTGACCTGCTCTAGATGCTTAGAGCATATATATATTTGAGATGCCAAGAAAAAGAATCCTATTTTTTCCCATTTAAACTGATGAAGAAAAAACAACTTATTGTTTGAATATTAAATTGAAAAGAACATTTCTTATATTCCCACTAGTACCACATCCCTATAAAAGTGCTTCATTTTCTTTGCATTTATAAAAATAAACCACCTCTTTATCTACTCGCCCCACATTTTAAGGCCCTATTGTCTCTTTCCTCTAAACACTGCAAAGGGTGTACAAACTTTGAAGTTTATTGTTATATAGATAAACCACATGATTATGTTGACATTATCATTTTAACCAAGCTAAATTGGATGGTTACTTTGAACCTTATTGTTAAATATATAAACATAAACACTAATAAGACCAATAGAACATGAAAGTACGTTCAGCAAACTTAACCGTTTAAGTTCTGTTCACCGACCAAAGTACGATATAACTTGATGACAAAAGTGTTTATTTAACCGAACAATATTTCGGTTCTAATCATCCCCAAAACATGTGGTATATATAAATAAAAAAAAATGGTTTACTGGCTTCCAACATAGTATAAAAACCACCGTACATCCAATTGTTAATTAATGTATTCGAAAAGAAGTTCCAGAAAATGATCGAAAATGTTTAATAAACTTTTGAAAGGTTAATGAAACCAAATTTTGTAATCAAATTCTGTAAAACAACCGATATTCATACCAAATTCTATTATTTATGAAGTAATCCGACATGAAAGTAGATTATGAATTAAATACTGAAATGAAATGTAGAAATAAAATAGCAATAATTTCTCTGACGAAAATCGAAAACCAGTAAGAATTTGAGTCATTGCTGACTGTATGAGTATAAACATTTGATAGGTTTATATATAAAAACGAAAAGATTCCTTGAGTTGAGGAACACTTGATTCCTTATTCTAGGTGCCAAATCTTCATGACTTTGAAAATTTTATTTT
The DNA here is from genome assembly GCA_032871835.1 of Dipteronia dyeriana. NCBI lineage: Eukaryota > Viridiplantae > Streptophyta > Magnoliopsida > Sapindales > Sapindaceae > Dipteronia > Dipteronia dyeriana. Next base: position 89,549,946 of record CM065295.1, on the reverse strand, counting down.
AAAAAAAAGGGGGTTTATTTAGGCAGATTGCAGAATGAGCCGAAAGTCATCTATGTTTCAAGTTTATCGATGCTAAAATTAAGGTCAACTAGATATCGTCACGCCTAACGTTATCAACATACTTTTAAGCTTCATTTGCTTATGCTTCTGAAAATTGGAATTAATGGAGCTGCCCCTATGTATCTATCAGTACTACTTTGACCCACGATCTTCTTCTTATTGTTATTATTTTCTTTTTAAAAAAAATGTCACGCTTCCCATAAAAAAATAAAAATATTCTCACATTTTTCATTGAAAATCATTTCTTTTTTCTTGAATTATTACAAGTATTACCATAAATTTGGACACCCAATGGTTGGGTTAAGAGTTTATCGAAACCTATCGAAATCAAACCTTACATGTTCGGTCATGAATATAAGATATATATACTCCCGTGATGGGAAAGATCATCTACCCCACAATATTGGGAGAAAGTTTATCGCACATGTTGTACACATTGTGATTCGAACCCTCCACTACATATATGATAATATATATTGACATCTTGGATGTAGTAGGTATGAGGGGTTTATCACTAAAACCAACATTGTCTTGTCCGATTGATATGGCATATGCGATACTTGATATCTCACACAATAATGCTATGCTATCTGCATTATCCAAAAATATTAATCTAAAAATTAACCCAAAAATGTCATATAAGTATATAACACACTATTTTTTTTTAATGGTCATTAAACAATTGGATTTTATTACACTCGAGACTACTTGATACTGAAAGTTAGTGACTCACTGCAGCTATTTTTTTTTTAAATATCATATGGTGTGGCAGTGACAATGGGCGCTTTTACCACCAAGCCAGCGGTGGTATAAGGCAGCAGTGGTATGTGTCGGTGTAAATGATTAATCTTGATGGGCCTAGTTTGGTATCAGGATCTTTCCAACTAGTTTGAGACTTTGAGTATCCCTAATCTCAGGGACAATACATATATTATTAATTGCTAATTGCTAATTTCTTAGTGTCTCAACAACATGAGTGTGGTTAGTTTTGCTGGGTTTTAATACCTAATATAATTTTAACATTTTTTTTTCTTAAAAAGAAATGGGCAACTGGTTTGATCAGGAAAGGATCCAAACTCCCCGCAACTACATCCAAGTATCCAACCAACAAAAAAGTAATAAACCAAATCTTGTGACTCCAACATTTGAAAGAGAGAATCCAGAAACTGGTTAATGTCTAAGATACTGTCCTTTTTACAACTCATCTATATACAAATATCAAACCAGGTTGATAAAATGCACATGCCCACCACCCACAAATGCGTTATTTTTATTTATTTTTTTGATAGTTTTGAACAATATATAGTTTAATAACATGCAAGAGTATCCAATTAAGTCCCCTAATGATAGCATCCATCAGTCTCGATGCTTTCGCAGGACCACGTTACCATTTGGACCACCACCAATATTGTTAATCTTTCTCAATTTTATTTCCTTGGTCTAATATTTAATATGTTATCAAGACGATCAATTAAGATTACCATCTTATTAATACTTACAATTAATAAAATCAGCTAGCGCACCAAAACCACAAATGGGTGATTTATTAGTTATTACGAGTGTACTATATGGTCTCAATAATAATATATATATATGGTCTCAACAGCAATTCTTAATTAAGATAGGGAGAGGTCTTCCCCGCTTATGTTTTTATAATCAAATGACGAGACAATCAAGATAAAATGAGAGCTAGGTTTATCAAAAAACGATAAAATGAGAGGTGCACGACTACAAACTTCATTTCTTATAATTACTAAGAAGATCACAGTGTTTGAAGCCAACGTAAGTTTGTTTTGAGATAATTTTATTTTGTAACTAGTGTAAATTAAATACATTTTTTTAGAAATGATATAAACTAACATCATACATGGTTAAAAGCTAACTGTGAAAATGCACAACCATTATTACCAAAATAGTTGTATATATAATAGTACACTTTCCCCTTCAGTACTTCGGTGAATTGGTTCGAAGAGATCGAGTCTCATTAATTTAATTAATCATTAAATCATAAAATGCATGTGGAGCGATCTCTCATTTTTAATAAGAGTTACATTCTAGGTTATGTACGTAGCAGTTGATCTCGTTCATTAGGTTACTTAGGTTACTGTATAACTCCTGTAGAACTCTAGTACCGGTGGCAGATTTTAGGGAAATGGAAAATGAAAAAGGCAACTATATAACAGTAGAGGCATTGTGCATTAATAAGTAGAAGTAGATTTTGCCATACCAGGGTCCATGGACATGCATGGAGTAATAATAATAAGTGGGATAAGAATGGAATATGATTGGGCAAGAAGCAGTCGACTTGAGTGACCAGCGACCACTCACCAACCCATCTATCTATCTTTTTATTTGAGTTCATGAACTCAACATGATGAATATGCATGCACTACTTTATGATCAATTGCGTTCATCACTATCAAATTATTGCAACAACTCCACCCTTTAAAAAAGTTGACAAAAAGTCATACTACGTACTGCTACTGCTACACCGCCAAAAATCCTAGTGCTCGATCTCATAATTATATGGTGATGTTGATCGAGATCATAGATAACTACATTTAAATATCTCTATATACATACCCCACTACTTTATGATTCTCCTTTTTTTAAAAAAAAAAATCCTCTTCCTATTACATGGGTCTAATATTACGGAGCCAAATAGCCAATTTGGTATACCGAATGAGTATCGATTAGATAAGATTAGGGATGAAAATATATGTTATCGTATAGTATTTGTATCAATCCAAATACATTCCGACCCAAATACAACTCGTTTATTTTTTGTTCAACCCTAACATATTTATTTATTCAATTCAAAAGAGTGGATTCTTTTGAGAGATTAGGTTGAATCAACAAACACACATTCATTTAGGGTTTTTTTTTTCTCTTTTTTCTGTAAATGAACAACGCCACCATGAAGGGCCTGTTCTGGTGATGTTGTTTTTTTGCCTGGGCGCGTGCCTGGGCAGGCATCGCGTTGCCTAAGCAGTGCACCATTGGTGTCGCTTGGGTTCTGAGGCACTATCTTTGGGAAATGTAGGAGTTGTGAGAGAGAGTTTGGAGAGATCAAGTTTTTATACAAGGGTATTTGAATAATTTCTTAAAAACATGTTTATTAATTGTTAAACTTTTGTACAGGTTAAAACCAAAAATGTAATGTTTTAAATGACTATTTATTTATTTATGAAAGAACAGGTATTGTTGACTCGCCAATCAATAAATTAGTTGATTATGTTAAAGTATGTTATATAAAACGATATATATATATATATATATATATATAAAGTAACGTTAGATAATCCAAAAATGTAGTCTCAATTTCAATCCAAATGACGTGACAAATGAGTTTCATCACCACACAAAACATGGGATGATTGGTTAATGAAAAAATCATTTGCCACATTATTTGGACTGAAATTTAGATTAAATTTTTAGGTTGACTATAGGAAGGGCAACGAGTCGGGTTTGGGTGGTTTTTGTAAAATCCAAACCCTCACCCACGAAGATTTTTCTCATCCACGCCCGCCAGCGAACCCGCGTAGGTAAGCGGGTTGGAACCCACGGGTTATGGTTGCACCCATACCCTCACCCACGAACCCATGAAACAATGCGGGTTCACGGGTGGATACTTCACCCGCGGGATACCCACAAAACCGTAACCCACGAACCCGCGATTTGTCATTTATAAATTTCTACATGTAATCACATATTTGATACTTAATTAAATTAAATTTCCATTTCTAATTCCCTACTTGATACATTACAAAACAATAATAACCATAAAAATAAAACGATAAAAAATAGTTTAAATGCCTATGTATGTTTATATACAAGTATTTTATTTATACGGGCTCGAGGGTCCAACCCGTGGGTTCGTTTTTTCAACCTGCGAACCCATCAGATTGTTTATTAAACGGGTTCACAGGTCTACGGATCGTAAATTCACCATCCACACCCGACCCTGAAGGTCAGGTTCGGACGGGTGCCCACTTGTGGGGGTCAAATTGTCATTCCTAGTTGACTAACATTATTGAAAATAAAAACTAAAAATTGGATTGTAGCCTTTTGCAGAATTGGGGAGATTCAAGAACACAATGAAGGTAGACAAATTTAGGAGGATATTCCAAAAAAGAGGCAATTGTAATTTGAATTCTAAGCTTATGCTTCAACACATATATATACTTTGATGATGCTACTTGGTAAATCAGTGGCCCAAAGAGTTGGAACTTTTTGCTTCGGATAGATATATATCATCATCCTGCTCATAGACCTCTTTTGACTTGTACCACTTTTTTTTCATTGATGTGTCTATGTTTGTAAAGGCAAAATATGGCTGCCTATTTTGTAACTAAACCATATATGTCCAATCCACTAAATATATCATCTGACAATATATAGTATCCAATTATAATATGGTATGAGTGAATTGGGGTGGTGCACTACACCATGTGTACCCAAGTTTTCTTTTACATACAAAACAATATTTCTCAGTGTGGTCAAAATATGATAAATGTTCAATAACTTCCACTTGTATTGGTTGTGCATTTTGGGTGGGGTAAGGGATTCCAATTTCACAATGCACAAACAAGTGTAGAGAGACTCGGTGGTGATTGGTGAAGCTCATTTAATCCTTATTATTAAGTTAATTGTATCCTTTTCCTTCCATTAAAATGAAAATTTCACTATTTCATCCCCTTAAACTTTATTAAACATGAAATTCTGGTTTCGCTTCTAAAAGACTTATTCCTTATTTATACTTGAGAGAGTAGTAATCTAGATCATGTTTGTTGATCAAGACAAGTTTTGACAAAACTCTGATTGGTTTATATCATCCCCCACTTCTTCTTTATCCTATCAAAAGAATGTTCATTTAACCATTTAGGTCATGTTTCATAGGACAGGTATTGGTAGAAAACTCATTCTCGTATCAACCTGGAAAGAAAAAGAAAAATTATTATAATTGTTTATTGTTTATGTGTTTTACCCTCTTGTCAAACTCAAAATTATTGATTAAACAAATCATATTTACTCTAAAATACTACACAACTTATCTAAAAGGAATAAATACATAAATTATTAAGTTAAAGAATGTATAATTTAATTGTAAATTTGTAATATCTGTTGGTCTTAAACGAATTAAAAAAAAAGTGAAGAAACGGATAAAGGTAAATGATCCATTGTTGTGACTTTTGACTGCTTCCAAGGAAAGGTTGGAAACCATCGGAAAATGTGATGATTAAACCCCACCCCTATCAAATGTTAAGTTTTGGTTTTTATTCGTAGGTGAACCCAATATTGATCAAATAAAACTTAATTTATATGAAAGATAAAACTTTTATAGATGTGAGAAACGTTTGAAAGTTGAAAAATTTGTTTGAGAGAGGATTGAAGATCGAAGAAAAACTGAAGAATTAGATTCCGAAAGGAACATGGCGTGGACCACGATGTAGGCACAATGCATAAACAGCGGTGCGGACCGCGGTTAATCCCAATAAGATCAGCACGGTGCTTATCGCGGCATAGACAAGAGACGCAATAGCGATATTCTTAATGGTCGTTTCTAGAGACATTCCGTGGTGTATGGCGCAGATAGCCAACCGTGACCCAGATCGCGGTGACAACATATTTTGTTCAGATCATAAAAGGTGTGTGGAAAAATGAAAAGTTTTCTTCTAGAAATTTTTATGCTTAAAGGAAAAAGAGTTTGTTTCCGGGTGGAACAAAAAGGTCTTGTGTGTAAAGGAAAAAGACTTTGTGTGAAATAGAAAATTTTGTGCGTGAAGACAAGTGTTTCCTTATAGGATTCAAACTCCTTGTAACTAGTATTAATAAATCTTAATAATTAGGTTATTTGGGTGGAGCAAAAGAAATATGTAATATCAGAGAGTGGGAGATTCGGGAGGAGACCCTTAGGAATATTTGAGGAGGGATCCAAAGAATATCTTAGAATCAAGAGAGAGACTTGATATTTAAGGGAGGCCTAAGTGATATTCGGGGGTGCATTCGAAGGAGGACCCGATGAACGTTGTGAACTGGGAGTTAAGATGTAAGCTCGAAAGTTCTCTTGAGAGTGTGTGGTTATATAAATTTACTACATATTGGATTTTTTATTTTTTTCTATCGTCCTAAAGGTCGGTGGTTTTTTTTTTTCATGATTCGAGATTTTCACGTATATCTTGTGTTTATACGTGAATATATTTTTTTCTTTTATTTTTCTACATGTAAACATTATTTGTTATATCATCAATATCAGACATGCGCTTCCGTGTTCATGGTTCATTGCATCAATTCTCTCTCCATGATATCATTGTGATGATGATCGAAGTACACAACAAGACATGAGTCACATGACACATGAAAAGCTCATATATCCACTACTTTAGGCTTTAGCTAATTCCCAAATGACGATTCCCAAGAGACTGACGGCTACACTCCATCTCGTTGTGTTTAACATTAGTTGGAACTTGGAAGATGTTCAACCAAGAGAATTGCTACATTTTATTCAAAATTAAAAACAAATTAATGTAGATGTTATCTAAGTTTCATTACATGTCTGAAGAGACGTAATTAATTAGTACTTTCAATTCTAACATTTTGTCATAATTATAATATATAAATCCTCGATCACCCCATAACATAGGTTGCTTTTGGAATTGATATAGTTTGATAAGTGGTTATTGATTAAGCTACAACAATCTCGAGCATAATTTAAAACTCACTACTCAAAAATTTAGGTTGTGAAGGATCATCCCTAAATTGAGAAATGTGAGTTTATTCCACTGATGATGTCTCATGAACACAAGCAAGACAAAAAAAAAGGTATCTATTTGTTGAATTGTGTTAATATGTACCTTCAGATGTAAAAGATTCAAAACGTGAATAAAATTTAAATTTGATTTGAAATAATTTGTTTTTCTAAGATTCAAAAAATGATACATTTTATATTATTTTATTAAGGTTTTAGATCATTAGAATTGTCCTTATCCATGTTGGATCAAGTTTATTTTAATGTGTTTAAAGTTGGGCCCAAAATCCCAAAACGTGTAGTCAAGACTGAAGGTTAAATTGGGCTTTCAAATCCAGTGTGACCAATGGACCACAAATAAAAAAAAAGGCCTCTACATCATGTCCATATATGGCTGCTAGCTGATACTATTGTCTGAAAAAAATTAATCCATTCTGATAAAGATGAGGTGCTGATATTTATCCAAAAATCAAATCAAATGACGTGCATGTTTGCATGCCAAAGTGGAACGGCATGGTAAAACCAGTGAATGCATCATGCATGTATATAACTATATAATCATGAAAATTGAATTGGTGAGGATATATTTGAAGGAAAGAGCGGTGCATGGAATTTGAAAATATCAACTCATGATCTCCCCACTTGTATGTACAAACTTGAAAATATCAAGTCTGGGGCGATGGCTTGTATGCATAAATATAATGTATGTGGCTACACTTTCTTTAATTTAATATAATTTTTCTTGGCATTTAGAGTTCAGACAGTGGACTTGGTGTGGATATGATGGCAACTGCCTATTACTTGGAAAGTTCCAACAGGCTTTTATCAACCCATAGAAATGTCTACACAATGTTTCATTTAACTAGTCATTATTATCTCTTGTGGACACCCTAATTTTCATTCAATGTGTAGATTAGGCCAACCAACTAATTCCCGTTTATGAAGAGATGAGGTTATATAGATTAATGGTATGTCCCTCACACCGGACTGTGCTATTGAGATTATGGGTTTGAGTCATATTATCATCCCAGTTCCTCTATCCCGAATTAATCATATAATAAGTGTAGCCTTTTTTATTCATTCAACCACTTTACATGTGAGATTCATAAATATTTGTTTAATTAATTTCATATATGTTTATATGGTCTGCAAGTCATAATATATCTATTTTTATAGTTAACTCTACAAATCACCTTTCACTTGTAATAATTGTGGATAAGCACAACTAGTAGTTCAAACTCCATTCCTATAATTTTACAGGAATATATAGTGTGAAACTTTCATTAATTGAACAATTTTATTAAAATGTCAAAATCAGTGGCAAAAAAAGTGTGTGGTGAATAAGAGTTGATTATGTTTTTGAGTACGACTCTATAAGGATAGAAAAGCATATAATAGATATTTCGTTTCAGGAAAAAAAATTAGAATTTTTTTTTTGAAAGGTTTTAGATGTCAACATTACAAGAAAAAAAAATTGGAAATTGGAAAGCAACAAGAAAAGTTTGGATAGTTAGGAAATGAATGTGAAAATGGTGTTCCTTCTTCAATCTTTTAATTTCTTTCATTCCTTATCGATTACATTATATGAAGTGTTTATTATTATTGTGAAAATTCACCCGAAAAAAATATAAAAAAAAATTGCACTCCATAGAATACAATTAAAATAAATCACTTTTTTTTAACTATAATTTCAATTAATATTTAATGCAAATAAATAGGTCATGTGAGCATATGTACTCTCATCCACTTATATCATGTCACATGATTTGAATAATGAATGAATAATAATTTAACGTTGCATATAACCCAAGTTTCTCTCTAATATCTTATTTTTGTTACTGTGTGACAATTGAACGAGTACTGCTATATTTTTGCAACATTAATTTTATTTCACTTAATTAAGTTTCCAAGTCCTTTAAAAAAAAAATTAAGTTGCCAAGTGAAATGGTAGTTCCGACTTTCAACTAAGTTACCACACATTAGTTAGAATTAAAATTTTGGGATGATAATTGAAATCTGATTTTATTGTCTTAACATTTATTTATTTTAAGATGAATGAAGTATCTAATAACTTGTAGTTTTTATTTATTTATTTATTTATTTATATCAAAATAGTTTCACATAAAGAACTATATATGAATTTCAAAAAACACATTCTACAAAAGTAATTCCAAAAATAGACTCTCATATGCAGTTTTGATTGGCATATGATAATGTATTTACCTCCCACACGCAAAACACCAAGAAAGCCACACATTATGCATTACCCTCCTCTACACATAATACTACTTTCCAATCTCCTCTACAAATTAATTAATTAATTAATTAATTAATTAATTAAACTTCCTCTTGATCTTATTTTCAGGTTTTAGTAACTATCCAAGAAAGCAACCTTCTCATTCTCATTTCCTTAAACTTCTATTGGTATTGGATTTGTATGAAAGTCCATTGTTAACTTTTAAGAATTTAGTAAAAGACAAAAGTGTTGGTAGAGTGTTGCTTACGAATTTAGTTTACACATGATAACAATTAAACTTCTATTTAGATCATATATATAATTGACAGGTGTATAACAGATCATCCTAGAAATTAATTAAAAGACATTCTCATTTCTATTCTAGCTGCCTTGTTTTACTAGTTAAGCCAAGAATATTCTGTAGTACTAATGGGGGAATTAATATATAATCAATTAATTAATAAAAGATCATAAAGAAGAAGTGAGAAAGTGAGATTAACCATTGTATTTTGCAAGTATATACAGTGGGATTTTCTTCTCGATATTGTGAGAATAAACGAGCTATATTCCCTGATTATAAAAGTAAATATCTAAACAATATATATAATATTTGATTTCGATAGAACAAGAGTAAACTTCTGATTTAGTTATGATTCTTTATAGACATTAAAGTTGTATTATTTGTTAGGCTCCACTTGGGGTGTTGAGTTAGCTTTGTTAATTTAGTGGGAAGTTGGAATAATTTATATGCAAAGTAATTAAGTAACGTATCTTGAATGTTTCCATGTATGGTGTGAACATTTCTTGTGGACAACTTGAACAACTTGTTTGGTGGGCGAGAAACTCTCCAAAAAAAAAAATATATGCGGCAAGCTAGGGTTGTGTACACAGTATACCTAAACACGGATTAGTTTTAAATAGAAAATAGAGAGATAGATTAACTTACAAGTTACAAGCAAGATATGAATAACAATTCTCTCAAAATGAAGAATTAAGATGTATGATTAATTTCAAGTATATTATACTTTTGTTATAATGGGTGTTGGCCTAAATAATCTTATATTTAAGATGAATCTAATTTGATACAATTTTAAAAGAAAAATAAGAATTTAATCCTCTAATAATTTAATGTAATGTATTAAAATTATCAATATAGTCTTTTTTTTATATATTAATATATCAAATTATATTTATATATATGGATTCAAAAAATAAATAACACTTTTTGGAGGTGACGTTTCAATACAGTCACTGCTTTAATAAATTATATTTAAAAGACACCTATTATGGTGAACGGATAAAAATACCTCCAATAGTTGTTCCACATCAGATTTCTTTTATTCATTTTACAGTGATATAGTTGTGAAGTAGATTGAGAAAGTCTCTTTAAAACCTAGGGAATCACTTGAACGGTGACGAAATGGCGATATGCAGACGCATTTAGGGGTTGAGCTCCTCGCCGAGCTCGCGGTGGTCGAGCTGCTCGGTCAGCTCGCGATGAGGGCAGAGGGCAGCGCCCCCAGAGCTTTTTTTCTTGTCATTACTTCAAAAAAAATATTATCAATCCTTTGAAAAATATGTTCGATTCTTTAGAAAAAATAATCGATTCTTTCTAATATATGCTCGATTTCGCTACAAATATACTCAATTTAACTAAACCTAATTTTTTGAAGAAAAAAAATCTCGATCTTTTGAAAAAAATTCTTGATTCTTTGAAAAAAATTATCGATCCTTTGAAAAATATTCTCGATACTTTGAAATATTCTAGATCCTTTGAAAAAAAAATATCGATCCTTAGAAAAAAATCTCGATCCTTTGACAAATATTCTCGATCCTTTGACAAAAATTCTCGATCCTTTAAAAATTCTCGATCCTTTAAAAATTCTCGATCCTTTAAAAAATATTCTGGATCCTTTGAAAAATTCTCGATCTTTTGAGAAAAAAATCTCGATCCTTTGACAAATATTATCGATCCTTTGAAAAAAAATTCTCGATCCTTTGAAAAATTCTCGTTCCTTTAACAAATGCTCGATTCTTTCAATTCTTTCAAAAATATGCTCAATTCTTTCAAAAATAAGTTCGATCATATTAAAAAAAAACTCAATTTGGCTACAAATATACTCGATTTAACTAAACCTTATTTTCAAAAATAAAATGTTCGATCCTTTGAAAAATAAAATGTTTATACATTTTCATATAAATACTGGATAACAAATCATAACGAATGAATACATTGTTAAACCACACAGAAATATATGAAAATATATAAACGAACATCACAAATACATGTTATCTTCTTATACAGAATCTGGAGAGATACGAGTTTTTTGGAGAGAGAGATGAGTTATCGTTTTCAAAGTGTAGATGAAAGCACAATAAGAATAAAAAATAGATTATTTAAGGGCAATTCGGGTAGTTCATCATAATATGTGTCTTTTAAATTTAAGTTATTAAAGTAGTAACATCATTACAACACAAAAAAAATGTGACATATCCCACAATTCCCAATATATATAAGAAAACGTTAATCACTAGTTTTAGTAGTTTATATAGTACTACTCTACAAGGTGTTATAATTATTTTTGTTTGCTTTAAAATTGTTAGCGAATTACGTGGAAGCGTTGTTAGATAGAACACAAACAATAACAAAAGAAATAATAAGAGGAAGAGAAAATAAATCCAATTATACATAGGACAATAATTTTACGTGGAAACCTAAATCGGGAAAAAACCACGACCGTCAGGACGATAAGAGAAAGTTTCAATATATAGTAAATTTTTATAACCACACTCTCAGAATTCTCTCTCTAAAATACCCCAAACCCAATTACACCCAATGCTCTCTTGAGATCTCTATTTGTATTTGCTAATTTGTTCTACCACAAATAGCCTAACTATTATGGTCTATTTATATGAATTGCAGAGAGTTAAAGATAAAATGAAATCATACTCCTAAACGTACAAGAATTACTTGTTCCACATAAATATTATTTCTTATTTATGACAAGTCTTCTTGTTTAAAAGAAATTATTTTCTTTTAAGTACATGATTTCCTATTCTTCATGAAAACAAACACTTTTTCTTTTTCATTTTTCGATTAGCACAAGAACTTCCATAAGAAAATACATTTCCTATTTTCGTGTAATATTCTTGATTTGGACAAGATCCATTATTGTTGCGGTTTGGGTCGCGGTTGACCGCCCTCGCCCAACACCGTGGATCAAACACTATCAACCACCGCTCAGAATACTGCGGTTGGTGCATTGCCTCGGCCGCGGTCCAAGCCGCGAGAATCCACAGGCGTTCGACGGTACCTACTAGATTCCATTTTCTTCAGTTCTTTTTAGTCTTCAAGTCTCCCTCAATCACGATCTCTACTTCTAAACGTATCACACGTCTCTAGAAAGTCTCTGCATTGGTTGAATCTGTTGGAAATTTTTGTGACAAACTCTTAATTTGAGAGCAAAAATTGAGTATGATAAATTCCATTAAATTGGAAAATTAAAGTGGATTTAAATTCTCCTCCGTGAGAACTTCGAAATTGTATACTCAAATTCACAAAACGGTTAATGGGTTAATGAGAAATTGAGTCTCAAAATGAGCTCATTGTGTAAGGATTAAAGTGAATCTCACATTGCTTAGGGAAATAATTTATATGTAGTATATAAGTGAATGTGTGATATAAGCTATCAACAATGTGTGGTATTGGGAGGGGAAGGGGGAAGGGGGGAGGGGGGGAGGGGGTGCAAATCATGAACTTCGAACCTTCGAATGCACGACTCGTGTGTGAGCACGACCTGCGGACACGATTGCCGCTCCAATTGGATCGTGAGAGTCCAATTGACAACTTCGAACCTTCGAATGCACGACTCGTGTGTGAGCATGACCTGCGGACACGGATGCCGATCCGATTGGACCGTGAAAGTCCAGTTGACAACTTCGAACCTTCGAATGCATGACTCGTGTGTGAACACAACCTGCGGACACGAATGCTGCTCCGATTGGACCGTGAGAGTCCAGTTGACTTTTTATCACCCCCCCTAAGTCAACGTTTTTGTTTGTGAAGAATAAGAAAAGCTTTAATTGTTTGGATTCTGATTTCTTACTTGATTACTAAGAATACTGAATCGGTTTTGATTAGAAGTAAATCTCTTTGGAGAATATTATCTAATTAAATAAAAAATGTATTTACCAAGATAATCTCGAATTAATCCCTAAACCTAGTGCTTTAGTTTGACTATATAATAGGTCTATTATTCTGTTCATATTATACCGAAAAAATATACAGTATTTTGAGCAGTCAAATTCTTTCTCTTATCCGTTTTCTTGGTGAGTTTAAACTCGGTTTGAGTTCGCTGGTGATGGATGAGGCTTAGGCCTACCAATGTTGAACCGTTATATCATGGGAGACAATCGCCTAATACATACGGTGTTACCCGATGAAATTGTCTTAAAGAACACCGTGTGGCTTATGTTCTAACACTGTTTTCTAACGTGATTTTTTTGTGCTGTTGTTTTCTGATTTTCAGATACCAACCAGGTTTGTTTTGAAATTATTACTTACAAAATCCCGTTTGATAACCTTAAAAATTCAAGTCATATCCAATAAAAATATACCCTTTTTTTTCCGATAAGCTCATAGAGTTGAAAGTTGAAAGTTGAAAGTTGAAAGCAATTAAAGTATGTATATACTAAATAGTAGCAAAATTAATTAAAAAATTAAGTGAGAATTCAGAATTGTAATGTGGAAGGGGAGGCAATAAACAGAAACATAGCAAGTGAATCAGTGATAGATAGAATTGACTTCATAAGATTGGGATAGGATCGAGAATTAAATATATAGCGAATGAAGCAGAATATAACTAAACAAAACAAAACAAGTGTCCTAATCCACGCAAAAGATGTTGTGATGTAGCTAGTGATCATTATCATGTCAACATGTGCATTCTTTTTTATTTATATATATATATATATATATAAAGGGCATCAAGCCACATGCTATGCGATGCGACTTGCGAGAGTGGCCTTTGAGACACTACCACACTCCACACTCACAACATTATTGTACATCATCACTCACTCTTGTTGGGTCTAATTAACATACCCTCCTGTTTCTGCGCTGTTCACGCGGCTCTTCTATTCTTTGTTTTTGTATGCTACAATTGCATCATCTACCATTTATATACTAATAACCTAATATGAGTCATAAGTTTCAGTTGTGTTACTATTCACTCGTTACTTTGGCTTTGGCGTATAATATAATGTGTGTTTTAATCATGGTATTGGTATGATTGACTCATGACTTTGCCGTATAATATGTATATATAACACTTTCTAATTATATAACTTCACGATTGGAAACTGTGTTCTAACCGTCATATGATTAACTCGTGATTGACTTGTGATTTTGACGTATAATATACATAATATGTTCTAGAAAATTATGTAACTTTACGATCGATTCGTGATTTTAGAATCTATATAACACGTTCTAATTATGTAACTTTACAAATCATAAGTATCTTATCATTTTAAAGCATAATATACATATAGTGTTCTAATTGATTCATAAGTCATAACTATATTATAATTATACAACTTTACAATCAATTCATGATTTTGGTATATAATGTCCAGCTGCACAAGTAACGTATTAAAAACGTCTCATTCTTGATTTTTGTAGAACCATATAGTATATGATATTTTTAAGTAATTATTAAAAACAAAATTCTTGTAAAATAAAATAAAATAAAGAGTTCTAATCTAAAATTAACTCATACTCAAAGCAGTCTTTTGGATTAAGAGCTAATCTTGAAACGGTCAACAAGAAAACACATATTGTGTGATTAGTGAAGTTGAACCGGTATTAGTCGACGTTTGAATTAAGACTTTCTTTCATCGTGACCTTGGTGGTAAAGAAAGTCCGTCAAAAACATAATATTTCAAATTCAAATTATCTTATTAACTTAAATGGTATTTTTTTTTTTAAAAAAAAACGTAAATGGTATAATAAAAGATAACCAACAACAAGAAGAAAAAAAAATCATTCATATAATGATATCCAAAACATATATGTAATTAATGATGTTGTAATCAATACCCTAATATTCAAAGAACAAATGAATGAATTCTATGCTATGTACAAGATACAATTCATCAAATTTAACAGACCCCCCCTCCCTAATCAATTGAATTTTAATATTAAAAAAAAATTAGTCTTAAGAATCTTTTTCAAGAATGTAATCTGTAAAATTCTAGAACATCAAAGTTGAATTGTGATCTTGATTCATTAGAAACAGCCTTGGTTTCTTGGTGGGCAGAGGACTCTCCACCTCCTGTGTCCAGAATTCCGGCAAGGCAGGCAGGTTCAGGTCAAACCCACGTTGACTGCTCGACCCACCTCCTCCTCCAGACACTGTCAAGCCGCTGGCACTTACGGTGGCGGTGCTGTTGCTGTTGTCTTTGTCCTTGTTGTTGATGCCTCCTTCGTAGTGGCAGCGTTTGTGACCGCCCAAGGCCTGCCCTGAAGGAAACGTCTTGTGACAGATGGAACACTCGTGGGTCCTACCGCTTCCGCTGTTTGTTGACGTCGTCGTGGTGCCGGTGGGTTTGACGTCGACGGTGACAGCGGCGGTGGCATTCTTTCGGTGGCTGGCTTTGTGCCCACCAAGTGCTTGGTAAGAGGAAAAGGCCTTGTCGCATACCGTGCACTTGTAAGAAAATTTCAAAGTTGGTGGCTCCGGGTGTTCTTCAGTGGCAGTGGCGGTGGCGGTGTCGGTGGTGGGTCCGCTGGTTGTTGCGTCGTCGGCAGTGGTAGTGGTGGTGAGATTGTTGGCACGACCACCACGAGCGAGCATGACTAAACACAGAGCCGTGTACTCTTCTTCAGAAAGATGATGAGGAGAGACACTAGGTTGTCGTTTTGATCTCTTTCTTTTGGCCCAAGAATCTTCATAGTTGTTGGAACTAGTGGCTGCTGTTGTATGAGAATTATTCACGGCCTCAAGAGCCATCTTTTCTTTTCCTTTTTCGAGAGTCTTGATTTTGATGAGAGAGTGAATCTGTGATATGTGATTTGCGATTTGTGATTGTGAACGATAAAAAAAGAGTGAGTGTTTGTGGGTATATATATAAAAACAAATAGCGAGTGGGTGGTGAGAGGGAAAGAGAGGAAGGAGTTGAGTGGAGAATTGGTGGGAGTGAAGTCGGTCAACTAAAACCAAATTAAAGAGTTTTCAAGTAGTGGAGGTGTGTGTGAGAGAGAGAGCCAGAGAGGACTGATTCCAAGTCAAAACAATCAAACAATTAAACAATCAACAATGCTACGCCTGCTAGAGAGAAGTGAAGTGGTAGTGGAGGTGGAATTTTGAATTTTTACTTGCTTGGGTTGGTTTGTGTTGTGTGTTGGGTCAATTGACTGCTCTATTTAAAGCCGTGTGTAGCACGTTTGTTTTTGGTAATAGTAATCTTGTGGGGTTTTGAGTTTTTATTGCTCTAATTATGTTTTGCATCTTTAATATCTTACGAGATCGAGTACAGATACTCTCATCTCCATTCCGTATCCGTATCGGATATATATTTTTCTATCAATCTTAGTTTCTAATTAGGTGTGTATTATATCATAATTTAGATCCTTTATTATCTGATTTTTTTCCTGATCTCATCTAATCTCATCATATATAAATATTTACGATGAATGTGTGGTTAATATGTGATTGATTTCGACAACCGATCACATGTTTTAAAAGGGTCAGGAAAAAGATCAGATCAGTAGAGAATCCAAATCCATTATATCGGATCGAAGACGGATACTCTGATCTCTATTACGTATCTATTTAGAATATACACTTCGTCACTTCTAATTAGGTGGGTAAATCCGAAGAATCCTGAATCATGATAGAAATATCAATTGTGGTAGATTTGTGTATTTTTTACATTCTAATGAGTAATGATATTCATGGGAGAAACGAATCTTGATTCTTGAAGGAAATTTCAATAATATTAATCACATTAAACAATATGATAACTCAACAATTATGATGACTAAATAATAAACCAACATGCTTGTCCCTTCCCATGCTTAGTGTTTGCCCATTTAATATCTTTTTTTTTAAATTCAAATAATAACATTTATGAAGGCTATTTTACAACTTGTCAATCAATTTGATCAAATCAAATTTTCATTATATACCTTTACTCCATAATAATAATATAAAAAAATCCAAATGAATAGTGTTTTATCATTATATACATCAAATTTTTTGTCACATTTGAACACAATGTGATGGTTTTAAAAATCCTTCAAGGATTTGACGATTAATTATAAGCATCACGAGTTTATGCCATCACAGATTATTCGTAATAATGGGATCATTAACAGTTTTAAACGTCATGAATTAGTATTTAAGACCCTTTTTAGTTATAAAACCTCAATTTTAATTTAGTGCACATATAGTAACTATAGGTAGGGCATCAGTGTCATTTCCAAATTAAAAAATTGACTTGCCACTGACTAGAACAAGTGAACGAGTACTACAAATTTGGGAATATAGAGCAAAGCAACAACTGTTGTCTACCTTACAAAATATGGTATCGTTTCACTTTCACTTCATTATCTTTAAAATTGAATTGAAGCATCAATCGTTTTGGCTTCATTCTTTGTTTATATAATTTAATAATTATATTTGGCTATAAACCACTTATCTTCCTTGACCTTTCGAGTGAAATGCATGTAGATTCTAATGATTCCAAGATTCGTTAAAAATATCATATTTAGTAGATATTTCAATTAAATTTAACCAAACTTTAGGTTAAATATCCCACGAATTTTAAGAGATATTTCTTGACATTTTAAAATTTTAATTTCTACTAATTAAAAATTTAAAAGTATGAAAAAATTATTGAATTTATTAAACAAGGTTCGATTTTTTTTTTCTTTCAAAATGGAGGGTTTTATTTCTTAATTCGATAAAGTTCGATTTCACGAAAGTTAGAACTAATAAGTAATAAGTTTCGATTCGATTCGGTTATATTCAAAACGAAACCGAACCAATTTTTACCCTAATATCTTGAGTATTTTTGTCCGTTATAGTCAAAATGTTTCAAGTCTAATAAAATACCCTCACGCCCATTTTTTAGTTCAAATGATACACATCCGGTGATAGAGGTTCAAGTCTCATCGTAGGTGTGTAAAAGTTTTCTTCTTATCCTAATGTATTTAGGAGTATATATATATAGATTGTACATGTCATATTGGATTGCACCACTTTGAGGTAGACCTCCAGACCCATTAGACGTAAGTGTCAGATTTCAAAATAATAAAAAATAATAATTAATAAGATAGCAGTCAATAGTGTTTAGCTGGTTTCACATAGGCCATGACCATGACCATGAGCAGATGTTGCCAATTGGTGAGATGCGATGGTTTTATATCTACTTTGTAAGCTTATATATAATTTTGTTTTGTATAAGCTTTGAACTTTATGCCTTGTTTTGGGTAGCTAGCTCTTTGTTGGCTGGCTCTCAAAGACGACAGCTAAATCTTGGTGAGAAGTGAGAAGTGAGAATACATCAAACCCCCCTCCACCGTTATTATCCACCTGTATAATACTACTAATCACACCACGTACTTTTTGGACAGCTCATTCATTCGTTACCAAATTACCAACAAGTCCCCCTTTCATTTTGATACAACACCCAACGTTCCCATGCTTAATCACTAAAATCATCTTGATGAGACCGGATTGATTTAGTAGTACGTCAATCACACAGTCACATTCTTGCACTATTAAAATCATGGGTTTGAAATGAAATTATATCTATTTTCCTAAATTCTGAATTAATGTAATAATTCAAAATATATATAGCCAAATTCATGCTCTTCGTCTTTTATATTACACATGTTCAATATGGTTCATCTCACAATTTATATGTATTGACATAATAATTGGTGGGCTTTATCGTATTCATTAACAACATTCCACTACAAAATCATCTAATGCATTTGATTTTCAATAATTAAGCATACAATCGAAATCCACTACATAATAGAATTAAAAAGGATATTTTTTCTCAATATCAAAACCTTATATATTGCTTAATATTAAGGATTTCATTAAATTAGATGATATAAGATTAAATAAGTGGCATGCGAGGATCAGAGTTAGTGTTACATTTCTTCATCCAAACCCAAATCATAATTATTTGTAATTTTGAAAGCACCCAAATTGAATAGTTAAAAAAATGGAAATTTCCATTAACTTATCGGATTCTTTATATTATTTGTTTTCATTATAAGGTGAAACTTAGCCCCTAATCCAACCATAGATGATAAATATGTAGTAAAGTGGGCATTCTAATTTACAGGATGATTAGGATCCTGTCCTGTAAATTAGTGAAGGGCAATTATGTAAAAGCAATATTGTGGTGAGGTGAGTAGGGTTGGATTGGGTTGGGTTGGGTTGAGTGGAGTGAGAAGTGTAGAAGAACTGAAGAAGACAGTAGCTTCAAGCGACGCGCAACCGTCGGTCTAGTCTAGGCATACGCCACGCAACGCGCTTCATCTTTTATAGATCGACACGTGTCACTTTTAGAGACGTATTTGTCAGGAATCAGGTAATTAAAATCCAGCCGTCCATTTTTTGGCAAGTGTCACGTGGAACAACCTTATCTGATCATGAGCCACATGTCGTCTTTGACAGTTGAATACTTGAATGTATCCGCTCTAAAATTTCCAGTGGCTACTAGTCTGTTAAGGTGTAGGTATGTGGACATTTTTAAATGACTTCAGGACTTTTATGGAGTTTATTGGCTGATGTTGTCAACTAATTCTAAGAAATATATTGACCATACTTTGTCAAAATTAACATTTGGGTGTCACAAGATTCCAATTTCTTTACATTTTAACCATAAAAGTAGGTTTATCAAATGAATGTTACTTCTTTTTTTTTCTTTTTTTTTTCTTTTTAACAATTACATATAATTCAAGGCTTAAGGAAGAGATAGATTTGATCCCACAACTTTAATGTTATAGATATGTTTGGGAATATTAGAGTTCAAAACAATAAAGATTATGTTTGGGAATATTTTAAAACAACATTACTATTAGTATTTTGAATCCGGTAACAATTTTATTCAATTGATATGCGTATCAAGTGAATATATATATATATATATATATATATATATATATATATATATGACAATTTCAACTGCTATTGCAACGTGTGTATAACCAAGTTGATAATGTCAATTTCATTTTTTCATTTAATTTAACATTTTTTTTTATATATATATATATATCACCTCTTAGTAAGATGGTTGTACACCTCCTATCCATACCTAGTGGTCAGGGATTCGAATCCCACAATGCATATCTTATAAGCATGTGTGAGGAGTTTTCTCCTGTTTTGCGCCAGTAACCTAATCTCTCCCCGATAGTGATAGTAGTATTCTGAACCGTTCTTATAGAGTCTAATTAATTATATTTAATGTATATATATATATATATGAAATCTCTAAAGATGGTATAAGAGATTGAGACTTCCCACATAAACTTTAGAAGAAAAATCAACTTTAATATGCATGTGATTACGTGAATATAAAGGGATAGAGTTTGACACGTTGGTAAAAATAAAAAAGAAGTGAATAAAAAACTCATGTTTAACACGTGGGTGTGAATGTTGTAATACATAACAAAATGAACTCAAAACTAAAAAGTATATACTTTGTAAATTAGCAATTGCCAATTCAAGGTTTTATTCTTTAATTTATGTGTACGAGATATATCATCGATCACGTTCTCAAGTACTCGAAGAAGAATACATGCCGTGTTCTACCTTAGCTACTTTGTTATCCGTCTCTAATTTTATCAGTGGTGTTCATGAACATGCAATTCAACCAATGGTCGTTTGACATGGCGTCACTTTTTTACACCAACCACGTAAGTGTAAACTAGCTTCTTCAACCATCTTTCTATCTCTATAATCCACCGCAGCCGTGGAATCAAATGTCAAAGTTGGGATAGTTCACTATAACTACATTAAAATATAATATAATTGAAACACTTGATTGTTGAAAGTTTTTGAAGATCAGATCAGATCAGATCGATTAATTATTGACCAAGTTAATGAAGTCACCATGACTACATCATATACCACCTTTTTTCTTCGAAACCAGTGATTATATTTTTGTTTCTCTATTTTCTTGGAAACCTACTGGAATCTTCACGAGAGTACACGATTAAGGCCCAGTTTGTTTTTTTAACTATAAGATTTAGGGTCGGTTTTTTTTTTTTTTTTTGTTAAGATTGAATAATCCTAACGTTTTTTTTAAGACCGAATAGAAACTGAAATCTGAATCTAAATGATATATTTATTTTTTTTCACATGTGAATGTATTATCAACACACTTATTTTTTTTTAACTACATCACCTAATATCAAAATAAAGTTTTGAACTATTAAACACCAATACGAGAAGTTATTAGGGTTCTTTTTTTATTTTTAAAACTATTTAAAATAAACAATATATTAAAAAAAAAATACTTATATACCATTTATAATTATGATGAAATTGGAAATATGTAATATTTGGAGGGATAGTATCTGAAGAAAAGATTTTGGATTGCATTTAATGTAATTCAGTGATTCACAATTAAGTGAAAAGTCATGATTTTTTACTTTTTATTTTAAGTTGTTTTTTAGGATTTTTAAATTGTTTGACCACTTAGAAAAACAAACAAAACAACTTAATAATTATGATTCAAACCCATTAAGTTTTAAGTGAAAAAAACAAACGATCCCTTATTATTTCTTATATCTTAAATTAAAATAAATCGATTTGTTTGTTTTTTCAATTTATATTTTATTTTAAGATATATATATCTTTTATGTATTTTTTATTTTTATCTTATTAAAAAAGTGGTATAGTAGAGTGTTTTTAATAAATTTTTACAAATACCCTATAACAATTTATACATTTACAATTTTATCAACATATAATAAAATATTAATAATCAATTTTCTAAAAAAAATTAATTTTAAAGAAACCCCAATATAACCTAATCAATTTTACATTTATAATAAATCATATAAAAAAAATTATATTATCTTAATTTATAAGATATATTTATAAATATAATAAATTAAAATCTTACAAGACCTTAGATTAAAAAACAACCCTAACCTTGACTTATTAGAAGAATCGGATAGAAATTCAACTCTTTTGGTCTCTACCGGTAGTGCCCTTCAAAGACTTTGAAAATTGAAATATCACCGACGCATGAGTTCATGAAATATTTACAAGTGTCTGACTATTTGGATTGATCCGTAAAATTAACCTGGACTTTAGTTCTTCCATATCCTTCAAGATACAAGAAATTGATTTTAAGTTACTCAAAATAACTTCTCTACTATAATAAGGATTAAGGGACCTAAATACTATTAAGAATATAATTATCTGCCTCGTCATTATACAATCACTTCACCTATTAATGAAAGGTTGTTTTCTCTGCTTTTCTCCGAATCGTTTTAAATAATCCAAAAAATAATAATATAAATATCAACTAAATGATGTGAGAAGTGATTTAATTATCACCATAAAAATTATAAAAATATGCTGCATACATTATTTAGATTGATTTTTAGATGAGTGTTTTGAGTTGTACATCGGGACAAGGCTACATTGAAATCAGTTTGGGCCTCAACCCAGACTGATTTTTCCTTAAAATAAATTATTAACAATTAAAAAATTATTTTATATATAAAAAAAACAATTAACAAACTATTACAATAAATCATTTTTTATCCTTATTTTAAATCTTTTTTAGATTAAATTCATTATGTTTTTCATATCAAGATATGTATATTTTAATTAATAAAATTTTATTATTTTAAAAAATATATATTTAATTTAGTCCATCCAATGTCCTGGTTTCACCCTTGGTTGTATATATTTTTTCTTTTATTTCACAGACCTTTTATTAGAAAACAATACCAAATTGAATAGAGTGGAGAAAAGTAAAGGGTGTTAATCACACCCCACATATTTGTTAATCACACTCTATTATTAACTTTTTAAAACATAACCATAGTTTTTCCAAAAGTATGTTTATTTCCACCCCTTCCTTTTTTTTCCTTCAGAAAACCTTCCACCCCTTCTTAATTTTTTTTTTTTTTTGTCGCTTTTTTAATTCTTAATTAATTATACTGTTATAAGATAAGGTTCATTCAAGGGTAAACCTCTCTGTTGAATTTATCACTTCAAAAAATTAGCATATAATCTCGAGGTTGCTCTTGAGTCTTTGACATTAACATTGTTTCTCTATATAATTTCGAAACCAAAAAGTAGTTTTTCAATAGTGATAAATTTAAAAAATTGTTTAATTCATCTTAAAAATAAATCAATAAAATTAATATGGATAGTGCTAGACCCAAACCAAACCCGTTTACCCATGGAGTCTGGTAATTGAACAGAGATGGGTAAAACACAATGGTGTTCAAATCATTTACAAACAAAAATTAAACAATTTATTTGACAAAAGCAGAGAATAGAGAAGAGAAACAAACCACAGTTATGGCGACGTCTCTGTTATCTCCACTTTCAACGCCAGCCAAAGAGCTCGCGGCACCCGCTCACGGTCTCTCCAAATCGTATCTCCTCTCCAACACCAACCTCTTCTGCTTCACTCCATCTTCTTCGTCGAAAACGAGACACAGAGTTCGAGGATGCTACGGCTCTGCGAAGTCGCTGGAACGCATTCCCAAGCAGTTCAAGCAGGAAAATCTCATAGATGGATGTGAGTTTCTCTCTCTTTCGCTGTTTTCGACATACCCATCTCTTATTTTTTGGTTTTGTTCGTTTTTTTTTTTTATTGAATTTGAATTCATGTTTTGGGATTTTTTTTTTTTGCTAATATTTTCTTTAGTTTTATTGGAATTGAAACGGAGATATGTTTAATTCAGTTGTTATAATTGAAACTTGCAGTTCTTGTAGTTCTCTATTGGAAGATATTTGGTCACTTTTCTAGTTACTATTAGCTGGAATATTAGCTTTTTGTTTGTACAGAGGATGGTATACTGTTGTGAAAGGAAGTTATGATTTGTATTTATAGAGTGGCTATTGCTGATGAAGTTAAGAGCTTGATTGGAGCAAGAGCTCATTTTATGTTGCAGCGAAAGGAAATTGTGATTGGTATTTATAGAGTGTCACTTATGTTGCGGCCGAGTAAAACTAACTAGTTGTGTGGACACTGTAATTAGCCTTGAGATTGTACCAAAATTTTAACCTTTTTGCTAGAGCTGTGGTAATATTATTGAATGAGGTACAAAATCAATTTGAACATATAAAATTTGGCATCTTTGTTTACTAGATAAATGTGGAATCAAGAATTTGGAGTAAGCAGAATGCGAGTCCGAGCATGTGAGTGTATGAAACAATGTCAATTTGGTTTGAATAAGGGTAGGAATCTAGGAGAGATGTGTATTAAAAGATGGAGATACTACTTATTAAAGCAATTTTGAAATTGCAAGTCTACTTATTAGGTTGTAAATGTAAAGGTATCTTGCCAACGTCTAGTATGCCTCATTGCTTCTTTCTACAGTTTTCTTGTTAGCTGGTTTCCTGACATCTCCAGTTCGTGTCCATTGCTCGCTTATGTATTGTATACTCATTTGAGCTTGGTCCATGAAGAGAGTAGCATGTTCTCAATTCTCATAAAAAATTATTTGTTGGAAGAGGATGTTGTGGTCTCTATTGGAAGCCTTTATTGTTAATAATCTTAGTTGAGCTCAATGCTCATTTAGTCATTTATCAGTCCGTTAGCAACTTTCAATTTGAGTTCCATTCCTACGCTCGAGCTTCACTTTATTCCTTCTTTTGTAGTGATGGACAACTACAAGAATGCACCTCAGTATCTTTATGGCCTTAGTCCTGCACAGATGGACATGTTCATGACAGAAGATAACCCCATACACCGGCAGTCGGAAAAAGTTACAGAGGTTGATATAAAAATAAGCAAAATAATCATGTGTCATTACTCATTAGTCAATTGCTGGTTTGTAGTTCATTTCTATGTTACTCAAAGATTATTGCATTCAACAACACCTGACAGGAAACAATTGCTTCTGCGAAAAACTACATGGACAATGGGGGTATGTATAATCTGTCTGGCATGAAAGATTGGGGTCATTCAAAGTACACTATGAGTATGAGCACGTACAGTGGAGGAGCCGGGGGATATGGAAGGCCTGAAACTGCTCCTCCTGATTTACCTTCATTGCTCTTAGATGCTCGGATATGCTATCTTGGCATGCCAGTAAGTCTTTATACTATATCTCAGCACAACCTTGTTTGTTGGTTAAATATTCCTACTTTTTTGCCATCTCCTTTCTGATACATCTGTACCCTTTTTATATTTTCCTTGTGACTGTTGCAGATTGTAGCTTCTGTGACTGAGCTTCTTATTGCTCAGTTTATGTGGTTGGATTTTGATAATTCTTCAAAGCCTATATATTTGTACATCAATTCATCTGGGACACAGGTTTGTTTTGGAATTTATGGTTTTTTGTTATTGATTTTCCTCTTATAATAGATGCCAATTTATGAATCACTTTTCCGAGCTTGCTTTAATCTCATTCCACTTCGTAGAATTCATTCTCCAATGTGATTTCTTTATACAATTTAGGATGAGAAGAAGGAGGCTGTTGGATCTGAATCCGAGGCATATGCTATAGCTGATGCAATGGCTGTAAGTACAGTTGTAAATTTGTTTATCTAATATTGTCTCTTCCTCTTGATGAAATCACCTCATGAAACAAGGTAATCTGACCCAAGGTTCTATACATGTGTAATATAATCATACATACCTCTGATGATATTGCAGAAATTCTGCTCAAAGTTCAGTACGAGTCCTTTCAATTTTTTACTAATTAACCCCTTCAGAGCGCTAGTATCATTATAGTGTTTTAGATAGTTATCATTCATTATCAAGCTATTTGACCAGCTGGAAATTAACATTTGCACATTTTTTCTTTTTCAATTGTTTTCCTGAAGTACTGCAAATCAGACGTTTACACAGTGAATTGTGGCTTGGCATTTGGGCAAGCTGCAATGCTTCTGTCTCTTGGAACAAAGGGTCAACGAGCTTTACAGCCAAATTCCTCCAGTATGATTCAACTTTATTTTATTATTTATAGTCTAGCCAACTATTGTAGTATTGTGAATATGCTGTGCTCCTCAGGAAGCTGCTTTCCACTCTTTCAGTATGGGGTTGTGTTTTGGAGAATTAAGAATTACTGATCATCCTCTAATGTTGAACTGCAGCTAAGTTACATTTGCCTAAAATCAGCAGGTCAAGTGGTCCCGTTGTTGATATGTGGATTAAGGTGGTCCTCTCTCTCTCTCTCTCTCTCTTCCTTTCTCTCTCTTGTTCACATAGCTCCATTCTGAACATATTTCCCTTTAGGCCAAAGAACTAGATTCGAACACCGATTACTATATTGAGCTATTAGCAAAAGGAACTGGGAAACCCAAGGAAGAAATCGCTAAAGACATCCAACGACCTAAATATTTGCTGGCTCAAGAAGCCATAGACTACGGCCTTGCAGACAAGATACTTGACTCCACTGATACAGCATATGAAAAACGGGTAATGTATTTCACTTATACTTTCTAGTTTCTATATGATGCTTTATTCTTTCATATCCATTATAATAACAATTTCTCACCTTCCAGGATTACGATAAATTGCTAGCTCAATCAGAAGCCAGGAGTAAATCAGCGGGAGATCCACATGCTGCTCCTTCGGTATTTAGGTGAACAGAAAGCTGTAGAATACCTTTAGTATGCATCGGATTGGTCTAGCAGCTAGTCAACTCTTATGTTATTACCATATTTGATGCATGGAGCTACTCTTGATTGATCTATAGTTACTATACATGCAATCATTGTGTCTACTCCGACTAGCAAGGTCATAGCTTGTTCGGTTTCAAAATGCTGTATACATTTGTATTTTGGGAAATGGGATATGTTAAATTTTGCAAAAGCATTAAAGGGTGAATTTTCTTTGCTCCTTGTGTTGTGCTCCAATGTAGTAGTTATATCTTCGAATACATTAATGATTTAGCCAATAGCCATTAATGAATTTTCTTACATTTACAGTTTTTTACTTTCTTCAAAACTTTTTTTTTATACATCATTTTTTAGTGGAAATTGCCAAAAATAATCTCAAGTATTATAAAAATTTTGTTTTTAACCACATACGAAAATTTATTTGTTAATAGCCACTTTTTTGAGAAATTACTTGAATGTCCCCATATAAAAATTATCCCCAGACACTTTTTCTCTTTTCTCATTTTTTTTTCTCTCCTTTCCTCACTCTCTATCTCCTTTCCTCTCTCTCTCCCGCCGGCGAACTGTCGTCGGCATCCTTGCGGAGGTCGGCGAACCGTCATCAGCCTCCTCTCTCTCTCTCTCACCCATCCTCTCTTCTCTCTCCCGTAGCTCTCTCTTTATTCTTTCTCTCTCTCTTTCACTCACATATCTTTCACTCACCTGGGCTTCATGACCGTCCAGCAACGCCGTCGGGCTTCCCCTTCGTCGACGATTAGATCTGTTGAAAAAAATGAAAGAAAACTAAAACACTAAAAACCTAGAACATTTCAAGTTTGCACATTTCAATTTAGTCAACATTTCAAGTTTCAAAATTTCAATTTAGACAACATTTTACGTTTCAAAATTTAAAAACGAAAAACTTAAAAACCTAAAAACCCAGAACATTTCAAATTTCAACTTTCAATTTAGTCAAGATTTCAAGTTTCAACATTTCAATTTAATCAAGATTTCAAGTTTCAAAATTTCATTTTTTAAAACAAGATTTCAAGTTTCAAGTTTCAAGTTTCAAGTTTCAAGTTCTTAGCCGTGATTTCAAGTTTGGTTCCAGATTTCAGTCATGATTTCAAGTTTTCTTTCAGTTTTAAAGAAAAAATCAAATTCAGGGGTATTTTTGTAATTTACGGACATACACTGATTTTTTTTTAAAAAAGTGGCTATTAATAAATAAATTTTCGTATGTGATTAAAAACAAAATTTCCATAATAGTTGTCCCAAAACAAGTCTTATATTGCATTTTTTGGCTGCACCAAAACAAGTTTTATACAACTTTTTTTTTTTTTTTGGCTTAAAATAACATATCATGTTTTTCAATAACTTGTAACTAAATCGTCTAAATAAAATATAAAAAAATCACATTTATTTTCAGAAAAATTGAACTTTTTTGAAGTCATGTAAATTTGACTGCTACACAACCAAGAGATGTCATACAATACAGTTAATACCAAAAGCATAAAAAACATCATTGGCCATCTCCTTTTATATTAATTAGACTTTACATATAAGAACACCCAGCATTTAACCTGTAAATAAACAACAATACTTTGTGTTATGGGTACTACTAGGATCAATCAAGATCAGTTTCTCTCCCATCAAGTATCGGCCTTAGTATCAGAATTTCAAACATTTAGAAAAAAAGTGAATCTCTTTTCCAAAACCCAATTGTGTAACAAACATCTAATTTTATAAATGGCCCAACAGTTAATTGTTGGTCCAACACCCGCATGGCCACATTTCAACACATTCTGTTACATCAGAATCCGTATGTAGTACAGAAAAAGATTCATTAAATATTTCAGGAGACAAACCAAAACTATGTTGCATTGGTACCGTTATGATCTCTTGTGACATTTCATCACCCAAATGAAATGAGAAGATCACCGGTTCTCTTGTATCTTCACATAACTATTACTCAAAAGGGTCGAGTTCTCACTTCTTTAGTTGCGATGTTATAAGACTCATGCTTTCTTCAATACCACAATGGATACAAAGGATGCCATCGAAGGGACCAAAACATAGTCCAGTTTTAGGGGTTTGAGGAAGAAGATTTTGTAACGATGATTCCCTAAGTGTGACTTCGTCACAGAAACATGTGTAAGATAGTATTTGTCTGCTTTGCAATGAGCAAAAACCAAATGGATATTGTGATCGTTTTTTTTAAGATGTTTTGAAATGAAACTACGGCTTTGAACTTCTGCATACCAGGATTTGCAAGTCTAATATGCCTAATAATTCTGCAGTATAATTGCATATAATCTTGCCAAATTTCAATATTATCGGAAAGAACGATACGAGTTCAGTTGAGAGATATTTGAAAGATGGCCGGGAGGAAGAATGATTCGAATTCAATTGAGAAGAAGTATCTGCACCATTTTAATGTTTCTTTCTGTACCTCCACGCTATCTGAATCCGGGTAGCGGCAAGGCTTCGACAATGGGGTGACTCATACCCGTCACAAAACCGATATGATATAACTATGTAATGCATGGAAAACAAAAAAGAACATGATGAAGATATAACATTTCTGATATAAACATCACATAAAAGCAAACACCTTCTGGCTTCTGCGAATAAATTTTAAATGGGATTTTTTATTTTTTGAAATAAATTTTAAATGGGATTTCATGCTTTTCCAAATGATGGAATTAAGTTGAAAGAAAATCATTGCTTTTAGATGAATAATAATGCAAACATAGAACTACCAAACTGTTTTACACAAAAATGTTTGCTCTTAGATGACTCAAGATATGAATTGTCATAGATATAAACCTTATGGCTCCTTGAGAATCTTGCAAAAGGACTGGTGACTTCTTGAAGATCTGCATTCTGCAGCTTGGAGTGAAAAAGATTCCACATTTGTTAAGCATCTCACCATCCTGTTGCCTAACAATCGCTGCCCGGGATCCTGGCAACAAAGACCATACAAAATCATGCTACCGAAAAAGCTTGCTGTCTGGCCAACAATTTTCTCCAGCTCACGATCATCTTACTGACATCTCTAACGTCCTGCAAATGGAAAGATAAGCGGTTAAGCAAAAAAAATCCCTTTGAAAATTCAGAGATAAACTAAACAAGAAAAAAATTAGTCAAATATTTTAGTTGCTTAAAACATCCTAACCATACAAAATTACTTCCCTTCAGATCATTGAACAAATTTTTATAAAGAAAAGGAATTAGTATAAAATTTCACCTGGGGGGAATTCTGAGCAAGAGCCCTAGTCCTATGATGCCCATAGTAAAAAGGACTTCCCAAACAAAATAGCTTGGGACTAGATTCCTCGCAAGAGTACTGATTTGCTTTAGAATTTACAGCAGCAAACACAATGTCAATGTCAATAAGAGGAATTTTGGAGGGCATTTTGGATTCTGTCAGTAGGGGATTCTCACCTGTGTTGGTGGATTCCGATGCCCTGAAGGTGGCATTATTCATGATATTAGGACTGCTCTAGGTTTGCATCACGTTGTTTTTGTTTCAACTTGCAATTTGAATATCTGCCTGACTCTGATACAGTAGTGAATTGCAATTTTGTAATTTGATAATTATTTTGTTTCTTTATTGGAACATATGGTTGTATATAAATATTTATTTGATTGGTCTTTTAACTGATAATTGATATATTGACTGATTTAAAAAAGAAATCTATTTGGATTAAAGATAGAAATACACATTAAACTGAATTTGGAGACCCTAGAAGATGAGGGCCATCTCTTGGGCCTATTTCCAGGACCTGCCCTGAGACGCTTCACAGTGTAAGGTGGCGTGGTGGTTCAAATATTTTGGAAAAGGTTCTCATGTTCCAATCACTTCTATTTTACTCAATATTAAAGATTGTTGTGTTGATTCTTAGGATGTCAAGAGGTCTTCTTCGGTTAAGTGGCATCCTCCTAGGGAGGGTGGTCTTAAATTTAACGTTGACGGTTCGGCGAGGGATAATCCCGACCCAACGGGATAGGTGGGTTGCTTAGAGACTGTAGAGGAAAAGTCTTGTGCATTTTTTTTTTCTTTCCTTAAGGCTTGTAAGCTTTGTGCTTCACTGATAGAGGGTATGTGGGGTGTGGTCTCCTTCACCCCAGGAGCCTCTAATTCATTTACCGACTTGTTAGCCAAAATGGGTTCAGATTTTGTGTGTGTGGTGGGGGGGGAAGACAACCCGAGCCTCTAATTCCTTTACCGACTTGTTATTGGTTTTCTGTTTTGGGTTGGTTTTTGCTTTGCTTGTGTTGTGGCTTTGCTTTTGCTTTGCCTCTTCCGTTCTTGTTTCTTTCAAATTTGCAGCTCAAAAAAGAAAACAGTGATTGAACCGGATGCACGATTAAGTGGCACACGCAACCAGTAAAAATGTAATATGTAACCAACATGTGCATTTTCTTATACAATATGCATTTTGTCACATGTCACGATGGCTATATGCACCAATCAATAACGCACCATAAGATTTTCCCCTCCACAAATCAGCGGGACATGTAAAAAGTGTAATTGAACCAAATGAAAATTAACTCGAGTTGAATTTGTGTATACAAATACTTGAAACTTGATTAATAATTATGAATTGTCAATGGACTGCTTTGCTGATACAGTGAATCCTTGATCACCACCATTGATGCTTACAAATAAACAGGGTGTTTAAAAAACGAACAAATACTCCAAAACTATGCTATAAGATCAGCTCACACTTCACAGGCTAAACATAGTTTAACCAGGGAAAAAAAGAAAATTCTAACCTATAGTACAGAGTTTTCAAATTCAACTATGGCTAACTTAATCATAAAGAAAATGAAGCCCTACAGAGAATTGTAACACACTACAAATACTATAGAACAAACAAAGATCTCTGGACACAGTCTATGCCGGGGTGTTTGGGTACACTTTCGGTTTTGGCTTCACTTCTATTTCATTTACACCGCGTATGAATATGGCATCTGGTTCATGTCTGCGAAATAACAAACAGTTTATAGCTGACATGAAGTGTGTGTGAGAGCGAGAGGGACGGAGGTTAAGAAAGTCATTCTTACGGTTTATCTCCCTCTTCAAATGTGTAACTTGATGCCACAGCCAAAAGACGCCCATCTCTGCTAAATGAAAGCGCTGCAACGCTTGTGGGGTATTTTGAGTACTGCAAAGGGAGAGCATAACATTGACTACTATACAAGATAATGGTCTCCCAAGTAATCTTAAAATTGACAAACCTATAGCTCTTATTACCTGATACAGCCTTTTCTTGTTGTTCCCATCCCATACATTCACAAAACCATCGCATCCTCCAGTAGCGAATGTACCATAGCTGCAAGTAAATTTGGAAGCATGGGTTAGCATTTTAGCTGAGAGAGAAAAAGATGCTAAATTAAAACTTGACCATGGATTTGTTTTTACCACGAGTCTCGAGTTTATAGAAGCGTTTATTTTTTTAGTATTGAGCCAACTCCAGTGTCTTAAAGGGCGTCCTTAGATAATATCAATAGTTTGAATACAAATCACAATCTCTAAACAACTTACCAAGAAAAAGCAAATATAGAGCAGCTTTTGTAAATGACTTCTAATTCAAATTCACAAAATGCAGGGTCAATTGTTCAACTCCCTCATCAAGTTATCCACACATTATCCAGTCTACATTATCCAGTCCTACTCTATAGCAGAAAAACGAGAATGTTCTGCTAATGATGTATAAGCTTTCATTTCTGAGTAAATTTTATTCTTCAGCTACTGTACTCATACCCATGTTTGATCAAATCATTGGTTTAAGTATTCAACAGACTTGAACTCTTGAAAACCAGGATCTTCGATAACAATTGCAAAATTGACCTGCCCATTATTTGAGTATCTGAACTTTGGTCTCTCATCTAAGGTTTCATCAATGAATTTCAAAGAGTCGGTTTAGAAACTTACACAGGGTGGAAGGCAATGGCATTCACGGGATACACGATGTCCCTTCCAGCCTCTGATTTTCGGTGACACTTGAATGCATATCTGCACAGAGTTCGTAATCATGAATATGTAGTAGAATGGTAGGTATAAAAAAAAACATTTTAAGAGAAGCAATATTTATAAGCAAGCAAACATATTTTGTCCATATAATGAACTCTTATAGGTTGTCCAGTCACGGATAATAGTGCACATCACCTCAATGGAACCTATTTATTTAACAAGAAAC
The DNA here is from genome assembly GCA_032871835.1 of Dipteronia dyeriana. Classification (NCBI taxonomy): domain Eukaryota; kingdom Viridiplantae; phylum Streptophyta; class Magnoliopsida; order Sapindales; family Sapindaceae; genus Dipteronia; species Dipteronia dyeriana. Next base: position 89,516,865 of record CM065295.1, on the reverse strand, counting down.
TGCAAAACTGCAAAACTGCAAAACTGCATGGTATAAGCCACTAAAAACAAAGAAACTCTAGCGCTGGCGGTGAACTGAAAGCAGCCACCATCCTTTGATTTATGACACCTTTGTTGTTAAAAAAAAAATAAAAAAAAATGGAGATATCAGAGAGCTCAATCTCTAACAAGGGCCAACAAGAAGACAAAAAAAATGGCCCACTTATCCCATATTCTAAAATATACATGCACAAACATCAATTCCTTTTGAAATCACATATATAAATGAAACAGATTACAACTTATCAAAAAGTATGAAGACTTTTCCTGGTGCAAAAATGCAGCAGTATTCATGAACTAAAGATAGATGACAGATGGCAAAAAGCAATATTGACACATACTTTTTCGCTTGACTGGCTTCCGAGAGATCAAAAAACTCCATTGCAACCCGTCCTTCAACAGAACTCAGAGCATATCCTGCAAAAGGTAGTGTTGTGGTTGAGAAAAAAATTATACCCAAGAAAAGTAACTAACAGCCAGAATGAATAACTTAAACCAAAATAGTTTGAACATAATCAGTTTTAAAGATACCAAGTCCTCATTGTGATCAAGGAAAATTTTGTACCAGTTCCATTTGGATAGCATCGTACACATCTGGTTTGATACTTCAACGAAGATTCCCTCCGCTGCTCAGGTTGAGACATATTTCGCAAATCATAGACATTTACATGTCTTCCAGCAGTGGCCACCACTAGACGATTTCCAACTAAAGATAGAGAATAGACACGCTCCGGCTGAGGATATGTTCCAACAAGAGTGCGCTCCTGCCCACTAGCACCTCTAGGATCCCAACACTTGAGAGTTTTGTCCCAACTGCCAGTAATCACTTGCCCTATAATTATTGACACAGAAAAGAAAATATTATAGACTGAATTTCTCATATAGAAGGTCCTACAATTTCCTATATATTTAAAAACAATTTATAAAAAAGAACATGAGAAGTATGATAACAATGCCATCTACAAAGTTAACTGGAATCATTGTTTACCACACACCATCCAAGAAAACAATGCAGTTTATACAACAAAGCATTTATAGTATAGATGTTCAAGATTGGGTAAAGGGTCTCGGAATACATTTTTTAAGAGCACCGTTATAAAAAAAATAGAAATTAAATCTGTTTTCCCATGTAATAGCTATAGTTACTATCATTTTTGAGCTGGTCCTGTTTTTTTTGTCCTAATGGTTACTTAGGGATATTAAGAAACTTTAACAAACCATATATGCAACATCTTGCTTTTAGCGGTTCCATTTAATCCAACAAAATAGGTCACATGGCATGAAAAAAAAAATCAGAAATGGCATAACTTCCCAACCCCATCAGAGCCAAAATGAATATAGATGCAAAACAAGGCAAGGGGAAAGTAAACCATGTTTAGGATTCAAAGATTTATTATTTCCACCAAGTTCAAGTGCATTGATGTATTTAGTAGTAGTCAACGCCATGTTATGCCAGCACAGACTCTAAGGGGCAGTTTGTTTTTTTATATAAAGTCTTATAAGACCTTAATTTGTTAGACATATGGATAAATCTTACAAATTACGATACTATTATATGTTTGTCTTTTCATGTTGGATGACTTATTACAATTGTAAAATTGATTAGGTTGTGTTAGGGTTTCTTCAAAATTGGGAATTTTTAGAAAATTAATTTTTAGGGTTTTATTATGTACGGATAAAATTGTAAATGTAAGAATTGTTATAGGACATTTATGGAAATTTACTAAAAAAACTCTACACTAACACTTTTTTAATAAGATAAAAGTAAAAAAAAATTACTTTTTCTAAAAGACATATATCTTAAAATAAGATACAAGTTGGAAAAACAAGCAAACTGATTTATCTTAATTTAAGATATAAGAGGCAATAAGTCTTTTAGAGAAAAAAACAAACGGCCCCCTAATTGAGTTAAAGCACTCAAGTTCAAGTCTTAGTCAACTTGAAGAATTATCAAACCATCAATCATACAGATAACCATCAACTTGAAGAATTATCAAGTCACTTGGTAGACCGATAATATATAGATAACTTTTACAATGTTAAGAAACCATAAATTTAGCTTCTCTAACTTCAACAAGCATGGATTTCAACTTTAAGCGAGTATATTGACATGCTAAAGTTCCAAAAAAACCGAATAAGATGTAAATCATACACTAAATTGAATGGGAATTTGGCACGTTTATAACATGCTCAAAACTACCAGGCTGCCTAAGTAATGCAAATTTTATGACACTCATCATTCCAGAAGGTAAGTAACAACAAGAAAATCTTTAACATCTTTAACAAGTTATCAAGAGTCAAATAATGCACAATAGAAGCAAGGAAAAGATAGATAACCACATCACGACCACAAAGCAGCATAGAATATCCATGGAACTTTTACATCAAATATTCAAAAATATAACTGTAAACTAGATAATTGTCTCCTTTATTTCAGGGCACTGCAGTCAACCATAATTGTTTTAAGTTTACAGATGTTCCGGTACCATAACATAACATTGCACAATCAATAACAATGCAGCTAAAAAGCAGCAAGTTCAATTGCAGGTTTCAAATTAACATCAATTAGAATTCAAGGAATAAAGTTGAATAAATTATATAGACCCATTTAAAATAAGGGTGAAAACAAAACACAGAAATTCAATGTCATCTAGCTGAATAGTAGCACAGTATCATTAGATATTTTATCCAGCAAAACCCATCAGATAATTGGATTGCATTAAAATATGTCTAGTTACTGATATTTGTTGGCTCGTTACTCTTTTAGCAGAAGACCAAGATCTTTTATCCAGGGTTAGCATATCAGCATGTACTTGATGGGGCTTCTCTGGAAACACATTAATGCATATATAAAAAATAAAAAAAAATCAGTGACTTCAACTTATAATGTTCCAATAGCAATGCCACTTTAACTAAATCAACAGTGGATTGAATTTCGCCCACAACTTAAATTTGAGTATAAACAGGATTGAAGTTTCCAAAATAACGGTTCAAAACCATTTCGACCGAGTCACATCCATATTGTAACATGTAAGATAAAGTAGAACAATATATCAAGTCTAAAGCCAAACTCAAACAACACAAGAAGCAAAATCTGCCATTCCTTTTTTGGGTTTATTTAATTTCAAAACCACTCTTTACTCAGCAAAATATAAATATGGAATTTGGTACTGTTACATTGTTGTACGGTTGTACCATTAAAAAATATATTTTTGATAGCACTACAAATTCCATAGACCACTGCTACATCTGTGTGTATATGCATAACCATTGTCTGGTCATTGGCTCATTGCTCTTGATATTCTATAATTGTAGCAATTAATTCTTTCATAAACTCTTCCAACAAAAAAAACAAATTAACTCATTTATCAAAAGCATTAACAACTCAAACCATCATAATCACCATTATGTATAGCAAATACAATAAGAGGAACATGTTAAACACACTCTGACTAACCTGCTGCATAAGAGTACTCAATGCAACGCACTGGGGCATCATGCCTTCCCAAGATATCCTCTTTGCCATAGTTGAAAACAAGCCTGAAACATCAATACCAAAAATATTAAGAACGATAAAATAATGTTTCCAGAGATGAAATTGACGTCACACAATTGGAAAAACAAGATACAGTAGATGGCCATCTCATATAAATTATATATATGTACTTGATACTACCATCACTAATCATATAGAAGTAGCTTTCATTAGGAAAAGGGAAACACCATACTGATATGAAATTACTCAAGATCCATACAAACAAGTCTAAACATCAAGAGATCTAGGTTCTTCACAACCGAAGCAACAAATCAGTCATTGTATAAGATAACGATGAAAAGCAAGAGGGGGAGAGGAGGAATCTTATGTCCACTACTGAAAAGAAGAGCAAGTAAACATTGACTGGCAGTCTGTCACTACTGCTTGTACATTGGTCAAAGAAAAGTGCTACCCAAAAAGTTAATTACAATTTACAAATTTACAAAATGTGGAATAGTCTAAAATCTGGCAACATCAAGATGACTGTAAATTAATAGCCAGGGAAGGTGAATTAGGACCTTTGGTAGATTTAGGTACTTCTGGGTTTCCTCAATAATCCATTGATGCCAGAATGTCATCAGTTCATTACTACTAAAACCACTATCAGGGTATTGAGGGCTCTACGCGTTTTATGTAGACAGCAGGCATCAATAAAAAATAAAAAATGCAACAGTAATGATTGTATTAAGGTGCTGTCGTGCTGAACAGCCTGAACCAGCTCTTCATGTGAATGATATGAACTGCTTATTCTTTGCTCCTGCAAATTCATTAACATACGCAATCTGATTGATGTAAAAGTTGCTGACATTAGGCGAGCTAATGCTTTAAGAAATTAAGTTTAAGATAGGTCCGTGAAAGTGGTGATCAACAATACCATAATCCATAAAGTAATAATCCCTAATCCCGTCATCATCTCTCATACACATCTAACTATTTCATACTGGACGTTCATAAAGATGTAAGAACTGTTGCTAAGTTCATTTACATTCCTGATTCCTCTATCAGTGTGTTTCAGTATTATTTCTCTTGCCCCGTTGTAATTATTATGCCCATCTACATGTTCTTTAAAAGTACAAACTAATTATATTGTCCCCTTGCCCTACACATAAGAGAAAGAAAGACCAAGAAACATGGTCATAGCAACACCTTAGCTCCGCTGATGCAAAACAGCAAGAGCTTTGCCCAAACATTTCTTCGTAACAAACATAAAATCTACATAGCATATAAATCTGTATGATTCGCAATTATAAATTGCTGCTGCTTAACTTTATAATAATACCTAGTTAAGAAATTAATCCAAACAACAACTGAAGCTGAAATACGAAAGTTCAACTATAACATAACCAGCCCTAATAATTGTGAAGTAGAACTTTAACATACTTGATTTATAATAAACACTTTTAGAAATTACAAAACTTCATACATATTCTTTCCTAAAAATATTAAGTTCGTAAATTCCTAGAAATTTAGCAAACAGAAAGAGTTGAGACTAACCGTCTGACGTTGTTGTCAGCACTGGCACTGAATCCAGAGGAATCGTCGTGGAAGCAGCAATCGAGGACGGCGCCGCCATGCTTGAACTCTCCACGCAGCACATTGGCGCTGGCGTCGTACAATCTCACAGTCTACATCACCAAACAACAAAAGAGTTAGTTTCTCTGTTTATGAATTGGACATAAAAAAGGAACAGGTGAGTGAGGCAGTACCTTGTCCCAAGAGGAGACGAGGAGATGATCGCTGTGGTTGGAGAAGCGGAGGTTGGAGATCCCGTCGGTGGGCGGGTCAGCGAGCTCGCGCCCGGAGGTCGGAGGCGGGTGGACAGACGTCATCGCCTGATTGGTTGGAAAATGCCAGAGAGAGAGAGAGAAGTGAGTTAGGGGTTTTGTTTGTTGAGGAGAGGGAAAGAGATTTGAAATTAGAATAGGAAATAGGAAGAAGAGATTTGAAAGTGAGAGGGTTTGTGCTTGTGAGGTTTATCTATTTATTTATTTTTTATTTTATTTTAAAAAAATGATATGGCAAAATTTTGAATTCAAAATCAGGTCCGGGGCGGGGGACAGCGTGGGATTGATTCACTGAAGCTGAAGGTAGCTTCTCATCGCTCATCAGATTTTTGTTGGTTTATTGTTTTTTTTTTCATTTTCTATTTTTTCATTTTTTAAAATAAAATATTAATTTTTCAAAAAAAAAAATTATAAAGGGATGGAAATACAAAAAAAAAAACCTTCTAAGTTCTAACAGTAACCTTTGACCGGTTTTAAAATAAAATTTAAAAAAAAAAATCTGAGGTGGGTGTCAATTTTAGAGGACTAGAGGGTAATTATGTGCAATTTAATAAATATTAAAATAGGAAATATAAAATAAATATAATATATGTATTAAAATGTTTAAATTCCAAATCGAAATTATTTTAGATTCATTTAAATAAAAAATCAAAAAAATTAAATATTAAATTAGACAAAAAATGATATTTTGATTAAAATATTAAGAATTCCATTAAAAAGGTAATTTTGCAAGTTTCAAATAGGGATGGCAAACAGGCCCGGTTCCAATGGAACCAACCCATATCCACATGATGCAGTTTGGATCTAGATCCGAACCGGATCTTCAAAATATCCAAATGGTTAAAACCCGATCAGACCCGTGTTAATATCGGTTCGGGTATGGATCCAAACCGGTTCACACTCATAACCCAAAAGAATCGCATTTAAAAAAAAATAGGTCACGCTTCTAAGCTTCTTCTCTGATCTCTCACACGTCTCTCCCCTCTCATCTCTTCTCTCACACACTCTAGACCTCCAGTGTCCACCATCTTTATCTCGTCGTCGTCGACAAATCACACCTTCCGTCGTCGGCGTGAACTCTGCTCGTGTCTCGCCATCTCCACAATATCGCCATCGTTGACAACTTTCATGTACCTTCTCATGTAAGTACAACAGAGAGGCTCGAATCCTCGGCATCGGCCACGACAATGCCGGGAAAACCACCATCCTCTATAACCCTCTTTTCTCTCTATCTCTATACACGTTTTAGGGTTTTTGTTGATTTTTAATTTTTCGTACAATTTGTGCATCCCCATATCGGCTTCAAATGGTTGAAGTGGTGTCCACAATTCCAAGTAAGTCCAAGTTGTTTTATTTTAAAGCTTTCGTTTCATGACTTCAATTATTTTTGTTTGATCAATCATTTTTATGATACTCAATTTGCATCTTTCGTGTGTAGCAATTGGGTTCAATGTAGAAAATGTACAGTAGTACAACATCAAATTTCAAGTTTGGGATTTGGGTAAGTTCATGAGTTTTAATTTTTAATTATTCTATAATTTCATATTCTCAGTAGATAATTTCAAGATGGGGTGCTCTTTTTTTTTAAAACAACCAATATAACAGTATAGCAGACACTTATGACTTATGTCAAGTTAGTGAATTGAGAATTCATCCCTAGTTCTTGCAAGTGTTTTGATCAAACATCAGAGTTGTTCCATAGCAGAACCACAATGCTTTAAACAAGTATGTAGGTCAGGAAATGATTAATTGTTGTTAGAATTAGTTAGATGGATAATTAGGATTAGGATCAGGATTAGAGAGGAACATCCTAATCCTTCAGGTGACTTTAAATGGAAGAGAGGAACATCCTTTGTTTGGAATTACATGACTAAGGTTGATGTTAATGGTATTAGGATGTCAAAATGTGATTTTTGTGAGAAGTTGTTAAATGCTACTCAAGGGACATCAAGTTTAAGGAAGCATGTGTTAAAATGTCTTGATGATCATCAAGAAGCTACAAATCCGACTAATATCTCCTTTGATCAAAATGTTGGTATGATCAAAATGTTGGTAAGTCAAAAGTAACGAAGATGATCATAATGCATGAGCTTCCTTTAAGATTTGTAGAATACACGGGGTTTCGGGAGATAATAGAATATTGCCAACCTAGGTTTGAATCTACGAGTATAAATACATTGAAAAGTGAGATTTTTAAGTTGTACAATATAGAGAAAGATAAAACATTGAAGTTGTTGGATAGCATTGACAGTAAAATAACAGCTACTACGGATATGTGGACATCTAGTACAAAAAGGGGATACATAGTTGTTACTATACATTTCATTGACAAATCATGGGTGTTGCATAGTAGAATCATGCGTTTTATACATGTGTTAAGTCCACATGATGCTACATCACTTGGTGAACAGTTGGTGACATGTTTTTATGACTGGAATATAGATAAAAAGTTGTTTTTCCAATTACTGTGGATAATTGTTCCACTAATGATTGTATGATTGAAAAATTTAAGACCCAATTTTCAGATGCATTGTTGTTAGGTGGAAGGTTATTCCATATGCGATGTTGTGCCCACATCTTGAATTTGGTGGTGCGATATGGATTGAAAGTGATTTCAGATGGCACTGAGAAAATTAGGGGTATGTGTTTGGATTGCATCAAGTAGGAGAATTGAAGCTTTTGAGAATGCAACAAATCAATTGAAAATAAAATATGCCAAGAAACTTGTGCTTGATTGTCCCACTAGATGGAATTCTACATACTTCATGCTTTCGGTTGCCTTGATGTATAAGGATGTTTTTGTTCGTGCCAAGCATTATGAGCAGCAATATAAATGTTTACTCGATGAATCAGATTGGCAGTTAGCAACGACTATGGTGGAGCATTTGAAACCATTTTACAAGTTAACTGAGTTTTTTTCAGGTATTATTTTTTTTATTTAACTATTAACAAATTTTATAAGGTTTTTTTTTTCTAAATCTATTGATTTTGTTTTTCAATTTTCCAGGTACCAAATACCCTACAACTAATATAGTTTTTCCCATGATTTGTAAAGTGAGAGAGACTATGAATGGATGGCTAATTCTAGTTACAATGAGATACAAGTAATGACAAGAGGTATGATTGCCAAGTTTGATAAGTATCGGAGTGATATCCTGGTGTGATGGCTGTGGTGGTTGTTTTGGATCAAAGGTATAAGATGTTGCTTGTTGATTTTCATTTTAGTAAAATTTATGGCTCTAGTGCATCTAGTCAGCGAGAAATAGTACATGAACTTTTAAATGATTTGATTAAAAAATATGAATTAGGATCCAACTTAGTTGAACAATTAGATGATAATTCATTGGATCATTCTTTTGATATATTTCGGGGTGATGAAGAATTTGAATTGTATAAAAACCAAGCAGTTAGTAGTATCAACAAGTCAAAGTTATAAAGGTATTTGGAAGAATAAGTTGAAAATAACTCTTATGACTTTGACATTTTATCTTGATGGAAAGGTAATAAAGAGAAATATCCAATTTTGGCTAAGGTTGCTAGAGACATTTTGGTCATTCTTGTATCTATGGTGGTTTTTAAGTCCGCTTTTAGTACTGATGGTAGATTTTTAAATCCACATCATAGAAGATTGCATCCGGACACGCTCGAGGCCTTGATGTGTACACAAAAATGGATATGGACTACTATTCGAGGTATGCAATTAGTTTCAAATTTAGTTATACTTATATATATATATATATATATATATAATATTGGCTTCTACTATTTTTTTTTACTTGATTGTTTTTTTAGGTGGCATTCTGGAGGAAGAAATATATGCTACAATAGATGAGGAAGAGCCATCAGCATCCATATGATTTATTTATTTATTTATTTATTTTAATTGGATATGGATTGTAAAAAAATAATATTTGGAGATATGTTATCCTAATTGAAGTAATATTTGAGTTTATTGTGTTAGCTAAATGTGTTGTAACAAATTATAATTTTAATGGGCTTGTAAAACTTATCTTGACTTTTTAATTAGTTTAGATATCTATGATTAATTGATTTGAGAAAAAAACAATCCAAGCCCAAAAAAGTATGACCCAAAAATTTAGTTATTAAATTATGGCTCAAAAAAATCCGGGTCAAAATCTGGGCTAAAATAACATTAAATGGGTCATGGGTCGGATCAGATAATATCCAAAACATAATGGGTTAGGTATAGACCCGAACCAGCTGTTTGTTTAATGGTTTTGGGTCGGTTCTAGATCCTCTCATTTCGTATGGGTAATTTATGGATCTGGATTGGATTTGGATTTGGATCCTTATTTTGCCATCCTTACTTTCAAACCAATTTACAGATAATAGAATGGTTTGAGTCCCTCTTCAAAACTTTAAATTATAATAATAATAATAATAATAATAATAATCTTTCCTAATCTGCTGTACATCAAGAGGTCTGTAATCTGGGCTTGGTTGGCGATGATTAGGTAATTTCTGTCATCTTTTGCTATCCATTCAATGAACAATTGTTTTGTTTGTTTTTTCCTTCCTGAGTTTCATAGTAAGGTTATTAATTAGCTCTCTAATTAGCATGAAATTAAAACTGTGCTTTTTCCCTAGCTCAATTTTATCTTCTGAATAGTTTTGAGAATCATTCTAGGGCAAGGATTAGTACTCATTGGAATATATAGTTTCCAAGTAGCAATAGGAAAATGTTGTTTTCTGATTGGCACAAGAAATTAGAGAAATTGTTATTCTAAGTTGGAGTAACTTTTTTTTTTAATTAATTCTGGGCAGTAAACAGAATGATGGGGGTTTGTTGCCTTCTTGGGTGACGATATCACAAACCTTACACTTATTACTTTTGAGATAGCCTGCCCCAAATCAATTATGCGCTTCCGTTATATAGTGATGACAACGGGTTGGATTCGGGTGAGTTTTATAAAATCCAAACCTTCACATACGAAAATTTTCCTCACTCACGTCCGCCCTCAAACCCACATAGGTAAGCGGGTTCACGGACGGGTTTGAACCCACGGGTTTGAACCCACGGGTTATGGCTGCACCCATACCCTCACCCGTAAACCCGTGAAATAATATGGGTTCAAGGGTGGATGTTTCACCCGCGGGATACCCACAAACCCGTAACCCACGATCCCGTGAACCTAATTGTCATTTATAAATTTCCACATGTAATCACCTATTGGATACTTAAATGAATTAAATTTTCAATTTTAATTCCCTACTTGATACATTACAAAATAATAATAACCATAAAAATAAAACGATAAAAAATAATTCAAATGTCTATATATGTTTATATACAAGTATTTTATTTATAGGGGTTCGTAGGTCCAACCCGCATGTTCATTTTTCTAACCCGCACCCGCCCGCGAACCCTACCGAGTTTTTCATTATACAGGTTTGTAGATCCGCGGGTTGTAAATTCACCATCCACACTCGACCATACAGAAAATTAAAAATGAAAATTTAATTCATTTAAGTATCCAATATCCAGAATCCTACATGATTTCTACCGATAAATCGGCTGATATTTGCAACCATACCTAGGACCCTAACCCAAATATGCTTCAGTACACCTCATTTTGCGTGACATGAGTATCTCGTGCAATTGGATATTATATGATATGTGTATGATATAAATTTAACGTGATTTAGTAATGAGAGTGTTTGCTCATTTCTAACTAGAGTTGTTGTGATCTATAAAAAAATAAAAAATAAAAAAAAATTCATAAATTTACTTTCATTATCCTAAATTTAGCATTTATCTTGTATCTAAGCTCTAAATTTTAATAAAACTAATATAATCCTAACAAATTGAATATTAAATACATTAGGTCACATCTGAATAGTTGGACACTTTTTACATTTACTCGTTAATTTGTAAAATGTAAAAAGATTTATTCCCGTATTTAAAGTAATTTCATCGTAAACAATATTTCTAGCGATTAATCTCTCGAGATTCAAATAAATCCATGTCTTCCGTGCCTACTATTAGATTTTCAAGTGGAAGAAATTAAATCATGAGTCATGACTCAAAAGATGTACCACACAACGGGGCTTGGCTAGTGGCTACTTTACCCAATTACCCAAATGACAGGCTACAATTGTTAACCCAATCCCACCGTATATATATTAAAAAAAAAAAAAACAGGCAAAATCAAATTAAACTAAAAAAACTGAAATTAAATTGAATAAACAAAACCACTCGACAGTTTTAGCCTTTTCTTGTCACTAACAGATCTCTCAATTTCTTGATCTTCAGCCTCGTCTTAAACCCTATATATCTATTTTATTTTATTTTTGTATCAAAATTGCGTATTTGTACGCTACAAATTTGTTACAACATCATCAACTGACCTACTTGTTTCAACTCTCTTGGATGCAATGGTGGTGTGCAAATGCCGAAAGGTACTCTCTTTCTCTGATCGTATCATACGATTCGATAATTTTTTTAAATAAAAATGTGAATTTAGGGTTGTTAATGCTGGAGCTGTTCGATTTGAGCTGAATTATGTGATTTATTTATTAATTGGGGCTTTAGATCTGATTCGGTTCGTGAATTTAATATCACAACCAATTCGTCATTTGTTTGGTCTAATTCTATTTCTTGCAATCGAGTTGCGTCATTAACATTTCGGATCGTGGTTATGATTGTTCAGTGCCTCAATAGATCGGTAATAAAAGGAGAAATGGGAAATTGGGTGTTGGGGGTTGTTTACTTGCTAGTTTTTGTGCTGTGGTTCATTTTATTGAGTTGGAGGCTAATTTATTATAAATGTGTGTGTGTGTGTGTGTTTTTTTTTTTTTTGATTTTTGATTTTTCAGGCTACCAAGCTATATTGTTTTGTGCACAAAGTTCCAGTTTGCGGAGAATGCATTTGCTTTCCGGAGCACCAAATCTGCGTAGTAAGTACAATGAATTCTATGTTTGGTTGTTTGTATTTTTTGTGTAATCTGAGTGTCTGCTACTTTGGCATGAATTCATTAGAAAATGGAGCTTGCATATTTATGATCCCATTACGGGTTTGCATGTAAATCAGTTTTAGTGTTTGAAGGAGGAACAGGGCAAGTTATGGAAGTTCTTTAGATTTTGTATTGAGAAGGTTTGTATAATCACTAAGATGCTTGGAATTCTAATGTATTAAGGGTTAAATCCGATGTGTGAGAGTGTCAAATGTTTCTCCAATTTCTGGTGTTGTTACATATTATATAATCTCTCTATTAAGGCCTTCAAACAGGTCTGTCACCCTTGAGCAGTTACCATAACCACGATAAGAAGTTATATTCTACCCGATCTAGGATTTGATGGATAACTGTCCTCAAATAGCAATAGCCCTTGATAACTTGATTCATTGTTAAACAACTTTTCTAGATCATAACTAGACATTATTTATTTTTTTATTTTTATTTTAAATCGGACACTAATCGGGTCAAGGTCTGCTGGGACCTATTAAGATTTAGTCAATTACTACATGTATGATTCAGATATCTACTACCAAAACACTAGGGAGATATCTGCCATCGTAAATACACATCGTGGGACTTGAAACCCCCACTACAAAAGTGGAAGGGGAGGTCTACGCCACTCAGCCAAAAGTGGATTTCCTAAATTATGCTAAAAATTCCCCAATACCAATTAAACAATTTATCTCTTAACCAGTTCTGTCAGCATACCAGAAATAATAGAAGTTAATTTTTTTGTTAAAGTAATTTCCAGAGGCATTTTTTGTATCTGAAAGCATATTCTTTTCTTCTCCAAATAACAAATTATTTTCAAATATGTCCTTGTTTCAGTCTTGTAAAGAGTTTATTGTCCTTTAGACTTACCTGGATGATTATCTAAAATTGTATGGGAAAATATTTTGTTTTGTGATATTTTCATCTGCTGCATTTATTTATGAATTTAATTGTAACATTTTCCTGGACATGTAGTACAGGAAGGATATTCCGTGTATAATGCTGTATTCACTTTTTTCACTTTTCTAGATCCGTACTTACTCAGAGTGGGTGATAGATGGAGAGTATGATTGGCCTCAAAAGTGTTGCCAATGCCAAGCTGTGCTTGAAGAAGGGATGGGAACTCAAACCACTCGGTTGGGTTGCTTGCGTATGTAATTTTGTAGATATAGTTGCTGCTTTTACATGCAAACCTCATTTGAGAAGTTCAGGTTGAGCAAGTACTCTTTAACATTACTCAAAAATATTTTTTGCTCATGTTAGATGTTATACACACAAGCTGTTTGGTTTCACATATCAAAAGCTTTCCTCCGCACACCGCACCTGCAGGATACGTGTGTCCTTCATGTTCTACTTCGGTAAGATTTATATTACTTGTACCATCATCTTAATAACTACCATTTGTGTGGCTTCCAGTATTTCTGATGACATGCTAAATATATAGAAACACATTTCAGAATGTTCGTTTGCTATTTTGAAAGGTAATGTCAAATGTTTGCGATGCTGATTGGTTGATAGGGCCTTAAAGAAAGTGAATAAATGAAAGATACATTCTTAAATATTTATTAAAAGGGGCAGTAACATGCACATTTCAGAATGTTCTTGCTATTTTGAAAGGTAATGCTGAATGTTGTTGTGATGGTTGGAATTGGTTGACAGGGCCCAAAAGAAACTAAAAAATAAATAAATTAGAAAGATACATTCTTAAATATGCAGTCAAAGGGGTAGTGACATGGTAGTTTTGAAGTGTAGTTTCCAATATTAATGTGCTTGAGTGCTATATAGAGGAATGAATGTATATGGAATTTCATAAGCTTTCGATCGGTTGATGGTAGAATTAGCTTCTTATCAATCTGAAGTTCGAATGACCGAGTGCCCATTTTTTTCCTAATACTTGGAAGATAGTACTTAGAATCTTCCAACTTATATGTTCTATAATGAGGATTATTGTTGTACCATACAATCTTCTTAGTCAAGAAATTTGTGGAGATATAATATCCCTAGTCGGTGTGCCCAAGGGGATTTGAACCCCCGGAGTTCGGATTCTTCTCCTGGTTTCTTTCTCATGTAGATAAGTTCTATTCTTGATTGTCATAATTCTATTCTTGATTGTGTCCCTTGCTTGGAGGAGAGTTGAGTTTAGGGATGTGTATGTGAAGGCTTAGCACGGGCCAATATGTTCCAAAGTTTGATGTTTCCTATACTAGTTGGGCAGTTTTATTGTCTTTCTTGATTGGGCTAAAGATTGGTGGCGCTATGTGATATAGGACTTTTGAGTTTGTGTTAACTTATCCATTCAAGATTTTCAATCGAGAGCTAAGTATAGTTGGAAACATGAAGTAATAGAAAGAGAATGAAAAGTCAGAAGTTGAATTTGTGAGATTTAAATGTTGAAGTATCTGAGTGTGTGGCATTTTTGTTTTTGTGTTGGGGAGAATTGCAAACAAACCCCCTACTTGCGATGAGATGCCAAATACCCCCTCTAGTTTGAAAAATCAGCAAAAACCCCCCACCCCCATTGTTGTTAATTAATTGATAGTTGACTTTGGTTAAATTTAACGAAATATGATTATTTAGATCCTTTACTATATAACTAAATAGGAAAAAACATATATACTAATAAAAATATGTTAATTTCTTAAAAAATTATAAAATATATTATGTGTAAAAAATTAAATCTATAAAATAAAAAAAATGGAGAAGAAAAATAAAACAGGATTTAATATAGAAACAAAAACTATAGAGAAGACATGTGTGTTTCCAATATGGTTGTGTCTTTGAGTGTCTCCTCCATATATATTTTAAATTTCAAAATAATTTTGGTTTTATTTTTAATTCTTTTTTTATGATTTTATTGGTTAATGATAATTTAATTTTTAAATATATTTTTTAACTTTTGTTTTTATAATTTTTTTATCTATTTTTTATTTTCTAAAACTTCATTAGTATATTTTGCTTTTTTTATTGTTTCATAGTTTGGTTAAATAGAAAATCACTTAAATAATCATATTTTGTTAGAATTAACCAAAATCAACTAATGTTCAACTAACATCAGTGGGTTTTTTGCCGATTTTTCAAACTAGAGTTTGATTTGGAATTTCATCGAAAGTTAGGGGGTTATATGCAATTCTGATATCCAGAATAATGTGCAATATATTTGTATTACTAAAGTGGTTAACTTTTAAGGGTGGAGTTAACATGTGTACTTACTACTTAGGGCACATATTAAGACCATTAGCTGGATGTTCATAAGTGATGCATGATAAATGGGGTTTTTTTTTTTTTTTTTTTTCTCTATTTAAAATTTTATTTCAAGATAAGTACTTTAATTCAAAGTAGATTGGAAGGGTCTGCACAATGCAGTGGGTGGTGTTTTGATATTAGGACAAAGTTGATTGAGAGGAATTTTCTTCTCTTCTCTCACCGTTGGACTATGTTTCTTTCAATTTTGGAAGTGAAGATAGGAGGGCTTAGTCTAAGGATTCTAAAGGAATCTTTTCTTGTAAGTCCTTTGAATGGTTGGTGAATGATGGGTCTCATCTATTGTTTGAGCATAGTATAATTTGGAAGGCAATAATTCCTAACAATATCAACCATCCACTCATGGAAATATAAGTAATTTGATATTATTCAAAAGAGATATCCTACTTCTTTTATTCATTCCCTGGGTGTGTCATGTACAATGATTTTGAAGAAATTTTGAATCATCTTTTTCTCCATTTTTCAGTGGTGGGTTTAAAGTGGGGTGATCCTTGGTTTGTGGTTTCTTTCTTTTTGGATGATTTTAAAGCTTTTGGATGGAGGAAAGAGAGCTATGACCCTTTGGTATTGTGGAATTTTTGTTGTTATATGGGTTGTTTAGTTAGAGTGGAATACGAGAATTTTTTATGAAGTTAAAGAGGACAATTTTTTATGGGATGAAGCTTTGTTTAGCTTCTCTATGGGCATCTACCTTTTTGAAGAATTCGAATACAATTCTCTATTTTTCATCATGTTGGATAGAAGGTTGTTGTTAATTGATTGAATTCCTTATCATTGATTTTTGTTTGTTCTGTTGTTTTGGTGGATTTCTAGTTCACCTTTGTACTTATTTTATTCTTCTGCGGATAAAGTTTTTTGTTTCCTATCAATAAAAGTTAACAATTCCCGTTCATCAAATCCAAAGATATCAAGAAAAGTTCACAAATTCTAATATTCTTCTGCAATCGTGGATACCAAAACAAAATTCCATATGAATTACTTTTTATTTCAAAAGTGTGTAATATACCTCCAACAACTCTAAAATTTAAAAGAACTATAATTGGATATTTAATATTTTGATATTCCATGCTCATTTAGGCTGTGCAATTATATGAAACAAAAAACCATGCTAAAACAATGTATATTGTATACTATAAGTATAAATGTATAATGAAAAATTCCATCTAAATGAATAATTTTCGTGAATTTTTCTTACAAAATTCTATTAGTAACTATTTTGTATGCCATGGTTCTTCTCCACATGGTGCTATTATTATTGCAGATATGGCCACCTAAGAGTGTTAAAGATTCTGGATCTCGTCTTCATTCACTGTTGAAGGAAGCAATTTTGCAGGTTAGAACCATACTCAGCTCTAGATTATTGTAAATAAGTGCACATTTTCAATAGAACCCGGTTGCTGTTATGTACCATTATGCTCATCTAATTGTTGTTCCATTGAGGCTGAAAGTTATCTTTTGCTACAGTTGATATAGAAGTCTTACTCTTTTGAGTTCTTCATATGTTTTGCTGCTTTCACTATAATAAGTTGAGGCTACTTGTTTTCTTTGATGGTTAGGTGGGTTACATGATGAGGGGGTTAGTATTATGTGAGTAAATGCATGCATTTTCATTACCAGTTATAAAAACGTGCATGAATCTTTGTAATAGACCTTTTCTTTGTATTCAATGACTGGGTAAGGATTTCAGCATTGCTATGTTTATTGGCTGTAATAAATAGAAGAATCTTCAAACAGATGATGAGATCATTAGGCTTGCTTATCTCTGTATTCTGTTGAACTATTTTAAATAATGTGTGTAATATCTTGCAGACTGGTCTGGAAAAGAATTTGTTCGGGAATCATCCAGTTTCTTTGACAGCGACAGAATCCCGCAGCCCTCCTCCTGCATTTGCCTCTGACCCAATAATTGGTGTGTCTTCATCAGCGTATGTAACAAAAGAAGGAATAAATGAAGGACCTTCTAAGCTTACAGTGACAGAAATTACGGAGATAGACGATCCTGGTTCGGCAGGGAATTTCATCAAAAACTCTAGTCCTGTTGTTGTAAGGATTTTGAAGTTAATTATTGAGTTGAATAAGATATTCATTTCATTTTTAATTTACTTAGATAAATTGTTCATTTTTGCTTCAAAGTTTGTTTTATTTGTTATGTTTATGCTTCTTTTGATTTTACAATGTAAACCCAGCCTGTTGCCACAACAAGAAAGACTACAGCACATGCTGACCGGCAGAACTCTGAAATTTCATACTTTGCGGATGATGAAGATGGGAATCGTAAGAAGTACAGTCGAAGGGGTGAGTAGAAAATTCTCTATAGTTATATGATGAACAGTTCTATCTCAGAAACTGGTTGGAACTGTTTTTAATGTCTTCTTGATGTTCCAAATGTTTTAATGTCTTCCGGTGGAGTATTGCTAACATGTAATGATGCCAAACCGATAAGGGTGTTATTTTCTGAATGAAATCAGATTAATCTGTTTCCATTTTTGTTCAATGCATGTTTGCTTTGAATTCTTAGAACTTCTGTCCTTTGATTTATTTATTTTATTCAAAATTTGGTCTCATTAGAATGATATGTTGCAGGTCCTCTCCGTCATAAGTTTTTGAGAGCATTGCTTCCTTTCTGGTCAAGTGCCTTACCAACCCTACCTGTGACTGCTCCTCCACGCAAGGATGCATCAAATGCAGATGATGTCCCCGAAGGTCGTTCACGGCATCAAAGATCATCAAGGACAGATCCACGAAAAGTTCTTCTGCTAATAGCAATCATGTACATGTCTCCCTTTGCTTCTGTGTGATTTTGTGTTTCTGATGTTTCTGCATCTGACTCTGCATGTGAGGTTGCCTTCCGCTCCATTGTCTTGTGAGTGGATAATGAAATAAAGGGGAAATAAGGCTGAAAATGAAAAAGGTGTCTAGATTATGCAATTTTTCTCTCATGAGCACACAATTTTGAGCATATTTTGAACATACTATTACACATCGTCACATTTTTACCATGTTACACCATCTCCGCTAAAACCCAAACAAAATAACATTAACATGGCAAAAATATGGTGATGTGCATTAGTATGCTCAAAGTATGTGCTCATAAGAGAAAAATTGCTAGATTATGTGTCTAATAATCACACTTATTCACATTGTTGTTATTTTGTTTGGGTTTTAGTGGAGATATGGTGGGTCATTTTTCCCAACTGTTGTGTTCCCTCTAAAGTTAATTCTCATATCTATTGGCACTATAAATCGCAAAGTGTTAACTTACTGCTAACTGCTGGGACAAATTTTCCGAACCGAGGCCTGTCTGTAGTGCTTATCTAACTCCATATATCGGGTCAATTACACAAAAAATGTTATAATGTTTGGTTAATTTGACAATATAATCAAACTGCAGTCCTGAAATTTTGAAGTATATAAAACCTGTTACTGTTTCTACTGACTCGATTTGGCTATCATCTACAGGGCATGCATGGCAACTATGGGTATTTTGTATTATAGACTTGCGCAACGGGCTTTGGGAGAAGGGCTGCCAGATGAAGAGCAGCAGTGATTATTATCTAAAGTTACAACTGTATTCAGGTCATGTTATGCCCTTTTGCCTCTACGAAGACCTTGCGGGTACTGATGGTGTTGCAGCAGCAATCATTTGCTTGCTCGATGCCTTCATAAATTGACCCGGGGCTGGTTTTCAGTGAAACACACAACTGGATAGTAGAAAATTTTTTGTTGAGTGCAGATGACAATGAATGTTACATAGCCTTTCCTGGCTTTCTTTTACTCCTCGTTTCTTTGTCGTCTGTTGTGGAATGGAATGATTAATCTGGTTAAAGGCAAAATATTTTGTTCAAATTGGATTATTTTGTAATTATCTCCATCCGGTCAATAATCTTGCAAAAGATAGAAATTGTATGCAAATTGCAATTTAGATTTATAACAATCTCTCAAGTCTCACTACACCTCTTGTAAGGAAAGACCAACATGGTGGTTCACTTTATATAAGTTGAGTATATTACAACTCTAGAGTAGGGATGGCAACGTTTGTAAAATATTTTTCAGCCCAAACCCAAATAATTTCATGGGTTTAAGTTCGGACTTCCACCCGTGGGTTTTGTCGAATTTGCTTACGAACTTGTGAAATTATTCAAGTTCAGGTTTCTACCCGTGAACCTAAAATAATGTTGTTTTAAGTTTAAAATTCTAATTTGCTCGAAACGATGTCGTTTTAAACTTTAGGGTTTTTTTTTACAAAAAATATATTTGAGTTCTTTGGTTACCTTACTCACGCTGTTCAGGTGAAATTACCATCCTGTTTCGGAGATGGTCTTCAGTCCTAATGACATTGCCATCCCTACTCTGAAGAGGGTCTTCAGTGCAATGCATGTATGATGCATCTTTTGCTCCATATGAAATATTTCAGCTAAACTATGTTGAGGTAATACTTTTGATAAATGATCACATGAACTCAAACCATATAGTAAAAGAATTGTAATTATATTGTACTTGCCACTTGGTTTGAATTCTTCGGTCAACACTCAACTCAGAGTTGTACACAAAACTTGTACTTTCTAGTTGTTGACCTGAAAATGAAAATCAGTTATTTTCTTAATATTATCTTTTTTTGCATCTTTTGATGTCGACTGTCGACATAAAAATATTATTTCTCTATTGGCAATAGCTGCCATGGCAACAGAATCTAATTTGAAACTAAACAGATTATATATTATTACTTCGTATATAAATTATTTTATTAATATAAAATAATATTTGAAAAAAGAAGATAAAAAAGAAAAGAAAAGAAAAAAGAATTGTGTTAAAAGAACATTGACACTTTTGAATTGATTGCACAAGCAAACCACACGTACCAAAATATCATATATTTTTAATCTTTGCTTTGGAATCATATTGATCTAAATAGAAATTGCAACCAGCTAAATTAAAATATCTGAAATTTTGTTTATACTTGCTTGATTATGAAATTAGTTATAATATTTTATTCAACAATAGTGAAGTATATTGATCCCGTGTCTCACGCTACGAGACAGCCCTATATGTATTGGATTGATTTTCATGGATTAACAATTCTCAAGTTGAGTGCCAATCTTTTTAAAGAATTAGAGAGGCATTTAGTATCTAAAAGACGTATACTCTTCAGGTTGGTATATAAAAACTATACAATATGGTTTAGTGATCAAAATCACTCATTCAATCTAACAATATTTTAAGTTTAAATCGCTGTAATATATAAAAATAAAAGTCGGTACATACAATTATTTGATTGCAAAGGAAGTCACGGATATCGTTTTTTTTTCCTGGATAAACCAAGTTGCTTTCTAATTTTCGAATGAAAATAAATAAATCTGAAAACAATACTGAATAAGCCTTTAATCTGTCTGAATTTGGTGTGAAATATTTCTAATTCAATGTATTTTAAATTATCCATTAACTATAATGACAAATACGAATCACGAATAAACTGGTATCCACAAAACCATACAGATTCTAATTAACATTTATAAGAAAATGACATCTGCTTAAAGACATACTAAATAAATTAATAATTTTATATTAGACAATAAGCCATTGAATAAAATGTTTGATGAGTTGTTACAGTGTTAATGGTTATGAATTTTTGTTGGGAAAGAGATAACTTGAACCCGCAATTTTATGGTATAAATATAAGGGGTTTACCATTTGACCAACCTCATCTTATCATTAACTTTTATGTTTTATGAATTAAATCATTAATACAATCAAAAGCTGCTTAATCATATATAATTATTCAGTTATGAGTATTGGCTCTTCTGATACCTAGAGGTTGTTTGTTGAGTATCAATTTAGTTATTATATATTAGTTTTTTTTTGTTTTGTTGAAAAGATAAGTATATCAATCAGTTAAAAAATAGATGACTTGATAATTAATTAGCAAGGCATATATAATAGGATCTTTTAAGGGTATATATATGGTTGACTTATGACGATGACTTAATTAAACTATACAATATTGATTTCCCAGATTTCAAACAAATAAAAATAAATAAAATAAATATATTTTTATTATTTTATATCCATCTAGTGTAAAATGACCTTCATACCCTTCTACAATTATCAATCCACACATCAGCGGTCATTGACTCATTGGTTACTGTCTAGTAAATGATACTTTTCTACATGTCAAAAGTTCAGTCTATCAACACACACCAAACGTTAGAGGTACTTTATTGCAAATTTCCCTGGATTTACAAACACCTGTGTGAGTAGAACTTGGTTTATAATTTAAGACCTCTTATATAACAAGAGATTTAAGAGATTTAATTAGCTATACTAATTGGTACGTATACCAACAAATGGTTCAGAGTATATTAACTTTTAATTTTATTTGTAAGTATTATACGATTATATAAATTCGAGATTTTTTTAAAGTGGAAAAAGACTTGAACCCACAACCTTATAATGTAAGTGTGAGGGGATTTACCATTTGACCAACCTCATCTCCTTCGGACTAAATTAACTTCATTAATGAAGAAAAGAGAAATTTAACATGTAATTAAACATAAAGCATGAAAAATATGCCAGTGGCAGGCCATGCACATTCAATTTACATTATATATCAAAGTCGCATTATTAGCTTTACTACTCTTTATATTTTCGGTATACCACCTTCCGGTGATATTGACTCGAACTTAAAATATTGTTTTACCGAATAAACATTAATGTGATGATATTTTATGTTATGTAGTGCAAATGATTTATACGTTTAGATCGACATGTGTTGTGTGTGAATTGTTTGGTGGATTCTCAAACACTTCATGTTAACCTTCTTGAAGTTCAACGTCTAACATATACTATTCATGTTTTATTTTTATGATCATCAACTTTTATAATCATCATTATTATTTTTGATCACTGAAACTCATCTAAGAACCACTTCTGAAGTTTTCTAAAGATGAAGCATAGATCAGCTTAAATTGCTTTAATTTCATTCTATTCGTATAGATAACACAATTTATACTAAATCTTAATCTCATATTCGTAAGATGTCGAAGGAAACCAAGATAAAATGTCTAATTTCAAGTACAGTTATAGCATTGCAGTCATTCCCTTTACATTTGAATTAAAAAATTGTAACATATATAAAATAAAATTAAAGGTAGTAGAAGTAGTTTTTAATGAAACCAAATAACTCTATGGAAAGCTAAAATCAAATTAAGGTTATAAGCATTTTTTATTTGCTTTTCCAATCGTGATATTTGTGAAAGGAACACTCAGATAGATAAGTAAGTATAAGAGATATATGTTATATTTTCTAGTTTTGTTAGGATTATATTTCTAATAATATTTTTTAATTATGATATTTTTTCTGTTTATAATCATATTAGAATTACTATTCTCATTAGAAATTAGATTAACTTTTTATTACATTATTTATATAATCTCTATTATTCGTAATATACAATTAGTATGCTTTATCGGTGAAGAAGTTTCCCTTAAAAAGAATGTTTAACAACATCAACGATGTTCTACCGTGACCATGTTATACTGTATTTGTATCAATGTCCCAACTCCCAAAACAAACATCATCCAGTATTCGTATCAATGTCCCAATTCCCAAACAAACATCGTGTGCTCAATACTTTTTCAAATTGTTGTAATCATTACCCTTGAAATGCTTAAATATTCTTGTACTAATCAATTTCTGGGCAGATTAGCATAAGTATTATTTTTTTTAAATATGATTAATATAGGTATTGTGGCCAGTCTTTTCGTAAAATTTGATTGCTTTTGTCAAGTGTAGGGATCATTTTAATTAATTGTTGATTTTGATTCATATTTTCTTTCAAAAGGATGGGTTAAGTTTTTTCTTTATTTGTTAATGTGAAGTCATATTGGTTAAAATTTAATTATTTTAAGTTGCGAATTTTGCGATTAGTTTTGAATACTTAAACTTTAGTACTTAATTTTTGAAACCGATTATAAGGAATGACATACACCTACCCAAACAAGTGATTTTTTATTTTATTTTATTGCTATATTAATCATTGTCCAAATCTACTAACATTGTTATACTTATGTTACGCGGTTTAGAAGGGTTTGAAAATTATACGGTACTTTTTTGAGGTGACATTTTAAAACTATCGATTCTTTATTAAGTTAAGTTTAGATGGCAACTAAAATGGATTCCTTCCAAAAATGTCCTCCATGGTAACCTCCTCCATCAATGGAGTTAAAATTGGCATCCAATAGAAGTTGATTTTTTTTTAAAAAAAATTCAATTTTTATTCAGAAAGTCTTGAAAATTGTAAAAGGTCACGGAAAAGTTTCGAAAACTATAAAAAAGGTCTCGAAAATTTCATTTTACCTAGAAAGTCTCGAAATTTACCAAAAAGTATCGGAAATTACTAAAAGTCTTGAAAATTTTCATTTTTATCTAAAAAGTCTCGAAAATTACCCGAAATCTTGAAAATTACTAAAAAGTTTTAAAAATTACTTGAAAAATCTTAAAAATTACCTGAAAATTCTCAAAAATACCTAGAAAGTCCTAGAAATTACCTTATTTTTTTTTCAATTTTTTTCCGTCTTCTTCTTAATCGACCTCCGATGGAGCTTGATTTCGACCCCCAATGGAGGTCTGTTCAACTTTCATCGGAGCCTTGGAGGTCTTAGACCTCCAAATTAAACCAATGAAGAATATGATTTTTTTTTTGAAAAACTAAGTAGTAAATAAAATATATATGTAAAGTCAGAGCATTTTTGAAAATTCACTTACTTCAATGCATTCCACTGGTTCAGAAGTATTGATTATATATATATATATATTTGTTTCTTATTTTATAATCATGAAAACTCCTTTTTTTTTTAATTCTTTTTAACTATTACCTTTCAAAATTTCCAATCTCCTTAGTGTGAGTGCCTAGAGCTTATCGAGTCAATTCCGTCTTAAAAACTCACATTATCCGACATACTTTTACAAGATATATATATATATATATTTATGAGTGGTTCTTTCATAAATGATATCTTATTTTTATTTTGATAAGGACCACCATAAAATTACATTCATTTTTATGAATTTTGAAATGATTTTTTTTTGATGATATGTTCAATAAAATCTACCCATAAATTAAATTTGAGAATTTTTCAAGCACTACAACTATTTTTTTCTTGAATTTTCTTATATTTCACCCATTTTCTGATGCGTTTAAATTTAACAAAATCAGGATTAATAGTTGAAGTGCTTGAAAAAAAATCTCACATTTTATTCATATGTAAATTTAATTGAACATATCATCCACACACAAAAAAATCATATCAAAATTCATAAAAATGGATACGATTTCATGGTGGTCCTTACCGAAATTATGATGGTCCTTACCGAAATTAAAATAAAAGATCCCTTATGAGATAACCAATATATATATATATATATATATATATATATATATATATGAGGTTGGTTAAGTGGTTAAGCCTCTCATATCCATACCAAGAGGTCAAGAGGTCGTGGGTTCGAGTTCCTACGACACCCCATAAACCCAAATTATTATAATATTTCAAAAAAAAAAGTAAAGGAAAAAATAGCAAAAGTCACCTTAAAAAAAGACAATTGCGTGGATGCTCTATTCACAAAGTGTTTTATATAGAAAAGTGATTATTTGACTTGATTAACTAATTATTCAAAAACAATAAAAAAGATTTGGTTTAACTAATTTAGAAGCTTTTGTCAAATTTTAATGAGTTTATATATGCACGTGTCTCTAGAAGCAAAGCCTAAAAAAAAAATTCGAATTTCATTGAGTTGAAGATACAAATATTATAGTTGCATTTTGGCTTTAAACAATACTGTGATGCTGCTAAATCTAATAAAAAAGAAAGAAAAAATAATTAAAAGCATGAACCCTTAAATGTGGAAAAGGTATAATAAATATTATTTATTGGTTTACTAATTATGGTAATGGGTTGTTAAAGATTCCTTAGATAATTCATTAAGGATGATGTTGTCAGCAGCCAAGTGACCCATTTGTAAAAAATGTAAATAAATAAATATAAGAAAGAAAAGAAAAGATACCATATGACAACACCGCATTGATCTATCAATATGCTTAAATACTGACAGATTAACATCCGATCATTACCCATTAATTAATTGCACGAGCAACCCTCGCTCTGGGTTCTAAATAAACATTTTGAAGTCTATAAAGAAATATATATTATAAAAATGTAAGGTATTGTCCTGCGGTCGTTTTTCGGTCCGTTTTCATTTTTATTTTTAAAAAACGATTTCGAAAACACGTTCGTTAACCGTTTTTTATTTTATTTTTAAAAAACGAAAAAAACATAAAAAACAAAACCAGTGTTAAAAGTGAAAGATTTGAAAAACATAAAATACTTGTTTTTCGTTTTTGTTTTTCACTTTTTTATATATAAAAAAATCATTTTGTTTTTCATTTTGTTTTTCATTTTGTTTCATTTAATTCTATTATGCGTTTCATATGACTAGGATAAAATGGGACAAGATTTTTAAATGATCAAAGTGCCCATATATATATATATATATATATATATATATTCCAATATAATTTATTTCCAACTAGAACTGAAAGTATTCATGCAATAATATATATATATATATATACATTATTATAATATTATATATTATAATTATATAATATTAATATAATATATGTAATATAATATATACAATTATATTTTTATTATATAGTGATATATATATATATATATATATATATATATATATTGTAATCATTTATTTATAATTTAAGAGTTTAGTTTTGATTAATTCGTTTTTTGAATTAATTTTTGATGTGTTATTTTTTTAATTTAAAAATTACAATACAAAAATTATTTTGGTTAATTATGTAATCAATTTTTTATAGTTTTCAGTTAACCTATCAGACGCGTTTTTTCCGTTCTCATTTTCAAAATACAATTTTCAGTATATGCTACCGAAGCGTTTTCAGAATTCGAAACTGAAACCAAAAACACTGTTTTCATTTTCATTTTTATTTTCAAAAAACATCAATTGAAAAACGTTTACAGGACGAACCATAATAGCTCCCCAATTGAGAATAGAGCCTCGTTAAAAATATTATTTCTAGTTGGCATTTTTTATTTTAAAAATCTGATAACGAAATACTCCAAATCTGCTTCAGACCTAACAAGAAAACATTTACTTATACTGTTATACATATAAGATATATACTCTCGTAGCATTTCCAATGTAATCCTATTTGAGTGTGTTAATATTATAATTTGGTATAAAATAAAAAAAGTATATTCCAATGCAATACTAATTGTTATGCCAAATTTGGTTATTTGGCACAAAGAATAACATATGTTAAATTTAGTACAACAATAAATACTTTTTTTAATTACAAAAATACCATTGTATAACTATATTGAATGCATTAATTGTTAACTTTTATAATTTTAAATGATAAAAAATATTATATAAATTGAATGCATTAATTATATTTATTGATTTCTATAATTTTAAATAAAAAATAAAAATAAAAATAGCATTTCAAATAGAATTATTCATTGAAGTACAAAGCAAAAATGATGTGCCAAATATAATATTTTACTATTTTTTATGTCAAATTTAGCATTGACATTAGTATATATGCATTGGAGATGGTCTTATAAATAAAATATTGGAGCGAAAACTTCTCACATATGCTTATAAAATACGTACGATGAAATACGAACCTCTCATTATAAATAGTGGAAATTGTGAGATATGTCACCATTTTTTTATTGCAATGATGTCACTGTTTTAATAACTTAAGTTTAAAAGACACCTATGATGGTGAACTACCCAAATTGCCTTTAAATAATCTATTTTTTATTCTCATTGTGCTTCCATCTACACTTTGAAAACGATAACTCCTCTCTCTCCAATATAGTTGTCTGAAAATCGATCCACAACTCCTCTCTCTCTCGCTAAAAAACTTATCTCTATCCAAATTCTGCACAAGAAGATAACATACATATGTGATATTCGTTTATATATTTTCATATATTTCTGTGTGGTTTAACAATATATCTATTCGTTATGATTTGTTGTCCCAGTCTTTGTATGAACATGTATGAATATGTATGAATATGTATGAACATTTAGTCTTCAGATTCTGCCAGAGATTTTTTTGAAATACTTTGAGCTTTTTTGATTAGTGTCCGATTTTTTTTTGATATGATTCAGAGTTTTTTTTTATACTCTTCTGAGCTTTTTTGATTTGTCTTCGAGTTTTTTTGTTAAGTTAATGTCTGCGATTTTTTTAAAAATGTCCGTGCATATATTAAATGTCTCCGAACTTTCTTGACAAGGTCCAAAATATTTTCTAACCCTTTACAAAAAAGCTCGAACCCAGTAAAAAAAGGCTCGGGCACTTGACAAAAAAGTTCGAACCCATTAAAAAAAAGCTCGAGCTTTTTTGGTGAGGGTTCGAGCTTTTTCCTAAGTACCCGAGCTTTTTTTTAATGGGTTCGAGCATTTTTGCCAAGTGTCTGAACTTTTTTTTTACTGGGTTCGAGCCTTTTTGCCAAGGTTCCAAGCTTTTTAGTAAATGCTCCGAGACTTTTACTAAAGGCTTCGAGCCTTTTGTAATTACATTTCGAGCCTTTTAAGTATTGACCAGAAAGACCCTCAAATGTGTTTGCGTAGTGTCACTCAGGCGTCGTTCGAGTGATTGCCTGAGTTTCAACGAGACTTTCTCTTTATACTTCACAACTCTGTCACTATAAAATGAATGAAAGAAATCTGATGTGGAACAACTATTGGAGGTATTTTTATCCGTTCACCATAATAAGTGTCTTTTAAACATAAGTTATTAAAGCAGTGACACTGTTGAAATGTCACATTCAAAAAGTGTTATTTATTTTTTGAACCCTTGAAAGTAGATGCTTACAAGGGAAGATTAATTAGCATTTAGCCTATTAATTAGTTTAACACATGCATTCAGTGAAACAAAAGGGGTTATTCATAAGTTAAACATTTTTTTTTTGCTTCAAAGAGTTATTAATTTAAAAAAGTGGAAATGGTGATGATTGTCACCTTTTTTTTTTCTTGTGTTGTGATGATGTCACCAGTTTAATAACTTATGTTTAAAAGACACCTATTATGGTGAACTACCCAATTTACCCTTAAAAGTTATATTTTTGCTTTGATCTTCGGTTTGAAAAAGAGAAGTTAACCCTCTCTCTAAAAAAGTAGTCTGAAAATCGATCTAAAGTGGTTGTGAGAATTTTTTTTTGAATTTACAGGTAACAGATCTTTGTGATCTTCCTAATTTTTTTTTTCATGCATTTTTTAGGGTTTTAAGATGTATACAACAAATGCATGATCATATAGTCTCCAGAAAGTGCACCAGATTGTTTTTATCTTTGTTCGAGAAATTGTTGTATTGGGTCAAGCTTTTATTAAGCATTTCCGAGAATTTATTGTATTGTGTCGAGCTTTTATTATGGTTTTTTGAGATT
Organism: Dipteronia dyeriana; assembly: GCA_032871835.1. Lineage (NCBI taxonomy): Eukaryota > Viridiplantae > Streptophyta > Magnoliopsida > Sapindales > Sapindaceae > Dipteronia > Dipteronia dyeriana. The sequence continues at coordinate 89,487,787 of CM065295.1, read as the reverse complement.
TTATTGTATTGGCTCGAGCTTTTATTTTTATTTTCTGAGAAATTGTTATATTGGATCGAGCTTTTATTAAGCATTTCTGAGAAATTGTTGTATTGTGTCAATCATTTATTATGGTTTTTCGAGATTTTTTGTATTGACTCGAGCTTTTATTTTTGTTTTCCGAGAAATTGTTGTATTGGGTCGAGCTTTTATTAAGCATTTCCAAAAAATTGTTGTATTGTGTTGTGCTTTTATTATGGTTTTTCGAGATTTTGTTGTATTAACTCGAGCTTTTATTTTGGTTTTCCGAGAAATTGTTGAATTGGTCTGAGGTTATTTCCAAGGAATTGTTGTACTGTGTCGATATGTTATTGTGGTTTTCCGAGAAATTGTTGATTTGGTCCGAGGTTTTATTAAGCATGTCCGAGGAATTGTTGTACTGTGTCGAGATGTTATTATGGTTTTCCGAGATTTTGTTGTATTGACTCAATCTTTAAGTTAGTTTGGCCGATGTGTTTGAAATGAATTTCGTAGGTTTTTTTTCTACAATTCGAGACTTTTTCTTTGTTATTTAATTTGAATTTAGATATTGATAATAATGGTTTGTGATGATTATTTTGACATGAGAATAAACCGGGTGAGAATAGTCATCTCTTACAACGGTCGATGGGAGCAGTTACACGATAGAAGTCAGAGGTTTTTCGGTTTTGATAACCAAGAAATATATGTGTCAAAGAGTATGACTTACCAAGAATTAGTGTCGATCGTGCAAACCGCTGTGAAGTATGATGTTGACAAATACAGTACAGATTTACAGTCTATATCAATGGTTCATGGGACTACATGTCGCACGTTTATAAGAAATGATGATGATGTTCAGTTTATGCTAGGGGAAGATAGGGTGATCTCTCAAGTATGTGTCAGTCTAATTGAGAGGGCAACATGAGGTGTCATTAGTGAAGAAATCCCTCATCTTCATAACACTCAACAATTTCAATCTTCAGGCGAAAGCAACCAGTTGTTCACAGAAAGAAGTGAGATTGACGGTAGGAAAAACTCGTGTGGGGTCCCACCGGAAGTAGCCGACCGCGGTGAATTAGTCGGACCTCAATTCGACTATGTGTTTGGATGTCAAATTGAGACGAATGATGGGCAGTTCAACCACCATTATAATGACTTCTACAATGAGCAGAACAGTGAACCAAATGTTGGGCCGACACAACAGATGGATGATGAGGAAAATTTGCATCCGGTTGATAATATAGCTAACAATGAGGAAGAGGAAGAGGTTGCCGAACCAGAAAGACTTGTACAAAGATTTAGTTGCAATGCAACAGATATAGCTGAGACTTCTGAGGTCCGGTCTAATTTAACTCCATTTGATTGTGATAATGTCACAACGTGGGTTATTTCATGAGCAGAATCATACTCATTTGGTATGGGTAGAAGTAGGAACTCGGTTGAAGAGGAACCTACAAGCATGATATATAAAGGGCAATGCGGCAGAACTTCGAGTGGAAGGTGAAAAGGTCGAATAAGACAATGTTACATTTGGTTTGTTTGATTGACAACTGTACGTAAAAATTATGAGCGGTTAGGAGAGATGAAGGGACATACTTCCAAGTAAGAAGTTTTGTAAACGAACACACATGTCCTTTGGAGAAGATTCACCGCCGTCACAGGCAAGCTAGTGCAGTTATAATTAGAGAAGTGGTTACACTTAGACTTCAACAACAAGATGGTCAACTAATGCGTCCGAAGGACATAATCGCCGACATGAAAACAATGTATGACATCTAAATCTTGTACAGTAAGACACAACAAGCCCTGCAATATGCTTTGTCACTGACCTATGGAACGCATGATGAAACCTTTAAACTACTGCTATCATTTGGTTACGTGTTAGAGCAACAAAATCTCAACACAATAACTGACTTACAGTGCGAAGAAGATGGTAAATTTCTCTATTTTTTATGTCGTTGGATGCCTCAATCAGAGGATTCCAGAGGTGTATGCGTTCAGTTATTGTAGTAGATGATACCCATTTAAAGGGACGATTCAGATGTACAATGTTTGTTGCAACCGCATAAGATGGGAACGAACAAGTTATCCAATTGCTTTTGGGTATGGTGACTCAGAAAACAACCTTTCATGGGAGTGGTTTTTGGATTGCTTGAAGGGTGCCCTAGACCATCTTGATGATCTGGTTTTTATTTCCGATCAACATGCAAGAATTAAAGCTGGGATTTCTAAAGTTTTCCCTGATGCAACCCATACGATATGTTGCTGACACTTTTCTAAAAATGTCAAGAAGCGGTTTCACAGAAAGGATGTAGCAGCCATAATGGATAAAATAGCTAGATCGTAGACTGAGTTGAAATATAATCGTCACATAGAAGAGTTACGTAACTTGCATCAGAATGTATTCAATTACATCATTGAACATGGTCTATACAAGTGGTTCATTGTAAAATTGTCCGGAAAAAAGGTATAGGGTCATGACAACAAATGTTGCTGAATGCACAAACTCATGCCTCAAATTCGCACGGCAGCTGCCCATGCTGACACTGGCAGAGTTCATTAGGAATATGCTACAGAGGTGGTTTCATGATCGCCATCGTGCTGCACAGTCCATGCATCATTAGTTGACCCGACGTAGCACATCTTGCGATCCTCAAACGTGTTAACAAGTGTGGTTATATGACTGTCAATCCAGTTGACTGGAACATATTCTCTATGAAATGGTCCGGCAAGCAATGGAATATTGACTTAGCCCGGAAGACATGAACATGTAACAAATTTCAAATGGACATGTTTCCATGTTCGCACGCGCTTGCAGCAACAAGGTATATTACTTTGATTTTCTATCTATCTGGTTGTTGTAAATGAGTTTGACACCTAATTTTTAATGTTCTTGCAGGGACCGAAACTTGAATTTCACTACTTTGTGTACGGACTACTACAAGAGACAAACACTAATTGATGCGTACTTGATTCCTATTATGCCTGTCAGCCATCTTTCTTCATGGGTGGTGTCAGCCGATATCCCCGAGCAGGTGGTCTTGAATCCATTGTCTAGAAGACAAGCTGGATGCTAGAGAGGCAGAAGACATGTCTCGTCTTTGGAGATGACAACCACGCAATCTTGTAGAAGATGTGGACAATCATGTCATAATAGCAGGAGGTGTTCTAACCCACATTTGATTAATGATGGTCCGAGCAGAGTTGCTCCTCAGAAATATTGGAGCAAGTGTAGCATCTGCCATTAAATTGGACACAACAAACAGACGTGCCCTGAAAAGGACTGTACCGAAGTATGAATGGATGCGAATAGGTGGATGCCATTGTCATTAGTTGCACTTGTATGACTTGTATGTTAATACCATTTTAATTTGAAATGGGCATCATATGTTTAGGTTTTCTTGTTATTACAGGTATGTATGCAATGCGATAATGCGATAATTTTTAATAATTATTTCAATGAACTAAATGATTAATTTTATTAAAATAAATGTGATGTACAATAACTATATCCGGAATTGTAGCTAAGAATTACAAAAGACCTCTACAACCATCTTTTCCCAGATGGTAGGCATATCATCCTCAGTCCAATCGTATTGGACCTGATCTGCCAGAACGTACTCGAGCAATTGTAACGTATGCGCCCTACGGTTACCGTTACAATGCAGAACATCAACAATCGTTAATACAACAAAGTACTGTAGATTCCACAAGGAAACCGGTCATGAGACTTCCAAATGTTACCAGTTTAGAGACTACATAGAGACCCTCATTCGAGAAGGACACTTACAAGATATAATGTTGAAAAAAGATGAGAGGTCAAAAACGAAGAAAGAGACTAGGGCCGATCATAGTTCCGGTCGAAACCAAAAGGCTAGCCCCGAGGCCAATGAAGTAATACAAACAGAGGACCATCAACTGGAAGAAGTAACCAAGAGAGAACTCAGGAAATCAGAGAAGCGGTGGAGGCAAGGCAGACCTTTTATGTTAACTATATCGAACCAGACCCGAAAAGGGTAAAAAAAAGATGAGACCTAATAATATTCACAGAAGCTGACTCACATGGGGTCGATGTTCGACCAAATGACGCACTGGTCATAAGTGCCAGAATTGGACACAAGTAAGTCAGGAGAATTTTAATAGACAATGGTAGTTCGACTGATATTCTCAATGTAGCTGTCTACGATCAAATCAGGTTGGACCGAAAGGATTTACAGCCTTTTCATACCCTACTCAAAAGATTCGGAGGAGTTGAGGTCAGGTCTTTCGGGATGGCGAAGTTGTCTGTAAAAATTGGAGTAGCACCTTGTCAGAGAACAATATTACTTGATTTCGTAGTGGTAGACTTAGACAATTGGCCTTATAACGCGTTGTTAGGTCGACCATTCTTGAATAAAACTAAGGCCGTAACAACTACCTACACCCTAATGCTCAAATTCCTGACCAAACGGGGGGTCAGAGTAGTCAAGGGGTCCCAGAAGATGGCCCGAAGAGCTAATCTGTCAGTTTATAAAGATAGAGACAATGGTGGACAAGTATGCACTATAACACAACTAAATCAGAACAAAGAGTCATTATCATTCGAGTTTGACTCAAGGGAAAAACCGAAGGAGTCCAAAAATGATCCGGTTGAAGAATTAATCTTGAAAGAAGATGAACCAGACAAGAAGATCAAAATCGTGGCCAATTTGAAATTAAAAGTTAAACAAAGCCTCACTGATCTGCTCAAAGAATACAAAGATGTGTTCGCTTGGAGTCATGAAGACATGGTCGAGATAAATGCTCGAGTAATATCACATCATCTCGCGGTAGACCCGAATGTAAAACCAGTAATACAGAAGAGAAAGTCATTCAACCTCCAAAGAAACCAGGCAATCAACCAGGAAGTGGAGAAGTTACTCGTTGTAGGGTCAATTAGAGAGATCAACTACCCTCAATGGGTAGCTAACGTGGTCCTCGTCCAGAAGAAAAACGGTCAGTGGAGAATGTCCGTAGATTTCACAGAATTGAATAAAACATGCCCAAAAGACAGTTTTCCACTGCCAAGGATAGACCAATTGGTTGATGCCACATCAGGCTACGAATTACTCAGTTTCATGGACGCATACTCAGGATATAACCAAATCCGGATGAATAAGGCTGATAAAGAAAAAATGGCGTTCACAACCGATCAGGGCTTATACTGTTACACAGTAATGCCCTTTGGGCGAAAGAATGCAAGAGCAACATACCAAAGGCTGGTCAACAGAATCTTCGCATGCCAAATTGGAAGAAACATGGAAGTTTACATAGATGACATGTTGACCAAGAGCATCTCGACAGACAGGTATACCTCAGACCTGTGGGAGACATTCGATGTATTGAGGAGATATCAAATGAAGCTGAATCCGATCAAGTGCTTATTCAGAGTTCATTTAGAAAGGTTCTTGGGTTTCCAAGTTCACCGAGGACGCTAAAAGAAGTGCAGCGCTTAACAGGATACTTAGCTTCCTTGGATAGATTTATTTCAAATGCCACAGACAAATGTGCTCCATTTTTTAAAGTAATTAAAAAATGAAAAGGACTCGAATGGAACAAAGAATGCGAGCAGGCGCTCTTAAAAATCAAAGAGTACCTAGGGCAAGCTCCCATCTTTTCGAAACCGAAAATGGGAGAGATACTCCACTTGTACTTATCAATTACGGAATTAGCAGCAAGCTCAGTTCTAGTTAGAAAAGAAGATGGAGTACATAGGCCAATATACTATACCAGCAAGACACTTCTTCCAGCTGAAACCAGGTATTCACAGGTAGAAAAAATTGCCCTAGCATTGGTTTCTGCAGCAAGGAAGCTGATGCCATATTTTCAGGCTCATACAATCCAGGTTCTCACCGACTGCCCACTTAAGAAAATTTTATAAAAGCCATAAATTTTAGGAAGACTTACCAAATGGGCAATCGAGCTAAGTGAATTTGATATCTAGTACATTCCTAGGACATCTCTAGGACATCTCTTGAAGGCCAAGCAGTGACAGATTTCATAGCAGAATTCACGGAACCAAACCTACAAGCAAAAAAGATATTGGGTAAAAGTTTCTCATGGAAATTATATATTGATGGCTCTTCAAACACTCACGGCAGCGGGATAGGGATCGTTGTATGCACCCCGAAAGGAGATGATGTCGAGTGTTCCATGAGATTCGACTTCAAAGCAATGAATAATCAAGCCGAGTACGAGGCGCTACTAGCTGGACTCAGAGTCTGCATAGCCCTCAGAGCAGATGAGATCGATGTATTTAGCGACTCACAGGTAGTCGTCAACCAAGTCCTGGACGAATACCAAGCCAGAGATGAAGGAATGATAGCTTATCGTGACACAACAAAATAACTCTTTTAGAAATTCAAAAAATATAAGATTGCCCAGATCCCCAGGGAGGAGAATGAAAAAGAAGATGTCTTGTCTAAGCTAGCATCAACAACGACCACAATCATGCCAAAAACTATTCTGGTCGCACATCTCCTCAAACCGAGTAGAGTTGAGCCAAAAAACTTTGAAATCTCAGAAATCCAACACCGTCAGACGGTTGGATGACTCAGCTAAAAAGATTCCTAGAAGAAGGCGTACTCCCGGAAGATCCCCTACAAGCCAAACTTATCAGATATCGGTAGGCAAGATACACATTGATCGGAGGAGAACTGTATAGAAGGGGGTTTTCCCGAACACTCCAAATATGTGTATTAGAGGAAGATACATGTCAGATACTACAGGAAATCCATGGTGGAGTATGCGGAAACCATACTGGGGGTGAAAGTTTAGCACACAAGGTACTCATGCAAGGTTATCATTGGCCCAATTTATTCTCGGATGCACAACGATGTTCAAAAAGCTACAATGCATGCCAAAGAATTGCTAACGATATCCGACAACCCCCTGAACAACTTAGAAGCCTTATGCCCCCATGACCATTTGCCATGTGGGGTTTGGACTTAATTGGCCCAATGCCAACAGGGATAGGGGGTGGAGAAAAGCATGCAATAGTAACCGTTGTCTATTTCACAAAGTGGGCAGAAGCTGAAGCATTAGTGCATATCACAGAAGCAACTACCATATATTTCGTGAAGAAAAATATACTCTACAGGTTTGGAGTCCCAAGCACTATCATCACTGACAACGACACCCAGTTCGATAATCTGAAATTCAGACAGCTGTGCAAAGAGTATCAAATTGCCAATTACTACGCCACACCTGCCCACCCTCAAACAAATGGGCAAGCTGAAGTAGTAAACAAGATCATCAAGCATACACTAAAAGCAAAGCTAGATGCCAAGAAAGGAAGTTGGGTTGAAAAACTTCCCGAGGTACTATGGGCATATTAGAAGACAACAAGAACTTCTACAGGAGAGACTCCATTCACTTTAGCGTTTGGAACAGAAGTTGTTATCCCTATAGAAACATTGTATGCGTCACCCAGGGTCAGGCTTTATAATGAAAACCAGAATGTTGATATGCTATTACAAAGTCTAGATGAGCTAGAAGAGAAAAGGGAGAAATCCCGAATATGAAATATGGCATATCAACAACGAGTGGCCTGCCACTACAATTCTCATGTTCGAATTAAGAAATTCCAACTAAGAGACCTGGTACTCAGAAAGGTGTCACTGAATACAAAAAACAAAGCTGCAGGTTCCTTGGCTGACAAGTGGGAAGACCCGTACAAGATTGAAGGAGTAGTTGGCCATGGAGCATATTGGATTGCATGACCAGATGGAGGGGTCCTACCCCGACCATGCAATGCCCAATATTTGAAGATTTTTTATCCTTGAAATTTTGTTTCCCTTTTAGTTAGGAAATTTTTAGTCAGGTCAATTATTAGCTTTGAAATTTAAATCATTGTTAGTTTTGCAGATATAAAAACCAAACTCGGGATTTCCAAAATCTAAAGCATATGATAATAAGAACATATGAAAGACGAACATGATAATAAGAACATGCAAATAGAATGCTCAGGACCATTAATTTGGTAAAATTCTCGAATGGACGAAGAAGCTCGAAGGAGCAGGCCAGCCGAGCAAGGTCAGTCGACCTTAGCAAAAAGGCAAACCCGATGCACAAGATTCTAGAAAACAGCTCGGGGAGCTATCGGGAAAAATCCAGGTGAAATGTGCAGCTGTGTTAAGCAGTTCAAAAGCTTAACGATTCGGCAAACCCTTGTATAGACAAAACTAAGGAGACGTCCTCAGTAACTTGTGTGAGGAATCGAACATATGATCATGGTGAGCTTTGATGTAATGTTTGGGTAGCAATCGAGTATGAAATACGAGTATAAATCTACTCGTTTGTTTCAAGATGACTCAGTTAATAATATTAACCAGTTTAATAAGATACTTGGCGTTAAAAATTATTACTGGTAACGAAACCAAGTTTAATAAGATACTCGGTGAAGTTACTCGAAATTAAAAATTAGTCAGTTTAATAAGATACTTGGCACGAAGAAATAAAGTTTGCCGATAAAAAGTTCTAGACAAAACCAAGTCAAAATAAAATACTTGGTGAAGTTACTCTGGCAATAAATCAAACAGATTGGGTACAAAATACTTGGCAAAACAAGGCACGTGGCAAAAAATGTGGGATTTCATTAATCAACTGTAATCACAAAGCGCAAGAATTTTATACAAATACACCAAGGCTAAAGTGAGGACTTGGAGCTTTTGCCGATACTCGGGTCAGGTACCATTTCATATTTATGAAGGAGACTCTCATTTGACGGCAAGACGATTGTGTCGAGCGAGTCATCCATCCATTCACTATAATCTGTTCCCGGGATCGGACCAACGTCAGCCTTCGACCCATCCGCACCAGCTTCCTGATTCGTATAAAAGGTCGAAAGAGAATGCTCTGACGGGATCTCCAAGTGCATAGGGTGGGGCTCTTTACCCTGACTTTAGCAGTATGCCCTCCACTCCTTCATTTGAGTTCGAAGAGATTCTAAGGACCGGTCCATGTGGTTTTTTATCGACAACTCCCAGTTAGTTCAGGCTTTATCAGTTGGCCGATTCTTGACTTTGAAAAACTCTCCAGCCGAGACCAGCCCCCGCTGAAACTCCTGAAGAAGCAAGGCATCATAAGCCGGAGACCTTTTGAAACTGTCAACCCCTTGGACCTCAAGTTCCAACCTAGCCTCCTTTGAGAGGAATTCGACCATTAGTGCTTGGCGTTACATATCTTCGATTTTCTGTTCATAAGATGACCTGGCCCGATCTTGAGCATGGACTCCTGGGTAGCAGATAACAAAATTTGGAAGAAAATTGCCTTCTCTTCTGACACAAAAGCTCTCTCCTTCGCCTCCATCTGCTTAGCCAAGCAATGATCGGTGAACTCTTGAGCATAACCCACTTCTCTTTGATAGCCGACTCAACCCGAACACGACTATCCTCACTCTCCTTCAGTTGAACTTCAAGACGCCTTATTCGATCGGCTTGATGTTGTTACGTCTGAACCAACTCAGCAAACTCGACCACCATCTATAAGGAAGTTAAATTAAAAATATGGCAGGCAAAAGACTTGAAAAAAGTTGGGAGAGTAGAACTTACATAAAATGCTCCGTTGAAAATATTCTAAAGAAGGTCCGTTAAAAAGTCATCCCTAAAACAGCTCTAGTGGTCATCCCCAATTAAAGCCCAACCGGATGACATCGCCCTTAACATATCTTGGGGAGAAGGATATGAAGGGCCTCTCGAGGGTTCAGCCCTTGCATCTTCAGCCGCAGGAGGTAATGAGTCCCTATTCGGATCAGAAGTTTTCGCTCCTGTTGATGCTTTAACATGAACGCTTGGAAGAATCTCAGCCTCGGTATCTTCATCACTTGATTCAATAAATGATACCACTCGAGGGACTTTGTGAGGACGAATGGGAGAATCGACCGTCTTTCTTTTCTCAGCCCGAGTACGATGGAAGTTGAGACCAGCCGAATGGCCTTCCTGATCATCATCTCGGAAAGATCCTAAAAAGTTAGGATCCTAAAAAGTCAGGATCGAGGTTTGCTTGCCCATTAGAGGTTTTATCTCCATCTTTAGCAACCAACCGCTTGGTAGGAATCTCAACCGGGAAGCTCAACACATCGAGTCCCTTGCCAAGACCATCACCTTGCCTACCCTCATCTGCAGGCAACTTCTGAGCATGGTCAGCAGGGCCACTTGGACCACTAGATTCCCCTATGGTCGACTGAATGACCTTTTCGAGGACGTACTCAGGGATCTGCTCGTCAACCTCATCAGATTCCTCATCCGATTCAGGCGGAGCAATGCCTTCCTTACTTTGACGAGAAACTTCTTTTTGGCTCACCTGAATGATCGATTTCACCTGGCGAGCTTGAACGTCGTAGACGATGTCCGAGTCATACACTTAATGATAAAGAGAACCAAGTCAGAATAAAAAAAGTGAAATTAAAGGGGTGGGGGTGGGGGGGTGGGAAGACCACTTACGTCTCCTGCGATAGCCTGAAATCTGGCTAAAGAAGCCAAGCTTTATCATCTTTTTCTCGCTGAAAAGATAAGACCTGTTTTTTTTTCCAAAGTACGCACTGCAGACCGAGCAAGTCTGGTCAGCTTATCATCGAAGAATTCAAGTTTTTTCTTGTTTCATATGTCAGGGGAACAGAAAAAGCGGGGAACCTTTAACACCGTCCGATTCCACTCGACCGAAAGAGTAACTTGAAGTTCTAAGTTCCCTCCGATAAAAAACTAACTGTTCTTCCAGTGCATGTTCGACTAAGGGAATCCCCACACAAAGCCTTTCTTTTTGGCATCATCAGAGGTGTCAACTCCCCGGTTCACTTTTGTCCCCTCAAGGACCCAACAATCTGGCGGATTGTACATGAGATAATAAGTCTCTGTCCGACCAGATTGCCTTAGTGTAGAGAAGTGCTTGATTTCACTCGGGGAAGGCGGCAGGTTCATCCGGCTTCACATATGCCACATGCACATCAAGATCTTATAACTATTCGGGGCCAGTTGGGCTGAAGCGATCCCTGCTTCAGCCAGAAATCATGCAATAAACGGTTGAAGAGGAAGAGTGACGCCGCAACAAAGCATGGACCCATAAATCGTCACCATACCCAGAGGAGGGTTCCATGCGGCTCTATCACTAGCAGGAGACATTGTAACCAAGTCATCCAAATCGAATTGAGCACGATACTTCTCGATCTCATCTTCCCCGACCACATTCGGTTCGACGTCATACCCATTCGGGCGATGGACAGAAAAAGGGATACGAGATGTTCTAAACTCCTCATCAATATCCTTCTCGTTAACAATTTGCTCCCTGATTCGAACACTGCCCGAGCTGTGCTTATGGATCTCTCTTTTACTTTGATGTTTTCCCATCCTGGATCGAAGAGGTACCCTGTGATTAGAAACTATAGATTCAGAACTAGATGATTCAGAACTTAAACGGACGTCAGGGTAAAGCTCAGACACATCAATATCTAAAAAATGAGGTTCATCAGGAGGGATCTCCCCTAATAGTCTATGAATACAAGAAACTAATTGAAAATCTCCATGATCAAGCGCTTCGAAAGCTATAGCGAAAATGCGTTGTCGTGAAACAGGATCCATCAGAACTAACCTTGAGAATAAAGGAACCGGCTGTAGAAACATCAACGAAGAATATAGGTGAATATCTATGCAAGAAAATCTGGGTTGAAAATCTCTGGTTTGAGTTTGTAAAAATGAACCAGAGCAACCCCGTTCAGTAGAGCATTTAAAGGGACAATGATACGAAACCCTAGGGTCTCAAAAAGCGGGAAAAAATTGAAGACAGATTTGATGACTTAGGCGGCGCACCAGGAGACGCGCAACTCGTTTCTTATAAATGATATCAAGAAATGAAGCGGTGGAAGACACGTGTCAAGAAAAGAACTGACTAAGGGGATCAGGATTCCAAAACGTCGTAATCATTGAGATTTCGCATGAAAGGGAAAATTGAATTTACATGGTCACCATTAAGACACTTCATTATGATAAGACATTTACTCTGGCATTAATGAGACGTAAAAGATTAAAGGGTTGATTAAAATACTTTCGCCTTGAACAAATTCCTACTCGGTAAATTTTTTTTAAGGGGGTATTGTTATATGTAAATTTTATCAGATGTACACATCATTAACAATATGGATAAGATTTCCAGGTAGATATCTGAATAGGCATTCAGAAAATATCCCGCAAGATATCACTAAGTAAGTATAAATGTAAGTACTGAGCAAGACCTACTCGGGCCAGGTGACGTCATGTTCTGCTCGGGATCAGCTGACATCATGTTCTACTCGGGATTAGCTGACGTCATGTTATGCTCGGGACAAATATAAAGAAATCCGAATAAAGAAGTCCAGTACATAACTCGCATACTAACCAAGAGTCATATTAAAATACGCAAAGATATCCACGTCAAAGAAGAATAGAATACCAAACAGGAAAAAGGTTTCAAATCAAGCAACAACTTTATTTCTTCAATAAGACTACGTATTTGTAAGGAAATAAGTCCTAAATGGACTATATTACTAGAGTCCCATTCGATCTCCATACAAATCTCCGAAATAGGAAAGAAGATAAAAATTATCCCAACAAGTAACCAATTATAATTAAATATAAAAATCTTTCATTACTTGTACAAAAAGGATTAGGGTTCTATGTACATATAAATAGACCCATAATCTCGTTATAAGAAGATAGAGAAGAATACAGAGAGAAAAAAAGGAGATCGAGAGTTGTAAATCTTTATTTCAATAGTGGATTTTGGCTCGGTTGTTTGTTCAACCACCTGTGGACGTTTCTCCGATCACCGGAGTTTTACCACGTAAAACCTGTGTTTAACTAGTTTCAAATTGCATTCTCCTTCTATTTCTCTTTGAGATCACGACTAAAATCCAACCTTGTTGACTTTCACACAAATCGAGAAATTGACGACAACAATTGACGCTAGAAGGAAGGACTGAACCTCTGATTTGATTAAAAGTAATGGCGGGAAGTGGAAGTAGAAACAGTTATAGGGATGTCCAAAAATCTCCAAATAACGTCCACATAGGCGGTAGCTCACGAGATCTCGACACAACCATCGAGAACCAACCAACATCTCTGGCGGGGATCCAACAAATCCCTCCGACCAGTGAAGACCTGACACGATGTTTCCATGAGGCACTACAACAGCTGTTAGCGGACGCGGCAAAAGAAGGGGTTGATCTATTAGCTACAGAAACATAACCTCCTAACCCCCCACTTACAAGGCTTCGTTCGGTTATAGTTGGGCCGGAACCAGATGCACCATAAGCTGGTAGAAACTCTGTTCCAGTCAATCAAGATGGAGGTGTAATACGCAATCAGGATAAGGGACGTGAAATACCCGAAGTGGAACGACCACGCCAAAGGCAGAGCCATGGTCAGATAGCCCATGAAAAACAACGTAAGCATGACCGGCACAGGGATCGGTCGTCGTCATCAGAGGATAGTGATCGGCACCATCGCAAGCGTCGTCATGGAACCATACGCCTGCAAGGATCGACCCGTGAGACTCGGTATCGAAGTGAAGAGGAGCTAGAAAAAGGCATGACGGTCACCCGACGGTTCAACTATCATTAAGATCTGGTGGGAGATAGAGATGTTATAATTCAGAGCCTGACCCGAGAAGTTGAAAACAATAGGCGTCAAATGGACGCGTTGGTTAGACGATATGGGTACAATGAATTATTCGACGATGATTATGATAGCCGATAAAAATACATGTTGTACTTTTACCGTTAAACTTCATCCTTTTCTCAGCTGGTATATGGGCATATGCTACACACCCAAAAACTCGAAGAGCTTCAACATTTGGCTTATGGCTGCTCCATGCTTCCTCAGGTGTCATATTAAGAACACTCTTTGTTGGACACCAGTTCAACAGATAAACAACATAAGATACATCTTCTGCCCATAAAACTTTTGGTAAGTTTTTACCTTACCTTTCAACATACTGCATGCCAATTCGACAATTGTTCTGTTTTCCTCTCCGATACCTCGTTTTACTATGGCGAGTAGCTAGAAGTAAGCTGATGCTTAATTCTATGAATTTTACAAAAATCAGAAAAAGCATTAGAAGTGTACTCTCCTCCTCTGTCAGTTCGAAGACACTTTAAATTCAACCCACTTTGTTTCTCCACATAGACTTTGAATTCTTTGAATACTCCAAAAGCTTCAGACTTTTGTTTCAAAAAATATACCTAAGTTTTCCTACTGTAATCATAAATGAAAGTAAGAAAATAACGATTACCTCCATGAGATTCAGTCTCCAGTGGTCCGCAAATATCAGAATGCACAAACTGTAATTGATGCTTTGCTCTACATGCTTCCCCACCAGAAAAGAGTCCCTGTGTTGCTTGCCAAGATTATAGCCTTCACACCGATGATTAGAATTTTCTAACAAAGGTAACCCAATAACCATTTCCTTATTTGCCAGTACCCTCAAGCTATTAAAATTTAAATGACCAAAACGAAAGTGCCAAAGCCAATTTGTATCCATAGCAATAGCACCAAAAGAATGAATTATTTCACTTTGTAAGGGTAAACGAAACATGCGATTTTTTGTCATCTTAATCTCTGCAACAAGATCATTTTTCATGTTCTCAATAGTGCAAATACCTTTATCAATGATGATTTTAAGTCCCTTTTCAGAGAGTTGACCCATACTCAATTAATTCCAATGTAAACTAGGAACATAAATTACATCAAAGATATGTTCATGAGAACCATCTTTCAATCGTATGAGAACATTACCTTTGCCCATAATTGAAACTCTAGCTTTGTTTCCAAAGTTTACCTCCCCACTCACCGATTCATCCAGGTAAGAGAAAAATTCCTTCTTTCTACACATATGATTACTACACCCGGTATCTAAATACCATTTGCTCAGATGTTCTTCTTCTGAAGAGCTGCAAGCTAACAACAAGGTTTCCTTTTCTTGGACATCATCAACATAGTTAGCATGTTTAGAAACTCTTTTTGGAAGTTTAAGTCTACACTGTGATCGAAAATGCCCAAGCTTCTTACAACGAAAACATTGAATTTTGGTTTTATCATACCTCGCTTTTTCAAGAGCTTGCTGACTGGAATTATTTTTTTCAGTGGAGGCATGATTCTTGCAGCTTTTGGTCTTAACATCTTTGCCTTGGCTTGATGTTTTGTCACCGCTGGAACTGCTAGTACTAGACAAATTGACTTTGCTTTGAAAACCTTGCTCTACAGGTGCTGCAGCTTTGTGATTCATTCTATATTCATGAGAACATAATGAACCCAACAATCCTACAATTGTCATGGTAGAAAAATCTCTTCCTTCTTCGATTGCAGCAACAACATAATCGAAACAATTCGTCAAAGATCTCGTAATCTTTTCGATTACACATACATCCTCCAATTTTTCACCATTAACTCTTAATTGATTCACAACAGATTGAACCTGTGAAAAATAATCAGATATAGTTTCAGAATCTTTCATAGAAAGAGTTTTGAATTCACCTCGTAAAGTTTGCAACCTTACACTCTTTACTTTTTCATCACCTTTGTAGGATTTTTGCAACATCTCCCAAGCATCTTTTGCTGTTGTTGCATTTGAAATCCTTTCGAAGATGATCTTGTCCACAACTTGGTAGAGGAAGAATAACGTCTTTTTGTCCTTCTTTCTACTCTCTCTCAAATTGTCTTTCTGAGTTTGAGAGAGAGCTGCTTGTCACGGCCCGCCCAATTTTGATCCAAGGAGCCCAAACAAAGCCCAAAGTTAGGCACAAGCCCTTGGAAGATTCTAGAGTCTTCTCCACTCATCTAGCAAGGCCATCATTGGAAGACTCTAGTAACATTCTAGAACTCTCTTGTAAATATCTAGGGTTGTGAATACTTGTAGAGAAACTTAGATACATGTAGAACATTCTGGAGACTCAATCTCCTAGAGTAGTCTAGAACATTCATTGAGGAGGTGAACCACTATAAATAGGTAGCCCCTCTCATTTGTAAGGCATCCAAGCCAAGAATACTCAAAGCATTGTAAAGCTTTCTCATAGCAATACACTTTGCCTTATTTTCCTACAAAGCTCTTCGAGTCCTTCTCTAGTCTCTCTAGCCTTTGAGAGTGATCAAGTAAAGCTTACTTAGCAATCTCGCCCAGAAATTGTCTAAGTGCCGCACGGGTTAGCTGCGTAAACTTTAACCTCGTGACAGTTGGTATCAGAGGCTCGTCAAGCAACCACAGCTAGTTCGCAAAACAATGGCATCCGATAGCGAAGTTGCTGCTAGAGCTGAAGAGCAAGGGCGTGGACGTGATGAGCAACGTTCCCACGCCAAGCGGAGTAAGTCCAAGGGTCCATCAACGGATGCCTTGGAAAATCAGATTGTTGGCTTGGAGGAAGCTGTATCAGGGATGGAGTCTACCTTGAGCGACGTTGCCGACCGTCTTGATTGTGTGGAGAAGGACTATGGTGAAATCACTCAAGTAACCAAGTCTACCATCCACGAGTTCCAAAAGAGCCTCAAAGAGGACCTCACACGTGAGTTTCGCAACATCTGCAG
This sequence comes from Dipteronia dyeriana, assembly GCA_032871835.1. NCBI lineage: Eukaryota > Viridiplantae > Streptophyta > Magnoliopsida > Sapindales > Sapindaceae > Dipteronia > Dipteronia dyeriana. Next base: position 89,471,225 of record CM065295.1, on the reverse strand, counting down.
CTTTGTAGAACAATAGTTACGGGCTATATGCTCGGAAGTGTCCGATGTTCGCACTGAATGGGCTACACACAAAACCAGCCCAACCGTTGGCTTTACTGCCACCTCTAGCACAAGCACATTGAGTGCCATTCAAGTGCCCAAGCCAGCAACATACCGTGGTACTCACAATGCCACAGAGGTCGAAAACTTCCTTTTTGGTCTTGAACAATATTTTGAGGCCAAGGGTGCTCGTGACGATGCTACCAAGATCGCAAACGCACCCACATTTCTTCGGGATGCCGCTCAGCTATGGTAGAGACGTAAGCATAGCGACATAGGCAAAGGCATCAACCCCATCAATACATGGGAGAAGTTCAAGAAGGAACTCAAAAGACAATTCTGTCCCACAAATGCGGAGAAAGAGGCCCGAGGCCGTCTTCATCGATTGAAGCAAACGGGTAGCATTAGGGACTACGTCAAGGAGTTCACTACCCTTTCTCTTGAAATCGAAGACATGTCCAAGAAAGATTCGCTATTCTACTTCATGAATGGTCTGAAGGATTGGGCAATGGTGGAGCTAGAAAGGAGAAATGTGCAAGACCTAAACACCGCTATTGCCGAAGCCGAAGCACTCACCGATTACTCCACCCAATCGAAGGAAAAAAAGGCCACCCAAGGCAAAAGTGGGGGAGAAAGATTCGGGCAGAAGAACCAAGGCCGCAAGGATGAGGGACAACGAAAGTCTTTCAACTCAGACAGACGTAAGCCTAACGGAGGTAAGTCCGAAGCCCCTAAGCCTAAGTCTCCTTGTTTCATTTGTGACGGACCACATTGGGTGAAAGATTTCCCCAAGCGGAAAACCCTTAATGCCATAATGTCCCAACATGAAGAAAGCTAAGATGGAGGACACGAGACAGGCATGGGGTCACTCAGGCAGCTTGGTGCACTCAAGAGCAACAGTGCCCCGTCAACTTCCACCAAGAAAGGGCTCATGTTCGTAAATGCCTCAATCAATGGCAAAGCTGTCCGTGCAATGCTGGATACGGGGGCAACTCATAACTTTGTCTCCATAGACGAGGCCAAGACGCTAAGCCTCAATATCACCAGTGGAGGAGGCACGATCAAGGCTGTCAACTCACCTGCAAAACCAATCGCAGGCATTGCCAAGGCTATTCCAGTTGGCCTTGGAACCTGGAGTGGAAAACTTGATTTCTCTGTCGTACCCATGGACGACTTCCAAGTGGTGTTAGGAATAGAGTTCTTCGATCAGGTGCATGCCTTCCCCTTCCCAGCCGGGAACTCCCTCAGCATCCTTGATGGGAGCAAGACTTGCATGGTCCCAGCGGAACGCACAACCAAGGCAGAGTCCAAAGCGTTATCCGCCCTACAGTGCAAGAGGGGATTGAAGAAGGATCCTAGCTTCTTAGCCACCCTCCGGGAGCTCAACGATGGAGAAGACCAAATCACTTCCCTAGATCCAATGCCGACCAAGGTCCGAGACTTTCTTGGAGAATACAAGGACGTCATGCCAAAAGAGCTTCCGAAAAAGCTCCCACCTAGGCGAGAGGTGGACCATCAGATTGAGTTAGAGCCATGTGCCAAGCCTCCCGCCATGACGCCTTATGGCATGGCACCACAAGAATTGGAGGAAATTCGTAAGCAACTCCAAGACTTGCTCGACTCGGGCTACATTCGGCCCTCCAAAGCCCCATATGGTGCTCCAGTCCTATTTCAAAAAAAGAAAGATGGGACGCTACGCATATGCATCGACTATCGGGCCTTGAACAAGATCACCATCAAGAACAAGTACCCGATACCTTTGATAGCCGATCTCTTTGACCAGCTACGCAAGGAGTGCTATTTCTCTAAGCTGGATCTTCGATTAGGATACTATCAGGTGCGCATCGCGGTCAGAGATGAACCCAAGACGGCTTGTGTGACAAGATATGTTGCTTTCGAATTCCTAGTCATGCCATTTGGATTCACCAACGCACCAGCCACGTTCTGCACTCTTATGAACAAACTCTTCCATCCTTTCCTAGATCGGTTCGTGGTATTGTACTTGGACGACATTGTGGTGTATAGCTAGACACTCGAGGAACATGTTCAACACCTCAAGCAAGTCTTCCAAGCACTTCGGGAGAACGAGCTCTACGTCAAGTTGGAGAAATGCTCATTTGGCCAACGAGAGGTGGAGTTTCTTGGCCACCGGATACGGGATGGGAAGCTTATGATGGATGGTGCCAAGGTGAAGGCAGTGCAAGAGTGGGAACCACCCACCAAAGTACCGGGGTTGAGATCGTTTCTGGGGCTAGTCAATTATTATCGGCGGTTCATTCAAGACTATTCAGCCAAAGCCGCCCCATTGACGGACATGCTCAAGAAGGATAGGGCATGGCAATGGTCTGACAAGTGCCAACTTGCGTTCGAAGAGTTGAAGAAGGCCATCTCCGAAGAACCGGTACTTGTCCTCCCTGACCACACCAAGGCATTTGAGGTGCACACATATGCCTCAGACTTTGCTATTGGAGGTGTCCTTATGCAGAAAGGCCGCCCAATTGCCTTCGAAAGCGGCAAGTTAAGCGACACGAAGCGGCGATACACTGTCCAAGAAAAGGAGATGACTGCCATCATCCACTGCCTCAGAGTTTGGCGACATTACTTGCTTGGAGCCACCTTCGTCATAATGATTGACAATGTTGCAACAAGCTACTTTCAGACACAAAAGAAGCTTAGCCCCAAGCAAGCACGATGGCAAGATTTCCTAGCAGAGTTCGACTATCGGCTTGAGTACAAGCCAGGTAAGGCCAATGTTGTGGCCGATGCACTCAGTCGAAAAACAGAGCTGGCAACATTGAGTGCAAGTCAACCGCGAAGCACTCTAATCACCCGCATCAAGGAAGGTCTACAACAATATCCTCTAGCCAGGAACCTGATCAAGCTAGACAACGAAGGGAAGACAAGGCGATTTTGGCTAGATGACGGAGTCCTCCTCACTACCGGAGATCTAGTATATGTACCTAAGTGGGGTAACTTACGGAAGGAAATCATTAAGGAGTGCCATGATTCCAAATGGGCTGGTCACCCAGGAATGACACGCACCTTGGCGCTTTTCTAAGACTCATACTATTGGCCTCAGATGCGGGATGATGTCGACGCTTATGTGCGGACCTGCCTGGTTTGCCAATAAGACAAAGTCAAACAACAACGTCCAGCAGGGTTACTTGAACCCCTACCTATAACTGGTAGACCATGGGATAGCGTCTCTATGGACTTTATTTCCGCACTCCCAAAATCCGAAGGGTGTGGGAGCATCATGGTGGTAATCGACCAGTTCAGTAAGTATGCCACCTTCATACCTGCCCCTAGGGATTGTACAGCCGAGGAAGCTGCCCGCCTCTTCCTCAAACATGTTGTGAAGCTATGAGGAGTTCCACAGAGTATAGTCAGTGATCGTGACCCGCGATTCACAGGGAGGTTCTGGACGGAGCTCTTCAAGATGTTGGGGACAGATATAAACTTCTCAACTAGCTTCCATCCCCAAAGTGATGGGCAGACTGAGCACTTCAATGGGCTATTGGAGCTATACTTGAGGCACTACGTAAGCGCTCATCAACAAGATTGGGCAAAGTTGCTTGATGTTGCCCAGTTCTCTTTCAACCTTCAAAGGAGTGAGGCTACCGGCAATAGCCCATTCGAGATAGTCATGGGGCAACAACCAATGATCCCCCAAGCCATTGCCTCAACCTATGGAAGAAAGAGCCCCGCGGCTCACAAGCTCGCTAGAGAGTGGCACGAAAAAGTAGATATCACTCGAGCATGCTTAGACAAAGCCGTCCGGAAAATGAAGAAATGGGCGGATAGAAGGAGGCAACATTTGGAGTTTAATGAAGGGGACTTGGTGCTTATCAAACTGCTACCCCAACAGTTCAAGGCACTACGCCGAGTGCACAAGGGGTTGGTGAGAAAATATGAAGGCTCATTTCCTGTCATCAAACGAGTAGGCAAGGTCTCCTACCAAGTCTAACTTCCACCAAGACTCAAGATCCATTCGGTCTTCCATGTAAGTTTCTTTAAGCCATACCATGCAGATATGGAAGACCCCAGTAGAGGAGAGTCTAAACGGGCGCCAACTGCAGTAGTCACCGCATTCGACAAAGACGTGGAGTGTATACTGGCGGACCGGGTGATTCGGAGAAGAGGTGTCCCAAATTACACTGAGTACTTGGTGAAATGGAAGAACCTCTCCGATAGCGAAACGAGTTGGGAACGAGGGGATACACTTTGGCAGTTCGCCGAGCAAATCCAACGATACAAGGATGAAGGTGCGACAGGGACGTCGCGAGCTTAAGTGGGGGAGGATGTCACGGCCCGCCCAATTTTGATCCAAGGAGCCCAAACAAAGCCCAAAGTTAGGCACAAGCCCTTGTAAGATTCTAGAGTCTTCTCCACTCATCTAGCAAGGCCATCATTGGAAGACTCTAGTAACATTCTAGAACTCTCTTGTAAATATCTAGGGTTGTGAATACTTGTAGAGAAACCTAGATACATGTAGAACATTCTGGAGACTCAATCTCCTAAAGTAGTCTAGAACATTCATTGAGGAGGTGAACCACTATAAATAGGTAGCCCCTCTCATTTGTAAGGCATCCAAGCCAAGAATACTCAAAGCATTGTAAAGCTTTCTCATAGCAATACACTTTGCCTTATTTTCCTACAAAGCTCTTCTAGTCCTTCTCTAGTCTCTCTAGCCTTTGAGAGTGATCAAGTAAGGCTTACTTAGCAATCTCGCCCAGAAATTGTCTAAGTGCCGCACAGGTTAGCTGCGCAAACTTTAACCCCGTGACATGCTGCTGCTTCTTGATCTGCTGGCTCAACGTATCCGGCTTCGATAATCTCGGTTAGCTCCTGGAAACCAAACAACGCCTTCATCTGGATACACCACTGATAAAAAAAAATTCCACTAAACTTCGGAAGCTGAGGTTGAATTGTACCGTTCATGTTTATAACCTTCTTACAAGCAATCTAAGTGAACTGTTTAGAAAAACAAGAACTCTGGACAATTTGGCTCTCATACCAAATGCAGGAAATTATATTTCCAAGATAAAAAAGAAAAAAACGCTCAACAGAAAAAATAATAGGAAAGAAAATTATAGATGAGTGACAAACTCTGTAATTCTTATTGATGAACTAACTAATCAAAACAGTAAATAATAACAACTATTTATAGGTGAACACAGAAGTAAAACAAAACGACTTCTTACTAAAAAACTTCAACTGAAGTCTACTTTACTGCCACTAAGTAATCACCCACTAATTACATAACGGTGCCTACAAATCTGCTATACAGACTTATTCAAAACAAGACTCAGTCAACAAAATAGTTTGAGTTTAATCAAATTCCAACAAAACTATCGTTAACCTTTATTATAATATTCAATACGGGTCCATTGTTAATGGACTTATTAATTAAATATTCACCCAGGTCTAGAGATAGGATTTTTTTAATATAATTTTTTTAAACTATTACAAGAAGTTTTATGATGGCAGATGTATATCAAAAAATACTACTTACACTCTCGTGATATCGGGAGAGAGAATTTCTCATAAATGTTTATAAAATTCGTATGATAGAGTTGAATTTCCAAACACCAACATGAAAGAAGAGATGCATTAACACATTAACTAAGAGGTGATGTGACTAGAGATATTAGATCTTTGGTTACTTGTTCAAACATTTTTTTCTGTATCTCGGATAAAAAATTGACTTTTAAATTTAAATAGTATGATAATAATGAAAGTTATAAATATGCATTATGAGAACTATACGACTAGGGTTTGGGCCAAGCCTTGAATGATATGTTTATGTACTAGGCTGGTGTTGTCGAGAATAACTTTGATCACTATCAGTGACTTGGTGCATGTTGGAATATAATTGGGACACTATCCATATATACATGGACTTGTTCAAGTTTCATCTTCATCCCATCTTCCTTCTTTGTGGAAGTTATTGAAACTCACAAAGTGGAGTTCCATGTCGACCATTTATATATATATATATATATATATATATAATATTTAAACAAAACACATATACATTATATAAGAAAATAAACTGTCAATTCCACAGACAATTATTAAACTTTGTGTTTACTTAATGTGAAGCATTGACATGGAGCTGACAACAAGAATGAAATTAGAAAGAAAGTAGCTAGAAATAATAAGATAGATTATGTTCATCTAATTTTGGATGGAAAACACATATCAGCTATAGTAATATATTTACAAAACATATCCATATATATAAATTATAAAGACAAGCTTGAGATTTGCGGCGACACGAAAAATCAGAGGTTTTGATGAAATCTTCTTCTCTATCTGTTCAAGATATCAAGTGTTATTGCTAGTTTGGAAATATATCAATGATATGCTAGTCTGTCAAGCGCGTTAATTTCTTTGTTCATATATATATATATATATAATTTGTATATTTTGTTAATTAAATTCTAACGCAATTTATAATTTGATTTGATGCGTTTTGAAATTCAAATATGAAGCTCGAAAAATATTAATGAAACATGATTGAGATAAATAGAGTATATACTGCTACTAATGATCACTATCGATCCTGCTGTCTTGGCCAATCTTTGAAAGAGACACTGATCATATGAATATGAATCTACTGAACTTGTCAAAAGTCAAAAGATTACTCATAAAACCTCACCTCCACTTTACTGAAAAAATAACCAAATTTTCTTTTCATTTTTCATTTTCTTCTTCCAAAAAGGAAGTCCATATAAACAGTATGATATAATTCCTCAGTAGGCACCACTTACAAAGAAGAAAAGGTCACTGTATTATATACTCTTAAATGGTCTCTTCGGTCCATCTTAAGTTGTGCTTATTCTTATATGGCAAATTGTGGCTACTTAAAATCGAAAACATTGTTTCAGTGTTTCTTGTGTAAGATATATCTTCCATTAATTCAATCAGTCCATTTTATATGATATGTATAACCAAATATATATATATATATATATATATATGTATATATGAGACGAGATTTATAAGTTGTCTATTTTAAATAAATGTAATCCTCTCTCGCTTTTAATTAAGTGTTTGGTTCTTTATACATTAAAAAAAAGAGAGAGTAGAAGATGCATGAACAGTGCGCCACACACAGCAAAAGCTGACCTTTAAATTAAACGACTCTCGTCCAAATTATCATATTACATTATTATTATTATTAATATTATTATTATTTTATTGGATCCAAAGGAGCAACAAACTTCTAAGGAAAATATTAATAATCAAAGAAAATAAAATAACTATACAAAAAAAATAAAATAGAATAGAATTTTATACTTAAACGAAAACAGGACTTGGAGAAGCTTGTAGGGTTTGGTACGTGGGACAAGAAGGGACGACGTGGATAACTTTCTCTTATTCCATGTTTGAAGTCTTTAATATGGGTTAAGACAAGACAATGTGGGACAAAAAACACCAATTTTTATCCCACCCAAGACAATGATGTAAGACAAGTATAAAAAAAATTACTTTACTCTTTAAATTTTAAAAAAATTACAAACATGTTTAATTATGAATATATATATATATAATTTAATATATATTATAATAATATTTAAAACAACGTCAGTACCGTAAAAAGTCTCTAGAAACGACTGTTCAGAATACCGAGGTCTACTTCTTTTGCCTATGCCGCGGTCAAACTTTGCTAATCTTACTGGAATTGACCGCGGTTTGTGCACAACGGTCTATACCGCGGTTCCTTCCAGAATCCAATTTTTTCAGTCTTCAAGCCTCATTCAAATATGATCTCCTACGTCTAAATGTTTCTCACGTCTCCAGGAAGTTTCCGTATTAGTTGAATCTATTTGTGACGCAGAACAAAAGTATAAGGGTTTACCAACGTAAGCTTTGAGAATGTATAAACTGGAATCCACTAGCAGAGATAATTGTAATTCAATTAAAACATTTTTATTATTCTCCTCAAAACAAATAACAAGATACTTAAATAGTCTCTAGAAACCCTAACTTAAACAAAAAGACTAAATTGAACATTCACTAAACAAATAAAAGCTATAACGAAAAAAACAAAAAAAAAATAATTAAAATAAAACCTCAAATGTCCGACAGCCTGCCTTAATCAACGAATTTGAGGTTGCAAACGACCTCAACCGGGGAATCCGGTTTGTACGGCGTAGATCGAAAAAATTCCTCTAAAAAAACATATTATAATAGGCAAACAGACAACCGAGCTAAAAGTTATGTTCGTTTCTTCGAACCAGCTCTTTTAATCGTGTATATTTCTCTTTTAACCAATTCTCTATCCAACTCTTCTTCAAACTCTAAAACTAATTGTTCTACATCAGTTTGGTAAACATGGGAATACAAGCCTTATCCTAGAAAAGCCGCGATCTGATAATGGTGGAGTGTATGAAAACACTAAGTTAAAAAAAGTACTGTTATGATAATGGGATTAGACTTCCAAGTGCCGTGTCAAGGACGCCACAACATAATGGTATAATAGAACAAATGAACAAAACATTGATCGAGACTCGAAGAGAGACAAAGACATACACATACAAGTTGGGTTGTCAAAGCGTCTTCAAGTGAGAGATTGTTGGGTTGTGAATAGTTTGAATGAGTATTGTTGCGCTCCGTTGACGCCACACAAGGGTCGAGCTTAGGGCTTTAATTTTTATACTCTTAATTATTAGGTTTTAGATTGCGAAAGAGAAAAGTAAGAGTGCTTCACTATTGTAAATACCGATTTGATAGTAATAGTTGAATGCTGGTACGCTTCGTAGATATAACCTTACGTCGAACGACATAAAATCTTGTATTTCTTTATTGTTTTCTTCCTTTCTTATGTTTTGATTATTGGTTTCATTGTCTTCCTTGTTTTATCTTTTATGTATGATTCATTTTCATCTTCTTTTCTCAAACTTCCCATGTGAGTGATTGATCTCTAACATACTAAACTCGACATCCATATTGTACAATACTGTAAAAACTTTCGAAACTTATAATATTACATGCAATATATGGTTCTTATTTTATTTTCCTACTCATTAGAAACAACAATGCATAGTTATCCTTATCTTTTAATTTGTTCTTATCTTTTAGCCGACATAAGCGAAATTGATTTTGATTCCAAAGAGATTATGCGAACTCTTGCTGAACAATGTGAATCACTTTAATTAATTAGTCAATTAAAAAACAATAGTAATCCCAATCTCGATCATGATAGTTTATTTGAAGTAAATATTCATCACACGTGGCCATATATATACTGTACATGCTCGAACGCAAACATAATATAATATTTTTTTTCTCTTCTCTCTAAAAAATGAAATAATTTATTCATGTTGATAGAAATCATTAGTGTCCTCTTGGCCTTCTTTAATGGCCAGAGAATGTGAACCCATTGCCAGCCTACCTTCAAAAACAAAAACAGAAATTAAAAATCAGATAAACCCTGTAAATGAGTCGTGCAGGTGGCCGGCCATGAATGGAGAGAATAAAAATAAAAATTGTAATAGTTCTCATGCGAAGAACAAAATCAGATATTATGAGAGTCTCCAATATTCTCCAATATTCTTGTAAGGGCTCGAAAAATAAATGACACTATTTCAGAGGGGTGTTGTACAAATATCATCAGTTTAGTAATATAAGTTTAAAAGACACCATTTAAGGTAAAAAGACGAGAATACCCCGATAAAATCGAAAAAGAGAGAAAGTTATCGTTTTGTGAGTATGAGAAAAACAACAGTGAGGAAGAAACCGACGATAAGGAAATCGACGATAAGGAAATCGATGGCTAGGAAATCGACAGCTTATTGACTGGAACGAGAATACAGTACATTTCGCAGCGATTGACAGAGGTAAGTTTAGTTTGTTTTATTTATCGATTTGTTGTTCATAACTTATCATTGCATTTTAGACGTGTACTGTTTAATGAAATTGTAGATTATGGTTGATACTGGTTGTGGTTTTGGTTTGGGTTTGAAATGAGGTTCAATATTCAATAATCGAGATTTTTTTTTTAAAATAAAAGCAAATCGAGAATATTTCAAACGAGATCGAGGAAATTTGTTAGAAAGATTCGAGGAATTTTATCATACGATCGAGCTTATTTCTCAAAGGGTCGAAAACATTTTAATAGCATCGAGAATATTTTTAAAGGATCGAGAAATTGTTTGGAACGATCGAGAATATTTTCCTAACGATCGAGAATGTTTTTCAAAGTGATCGAGCTTTTGTTAAATGATCGAGAATATTTTTCAAAGAATCGAGAGGTTTTTAAAAGTTCGAAACTATTTTCAAAGGATCGAGAATTTTTTCAAAAGATCGAGAATAATTTTATAACGATCGAGAATGTTTTTGAAAGGGTCGAGGTTTTTTTAAATGATCGAGAAGAATTTTCAAAGAATCGAGAAGTTTTTCAAAGAATCGAGACTATTTTCAAAGGATTGAGAAATTTTTCTAACGATCGAAAATGTTTTTGAAAGGGATGAGATTTTTTAAAATGATCGAGAAGATTTTTCAAAGAATCGAGAGGTTTTTCAAAGGATCGAGAATGTTTTTAAATGACCGAGAAGGTTTTTCAAAGGGTCGAGATTTTTTAAAATGATCGAGAAAATTTTTTAATGAATCGAGAGATTTTTCAAAGGTTTGAGACTATTTTCAAAGGATCGAGAGGTTTTTCAAAGGATCGAGACTAATTTGAAAGGATCGAGACTATTTGTAAAGGATCGAGAACTTTTACAAAGGATCGAGAACTTTTACAAAGGATCGAGAACTTTTACAAAGGATCGAGAACTTTTTCAAAGGATCGAGAACTTTTACAAAGGATCGAGAATATTTCAAAGTATCGAGAATATTTTCAAAGTATCGAGAATTTGTTTCAAACGATCGAGAATATTTTCTATTTTTTTTATAGTTTACTGATGAATTGTTTCTGTGACATTGCAGATGACGAGCAGGTTGAAGGAATTGCTTAAAACTCCAGAGGAATATTGGTTCAAGAGAAAATTGACCCGACACGACCATTTTAAAGCCCTCGCCCGTATAGACGATGCACTTAACCGGGTCCCTGAAGAGTTTGTTGTTGAGGATTGGCATCGGTTCATGGCCTCCTGTTTTGGGCATTTCATGTCGATGCACCGGGAGCTGAAGTTTTCGGGTGGTGTTATTCATCAGCTGCTGTTGTGGGAGTTGGACTATGACGGGCCGACATATGAGATGCGGTTCTTGTTAGGGAACCATGTAGTCAGGTTTTCGAAGGTGTAATTTAGCCTCATCACCGGATTACGTTTTGGAGTCGTACCGGACACGAGTATGTATGATGCACTTGAGAATGACATACATCAACACTACTTTCCTGCACATGATGAGGTATCGTTGGATGACTTGAGGGTTGTTCTTACCCGCGGAGAGTTTCAACAAGCGTACGATGTTGTGAAGTTGTGTCTCATTTACATATTGAACTGGATATTGATGGGGGTGGACGAGAGATTGAAGATTCCAGTTTGGCAGTTTCGGTTGGTAGAGGACCTCAATGCCTTCGATGCGTTCCCGTGGGGTGCCCACGTTTATAGGCATTATATATTTTCATTCAAGCATGCGTTACCGCGATGTCGTGAGGAGAGACGCTAGCAGTCACAAGGCGATGTTGGACATTCCGTGGAGGGGTACAACATCTACGGTTTATCACACGCCCTTTTGGTAAAAAAATTTGATTTCCAACATGTACATTAAATTTCTAATCCAAAATTGTTTTTGATTATAATTGTACTTATCTTTGATACAGATATTTGCTTTCGAGGTGATCCCTCAACTGGGCGTCGATTTCAGGACTTGAAGGGTTACAGACCTTTGTCCTCGTATGTTGAAGTGGGAGTTGACGAAACAACCCAGAGGGAAGAAGCTGGACACGATTTTTAGTGCTAGGGTAATTATTTTATTTGTTAATCGTATGTTATATTACTTACTATAAGTAACAATGACATTCATCTAACTACGCTTTCAGATGTCTGCGAGGACGAAAATTGTGCCCACAGCAGCTGAGGCGGTGGCACCGTACTTCGCAGGCCTAAGTGAGGGGGGGGGGGGGGGTGGGAGCCGGTATGTGCAGGACCCATACCTTCCTACTGTCCCTGATCCGACTACAAGTGCAGTTCGTCCCAATGTGAAGAGTGAGGGTCCGACTACAAGTGCAGGTCAAGATTTCAGTGGCATGGACACTGGCGGATCTTCACCGTCTTCTCGGCGAGTGAGGCGTAGAAATGTTCGGTTTACCATCCCAGAAACTGGTGCCGATACAGGGGATTCCCGTGCATACGTTGGACTTGATGGGGAGGTAAGTTGATATGGTAGTTTTGTTTTTATTAACATGATCTGTTGATTGTTTTAGTATTAACAATGTTGCATGATTTCAGGCTCGTTTAGAACATCAGTTGAACAAGTTGCGTAAAGCCCTCCGAAAGAATAAGAATGATAGACAACAACAGCACCGCGAGTTGCTGGATTTGATCCGGAAGAGCGATGAGGATCGACAACAACAACATAGGGAGTTGCTTGCATTGATCGGTGGCTTTCAGGGCTTCATGCCGTATATGTATGAGCATACAGAGGATCCACATATCGGAGGGATAGTTCTGGAGAGTGGGGCTCAGTCTCCCCTTCCCCCTCACCCTCCCCCTCCCTCTCCCCCTCCCCCTCCAAGCGAGCAGTCGGCCCCGCCTCCCCCTTGGAGTGACCAGCAGGCTCCCCCTCCCCTTCTTCCTCCCCCTCCCCCCTCCACTCTCCACCTCGGAGCGAGCACTGGGCTCCCCCTCCACCTCGGAGCGAGCACCAGGCTCCCCCTCCATCGAAGAGCAAGCAGCTGGCTCCCTCTCCACCGATGAAATAGCAACAGGCTCCCTCTCCCCCTCCACCTCCACCTCCACCTCCACCGATGACCGACCAGCAGGCTCCCCCCATCCACCTATGAGCTAGGAGCCGGCCCCCCATCCCCATTGGAGTGAGGAGCAGACGCCCTCTCCACCTCCCCTCGAACAGCCGGCCCCCATCCCCCTAGAACCAAGGAGCAATGAGCAGGTGCCCCCTCCACCTCCCATCGAGCAGCAGACTCCCCCTTCCCCGTCCTCATCTCAGCATACCCCGGCGGGTGGAGTTCGACAACAGAGGAGACAACTGAAGCGTGTACTGAAGCGTGGTTGGCAGTTGCTTAGCCCGTACACAGATTTGTGCCGACCTAAGAGGGCGAGGGTAATACTAGAGGGACCTGAGCACATATTTAATCCCCAGGGACTGGTGGACGGTGACCAGTTGAAGGCTTACCGAGCCTTCAAGAAGAACGTAAACGGGGAACTGTAAGTAAATTTCTTTGTTATTTAGGTGACAGTTTTTCTTCTAATGCATTATATAAATGTGTAGCTGATGGAACATTAATGCAGACGTGATGTTGATTTGCTGGAGCCGGTTGAAGCTGCATGGTTCCGTCGGTTGCAGACCAACTTCATGGATGTTGATGATGAGGTACGTGGGACCGTAAATTCTGTTTATAGTATTTGTTTTATATATGTAAGCCTCCTAACATATCTTTACGTGTTTATATTCCCAGCATATGGACCGATACCTCTATATTCTTCGAGAGCGTCAACAGGCTTTCCCGAATGTGTACAGTCAGACGGTCAACCTATTGGACTCGTAATTTTTTGTAAGTACTGAAATTAGTAATGATTACGCATGCTTGTAGATTTGTATGGAAAACATTAATAACTTTGAGTTTGTGTTTATACAGTCCTTTCTGGAGCACCAGTACAGGAAAATGATGCCTCGTGATTCTCGAGAGCAGATCACCCTGAGGCGTTGGAATGTTTCGAGGTCGTGGTGGAAGGATGACTACCTTACCACGGTGCTTGGGGGTGCCCCGATTGGATGCCGTCTGTGGCACGAGGTTGACATGGTAAGTGTTACTTGACATGGTTTGCAATTGTATATATAAATGTCTTTGTACATCCTAACACATGCTGTTTACTTTTATAGGTCCTGATACCGTGAAACATTGGGTCGTAACATTGGCTACTGGTTACTGGTTACTGTGGACCTCACATGTGGGAAGATGTTCATAGTCGACCCTTGGAAACAGGAGGTCTCAGCTCATATCCGGAAGCAGCAGGTAGCCCCGTTAAGCTACTTTGTGCCCTCGATGTTGCATCAGGCTGGGTTTCATACTGCACGACTGGCTGGACTTCAGAAATTTGAGAAGACAAGTAAGCCCTTTAATGTCAACGTGGTGTCGGAAAAACATGTCCCCCAGCAGAAGGAATCGTAAGACATTTCGTAATAGTAACTTTAAGATTGTATTATTATAAACCTAATGTTTTATTAACGCTTGTTAATGTGTCCAACTGAAGAGGTAACTGTGGTCCTCACACGTTGAGATTGATCGAGTATTTACTGGAGGACAGAAAGGATTTCGATTGGTCGGAAGACGATATGGGGATCATTCAGGAGAAGATGGTCGTTGAAATATTTGCAAACTCCCTGCCCGTTTAGATTTATGTAGTTATTCATTTGTATACGTACAAATTATTTTGTATATGTACCAAATATTTTGTATATTTACAAATTCTTTTGTATATGTACCAATTGTTTTGTATATGTCGCAATTCTTTTGTATATTTACCAATTCTTTTGTATAAAAATGTTTACATTTGTATATATACAAATCATATTTAAATACAATTGCATTTCAGTCTCATATCAAATTTAAATACAATTGTATTTTAGTTAATGAACACGTCATACGAGTTCAAATTATCACAATGTCATCATGATAACGCCTCAAATCATTCCACGGTGGAGTCTCTAGTAGGTCACGTCTGCCTGTTGTGACCAATTGTATGACAGATAATACACTTGCGTCTGTATTCCTCAGGAATAATTGTGCTCGGACCTTCATTACTCAGAGTTGGGTTAGAACATCTCCTCAAATTATGCCCTGGTTGTCGACATTGTCTACAGTTCTGTGTAGTTGTTCTCTCCGAAGACAAGATACGGAGTGAAACCCTCGGTCGACCTGCTTGTCTCCTGGAGCTTGGATTCAAAAAGACTCTCTCAGCGATGTCAGATGGCACAATCCAACCGGAAGGATGTCCAACTGGTATAATAGGAACCGAGTACGCATCAATAAGTGTTTGTCTCTTGTAGTAGTCTGCACAGAGAGATGTGAAATCCATGTTTCGGTCTCTATAAAAACATTGAAAACGATAGGATTCACGTTTAAGTAATATTAACCGTACACAAAATTGTATGATGTACCTTGCGACAGCGAGAGTGTGAGAACATAGAAGAAGGTCCATTTGGAATTTGTTGCATGTGCAGGCCTTCCGGGCTAAGTCAATGGTCCACTGTTTTCCAGCCCACTTCACCGAGAATATGTTCCATTCAACTGGATTAACGGTCATAAAATTGCACTTATCAACACGTTTGAGGATCATAAAATGTGCTGCGTCGGTCAACTGATGACGCATGGATTGTGCAGCCTTATGCCGATCTTGAAACCAACGTTGTAGCATATTCCTAATGAACTCTGCCAAAGTCAACATAGGCAGTTGCCGTGCAAATTTAAGGCATGAGTTTATGCATTCTGCAGCATTTGTTGTCATGACCCTATACCTTCTGTCGGGACAGTGTACACGGGACCACTTGTATGGACGGGCATCAATTACATATTCATATGCATTCGGGTGCAAGTTGCGTAACTCTTCCATGTGCCGGTTATATTGCAACTCGGTGTACGCTCGGGCTGCTTTATCCATTATTACGGCAACATCCTTTCTATGATATCGCTTCTTAATATTTTTATAAAAATGCCAGCAACATATGATATGAGTGGCATAAGGGAACACTTTAGAAATCCCTGCTTCAATGCTTGCATGTCGATCAGAAATGAAAACCAAATCATCTATAAAAATCACTCCCATGATAGGTTATTTTTCGAGTTACCATACCCAAAAGCAATTGGATAAACCAGTTCATTCCCATCTTGTGAAGTTGCAACAAACATTGTGCCCCAGAATCTACCTTTTAAATGGGTACCATCAACGGCAATAATTGGACGCATACACCTCTGGAATCCTCTGACTGAGGCACCCAACGACATGAAAAAGTATAGGAATTTACCATTTTCATCGCATTGTAAGTTAGTAATCGTTCCTGGATTTTGTTGTTCCAACACGTAACTGAATGATGACAGTAGTTGAAAGCTTTCCTCATGCGTTCCATAGGTCAGTGACAATGCATAATCAAGGGCTTGATGTGCCTTACTGTACATTATTTGGATGCCATACATTATTTTCATGTCGGCGATTATATCCTTCGGACGCATTAGTCGACCATCATGTTGCTGTAATCTATGTACAACCACTTCTCCAATTATGACTGCACTAGCTTATCGATGGCGGCGGTGAATCTCCTCCAACGGACAAGTGTGTTTGTTGATACAACTTCTTACTTGAAAGTATGTCGCTTCATCTCTCCTAACCGCTCTTAACTTCCACGTATAATTGTCCATCAAACAAACCAGATGTAATGTTATCTTATTCGCCCTTTTCACTTTCCACTCAAAGTTGTGCCGCATTGTAAAATGCCCAGCCAATCTCTTCAAATCCTTTTTAGTAGGAAAAAATTGCCTTTATATATCATGCTGGTAGGTTCATCTTCTACCAAGTTCCTGCTTCCACCCATACCAAACGAGTATGATTTTGCTCCTGGAATAACCCAAGTTCTGGCATTCTCAGAATCAGCTGGAGTTACATCAAGCCGGACATCAGATGTCCCAACTATATGTACTGCAGTGGAACTATATCTGTGTACACGTCTTGCACGTCTTGCACGTCTTTCCATTTTGAACGGTTCTTCATCTTCCTCATTGTTCGCTACATTATGTACCGGATGCAAATTTGGCTAATTAGCCACCTCATGGATTGGTAAGTTATGAGGTTCATTGTTCCGTTCATTGTTCATGTCATTGTACATCTCATTGTATTGGTGGTTGTACTGCCCAGCATTCATTTCAATATGACAACCGAAATCATTGTCCAATTGAGCTCTAACTGTATCACCATGGTTGGCTACTTCCGGTGGGACACCACATAGGTTTTCCCTACCGTCAATCCTACTTCTTTCTGTGAACAACTGGTTGCTACTGCCTGAAGATCGAAAATGTTGGGTGTTATCATGAGGAGGAATTTCTTCACCGATGACACCTCCTGCAGCCCTCTTAATTAAACTGACACATACTTGAGGGATCACCATATCTTCCCCTAGCATAAACAAAACATCATCGTCATTTCTTATAAATGTGTGACATGTTGTCATGGGAACGATTGATATAGAATGTAGATCAGCAATGTATTTGTTCACATCGTACTTCACAACGGTTTGTACGATCGACACCAGCTCTTCGTAAGTCATATTTATGGACACATACATTCCTTGGTTATCGGAACCAAGAAACCTCTGACTTCCATCAGGTAATTGCTCTCATCGACCGTTGTAAGAAATTACTAATCTAACCCGATCCATTGTCCTGTAAAAATCATCATCACAAACAATTATTAACAAATAAAAAAGTTAGTTTTACAAGTACTAAGAATTACAAAAAATTCTCAACTGTAACGGATCGAGAACATGTTCTTCGGAATCAAGCTTTTTTTGTAATGGATCGAGAACATTTGCAAACGGATCGAACTTTTTGGAAAGGGATCGATAACATTTTCTAAGTGATCGAGCTTTTTTCAAATGGATCGAGTACTTTTTATAAAAGATCGAGAAATTTTTCAAGGGTTCGAGAATAATTTACAACGGATCGAGAACTTTTATAACGGTTCGATTCGAGAATATTTGTCAAATTATCGAGAACTTTTAACAAGGGAACGAGAACTTTTAACAAGGGAACGAGAACTTTTAACAAGGGATCGATAACATTTCTAACTGTTCAATAACTTTTTCAAGGGATCGAGAATATTTGTCAAATTATCGAAAACTTTTATCAAGGGATCGAGAACATTTTCTAAGGGACCGAGAACTTTTTCTAAGGGATCGAGAAATTTTTTAAGGGATCGAGATTATTTGTCAAATTATCGAAAACTTTTTTAACGGTTCGAGAACTTTTGTTCAGGGATCGAGAACTTTTCCTAAGGGATCGAGCATTTTTTTCAAATAATCGAGTTTTTTTCAAACTAAACAAAACCTCGTTCCAATACAAAATAAGCTCGATTCATCTTTAAATATTCTCGGTCACACAAGAAAAAAGCACGGATGTTTTCCATTTTCATACATTCTAGTGCAGAATATGAAATAGATACATTGTTATCGAGGAATGTATACATTGTTAACCCACACAGAAATGAATGTAAAATATCTGAAATGCAAAATATCTGAAATGCATAAAATAAATTTAAATGAAGATCATAAATATTTGTTACCTTCTAGTGCAAAATCTGGAGATTGACAACTTTTTTAGAGGCAGAGTCAAGTTTTTCAGACAAGTTTTTTGGGGAGACACCAACGAGTTCAGAAAGTTAGTTTTTAAAAATTAAAGCTCATGGACAATTTGAATAGTTCACCATAATATGTGTCTTTTAAACTTAAATTATTAAAAGGGTGACATCATCACAACTCACCTTAAAAAAGGTGACATATCTCATCATTTCTACGATGGGCCAATGCAAAGATTATATTCCATTCCAAATTAGTTGTGTTTTGTTTAGTTTTTGTTTAATGATGTAAAACCCTCCATTTTTTTGTGAACCAGCCAACAAGAGATCGTGCAAATGGCCGGCTCTAGTTTCAAAAATATGAATATGAATATGATGATGATCATCATCATCAAAGACAGATCGAGTGTACAGCTTTCAGCTTTCATTATCGGAAGCTTCCTTCGATCTTGTTTTCTGTTTGAAGAAATAAAAAATTTGTATTTTACGCGTTTACTGAGCGAGAAGATCGCCGGAATCTTTGGTGGGACTTTGAAATGTGTCGATGGAGGACTGGTTCTTCCTTCACTTTTTTTTTTTTTCAGTGTTGTTGATAATTATTATTACAAGTTTGTAATGTTTGAGCCTTTTGATTGTTTGAGCCTAGTTTTCGTCAATGAATACATGGTTATTGAATTACTTGAGAATGTTGTGGTATAAGATTTTAATGGTACAACTAATGCCACTAGAGTAATCTGGATTTTAAATTGAGTTAAAATTTTTATTTAGATGTGGATATTCGGACCTTTTTGATCTTGGCCGGGCTTAACATACCATTGATTCGCTAGGTAGTTTATTGTAATTCTTAAAAAAAAAATGGATTTAGACTATATTAATTTCATTTTTTAACCTATTAGGTATTATAATTTATTGTAATACTTAAAAATGGATTTAGACTGTATTTACTTAATTTTCTGACCAAAAATTGTAAGTTTAAAATTTTATCTGATCAAAAGGTAATTTTTTTTAGATGATATAATTATTTTAATCTTATTAATTATGACAAGATGAGGTTGCTTGTGGTTTGTTTCTCATACATATACTATACGTTATGGGTTTCGGTGTTTATCACCTTCCAAAATCCCGATTTATAGTTATATTTCAAAAAAAAAAAATCTTATTTATCACTTGAGACTAACAAATTAAATAGTTGAATATTGAAAACAATTTTTTTGAATTAATACAGTTTTCATCTTAACAATTTTTAGTAGCATGTTGTATTAACTTGAAATGTGATCCATATTTAATTTTAGAGAGAAAATTAATTAAATATTATTTTTTTAGGTATGAGGGGTATATCATTGCGGTTAACTCTATCTCTTTATTTATTAGATTAATTAGGTGTGCGGTTCATACTACTCGTTATTATTAGATTAATTAATTATGAGTTTATCATTTTATCTTGATATTATAAATTATTTTAAAAGATGTTGGAGGTACTTTAGTGTTAGGGAGTCAATTAAGATCTTATTTTCTTAACCTTGAATATACTTTTAAAATATTGAATATTGTTGACGTCGATTTCTGGATGTGTAAAAAATAGCCAATAAGGATTGGATTTCAACTGTGATTTCAAAGAGAAAGAGATAAAAGAAAGTAATCAAGACGGAAGTTTTTTACGTGGTAAAACTCCGATGACCGGAAAAACGTCCACGGGTGGTTGAATGATCAACCAAGCCAAAATCCACTATAAAATAATAGAAATACAATTCTCGATCTCTCTTTCTTCTCTCTGTATTTTTCTATGATTGTTGTATATCTCTTTTTTGGCGAGATTATGGGTCTATTTATATGTTTATAGAACCTCAATCTGCTTTGTACAAGTAATAGATGTTTGTATTTAATTATGATTACTTGCTTGAAGCGGACTGTCTTTTTTCCTGTTTCAGAGTCTTATATTGAAATCGAATGAGACTCTAGTGATGTAGTCCAATTATAACTTATTTCCTTTTAAGAGCGTAGTTTTTTTGAAGAAATAAAGTTGTTGCCTGATTGAGAACCTTTCCTGCTCAGTATTCTGTTCTCATTGGGATTCTTTTTTGATATGGATGTCTTCGTGTATTTAATGACGTAATCCGTGTGACCTAAGCGTTGGGCTTTTTATTCAGTTTTCTTCATATTTGTCCCGAGTAAGGACAATACCCGTTGGTCCCGAGTATAAACGTCATTTAACCAGTCCCGAGTGTCGTTAACTGATCCCGAGTAGTATATGATGTCGATTGACCATGAGTAGGTTTTGTTCAACACTTGCTTACTCGAGTTTTCTCTTCTTCAGTGATGTCTTATATGATATTTTCTGAATGCCATTCGGATGTCCACCTGGCAATTTATCTAAAATTCACATATGACAAATATAGATATAAATTTAGTGATAGATATAGTAAGATAGGTAGATTTAGTTATATAATGATATTAGTAGATATTGTTGTTTTATGTTAAAGAAAATTTAGTAAATGATTGGATATGTAGATTTACAATGATTAGGAGTGTTTTTAAAATATCATTTTCTGAAAACCTTTATAAATTTGAGATCATGTTTATTTGGCTTTGGTCACCTCCTTCAATTATTTCTTCTTCGGAATACAGAACAAAACACTGGACATATTAAATCCAAAAAGCCCACCATCTTCTGCGCACAATAAATCAAGTGTGCCAAAATTCACCCTATTTTTAAGTGGAAAAAAGGGAATTTGCTTTTTTTTTTTAAAAGGAATAAATATGCCTTTTGATGTTATGTTTGTAGGAAATTAGGAATAGGAACTAACAATGTAACAATTTAATTAAGATAAGATAAGGTAAGATTAATCATTGCTATGCCCCTCAAACCACAACATGAGATTGTAGGTTCGATTATCACATTCTTCTTTAAAAATCCTTAATTATTATAATTTTTTTTTTAAACAATGAAAAGTTTTTTTTTTTTAAGAATAAATCTGTTTTGAAGAAAAAAGTTTACCGATAGTATTCAAGAATAATTTTGGTATTTTGAAAGGTACAGTAAGTAAAAATATATATTTTAACTTTTTAAATATCGATGTAGAAAGTTAATGGGTATTGCAAAAACTTGTTTGAATGACAATAGTCACCCAAAATTAATTAATTACATATGTTACTTTTTTTTTGCAAGAATTATGTAAAGCATTTTAGTTAGAGGTGAATGTGATTCGGATTATTCATTTTTTTTAATCGGATTCATTTTAGTTATACCAAAACCGTTTATAACTCACATATACTCAATTTTTCATTTTTTTAGTCGGATTCACTCGTAAAAACATGTTAACGTGAAAGTGTTTTTTTCCTGTTTGGTTTAATACGAGTTGAAGATTTGAGTCCATAGTACATTATTGAAATTGTCTCGTGATTTGCTACTGTTTTCCCAATTATTTCGTTTTTAGGCCTTCACTTCTCAATTTTCTTTCCTTTTTAGGTAGTATTTTCATTCTGTTATCTTCATTTAGAACTTCCTTTTTAGAATTAGTCAATAAATCAAATTTATCATTCTAGTAAAAATTCGAGATTTTCCCTTTTGGGTTATTTAGGTCAGTTTATGAGTCCAACTCTTTGGAGTCAGTTTTGTTTATTATCCTTGTTATTATATATATATATATATAGCAAATTTTTAATGCAGTGGTTTCGAGTATTATATCACTTTTATTTAGTTAGTATATGTGTCGGAGATGTATACAATGATCATTCCACGATCAGCATTGATTTTAAAAGGCTGTACCATGATATGTACAATCGCAAAAACATGCGACAACCTGAATACATCAAGAATATGAGATCAGAATTCGGGGTTATGAGTTGAAGAATTAGAAGAATTGAAGAACAGTACTTGTTAGGTAATGAACTTAGAAAAGATGGATGGAGTAGAGAGGAGACAAATATCCAGTAAACAGATAACAGTGCCTGATTTTCCATGTCATATACATCATCTCCACGATCTGGCCGCCCTTTTGATCAGGACTATCTATCATTTTCATTTCATGCTGTTTTTTACTTATTTTTTTAATCCAACAAAAAACCCCCCCCACGTTGTCTCGCTTGACAGGTGTAATTCTCTTCAGTACCGTATCTCACTTTCAATAATATCCTTTTTTTTTTCTTAAACTAATCTGATAATTGATTTTCAGTTGTCTTTCTTTGAATCTTAATATCATGCATTTCTCTAAGTTAAGACGTTTTAGGCCACTCCAAAGGGTGGATTATTTTAATCAATCATTGAGTGAACTTGGTCTTTTCATAGTTGTACATGCCCCCATTAACGAATTTTGCAAATTGGTTACAGGGAATTGGGACTAATAATTGATATTAATTTCCAAATGTGATATAATTGTTACACAAAATTAAGTGCAAGTTCAAGTCAATGCTTTTTGGGACATTCTTCTTAGCTGTTGGGGTATATATATATATATATATATATATGTGTGTGTGTGTCTCTTAATTCTGTTTCACATTCAATCATAGCTCCTTCAATCACTTACAACTAATAACCAAAAAAAAAAAAAAAAACACTTCTTACAATGGAGCATATGGGAGCCATTTGTGAGGGAGAGTGGAGTCTAAGTGGAATGTACTCTAATGAGGAGGCTGATTTTATGGCACAATTGCTCGGAAACTGTCCGATTCCAAGCGAGATTGATGGAAGCGGAAATCAATCTACATTTTGGCCTAGCCATGGATCATCATCAATGAACATGGTTGGTGTTGTTAATCAGACCAATTCTTACTTTAATTTTGATCTTGGTAATAGTAACAATTCATTTTGTTTTTCACAAGGGAGTAGTTATAGTGGTGGTAGTGGTAGTGTTTTTTTCCCATCTTCAAGCCCAGAGAGTTACTATTTCAGTGACTCAAATCCAATTATGTCAATGGATTTTTGCTTGGGGGATGGTAACTACACCACCTCATACTTGATCGAAGGCGAAGGCGGCGATGATCACTGTTCAAATGGCCAAGAGATGAGTGATGGAAATGCTGATTATCATGAAGACCAGCAATCTGGTGGTGGAAATTACCAGCTGCTTCCAGAGCTTGGTCTCTCTGTCAAGTCTTTGCAGCCCAAAATGGAATCAGAGATGCAACAACAAGCTCCAGAGCCAGTACTCAAAGAAGAGAAACTCAACAACCCATCTGAGAATTCTAAGAAAAGATCAAGAAACACAGCTGATGTGAGTGTGTGTGAGCGTTACTCTGATTATATATATCCATACCAACATCTGTCAACTTTAGCTTGTATTCTTATCATATTTTCAACAATGTAGGTTCAAAAGAACAAGAGGAATGTGAGGTCCAAGAAAAACCAGAAGGCTTGTGTCACAACAAAGAACAATATTATTGATCAGCAGGAAGACAACAACAACAATGCTGGCCACAACAGGCCAACATCAAGCGGTTGCTGTTCAGAGGATGATTCCAATGCTTCTCAGGAACCAAATGGAGGAGGAGAGACTGAAAGTGGAAAGACCGGAGCTCTCAATCTCAATGGCAAAACAAGAGCCAGCCGTGGCTCTGCAACTGATCCTCAAAGCCTCTATGCAAGGGTACTAATTTACCCCATGAGTGATTCCGTACGAAAATTCGTACAGGATCCAGCATTTGAAAGTTTGCTTTATATATATCAAAAGGAATTCGATGATCATTAACTGACATACATATAATAATGTTGCAGAAAAGAAGAGAGAGGATCAATGAGAGGCTGAGGATTTTGCAGAACCTTGTCCCAAATGGAACAAAAGTTGATATCAGCACGATGCTTGAAGAAGCTGTACAATATGTCAAGTTTTTACAACTCCAAATTAAGGTAATTAATTAAAGAGAAAGTCTGATGAATCAAATATTTAAAGAATATTAATTAATTATATATTAGTTCTAATCATATATAGACTGATATTGTTGTTTTGTTGCAGCTCTTGAGCTCCGATGATCTATGGATGTATGCTCCAATTGCTTACAATGGAATGAACCTTGGACTTGATCTCAATCTCATGACTGCTACTAGTCCAAGATTATCATAGAAGTTGATGATCATGATGAGGGTGGTGCATGTGCCGGGTGGAATTTCTGTTAATTCTAAATAATAAAATTAATCATTGTCATAATTACCGAGTTCAGTTATTTTGTAGAAACTAGTTCATCAAATTCATAAGGAATAATTAATCTTCATGAATTTTTTCTTTCAATATGTTCATTTCGATCCCTTGTTGCCGGCTACAAATAATATATATACAAAGTACATGATCTTCTCTTCTCCCTATCAAAGTTCTGTAAATAAGCAATTTTTTTAATTATTATTAGTTGTGTCATACTAATATTAATATAGGTATAGTTACTAAGTATTGTTAAAAAAATAAATTACATCTCTTCAATAACTATATTGTTATGTATATTATATTATTGGGGGATTTGGATTCTCTACTGATCTAATTTTTTTTCTGACCTTTTTAGAGTATGTGATTGGTTGTGAAAATCAATCACATCTTAACCGTACATTTACTACAATGCTTATGTGTCATGAGATTAAATAAGGTCAGGAAAAAAATCAGGTCAGTAGAGGATCCAAATTCATTATTGAGTGCTTCTCGAGTCTAGTCGGAATTTTCAAGACTTTGGTTTTGTAACGTTACAAAACAAATTATATAACGTTATAAAACTAAACATTTTTTTTTATAAAAAAATTACCATCTCTTTAATAACTATATTGTTACGTACATTATATTATTAGATGCTTCTCCGGTCATCACAATCTTGATTTTTTTTTTCAGGATCTTTGTTTTGTAATGTTACTGAACCAATTATGTAATTAGTGATTGTTATATCATAGAGCTGATTCTCACGGCTGATTGATTCAAGTTAAAGGTGAATAAGTTTCAAGAAGAAATTTACATGCAACTGCAGATATTCATATATAGCTAATAGCTTTGATATTGAAAGAACACTAAAATTTAGCGGTGTGTGTGGATTTGGTGGGTTTGATCTGATTTGTTTTGGGGGAGAAATGTAGCTGGGAGGCTATCTTGATTGGATTGTTTGGGTATGTGTAGTGTGTAGATTTCCACAAATAAAACTTCTAACCGATCCAGTTACATGATATTTTTAAAACTGACAAATCCAATCCAACTTAAAAAATGAGTGAACCCATTAGATGTGATCATGCAATTTCTGGATATGGTATTTAAATCACATAACCGCTCTCCGCATTATCAATGACAAGGACATAAAAAAATCTTAATAAAAAGTGAATGATCAAACCCATTAACATAAAAAATAAATAAATAAAAAATTTAACACAGAATAATATTATAATAAAACGGTTAGCCACGTTTAAGACTTTTGAGTTGAAGGTAGAGATATATATTTTTTTATCGGGATCCCAATTCTCCTCGTCCCCATCCCCATTTGAAAAAAAAAATTGGAAAGAAAATAGAGAAATCGGTTGGTGGGTGGGGATGAAAATCATCCCCAAATTGAAATGAGGATAGGGGGACCATTATATTGAAATAAGGATGGGGATGATATCCCTCATTTTTCCATTTCCCCCAAACATATATAAATTTAATTATAATATATATTTGTATTTATAATGCATTAATTGATTTTATTTTATATTTGTAATGAAATGTTTGTTTTTTTTAATTAAATGGGGAAATAGGAAAACGGGGAAAACGGAAAAAGAAAAGAAAAAATAAGGAACTAAGGATGATGATGGATATACCTCCCCCAAAATTCCCCATGAGAGAGACTTTTGTGACTAAAGCATTCGTTTGTATTCGGAAGATGTATAATCTTGATTGGTGAGTAATTAAAGTCCAATTGTGGTCTTGCTTAGAGGCAGTGTTGCAAAAGTCCTCATCTAGGGCCGATTAGACGCCTAGTCGGTGGTCTGTCACCTTGATTAGGTGGTTTACCGTCTAGTTAGTTTAGTCGGTCAAAGCTAATGATTAGTCGTTGTTGATCGATAAAGTTGATTTTTTTTTATTGATGTTCTGGAATTTGATTGAGATTTTTTTGGATTTTGTTTAGTTGTTTATGGATTTTGATTCTCAATATTGAGTTTTTTTTTTTGAATTTTATTTTTAATTTAAGGTTCAATATATGAAATAATTTGAATATTTACACAATTACAGCAAAAACATGTATTAAAAAAAATTGACCGACCGTCGATCTTTCGACCAACCGTCTAATCCCCTACTAATCCTCAACTAGGCGGGCTAGGTACTAAGTGCTAGGTGGGGGTCGCCACCCGACTAGCGCCTAACACTTCTTACAACACTGCTTAGAGGACCTATTATTAACGCAGTAAACCAGGTGTAGCAATAATATATATGCCCACATTTGGGAAAAATAAATAAATTGGGTGAGATGGTATCATCGTGGGGTTCGGCACACAGAAGGCAGACACGTGATACAGTTATAGGTATCATGCAATGCAACACAATGTCTTTTTCTCAATGAAAACCTTATATTAATTATTGGATGAAATGGTATTATTATGGCTCGTCATTCAAAAGACTACATATGAGACGGATATAAGCATCAACCAATTATACATTTATCATGCAATGCAATGCAACAAACCGTTTTCTGCGTAGAAGCTTGTATTCACTACTATAAAAATGATGATTTATGACATATATTAACGTTTTTTAAAAATCATCACATGTTGGAAAAATTCCATCACGTGAGATCATATATAAAAATATTAAATGTGTTATGCTATCTTTTGGTTAAGCCTAAAGTAAAGTGGTCTATTTAAGATTAAAGTTTTAAGGTTTAAGGGTATAATTGTTATGAAATTAATATATAGATACCAGAGTGTTATTTCTAATTCAATGAGGAGTAAAATTAGAAATAACAAAACATATAATAATATGTTTACTATATATATATTACACAATCACTTTTAACTTTTCTAGATTCTCATCACCAGAGAAGAGAGAATACTTTTGTGTCCTAAGGATTGTGATAATTTGGAATATCTCAATCAGTTCACCAACCTACAACAATGGATTTAGGTATGCTTCCACTCTCGATTTACTTCTTTTTTCTTGAATTGACATGGGTTAGTATTATGTATTTAGGATTTGATTAAATCATGATATAGAAATATGTTTATGTACAACTTTTGGATTAATTATGTGCCTACGCATGTTAGTCACTACAAAAAAAAATGCATATTAGTGACGAACTATTTCTGACGGCACTAATTACCATCGGAAATAGTACCTTTTCCGACGGCCATATTAGAGCCGCGAAAATGAGTGAAAATAAAATACCACATTTCCGACGGCCGAGTAACCGTCTGAAATAGTCTTTATGCCGTCGGCAATATGGAAAAAGTAATACAACATTTCCGACGGCCAACGGGCCGTTGGAAATAGTCCATATTTCTGACGGTATTTTTCGTGCCGTCGGAAATAGTCCATATTTCCGACTGTATTTTTTATGCCGTCGTAAATAATGAAAAAAAAAATCAATATTACACACGTTTCTTACGGCATAAAGAGTGTCATCGGAAATGATAAAATTTAATTCAAATTAATGTTAATGGAAATTACGCTATCGAAAATGTAGTATTATTTTCTATATTATTTGCTATGACATTGTCATGGGAAAAAATAATTAATTTATTATTATAATATTAATTAATAAAATACAATGGAATGTATTTGACAATTTATACACTACAAAAAAAAAATATAACTTGTAGGTCAATATTTAAAATGTAACTTGTAGGTCAATATTTAAAATGTATCACTATATGTGTTTTTTTTTTATTTATTACTATTTTTCTAACGAAATCTCTCTGTCACATTTTTCACAAAATATTTTGATTTAATTTGAATTTTCAAAAAACTATATCATAGATAAGGTAAAAAAAAATTAAAAATTATAACGATCACTGCAAGAAAATTATACAATAGGGACCAGACTTTAGGGATAAAACAATGGTACTAATAAATAGTCTACTTTATGTGTACATTTAACTAAATTATGTAAATATAAAACATAGCAAAATTATTAGTAATTATATTCTTGTAATTACTTAGTTATTTATAATTGTGTTTAATTACACTACTATATCAGATTTTTTGGAAAAAAAAAATCTAATAATATTTTTTAATATCTATTTGTTTATCATACAAAATAATTATAATTTTTACTGAAATAAGTTTAAATTATTAATTTCTTACTAAAATGTGATAATAAAAAATAAAATCAACAAGGGTATAATATACGTATCATATTTCAAGATAAAGTAGTAAAATATAATTTCCTATCATATAAGGGAAATATTTTAATAAATATGATATTTTAAAAAACAATATCAATAGTTATATTTAAATATTATACAAAAAAATAATATTTAATTAGATAGTATTCAAACATATAAATAGCTTATATATAAATCGTATGCAAAAGATATAAGATATAAAGTTATACTAAAACGGTAAGAGCAATATTCACTATCTATTACTGAGACCACGTGTTCGAGCCACATAAACGCATGGAATTAGCTTGGGTGATGGGGAGATGTAGCACGCGTCATTTTTTTTTTATGATTAAAATTTTTCCGATGATAATTTACCGTCGGAAATAAAGGTAAGCCGTCGGAAATACCAGTAATTTTGATCATCTTTAATTACTATTACCGACGATATTTTTTCTTTTTTTCGACGGTCTTGACCGTCGAAAATGGTCGTATTTGTGACGGCTTGTAGGTAAATGGTTATTTACGATAAGAGTATCTGTGACGGCCTCCGACAGTCTTTTTCCACGGCATTTATCCATCGAAAATGACCTTTTTTTTATAGTGAGTTTTGTGTTAATCAAATTCTTACATCCAATGTTATGATGGTTTTTAAAAACATTATAACGTTATGACACTTTTTTAAAAGTCATCACCATGATGATTTTTTTTTAAAAAAAACTGTCATGATTTAGTGATGACTTTTAAATAAAGACATTCTTTTAAAAAAATTATGAATTATATAAGATATTTATTTAAATTTAAAGTCGCATTTTAGATATGTTATATTGTATCATCGTTATAAACCTCAATTTATAATTATATTATTGAATAAATTTTTAAAATTATAATATAATATAAAAATACAAATTAGTATTAAAATTTGATTATGTAGAGTTAAATTAAAGAATGTTATAATAAACCTTTAAAAATGATATTGTAAAAAGTATCCTAAAATTTAAAGGCCAAAAATAAAATGTTAAAAAGCAGTTTAAAATTGAATAAGGGAAACTAAAAAGTTAAAAAGTAATTTAAATAAAAAGTTAAAAAATGAAAGAGGAAAACAAAATAGGTCCTACCATTATTATTAGGTTTCTAGAAGTTTCCCAAATCACACCCCTAACTTATAATTTTTCTACTTTTTATGCTTTTGGAGTTTGGGTGGCCGTGTAGCCCCTATTCCCATCTCAATTTTGTTTTTTTAATTCTTTCACTTTCTTCTTCTTCTTTATTCTTTGTCCTCTTCTTCTTTGAAACCTTCTTCGTCGTCTTCTTCTTAATTCCTCCCCCCCTAATATTTGTATTATGTTTAATCATTTTTATATTATCATTTTATTTTTCCCATTTCAGTAATCTAATTTTATATTAGGGGCCAAAAAATTATTGGCACTATTTGAGGGGTATGTTGTGCAAATATCAAAACTTTACTAATGTATGTTTAAAAGGCACCAAAAGAGCGTTTGAGACAAAAATACCCCGAAATATTTTAACAGTGAGGAAGTTGTCGTTTTCAAAGTCAGAGAGAAGCAACAGTCAAACCGTCAGGAAACTAATCGACGGTGAAGTGACCTGAAGAGCTGCGATTGACAAAGGTAAGATTGGTTATTTTTCCTCGTTTTTGTTGTTGTTAACTTGCCTTACATGTTAGATTGAGTTTTGTTGAATGGAATTGTAGAAACCGGTTAAAATAGAGAATTGTGAATGGTTGTGGTTTAGGTTATGGTTTAGGTTATGGTTTGTAATTTGGTTGAATATCAGTTGAGGAAGATGAAATCTGGGTTTTTGAGACATTTTTCAAGAAAATCGAGCTTATTTGATTAGTCGAGCTATTTTTGGCCTGAAAAACAGGTTTTTGTAGATCTAGGTTTTTGGAAAAGGAATCAAGCTTTTTTAAAAAAGAATCAAGCTTTTTAAAAAAAGAATCGAGCCATTTTGAAAAGGATCGAGCTTTTTTGAAAAGGGATCGAGATTTTTTTAAGAGGGATCGAGCTTTTTTAAAAAGGGGTGGAGGTTATTGTGAAAGGGATCGAGCCTTTTTGAAAGGGATCGAGCCTTTTTGATAAGGAATCGAGCTTTTTTGATAAGGAATCGAGCTTTTTTGAAAAGGGATCGAGCCTTTTTGGAAGGGATCGAGCCTTTTTGAAAAGGAATCGAGCTTTTTTGAATATGTTTTGAGCTTTTTTGAATAGATTCGAGCTGTTTTTGAATTGGATCGAGCCTATTTGAAAGGGATCGAGCTTTTTTGAGAAGGGATCGAGATTTTTTTAAGAGGGATCGAGCTTTTTTAAAAAGGGGTGGAGGTTATTTTGAAAGGGATCGAGCCTTTTTGAAAGGGATCGAGCCTTTTTGATAAGGAATCGAGCTTTTTTGAAAAGGGATCGAGACTTTTTAAGAGGGATCGAGCTTTTTTAAAAAGGGGTGGAGGTTATTTTGAAAGGGATCGAGCCTTTTTGATAATGAATCGACATTTTTTGAAAAGGGATCGAGACTTTTTTAAGAGGGATCTAGCTTTTTTAAAAAGGGGTGGAGGTTATTTTGAAAGGGATCGAGCCTTTTTTAAAGGGATCGAGCCTTTTTGAAAAGGAATTGAGCTTTTTTGAAAGGGATCGAGCTGTTTTTGAATTGGATCGAGCCTATTTGAAAGGGATCGAGACTTTTGAAAGGGATCGAGACTTTTGAAAGGGATCGAGCCTTTTTGAAAAGGAATCGAGACATTTTGTAAAGCAATCGATCTCTTTTGAAAGGGATCGAGCCTTTTTGAAAAGGGATCGAGACTTTTTGTAAAGCAATCGAGCTGTTTTGAAAGGGATCGAGCTTTTTAATAAAATTCTGTCTAATGATATTGTATTTCTGTTACATTGCAGATGAGAATTAGGTTGAGGGATTCACTTAAAACTCTACAAGAATACTGGTACGAGGGCAAACTGACACGACACAACCATTTTGATGCCCTCGCCCATATAGACGACGCGCTAAACCGTGTCTCTGTAGATTTTGCAGATGAAGACCGTCGGTGGTTCATGGCGTCTATTTTTGGGCATATCCTGACGATGCATAGGGAGATGAAGTTTTTCGGTGGTAATATCCATCGGTTGCTTTTGAGGGAGCTCTATCATAACGGTCTCACAGATGAGATGCACTTCATGTTAGGAACCCAGTCGGTGAGGTTTTCTAAGGTGGAATTTTACCTGATCACCGGACTGCGGTTTGGAGTTGTACCAGAGACTACAATGTATGCAGCAGTGGAGAATGGCATACATGAGCGGTACTTTCCTGTAGCCGAGGAAGTGTCGCTGGAGCAGATTAGGGGTGTTATCACCGGCACATATTTCGGACAGGAGTACGATGCTGTCAAGCTCTGCCTCTTATATATGCTGAACTGGATACTGATAGGGGTGGATGAGAGATTCAAGATTCCAGTTTGGCAGTTTCGGGTGGTTGAGGACCTAGATGCGTTCGATGTGTTCCCGTGGGGTGCCTACGTGTACAGGCATTCTATTCACTCATTCAAGCATGCGCTTGACGGGCGAAGAGACGGGTTCGAGCGACGCCGGCAGGAAAAGGGCGCTGATGTACACAGGGTTGAGACCTACAACATATACGGTCTTTCTCATGCCCTGTTGGTAAGAAGTTCGAACTACAAATTGTACTTTATTGTTGGTGCCCAAAATTGTATGGATACTTATCATACTTATCCATGATGCAGATATTTGCTTTGGAGGTGATCCCTGAGTTGGCCAAAGAGGTTAGTGTCCGGAGGGTTACTGATCTAACTCCCCGTATTTTGAAGTGGGAGTTGACCAAACAACCGAAAGGGAAGAAGCTAGCAAAGATTTTCAAAGCCAGGGTATGAATTTATTTTGTTAATGTTTTTATTAGTTAGTAATTGTACAATGACATTGTTCTAACTAATATTTCAGATGTTTGCGCTCAAGGAACTGGTGCCGACACCAGCTGAGAGACAAGCACCGTACTATGCCTGCCTAGACGAGGGGGGGGGGGGGGGGGGGGGGACCATGTATGTATAAGATGACATGTATGATATGCCGCCTGAGGTCCCTGATCAGACCACCTTAGGCGGGATCAGTGGTACAGGCAGGACCATTGACAGAAAGGGATCTGAGCCCGCTGCTGGGGGTTTGAGACTCAGTGACATTGAGGGATATCAGACAAACCCTCAACGAGAAAGGCATAGGCATAGACGGGTTCGGTTTTCCACCCCCGGACATGGTACATCTGCATGGGATTCCCGTGGGGGCGTTGGTCGTGATGGAAAGGTAAGCTAAAAACAAAGTTAAGTGTTTTTTAGTAACACGTGTTCATAGTTTTGTACTAACATTGTAGACATAATTTCAGGCTCCGTGGACTGAAATGTTGAACGATGTGCGTGAAGCCCTCCGAAAGAGTGACGAGGATCGACAACGTCAACACTTGGAGTTGTTGGATATGATCCGAAAGAGTGATGAGGATCGTCAGCAGCAACACCGATTGTTACTTGATATGATCTGGGGGCTTCAAGGTTCAACATTAAGTACACACCGGGATGGCCCCCCACCTCATGATCAATTATTTAGTCCCGGAGGGTCGACTGATAGGTTTATAGGAGGGACCAGGCTCAGGAGTCCCCCCCACCTCCCATCACATCTATCTCCCCACCTCGCAGCACATCATTCCCCCCACCTCCTAGCATATCGATTCAACCACCGCGGTCCCCCCTACCCAGCAAGTCCGTGGAGTCGGAGAGGTCTCCTCCCCTACCCAGCACGTCAGTCCCGTTGGAGCAGTCCCCTTTTCAACCCAGCACGTCCATGGGGTCAGAGCGGTTCCCTCCCCCCACTCAGCATGTCCGTCCCGTCGGAACGGTCCCTTCCCCCACCTAGCACGACAGTGCCGTCGGAGCGGTCCCCTCCCCCACCCAGCACGTCCGTGGGGTCGGAGAGGTCCCCTCCCCCACACAGCACGTCCGTGGAGTCGGAGCGGTCCCCTCCCCCTGTGAAGCG
This sequence comes from Dipteronia dyeriana, assembly GCA_032871835.1. Classification (NCBI taxonomy): domain Eukaryota; kingdom Viridiplantae; phylum Streptophyta; class Magnoliopsida; order Sapindales; family Sapindaceae; genus Dipteronia; species Dipteronia dyeriana. The sequence continues at coordinate 89,437,422 of CM065295.1, read as the reverse complement.
TTTAGGTAAGTGCAGATGGCAGTTGGTGAGCCCTTATACAGATCCATGTCGTCCAAAGAGGTTAAAGACACGGCCAGAGTCCGTAGAACACATTTTTGACCCCCACGGACTAGTGGACGGTGACCACCTAGCAGCATACAAGGCCTTCAAGAGGAACATCAACGGGGAACAGTGAGTATAACTTTATATAGTACAAATGGATGTACATTTCTTGTTTATTCTAATTTATGTATAGCTAAGGTAATTCAATCATTATACAGACGTGATGTGGACGTGTTGTCACCAGTTACCGCGGGATGGTTTGTGCGTATGCAGTCCAACTTCATGGACTTGGAGGACACGGTACGTACTTATTATATTTAATATTAACTTTTGTGTAAGTATTGTTGAATTGTTAACAAGTACGGTGGTTTTATTGTTTGTCAGCATATGGATGCATACCTAAATATTCTACGCAAGCGTCAGCGAGGATTCCACAATGTGTACAACCAGAGGATCAACGTGTTGGATACACAATTTTATGTAAGTAGTTATAACATTTAGGAATCACATCGGATTTTATGCTTCTGTATTAATAATACGATATTGTCAATGCTTGTACATCCACTTATGTTGTACATGTGGGAGCGGATGATGCCTCGTGATTCCCACGGTGCTGTGAGCACGGTAAGGTGGAATGTGTTACAGTCCCGATGGTTGGAAGAGGACCTTCTCACGGTCCGTGGAGCAACCACGAGTGGAAACCGCCCATGGCACGAGGTTGACCAGGTAAGTGTTACATGATTGAGATGATTTAAAAAAAAATTGTAAGTATATCCTTAGCTAACACGGTATGCAAACAATTACAGGTGCTGATTCCATGCAACGTTGGGGCCCAACATTGGCTGGTGGTGAGCGTCGACCTTAGTCGCGGGAAGATTGATTATGACCCCTGGAGACAGGAAGTCCCGTATCAGATCAGGCACCAGCAGGTCCGGCCATTACTGTGGTTTTTACCCTCCATGTTGAGTGACGCAGGGTTCCACACAGAACGGAGTCTTAGGCATCGGGCGTTCACTCGGGAAAATAAGCCATTCTCGGTCAGTCTAGTGCATCCTTCTACAGTCCCCCAACAAAAGAAATCGTAAGATATTCTATTTCATTCACGTGTTTACATATTCTTTATGAACGATTTCTAATGGTGTTTTATGTCCCGAATTGTAGAGGTAACTGTGGTCCCCATACTTAGAGAATTATCGAGTACATAGTGGCGAACCGAAGGCCTTTTGATTGGTCGGAGGACGACATGGGGATGATTCGGGAAAAAACGGCTGTGGAGATTTTTGCTAACTCCAAGCCCGCCAAGTGATTTTTTGTATATTACCATTGTAGTTGTACACAGACATGTCATTATTTCATGAACATTAATTCGTTCATTATTCATTCATTAATATTAATTCATTTATTAATATTAATTCATTCAATAATAAGTAATTATTGCAATTCAAAATTATTACAATATGATACACTTCCAAAAGTTTTCAATGTGATCAAAAAATTGTCATTCATTCCCTATTAATGTTAGGGCACGTTTGTTTGTTGTGTCCAATTGAATGGCAGATGCTACACTTGCGCAGTATTCATCGAGAACAGCTCTTCTTGTACCTTCATTAATCATCGGTGGATTAGAACATCTCCTGGAATTATGCCCTGGTTGTCCACATCTCCTACATGATTGTGTAGTTGTCCTCTCCGAAGACAAGACATGGTGACCCGCCCTCGGGCGTCCTGCTTGTCTCCTGGAGTTTGGATTCAAAATCACCCTCTGAGCAATGTCAGATGGCACAACCCAAGTGGAAGGATGGCCCACCGGTATAATAGGAACCGAGTACGCGTTAATAAGTGTCTATGTCTTGTAGTAGTCCGCACACAAAGTTGTGAAGTCCAAGTTTCTCTCCCTATAAAAAAAATTGAAAACGATCAGCTTCACCAAGAAAATGATCAGTAGGTTTTCAAAGTTGTGAAGTCCAAGTTACAGTAATCTATCATGCCGCCGCAAGGGCATGAGAACATGAAAAATGATCCATTTAAAATTTGTTACAAGTACAAGTCTTCCGAGCTAAGTCTACAGTCCACTGTTTTCCAGACCGCCTGACCAAAAAAATGTTCCAGTCGACTGGATTAACGGTCAAATAACCACACTTCTCCACACGTTTTAAGAGCACAAGATGTACTGCGTCGGTCAACTGATGACGCATGGTTTGTGCAGCTCTATAGCGATCATGAAACCACCGTTGCAGCATATTCCTAATGAACTCAGCCAGAGTCAACATAGGCAGTTGGCGTGCAAATTTGAGGCATGAGTTTATGCATTCTGCAGCATTAGTCGTCATCACCCTATACCTTCTTTCTAGGCAGTGTACACGGGACCACTTGTGTGGACCGGCATCAATGACATAATCATATGCATTCTGGTGCAAGTTTCTTAACTCTTCCATATGCTGGTTATATTCAAACTCAGTGTATGCGTGTGCTGCTTTGTCCATTATTACGGCAACATCCTTCCTATGAAATTGCTTTTTGACATTTTCAGCAAAGTGCCAACAACATATGGTATGGGTGGCATAAGGGAACACTTTAGAAATCTCTGCTTCAATGCTTGCATGCCTATCGGAAATGAAAACTAGCTCATCAATATGACCTAGGGCACCCTTCAAGCAATCCAAAAACCATTCCCATGAAAGGTTGTTTTTTGAGTCGCCGTACCCAAAAGCAATTGGATACACCTGTTCGTTCCCATCTTGTGCTGTTGCAACAAACATTGTACCCCGGAATCGTCCCTTTAAATGAGTACCATCAACGGCAATGACTGGACGCATACACGTTCAGAATCCTCTAAGTGAGGCACCAATCGACATGAAGAAGTATAGAAATGTATCATCTTCATTGCACTGTAAGTCAGTGATTGTGCCGGGATTTTATTGTTCCAAAACGTAACCAAATGATGGAAGCAGTTGGAAGGTTTCCTCATGTGTTCCATATGTCAGTGACAACGTATAATCGAGGGTGGCGTGTGCCTTACTGTACATGATTTGGATTTCATACATTGATTTCATGTCGGCGATTATGTCCTTTAGACGCATTAGTCGACCATCTTGTTGTTGAAGTCTAGGTGCAATAACTTCTCCAATTGTGACTGCACTAGCTTGTCGGTGCCGACGGTGAATTTCCTCTAACGGACAAGTGTGTTCGTTGAAAAAACTTCTTACTTGAAAGTATGTGCCTTCATCTGTCCTCACTGCTCTTAACTTTCACGTACAATTTCCCATCAAACAAACTAGATGTAATTTTGTCTTATTGGACCTTTTTACCTTCCACTCGAAGTTCTGCCGCATTGCAAAATGGCCTACTAGTCTCTTCAAATCCTTTTTCGTTGCAAAAAACTGGCCTTTATATATCATGCTTGTAGGTTCATCTTCAAACAAGTTCCTGTTTCCACCAATACCAAACGAGTATGATTCTGCTCCTGGAATAACCCATGTTCTTGCATTATTTGAATCATCTGCAGTTCCATTAGCCCTCCCCTCGGAGGTCCCAACTATATCTGGTACACTGGAACTAAATCTGTGTACATGTCTTACACGTCTTTCCGTTTCGACAGGTTCTGCATCTTCCTGATTGTCCTTTACATTTTCTACAGAATTTAAATTGCCCTCATTATCCACCTCATGATTCACCCCAACATTCAGTGATGTATTCTCCTCATTGTTGATGTCATTGTAGATCTCATTGTATTGGTGCTTGTACTCTCTACCATTCATCTCAATATGACAACCAAATACATCGTCGAATTAAGGTTCCGGTCTATTATCATGGGCTACTACTTCCGGTGGGACAACACATATGTTTTCCCGACCATCAATCCCACTTCTTTCTGTGAACAACTGGTTGCTTCCGCCTGACGATCGAAATTGTTGGGTGTTATCAGGATGAGGGATATCTTCACCAATGACACCTCCCACTGGCCTCTCGATTAGACTAACACATACTTACCCTATGTTCCCCCAACATAAACTGAACATCGTCATTGTTTCTTATAAATGTACGACATGTAGTCCCAGGAACAATCGATAGAGATTGTAGCTCAACACTGTATTTGTTCTCATCAAACTTCACAATGGTTTGCACAATCGACACCGGTTCGTCGTAACTCAAATTCTTTGACACATACAAACCTTGGTTATCGGAACCTAAATACCTCTGATTTCCGTCTGGTAATTGCTCCCATCGACCGTTGTAAGATATGACTATTCTCACTCTATCCATTGTCCTGTCAAAACCAACATCAAAAAACATTAATAAGGAAAAAAATATTTCATATTAAATTTAGAATTTTCAGGGATTAAACAAAAATCAAAAGTGTAAGATATGAAGCTTTTTTAAAAAACGGATCGATATTTTTTTGTACATGATCGAGCCGTTTTTGTACATGACCGAGCTATTTCTAACGGGATCGAGCTTTTTTTGTTCAAGACCGAGCTCTTTTTCTACATAATCGAGCTTTTTAATATATGGCTCGAGCATTTTTTCATATGCCTCGAGCCTATTTGAAAGGGATCGAGCTCTTTTTTGAGGAATCAAGCTTTTTTGTGAGGGATGGTGCTTTTTTTGTGCGGTATCGAGCTATTTGTGTGAGGGATCGAGCTATTTGTATGAGGGATCGAGCTTTTTTGGCAGGGATCGAGCATTTTTTACCAAGGATCGAGCCTTTTCTTTTTACGTATCCAGTATCTATTTTTGGAATCGAGCTTTTTTAGAATTTGTTCGAGACTTAGTTTCACATTTTCGAGCTATTTTATAAATGTTTCAACCTATTTTTAAAACATTTTCACCTTATATGCCCAAGATTATAAACTTGTTTGCACCACTACAACTCAACTCGCCCAAATATATATACAAAAAAATATGCATACATGTTCATTCATTCTTTGTAAAAAGTTTACAACTCCAGGACATCAACATAAAAAAATTCAGACAACATGTTCATAAATGTTCATACAGTGTTATACCACACAGAAATACAATAAAAAATGGAAATGAAGATCAGAAATATTATTTTACCTTCTTGTGCAAAATATGGAATATGTGCAATATCTGGAATACAATAAATCTGGAATGGAGCTCGTTTTGTGAAGAAAAAATAGAGTAGGTGATTGATTTTCAGACAACTTTATTAGACGACAACCTTTAAAGAATAAAATATCGATTATTTAAGGGCAATTTCGCTACCTCACCATAATAGGTGCCTTTTAAACTTAATTTATTATAATGGTGACATCACTGCAATTGACCAACAAGAATGTGACATTCCTCACCATTTCCACTTTATATTATTGTGTTAAATTTTATTTTCATGTGATATTAATTTTGGTTTAAAAAATTTGACTGACGTAATAACTTTTGTTTTTTGTTAATTTTTTTAGGTGAAGTATAAAAATAAGAGTTTTTTTTTTTTTATTTATAAAGGTTTGTTCAATCTCATTATTTTCAATTGGTGTAGTTCTTGTTTGTAGTAAATTAAATTTTACGTTTGAAGTATGTATATGTTCTGTTTTAATGACCTTATGAACATTTTTTTTTCTTTTTACTTTTAAGTTTGTTTTACAAGACATTTGAGGTGAAATCCTTGGGATTATTTTCTCTCATCTTTCTACTTTTTTTTTTCTTTTAGAGAGGATATATATAGTTAAATTTTGGGATATATATATATATATATATTGGTAAATGGAGTACATACTTCATTGTATTTGATAATATAATTATTTTGTATTCTTGTAAATGGAGTATATATGATAATGTAATTGTTTTGTTTTATTAATAAAATGTATTTATATCCAATTTTATTGATTTTGTGTAATTATTAAAGATCGTTGATTTGTATTTATATATTTGATGATTTATTCAAATATAAAATATTAATTTTCAGTGGTATATATATATATGATGAAAAATATTATTTTTTAAAAAAAGTTTCAAGATGGTGAAAAATATTATGATTTCTAACTGTCATGATTTATTGACGCTAAAAAAAAATAACGTTTATGATGGTGTTTAACCCTCATAAAATATTTTTTTTCTAGTAGTGATTGTACTATTCTCCTATATATGAGTTAAGTATTTAGCATTGTTTTTTAATTGCTAAGTTCCAATTGAGTATGTGGTTTCACACAAGAAAAGATACATGATTGATATTTTTCTCATTTAACGAGGAGTCTTAAGATTTTCAGTTAGAAACACCTGCTCTAATTGTTTAGGATATTGTTTCATTGTGGAAATCTACAAACAAAACTAAAATCCTCAAGAATTAATATTCATCCTATCCTCTCAATTAGGGTTTTAAATTAATATAACATATTAGGGTTATTAGTAAGAGACACAAAGACATGATCTATAATTCCACCTTAAGTTAATGAAAAAAAAAATCATTCTTTCCGCAAGATAATTAGGTCTTGAATCTCTTGATGATATCCTCAACAACATGAAATTGGAACTTAATAATTTGTGTTACCTAATTTAGCAATAATTAAAAGACTAAAATAAATAAGACGTGCATACAGATCGGGTGAATGGTCATCAAGAACTATTTTATATTAATAAGATGAAGAGAGTACTACGTGCATACAAACGGATCAAATTAATATATTTGATGATTTGAAGTACTATAGGTTAAAGAAATTAGAAATATTTGGTTAATGAATATATTAGTAACTTAATCATTTGAGTTTGACATATACTGTTTGGGTGATCCATAAAATTAGGATCTCTTTCTCTTTAATCGTGTAATTCTCAACAGGTTTGATTGTATAACAATTTCTATTCAACTCTCAATCTTTAAATGAATAAATGCTTTCAAGAATGATTTGAAAAAAAAAAAATTAACTAATTGTTCGTCAAATTAATGATTAGGTTTAAGTATAAGTTTATATACTAATAAGATGAATTCTGTCATTATTGGTTCATTAATTGCTAATAATCTTCGATCAAACAGTATTAACATCATTAGTTGCAAATTGCTGACTTCTTGTTCCATCAAATTTGTCAGTAATGAAAAGAAAATAATTAACTTTACATCCTAATTTATAAACAAAGCTTCTTGTAAACATTGTCTACTCTAATATTAAAAAAAAATTAAAGAAAAAATATATGATACATATTGTTTCAAGTTTATATTTAATAACATGAATAATTAAAAAGGTATTGTGTATTCATTTTGATAAGTATACACTTTTTTAATTGAACAGAAAATACGAAGTTAAACTAAGTATGAAAAAAGAAAAGAAAAAAGTTAGGTACATCTTCGATTTATAATTGTGTATCTCGGAATGATCCATTTAAATAATTAACATGTGATATTGATAACCAATTAAAAAAAAAAAAATGTCTTGGGACTCTTCCTTTCGGTGGAAAGACATCCTTAATTCATCTTTTTGTCTGCAAAACATAATTTTGGAAGCTCCATATACTATTATACTATAAATTAAAGAAAAAAAAGCATTGTGTTCCCTTTTGATTAGGTGTAATTTCTTAATTCGTTTAACTTAATTTCTTTGTACTTTGAAGTTCATCGATAATAATAATAATAATAATAAATAATGTCTAAACTTAATTCATCACCAAACTCACCCATCAATATGTTTTAAAAAGTTGTGTTTAATGGAGTGAAAGATTAAAATGATTCCAATAAAATATTTTAAAATTATGATGAGATGAGATTGGTCCGATGATATACATTAAACCTTTTACATATATACAATGATGTTACGGGTTCGAGTACTCCACTCTTTTTTTAAAAACTATGAATTTATATAATACTTCAATTTATATATATATTAAATGAAGTTAATTTTGTATGCATGGAAAACTAGTTAATGAAGAGGTCAAACCCTAACTAGAAATTAATATAAATAATAATAATAATAATAATAATTATTATTATTCAATGTCATAATTTATAAGCTAAATCTTTGGCCAAAACTTGTTCCATTTTCAAACATCATTCAAGATGGTATGCTTGGCAATTTTTAAGTGAATCTTTGATGCAGTCGTTACGTAATCATGTCTGCCACACTTTATAGACAATGAATTGTTTATTTAGAACCCCATACGTGTGGCTTCCTTGTGCAATTAATTACCTAAAGAATCTTAACAACTCATAGGTCCATTACCCTAATTAGTAACCGAAAATAATATTTTTTTTAGGGGCGATCTCTCCTGATATTGGAAGTTTATTTCTTTCGATTATAAAAATGTACTTCTAAACCATATTTGTGGTGCTCATCTCGATAGATCCCGATACACAATTATTCAAAATATAAATGTCTAATTATGTATATAAAGTATTTTAGATATTGTTTTTTATTTATGAATTGTCTTTTATTTTTATACTATCTATCTATTCATCTATCTAGATTAAGATTTTTATTAAAAGTTTTTTATCATTGGTAGGATTCGAACCGCTGATTTAAAAGTCATTTGTTTAAATCCTAAATTCGTTCATCTATTAGCCGAGCTACGTCCCTATGGACTACTTATGAATAGACATACCGCAATATTTTTCATGTAATCTCTTTCTAAGGAAAAAATAAAAAGAGGATTTTGGTCCTTTAAAGGAAATTAGGATTTAGGAACCATCACTTAATGGATTTCTCTTTAAATTATTACGTAGAAAAAAAAAAAAGATTGGCGCACAAATAAGTAAATAGCCTCTCGTCATTATGAGAAGCCAAAAGGGTCCTATTTTATATATTAAGTCAAATGTAGTCCTTTTTTTTTTTGGGTTTCAAATTAACATGAATGTGCCCAATTTTTGAAATCATATACGAAAAGTTTTTTTTTTTTTTCCTTCTTGAACTTTAAAGTTAAATCGTGTTAACGAATAATTAAATGGTTATAATTCAAGTTTATCTGACTTCAACTTTGAAAAGTATAGAAACCAATCTTATAAGGGGGTTTGGAATTCTCTTTTCTTTTTTTCTTTTTTTTTTAAAAAGGGGCTTTTGTGTATTAGCTTCTTTGTTCCTCAAATTTTCAAAGAATAAATTAAAGTACTTTTTTTCACTCTTACAAACATAGTTGATTGAAAAAGACTACTGATCAGTAATTCCTTTTTCTTTTTTTTTTACTTTTACATTTTAACTATGGCCGAAAAAGGATAAAATACACAAATAATTCATGAATTAAAATTTATCCTTATATTACAAGAGTGAGTAGTAATAAAACTTCAATAAAATCTAGAAAATATTCAAAAACATCCAAAAATCGCATTGGAACTTGAGAACCAAAAAGGTAATACGTATAAGTCAGGTATAAATGGCATTTCCTAAAAGTTTAAGGACTAAATTGTAAATCCCCCTATTCATAATAAAAGTATTAGGGTTATCGTAAATTGAAAAAAAATCAGTTCCCCTTAATACGAAGGAATTTTAAGATATGACATTTCGAATTAATTTCTATAAAATATAATTCAGTTGGATTCAGATACAAAACCAAAATAATAATAATAATAATAATAAAATAAAAAATACAAATAATATCTGAACTCTCAACATTCACAAACAGAAATGCGAATTCTATTTTAATTAAACTAAAATACACGTGTCAAAATGTTCATCCTGTCTCTAAGGCGTAAATGAATTCTAGAGTGATTATATAAATCTGGAGAAATAATTTAAGGGACGGGGACGGGGACGGGAACGGAAAATTCTTAAACGTTACAGCCAAATCCCTCTCCTGAATGCAATTCCTACCTTCAACTCTTAAGCATGTTACAGTCCCTAATAAACAACAGGACAAATTCTAATCTGCATTTCTTTATTGTCCAACATGTATAATACAGACACATGCTTGAGATTTCTGGGCTGGAAAACGGGTACAAACAGACTTAAAACCGTGCCCGTTTTCCAAACTATGATCCTCGAAAGATAAATGATTTTTTCATATTCATGCTCGTTCATGTTCATCATTGGTGTGATTTGGAACTTCAGATTGGCTGTCCAGAGGCATGTATTGGGCCATAATAGCTCTGATCTCTGAATCCATGTACCGCTGCAAAGGCAAACAGAATAGAGATGAAAAATTAACTATCGCCACAGCCGTGATATCCTTTCCTCTTCGCTTCCAAAGAGAAATAAGAATTACATATCTATTTAATGGGTTGGCTGGTTTGCTGAGTTCAGGCAGTTGGGGTTTTCTACCCATAGCTTAAACCCCAAAAATTAGGTGTCTTCGTCTAACTAGCCCATTGGATGGGATTAAGACGACGGTTTATACTAAACTTTATACATTTGTATACTTAACGAATCCAAAAATCGAAATACTTCAAAGTATGCTTGTGTTGAAGTTGACTTCTAAACAATCTTGGTATATTTAGCTTGATTAGAGAGAAAAAAAAATGATTAAAAAATCAGATAACAATCATATTAAAAGAATGAAGTTCACCATTATGATTTTACCCCAAATCATGAGATGTATGAATTCCATTGCCCCAATTTGAATAAAGAACTAAGGGAATAAAATAAAAAGGAAAAAGAAATAAAGCATATAATGGACAAGCTTACCCTTAATTTATATTTATAAACAAGATATGCACCGCCTGCAGCCAAAGCCAAGCCAATCAAAATGACCCAGACAGCAGCCCATCCAGATCTAACTTCCCTTGCTTCCTTACCTGCCATTAACAAAGGAGAAGTCAGAACGAGAACAATAGCAATGCACGTTTACAGGACTCATGTTTAGAATGAAGAAGTTTGGGTCCTGAACTCACTTATGCAAGTATCGTGGTCTCTGATATACAAAAGATCCCCACTACAAGTGCACTCATAGCTCCCCCAGGTATTTTTGCAGCTACATTCAGGGCACTGACAAGCTTTCTTCTCTTTGCATTCATCAACATCTGCACGTATGAAGAATAAAAACGATATTTCATGACTAAAAATTATCAATTCGGAAATCTATCGATAAGCTCATTGGAACTCTTTGACATGCCTTCAACTGTAAAGTAAAATGTAAAATTAATAGGAGGTAAGCAGCTTATCCACATCTAACAGAAATTATTTTTTCTTAGGAGTTACCCCTACTAATAATAATTTTCACTTCAAAATCACTCCAGTCAATCTGAAGCTATGCACATCAACCAATAGCTTTAATATCTAAGTTATGGTGCTGGATTTATTTTCTTGCACGGTAGAGCTTTCCTATTTCCATCAGAGTTGTTCATAAAGATTAGTTGATTGACATATTGTATATATGGTCAAGATTTTTAAAACTAAACTCACATGTCATGCCTAGGGATGGCATTTTCCCCAAAATCACCTTCCCATTTGGGGTAAAAAATAATCCCCAAATGGGGATGGGGATGAACATCATCAATTGGAATTAGGTATGGAGACGGGGATAGGTCCCCCATCACCATTTCCATGGAGATGAATTACATCCCCAACTGGAATTAAAAATGGAGATGGGGATAGGTCCCCCCATCTCCATTTCCCCCAAAACCTTTTTTGTACAATTTTTCCTCATTTTCCTAATTTAACCCTAGGTGTAAATACTTCTTTAACTCGTAAATTTATAACCTACTTAATTTGAAAACTGAAACCTATTTCACTAAAAGCTGTGCCTCTCGTCATGCCTTCCTTTTGCCGTCGCTGGTCCACCCTCCTGCTGCAGCCGATCGTGTCTGTTGGTGCCACCGTTCACATCTCTTGCTGCCGCCGTTCGTGCCTCCATCCTGTTGCCGCTGCTCTTGTATGTTTTTCTTTGTATTATTGTCATGTATAGTTGTACGGTTTTATCATGTTCATGTATGCATCGATAATTCGATATTGATTGATTTTATAGAATCATGTGGGTCAAACAGGGGAAACAAGATAAATGGGGAAAACGGGAGAATGAGGATACCTCCCCCTTTCTCGCCCAGGCGAAATGGGGAAACAGAGGGATGGGGGAAGTGGTTGGGAAATGGGGAGTGGGATGGGGAAACCAATATCCATCCCTATTTCCCCAATTGTCATCCCTAGTTTTGTCTTGCTTGTGCCCATTAGTATACCCGTCAGTTTTAATGTCAAATATTTACACATGAATCAGCCGTGTCAAATCCGTTATTCCTCAATGGTAGGAAGAGACCTATAGTTTCTCATTGCATATACCTCAACTACTTTTTCAATTTTATATAATAACACTTCGATTATGAAGTTCCATTTGTATTTATATAGGCAAGAGCATAAAAAAATACGAAAATAGTAATAGCATCTCTTACCTTGACAGGTCTTGATACCATCTCCTCTAAACCCTTGAGGACATTGGCATTTCCCATCCTCAGAATCCTGTTCAAAGTATGATGAGAATGTGAACCTGAATCTGGGGGGCGTAGATGTGTGGTGGGCAAGAAGAACAATATACAGAGAAAAGCATGAATTTTGCTCACCAAACACGCAGAGTAGGTGTGCCCATCCTTGGACTCATGCCAACAACCTCCATTATTTATCTTGCACTTGCCAGGTCCACTCACTATAAGAAATATGTAAACCAAATTAATACACAACTACTGAGTGTCTGAAAATACAATTCCAGAAATTCAATTGAAAATGAATCATGTAAGCTGCTATGTAATGTTCATAACATATATAACCTGAAGCATGAATTTTCAAAAAACCATAGCTAGACACTAGCCACATGTTGAATGGGTCACAACCCCCCAGAAAAAAGACAAAAAAGAGGGAGATAGATAGACAGATAGATAGAAATATATATATGTATATATATATATATATATATATATATATATAGAGAGAGAGAGAGACTAAATTGCAAGAATATCGAACCGACTACTACGTTATGGACACAAGTTGCTTCATGATTTTATTGTATTGAATCAAACTACCTAATTCCATCATATGGGAACAGGTTAACAATCGTCAAGAACCATGGTCTTAAAAGGCGTTACAAGGCATGCGCCTCGAGGCGATGAGGCGGTCAAAAATAGCCTCGAGGCGTATGCCTCATGCTTGTGTTTTAGAACGTAAGCCTCAAGAGGTGAGGCGTAGCCTCTGAGGCGCTTGAGGCTTAAGCCTCAAAAATAACATGTTATTGGGCCTTTTTTTTTATCTTTGGTCTGTTGGGCCCTTATTTTTTCAAAAAAAAAAAAAGTTTGGACCACTGTTTTGGACCTGTGATTAAACTAAACAACCTAAATAAACTAAAACCCTAGCCTACCAAAGATGTGAAGAAAGGATAAAAAAGGAAAGCTTCTTTATACTATATATTAACAATTTAATATACTAAATATCTAATTTCTTTATGAAGGGAGTTTACAATTGATAGATGAAGGTGGAGATGACTTCGGAGATGAAGACAATGAGATTGGGTTCGATGATGATGGATATAAAGATGGACTTAATAATTATGAATATGACCTTCCAAATGATCCCAATCCCAATAGTGTTGATGAAAATAATGATTAGATTGAGTCATAGATTTAAACTCTAAGACTTGTTCTAAATTTCTAGTTTGGGATGGAAGGATTCATGGTTTTTAGTCTTTTGTCTTATGACTTTGCGTTTATTAATTTTCTCTATTATGAACTAAATCATGTTGTGTGTTTTTATTGGATAGTATTGTTACTATTTACTAAGTCATTGATATTATGGTATGAATTATGAAATATGTATTTTTGATTTGTTTTTATAATTTTTTGATGTTTTTATTTTATTTTTAATTTATTATTATTAATTAATTGAGGCTTATGCCTCGTTTCGCCTCAAGGCTTACGCCTCGTGAGGCGGTGGTCAACCGCATCGAGGCTCGATTTTGCCTTTTAAAACCTTGTCAAGAACAATATTGAACAGCAAACTTGAGCAGCGTTTTAAGTATAAAATTCAATGAGTACATAAATTCTGTTTTATGAATTATCCTTTCTCGGAAAAAGGCACAAAAACAGAGAAGAACACAGATTCTAATAAATGCTACTGTGTGGATATTTTACCAACACTTTGATTTTCTCAATTACGTATTGTTAGAGGTTTGACAGAAAGCAGATGGAAGAATCAATTAGGAAATTAAGAAACCGGGAACCCTGAAAGTGAAGTGCTGCAATTTAGATTGGTTGGCTTGGCATTCAACTGAGGCTCAACCTGAAAAGGAAGAGATTTTAGCTGAAGACGATCCAACCAAGAGACAGCTTGAGCTAAGCCTGTTCAATTTATTTGGTCGGCGTCGAAATCAGTTTAGATCAAGTTTTGTTATTTAAGCTGGGTTGGTTGATAAAAATTGGTGTCACGGACCACGATTAAGCATTTTTGGTTCTATTTAGATGGCATTAACCTCCTAGACAGTGATGAAATTCCACTGTTCATTATCAATTAATACGAACAAAAAAAAAGATTTATGCCTAGTGGGGAGCTCCTCTAGTGCGAATATCCGCAAACAAAAATTTCAAGATTAATAGTTTTGAACCGCTAAAAGATAGTTTTGTAACACAATTTTAATTTGTAGCATTTCAAAATTAGAAATCTTGAAATTTTTCTTACAGATGTCCATACTAGAGAATTTTCATATTCCTAAAATAATTAATCACTAAACAAATAGAGTTAATGTCAAGACAGAGATATGGGGGAAAGGAATAATGTTAGGGATGTCTCCTCTAAGCAAGTACCAAGTTATCAAATGAGGTATGGAGCTTGATGGCTTAGAAAAGGGGAGTCAACAGCTCAGTCTTCTGGTTTGCTGAGTTACACGAGTATGGAGAGAGTACAGATCAAGATTTCTGGCTACAGTTACTGACTACACAAACATTATTGGTTGCCTCATGTTAGGTTGTGTTTCATAATAGCTCAGCCTGAGTTCAATAATAACCAATGTCTCAACCTAGGCTCGTTCATAATTAGAAAAAAGTCAAAAAACTTAACAGTTAACAGTGACCTGCTTGATGTTGGGATCAAGTTTAGACTTTAGATTGCTAAGGATCCAGCCCTGCCCCTACCCACTTTCTACCAATTGAACTCCTCATATGTCTCCATCATCTTGTCCTAAATCCAATTAAGTTTGTTCAACATTGAAGGAATTCTAGTTTTCTTTTCTGAATACACAGATCACAATTCCACATTTTTTTCTTATAAAAATCATAAACTTATTTTTCCATAGAAGAAATTCATTTATTTATTTAAAAATACAAAAATAGACATCAGCTACAAAATGCTAATAAATTAATAACAAATCAGAAATATTCATCAGATTAAGATTAATACTCTAGTTCCTAAAAATAAAATTTTAAATATACAAAATGGAAATAAAAGGACCATTCTTATGCAAATGCATTCATCAGATTAATGAGGGGTCATTTTTACACTATATTCCTTAAATTAACGTTTATCTCATCACGAAATATTCTACAAATATAGAGGTTAAACAGCAAATATTACCTTCGCAGTGGCTGTAGCCATCTCCTTTGAACTGCACACCATCAACCACCGGGCATTCACATACCCTCCCACGGAATGTATCCTGTTAAGATCGTGAACTCAGACCTCAGCCATATGGAAAAAAATGAAAAAAAAAAAAAAAAAGTTCTACTTAAAATATAACAGATTAAACCTTAGAACCAGCTAGTCAATAAGTTTTCATTCATACCTTGCAGGCCGTGATGTTGGCTACTATATCTTTCCAGCAACCCCCATTATTATCCAAGCACTCATTTGTCTCCACATCTGCCACAAGAAGAAAAAGGATTCCCCACTCAAGAACTCACATTCAGAATAAACACATCTCCAACCGTCAGACCATACCCACTGAAGGTATGAACTCTGTACAGAGAAGGATCGTGGGTATGGTCCGTATGGACCTATGGTCCAACTTGTCCACTCTCAAGACTCATTCTAGTACACTAGGACACTTGTGCTTCACAGCTTTGAGACTTCTACCGTTGCACAACGACTTCTATATGACCCAACAAGGTACACGTTCAAGCTAAGAAGAAAAACATACCACCACTCAAACAAACAGCTGGCTCAGTAGTTTCCTCAAAACCAGAGCAGATGGCCTTCAAGACAGCACCTTTCTCCAACTTACCTGCAAGCACACATTTTAGAAAGGAAAGGTCCAAAGTTTTTTATCTAAGAACATAACATCACAACAGACCTCGATATTGTCGATTGTTAACCACAAGGGTCGGCAATATGGTAACATCACCCCTTGACCCTTTTCCAACCTACAAAAAATGTTTTATATCAAACAGTTGGTAAAATTGAACTAAGATAACCAATTTTGACCAAAAAGAAAAGAAAAAAAATATATCTTTTGCAAAATGTGGCTTTAAGTTCCTAAATATACTGAAAAATGTCAATATGTTTAATTACTTGGGCATCTTGCTCATCTTTTAGAACAGGATTATCAGAATCGGCATGTTCATCTCCCATGCACTTTTCAATCTTCTGACCATCAAGCCCTGTCCAGATATCACATGAACATATATTATTTACTACCAATGGACCAAGTCTTCTACTCTTGATGGCCATAAATGGCCACTAACCTAAGAATCAGATGATGAAATGACAAATTAGATACCAAGAGATTTGATGACAGAGTCAGCACATTCCTTGTTGTATTTTTTCTCCTTCATGGGACATCTGATTTGAAAGTCAGTAACATAGTCCCACCACACCCAAGGCTTTTTGGACTCATTTGCCACTCTAAACACACATAATTGCCTTAAGTTCTCGAGAACAACATCTTTTCCTTCATAGCCCGAGCTGAAGTCTTGTTCCGGATCAGGGGCACAGTATCTGCCATGATTGATGCACTGTGATTTGCACTGTCTACTCAAGGTGAATGACTGAGGACAATACCAAGTTATATAATGGGGTGTGAACTGAGTGTATCCACCTTTCTCAAGTATCTGTGCTGCACCCCTAAAATTCTTTACAAAATGCATCAACATGTCACATTTAACCCCACATTCGTCGTTGCTGTTGGTCCATAACTCATACTCCACACGATCATCAGGGTGTGGAACAGCTTCTCTCCAATCAAGATTCACATTAACCATTTCTCCACCACTGATTTCTTTCTTTAATGTCTCACCAAAACCTTTAGCAATAAGTGCAGATGGTATTGTAATGTTCTCCATGTATTTTTCAGATGAACTATCCGCTTCAGGTGTGTCCATGGTTATTAATGCTTCCTCAATGTCATCCGCAACAAGCACTGCAGAAGCACCAGCCTTCTGGGCATTCCATGCCTTCAAAGCAAAGAAGCAATCTGGAAGGCAACATAAGTATTAAACAGAGATCTTGCAACAGAACTATCCAAAGCCAATTCAATTAGAAACAAGCAATCTCTTTTTAATTCCCTCAACTATAAAAAAGAAACAAAAATTCATTCAAGACCAATGAGCATGCGAAGGTCAGAAAATGGAAAAAAGGGGATTATAAGAGATGGAAAATAAATTCTGAGGAAAGCAAATTATGTCAAATCAACCATTGGCATTTAATTTTTTTTATCAAAAAGGTATAAGATACCACCCAACATCAAATGTACGTGTAAAAAATAGTCATTTTCTTCAATATCAAATCTAAGTTGAAAACGTTTTACATGTTTTTATCTGCTTTGACGAAGGATGATTACCAAAGTGTAGCAAAAATGACCAAGTTCCATCACTACAAGGTTAAGAAACATATTCGCATAAAAAAAAAAAGCTTCCAATATTTTCTACTGAGGTTTTTACTCAATGGCTAGTCTATACGATAAAAGGGATATCGAATCAAGTAAATTCCTAAACCATTTATTTTCTTCCATCTCCTTCAATAAATGATCCCCGGATGAATGAAACAAGCTAAAAAAGCATCCAAATAATTACAAATTAAGGAGACAATACTTCAAAACCAACCAATCTAAACTTCAAATCTCACAAAGTCAACCAAATTAACCGAAACTACTTAAGGGTTTACCTCCCTGAAGACTAAAACGAGCTAAAATCAACCAATCTGATCCGTAGCAACAAAAGGGTACCTTCCAAACCAACGATAACGAACCTATATAACCTCAAACTAATACAACTACAAAAAATGAGCTAAAAACCAATCAAGCTAAAATCACCACACACACACACACACACACAAAAAGAGTACCTCCACGATCAACCAAAACGAAAGTAGGCAAAGCTCCAGGCTTGGACTGAAATGAAATCCCAAAATCATCAAAGCCCTTGCAGCCTTTCCGGTTCTCCTTTGGATACACAACTGACCCCGCCATGCTTCCTCCATATTGTGGTATTCCAAAGTTTCCAATTGCGCTGTCGTGAGACCCTTTTATCTTCTCCGGTGATGTCACCATCAAACTGTTCTTCTCCACCACAAATCTCGACACAGAATTTCTCACATTCAGACACAGAAACATAAACCCCAGAAACAGCAGCTTCCAAATGGATTTCCCCATCTCTATTTCTGGGGAAACAAAAGAAACACAAAATAATTTAAAGATTTGGATGGCTTTTCCGGATCAATTTGATCAGAACATGGATTTTCGTTTGTGGGAAATTCAGAGGAATCAAATCAAAAGTAGACAATTTGATGAGTTTTATTTAGAAGAAAATGTGATTATGGTTTCTGGGTCATTAAATATTGCAGATGAGAAGTAGAAAAAGGTCGTTGCGTGAACTGGGGTGCGTGAGTCGTGACTTCAGAATTTAGAAACGCTACTCCTACGTGTCTGTAGCCTATCACAATATTTTCTATCAACTTAAATTCCATGTCAGATATTAATGTATAGTACAAATGATTTTTAATTTTTAATTTTTTCGATATAATAAACAGTTAAGAATCAATAATATTATCCTAATTTTGACCAGGGACAATATAGTAATTTCAGATTATATAAAACTTGTTTACTTTGATTTGTAGTTGCTATCAAATATATTTTGGTCAACATGTCCCATTTCAACGCTTTGCTAGTCACCTTTCTCCGATCAATTTGGTTGAAAACCACCGTCATTTTCTTTCTAATTTCACAATTTTAATTTAACATTTTTTTAATATAAAGTTTCCTTTTTTTGTTAGCCCAAAACTCAAGGATCAATGATATATTTTGGTTTTCTGAAATCTCACCCAATGGAACAAGGTGACGTGCTTTGTCGGAATTTATCAAAATCAATCGATATCAAAAGTTAAATACCCATAAATAAGAGATATTTATTCTCGTAACAATGAGAAAGAACTCGTACAACACTTGAATTAAAAATGAATGTAAAATCAATGATATAATCCTGAATATTATAATATGATAATATTCAATCATGGAGAATTTAAGGAATTTGACCGGTGAATCTTGGTATAAAAACAGTTTTAAGAAGTTAAGATATAATTGAAAATTGAAAATTATAATTGGAGTGTTATTATCATGATAGCAACCACTAATTTGTTTGATAGAATATGCAAAAATTGATTTTAATTTAATATACACATAAAGTCATTCCATGTTGTTTTTAGATGTTGAAAGTTTTTGTATTGTATTGAAAGAGAATTCTAGATTTCTAGCCAAATAATTTATTTTTCTTGTACAAACAATCATTTGTTTTCCAAAAATAAAATAAAATATAGTTTTCATACCAAATGTAGTGTGCAGTAGGCAAGTGATTTTTATTTTATTTATGATATAGTCTCTCTGCTACAATCTAGCACTGAGGAGGCGTGAGCTTTATTAATTTCCCAAAATCAAAAACTGATCCGGAAATCTTTCTTTATTAAAAAAAGTAAAAATTGTCATTAAAGATAAGACAAGGACAAACAAGGTTGTGGAAAGTGGAAACATTTGTTTTTTTTTTTTAGAAATTATTATTGGTATATAATTGGAAACATTTCATTAGAGCTTGAATATTCTGAAATATTAAAGAAGAAAGTTTAAAATGCATAGGGTCAGGTCAAACTGTCAACATTTCAATTCATCTTGAAGTAATCAATTACTAGTACTACGTCATGGGGTCATTAGCTTTGGTGGTATTCCACCGTCGGGAATCAAATTCTGTAAGTGTGGAAAGATCGTACCACTCGATTATGGGAGCAGTGGCGCCGTGTTATTTTATTTACAAGGGAAATAAAAAAGGAAAAAAGAACTTTATTTACAAGTACTGTAGCATGAATGAAATTTTCTTTGATCAGCAACTATTCAATTCAAGCATGATCAGTTAATTTGCACTCATATATATGTTCAAAAGCCAAGGCAGTTCTCTCAACATTCTTTAACAGGACCTCATAGATTTTGTTCTTCAATCTTCCATAGACTTGTAATCCAGAATCTCGCAAATTTGATGATCCGTCTTTATAATCTCCCTCCTTTTTGACGATCACATCCAACCAGTCATTCATTTTCTTCATCTGCAACATCATCTCAGCTACTTGGTTGTCACACCGTCTGAAAACAGATTTGCTATTAACTTCATCTAAATAATCCTCAACATAAGCTAAAAACCATGTTCTACATTGGTTTTGCAAGGAATTTGTTAGCTCTGCAGCTGTGTACAAAGCATTTCCGCGTATCCAATCACCCCGGTTGTCTTTGTCATCTGCCAGTCCAACATGGAATTCATCAGGTCTTCTGTGCCTGAACATATGACTTGCTGTGCTTGATCTGTTTTCTGCACCGGCAGGTGCAGAAGCTGGTGCAAGATTGGATTCCAAGGCTGCTTTGATCCATGCAGTTGCAATTCTCTTTCTGTCCAATCCGACTTTAAGCACTTGTTTGATGGAATCAGGGTGGTCATTTGAATCACTATCAATCGTTCTTGGTGGACCGGATTTTGTTAATGATTGAACGATTAGTCTGGTTTGAGCCAAGTCATTTTGAAGATTGATAGCTTTATCAAGTGATGGCTGCTGATCATCTATTTTACCAGCCTGAAGCTCTGAGTATGTCCTGAAAATGCAAGATCATAATTTAAGCGACAAGTTCTTGATTCTACAGTCTCCTATTCCTTGAAAAAAATAATGGTCAATAAATCTCTACATGACCATGCATGGAACTTAAGATGGTAAAATAACACCACCGGCTAATGTGGGAAAGAGCGCTCATTCAGCCTGACAATGTTCCAGATTCGATACATGTGAAATATAAGTGTACTCTTCCATACCTCAGGCAGTTGAGCACTCTCTCAGCAGCAGAAGCCTCTAGCAAAGCCCCAACAGCAGCAAGAAGAGCACCATCTCTCTGCATCAACATGTCCTGCCAAGAATTTAATACGATTTTATAGCATTTTCAACTATATTTCATAAGAAACTAAAGATGGATCAAGTGATCAAAATGTATACCTTCCCAAGCTTCACTAAGTTTGAGGGTAGGGAGTCCCATGATATCTCACATTCTGTCCCTTTTTCATCATTTAATAAACCGAATTTCATTGCCGGATATAAAGAATCTTTAGTGTTTTTCCTTGAAGTAGAGGTAGTCCTTCTCTGGTTAGAATATTTAGCAGATTCCGTTGCAAAACAAGAATCTTTTCTTTTTGGTCTGTGGCTGGAATAGTCATCAGAACTAGAATGCTTAAGCGGAGTGGTTGAGGAAACCTGTCATCACAGATAATTTTGAAGTCAGAAATTTCAATGAGCAAAATCAAAATTTTCTATTCAAATGCATGATTAGTACTCACTGCATACAGGATTCATCATTTTCAATATACAAATTCACCGATAAATTACACCTAAATCGAATTTGCTGTTTGATTAGTCATGCACAGAAACTGAACCTTGAAGGAGATAATAAATTAGCCGAATATACAATGTATGCGAAAACAGGACTCATTGAAGCACTTACAGAAACAGTTTGATTGATAGGCTTGTTGATTTCATGCTTTACAACTATGGCATTTGAAACCCCACTCCAGCTCCTTCTCCCGGATGCCACAGACGACAACGTTGACATACTAGTTTCAGAATCGCTATTGTTACCGAAATATCTTGATTTATTTCTCCTAGAACATCCCCTCTCAACATCACTATTTCCTTGGAAACTTCTTGATTTATTTTTCTTAGAACATCCCCTCTCAACGTCACCTTCTATCGTGCAACTCGAAGCCCTGGAAGAGTGAAAACTCTCTCTAGGTTGCCTAGTCTTCTCAACACTACCTTCTTCTACAACCATAATTTTTTCAGACATCCCACAAAATCTTTCAAAATTATTCAAGGAAACAAGGTCTGCAGGCTCCCCTTCGCAAGGAAGCCTGCCGGGAACAGGCCTAACGCCTTTTAGAACCGGAACAGGATACGCTGCCTCCAGTTTTTCAACATATATGAGCTGCCCAAGTTGTAATTTGTTACATAGAATCATGTCATCTTGGTCCTGAGGCAAGGAGACATACATAGAATGAGAAGAATCCGACACTTTTCCGAAAAAGCCCCGATTAGGCCAGAGATCACCACCCTCTGCCAGTACAGGTATTATGCTTCTAATTTGTAACAAAACAGGTTTTCTACAATCATCATAATCAATTTGTTTTTCCTCCACACCCATTTCTCCAAGAAGCCTGAAAAGAACACCAGAAGTCAAATTTGCCATGTTCTTTGATAGAGAAAAACAATCTAATTAATCTGTGAAATGGTTTTATTTATGGGAATGGATATTGTTAATTTGATTTATCCAAATAAATACTTGGTTGCAAGAATGAGTTGCTGATTGTGAGTCAACATATGTATGTGAAGCAACAAATGTGTGGTTTATGGTTTTGTTGCACCCGCATTGTTCTCTGGAAATGATTCATGAATAATAGGTGGTTATATATCAGGAATCTCACAATAGCTAACGTTGATTTTACATACCAGTTACAATTTACAACAATTACATGTATAAATTTATATCCGTTACAAGTTACAACACTAATCTTGGAGTTGGAGATAAATAATCTCTCTGTATCCGTTGGAACTGTAGTATTGGTTTGGTGTCAGGTAAATTTATTTCTTTTGACAAGTCTATATATAGTATTTAGCATAGTGAGGTAATGTCAACTTAATTTTTTTCTTTCACTTAAATTAATAATTTTAAGTGCAGTTGGGGTTCAAAAAATAAATGGTACTTTTTGGAGGTGGTATTTTAACATTGTCACTGTTTTAATAACTTATGTTTAAAAGACACATATTATGATGAACAGACAAAAAAACCCTCGATAGTTGTTCCACATCAGATTTTTTTCATTCATTTTTACAGTGGCAGTGTTGTGAAGTAGAGAGAGAAAGTATCATTGAAACCCAGACAATCATTCGAACGGGCGACAGAGTGGCACTACGCAGACGCATTCGGAGGTCGAGCTCCCCACCGAACTCGAGGTGGTCGAGCTGCCCGGTCAGCTCTCGGGGGGCAGAGGGCAGCGCCCTCGAAGTTTTTTTTTATTTGATCTGTTATGTGTTGATAAAGATGAATATCTGGGTTTTTGAGACTTTTTTAAAATTACCGAGCTTTTTTTTTAAAGGGATCGAGTTTTTTTTTTTAAACGGATCGAGTTTTTTTTTAAGCGTTCGAGCTTTTTTTTGTAAGCGTTCGAGTTTTTTTTTGTAAGCGTTCGAGTTTTTTTTTATACATGATCGATTTTTTTTTGTAAAGGAATCGAGCTTTTTTATACATAATCGAACTTTTTTTTTACATGATCTAGCTTTTTTTGACAGAGATCGAGCTTTTTTTATACATGATCGAGCCTTTTTAAAAAAGAATCGAGTTTTTTTTGTAATTGATCGAGTTTTTTTTACATGATCGAGTTTTTTTTGTTAAGGATCGAGCTTTTTTATAAGGAATAGAGCTTTTTTTATGAGGGATCGAGCTTTTTTATACATAATCAGACTTTTTTGTGTGGGATCAAGCTTTTTTATTAAGGGTTCGAGTTTTTTTGCTCAAGATTATAAACTTGTTTGCACCAGTTTAAAAATGCTCGTACCAATATAAAAAAAAATGATCGGATCAATTACAAAACAGCTCGTAAACATATCAAAAAAAGCTCGGACCAATTATAGATCGAACTGGATCATGTTCAGACAAATTGTAGATCAATTTTCAGATAAGTTTTTTGAAGAAAGGGAGATGAGTTATTGCTTTAGTGATCAAAGTGTGGAGATGAAAGTACAACGAGAATTAAAAATTGATTATTTAAGGACAATATCGGTAGTTCACCATAATAGATATCTTTTAAACTTAACTTATTAAACCGGTAACATCACTACAACTCATAAAAAAAAATGTGACATTTCTCACCATTTCCATATGCAATTATCAAATAATTTCCTTCTTTTTTTTTTTTTTTTGCAGTTTTAATATGTGACCAAACTAGTTCATGATTTTTTAAAATTGTACCATTTTTTCATTCTTCAACCAATTTTCAGTTATTAACCTCTTGGATGTAACTATGAATTGCTTATCACTAAGCCAACCATGTATTGTCTAATAGAAATTAGTATTTTAATTACTTAAACAGCTGAAAGCTATGATAAATAATAATAATAATAATAAAGACAGCTAAAAGCTGAATCCAAAAGAAAGAGCAATATTCTTTTTCTTTTCTTTTCTTTTTTTTTTGAAAAGAAAAACTAAAAAATGTTGGAAGAGATTAATTATTTTTACTCATATGGGTCGGAAAGAAAAATCCCTGCTATGCTTGTAAGATGCGTAGGGAAGGGGGATCGGAGATGCACTATCTCTCGTACTAAGATGTACATGTGCATCGTTTGAGTTCACGTCGATAGTAGTTACTAACAAAATTATAATATAATCCTACATTTATTTAATGACATACTATATAATAAATTCTAATTTAATTAATAATTAATGTATAAATTAATCCATAAAGTTCATATAATATGAACCCACAAGTTTATCATTACATGCACAACACTACTGCACTTGTCTGAGCAATTATAATGTTTGTCTAGCGGTGATGATGTTTATGATTGATTATATTCTGCTTTGGTTTTGCTTTGTTCAAGCCTAAGATTGAGATGGTGCCTGATTTGGCGCTCACTAGCAGACCCAACAATGAGTGTGTGCTGCTGCCCAACAACCAATTTCCTTTTCCCTTCACTGTCCACATGACTAAGTCCTTTACAAACATCCACTCTAACACTCACATTCTGAGTCTTGCCTCTCATCACCTCCACCCTCTCAAACCCAACCAACTGCAAATTGGGTGCACCACTCACCTCTCCTGCAGACCTTGGTGGCTTCCAAAACACTAGCACCACATGCGAACCGTCGCCAATCAGCCCGCTGTTCCTCACCCCAATGACTACATCAATTTTCAGGTTTTCACACTTGACTGTGGAGAGATCAATGGCTTGGGAATTGTTAGAAGTGAAAATGTTGTGTGGAAGTAATGGGATGAGTACTGTTGTAGGAGCAGATATTATAAACTTGGAGAACTGTGAGTAGCTCAGTCCGTGCCCGAATTCGTAAAGAGATTTTTCTGAATAAAACCTGTAGGTTCTTCCAGGGAAGTTGTCTGTGGTATTGGCTCTCATTCTCATGTCTGTCATTGCCACTTGATCTACGTACCGCTGTAGGTACCATGTGAAAGGAGACCTTCCAGCTGACAATATCAAGAAAACTATTAGTTTACTAGTTGTTTATGTCAGTTTGTGAAACCCGAATCAATAATGTTGCTTTACCAGGAAGTTACCAGGATTGTAGTCTCCAAATATGACTTGAGCAATGGCATCTCCTCCAGCTTGACCTGGATATCCAACCCATATTATCCCGCCAATTTTTTTGTTATTCTTTGCAAAAGAGACATCGATTGGACCAGCAGACATAACAACAAGAATTACACTTCCTAATTTTGTTGTTGCATTAGCCACTTCAATCACCAACTTCTCTTGATATCCAGGCAATGTCAAGTTCTCTCTATCAAGCTCCTCTGCTTCTATAGACTGATCAAGTCCCACAACCACCACAACTGCATCAGCCGCGGCTGCAGCCTTGGTTGCTGCCTCGATAAGGGTCTCATCGCTGCATTTCACATCACTGCAACCTGGTTCATATGTCACAGCTGACACATACTTTTGCAACCCTTGTAAAGGGCTAGTGTAGCCGCAAGGCGTGCCAGCATAGTTGCTTATCATAACTTTAGTGCCATTTGCATTTGGTCCTATAACAGCTAGGCTCGCTGTTGAATTTGAGGACAGAGGAAGACCTCCATTGTTGTCTAACAAAACTATTCCTTGCCTAGCTGCATCCAGCGCCAAGGACTGGTGATCATTTGTACATACATCAGACGGTCCTAAATTCCCAAATGGTTGCGATTTTGGATTCCCATCAAAGAATCCAAGCCTCATGAGGACTATGTAGTTGTATATCAAGGCCTGGTCTACTACAGATTCCTCAACCTTGCTCAAGTTTACTGCCTTCTCAGTGTAATCCCCTAAATAATTCCCGCAATTCAAGTTTAAGCCTGTGTGACATAATCGCGTAATGAATTAATATATATGAAAACTCAATCAAAAATCTTTTAAATCATAGAATCAGTGCAATTATGAACCTGCATTCAAAGCAAGAGCTACTGCATCTTCAGGAGTGGCAGTGTATTTGATACTCTTGTAATAAACCTCTATAGAATCGCAATCGGAAACAATATATCTGCACAAAGAATCCATTGATCATGAATCAAAATTTGGCTTGTCATGAATAATTGAGTTTGGGTTTAAATATATGAAGCAAAGCATACCCATCAAGACCCCATTGGTCTCTGACTACACCTTTGAGCAGGTCTGGATCAGCACATGTTGGAATTCCATTAACTCTGTTGTATGAGCACATTACACTACTAACATGTGCCTCCTCTACACAACTCTTAAATGGTGGCTGATATGTATCTTCCAAGTCCTGCTTTGTCACCTGCAACAATCCATTTTCTTATGTATGCATCTCAACCAATGCTTTTAAGATTTAATATAGAAGAAAAGATAATAGCAAGACTTATAAGTACCCTTGCGTCAAAGTGAAATCGATCGATGCCTTTCCATTTATCGACATCATAAGCAGTGTAATGCTTGCAACAACTTGACACTTTAAGCCTGTTATTAGTAGAATTCTCTCCAATAGTATCACTCACTTCTTGCAAACCCCGGACGTAATTTACAGCATATTTTGACACCACCAAAGGGTCCTCTCCCGGTGTTTCTTGGCCACGCCCCCATCGTGGGTCACGGAACACATTAACATTAGGACTCCAATATGTCAACCCAGCTTGACCAACATTGTACATGGCTCGAGCCTCAGTTGATACCACCTGACCCATCTTGAACCAAAGACTCACATTGAAACTAGCCGCGGACAAAATCACTGCTGGGAAGCTAGTAGCACCAGGCACTGTTGCGTTAAAATGTACGTTCCCTCGACCTACGCTGGAG
Organism: Dipteronia dyeriana; assembly: GCA_032871835.1. Lineage (NCBI taxonomy): Eukaryota > Viridiplantae > Streptophyta > Magnoliopsida > Sapindales > Sapindaceae > Dipteronia > Dipteronia dyeriana. Next base: position 89,410,027 of record CM065295.1, on the reverse strand, counting down.
ACCCCATGAAGTGCCTCGTTCCACCACTTATACGCGGGCACGCCTAGCCTGGCAACTCCTGTAGAATCGTCCACCAATTGCTGCACCTTCTCCTTGAGAGTTAATCGCGAAGCCAAGTCCTTGGCTCGCTCCTCGTATGATATAGAGATGTCGCAAAACGGGAACTGGCTCGTTTTAGGCTTGTTCTTGTCACATGCAAATGGCTGTGGGGTGCATGGTGTTATGGTCATTAAGAGAAGTGAGAGGAAAAATGGTGAGAGAATCTGGAAAATTTTCATGGCTTAATTGTTGTTGATTTTGTTTTTCAGAACTTAATGGTGTGACATAGTTCAAGTATGTGCATTGGTTTTATAATACAAGTTGATTGCTTGTGAATTAAATTACTGATATGAGTCACGTCCTAGTTTAAGAAGAAATGATGTTTTGATGAAAGCATGTGTATCTCTCACTCGAGTTGTAAAATTTACCACATGATGTAATTAGAGTGTTAGATACATATATAATATATTTATTGTACAACAGATTCTCTCAGTGGCACTATTATATATAGTCCTTGTGATCCCAAATTAATTTTTAAGTATCCGAGTAACAACTTAATTATGAGTTATTACTTATTATATAGATGTGTAAATATATGATTGGATCTTTTCGCAGACCAAATTATAAGGGCTTGTGAACTAAGCATAATCGAAAAGTCAACTTTGCGTGTGAGGAGTTGAAATCATTGTTTTCAGAATTTTGTACGATTAAGATTGTTAAATGGTCCTCACTAATTCCCAATAGCAATATATAATAAATGTCATGATCTAATTATTTACTAATTTAATAAACTAATTAATGTTTCATCAAGGCTTAGCTATGCTTATAAAAAGAATAATATAGTGGCGCAGGGTCTTGCTAACCCTGCTAAGATGGCTATTGAGAACCTTGAAGATTCTTACTGGATGGAAGTCTACCCAAGAAGTGTGGAACAGTTAGGGTTTATTGCTCTTTATATCTTAAATTAAGATATATTAGATTTTTGTTTTTTCGATTTATATATCATTTTAAGATATATATTTCTTAAAAAAAAATTAACATTTACAACTTTATCTGTATATAATAAAATCTAAAAAATCAATTGTCTAACAACTTCTACTTTTAAAAAAAAAACCCTTATACAACCTAATCAATTTTACATTTGTAATAAGTCATCCAAAAAAAAAATAAAAAAATAAATAAATAACAAACCGTGGCGGATGCGCCAAGTTAAGTATCTGTCCTTTGGCCCCGTTTTGTTTTCTAGTTTGCTCTGTTGTTTCTGGTTTGCTTCCTTCTGTTTGTTTGCTTGCTCTTTTCTGCTGGTGGTTGCCAGCTTCATTATTCAATCCAAAAAAAAAAAATTGGGCACTCATGATGGGTGTATTCAAAGCAATTGCTTTACGGCACTACTTATTCCGAATCAAGCATTAACAGCAACCTATACTGTTTAATTTTGTACAATGAGTAAAATTAAGAGCTACATATTCTTTTAAATGGAATCTTACTCTGTTGAAAACTTTACTCGGTTTTGAACCATTAATATTTTGTGAGCCGGTTATTATTCTATATTTGTTATAATTTATTTGTTTTTAGCTATGCACGATACTTTTTTTTTATCAAAAGCACATTATATCTGCACATTTATCACCTTTTAATATAAGTGATAAACCGATAATATTTTTGTTAGATATGACTTGAAATTCCAATGGTTATCAAACGGGATTCAACCAATGCGAAAACTTCTTGGAGACGTGGGATACGTTTGGAAGTAAGAGATCGAGTTTGAGGGAGGTTTGAAGACTGAAGAACTGAAGAAAACGGAATCTTGTAGGTACCACGGTCTGGACCGCGGTGCGGTGCACGTGCACAGACCGCGGCACAGGGAGCGGTAGAACGTCTGTGAGTTTACACGGCGCGGACCGCGGCGGAGGCAAGTGCACCAACCGCGGTACTCAGAGCAATGGACGACAACGGTACATGTGGTGAAGGGCGTGGGTGGCCAACCACGACCCGAACCGCATCAATGGTGGATTTTGTCCAAATGGGAATATTGCACAAAATAGGAAATGTGTTTTCTTTTTGAAGTTCTTGTGTTAATCAAATTAGGAAAATCCTGACATTAAAAGAATATGATTTCTTTTAAATAAGAAGACTTGTCATAAATAAGAAATAATATTTATGTGGAACAAATAATTCTTGTACATTTAGGAGTAGGATTTTCTTTTATATTAAACTCCCTGTAATTCATATAAATAGACCCTAATAGCTAGACTATTGTGTGTGGAGCAAATTAGTAAATATAAAGAGATCTCAAGAGAGCATTGGGTATAATTGGGTTTGGGGTATTTTAGAGAGAGAATTATGAGAGTGTGGTTGTAACAATTTATCACATAGTGGATTATTTCACTTGTCATCCTGACGGCCGTGGTTTTTTTTCGATTTGGGTTTCCACGTAAAATCTTCTTGTGTTGTGTGATTGGATTTACTATCTTCATCTTAATTCTTTATTTTGCTATTGTGTGTTTGTGTTCTATCTAGCAAGGCTTCCGCGTAAATTTCGCTAACAACTGGTATCAGAGCTTTGGTTGCTTGATAGTGATCTTAACAAACTAGAGATGGCAAAGTTGATGAGATTCGAGGTTGAGAAGTTCGATGGAAAAATTAACTTTGGCTTGTGGCAGGTTCAAGTCAAAGATTTGTTAATCCAATACGGTTTACACAAGGCGTTGAAGGGCAAGCCGACCCCTGAAGACTCTAAAGATTCTAAGAAAAAAACGGCTGGTACTAGTTCTGGAAAACCGGTGATGAGCGATGATGAATGGGAAGATCTAGACGAGAGGGCTGCAAGTGCGATACGATTGAGCTTAGCCAAGAATGTTCTTGCAAATATTCAAGGATTATATTCAGCAAAAGAACTTTGGGAGAAACTTGAAGAATTGTATCAATCGAAGACAATTTGTAACCGATTATACCTGAAGGAGCAGTTTCACACCCTGCATATGTCTGAAGGCACGAAAATTTCGGATCATCTGGGAGTGCTCAATGGAATAGTTTCCGAGCTAGAGTTGATTGGAGTAAAAATTGATGAAGAAGATAAAGGATTAAGACTAATCTGGTCCTTTCCACCATCCTATGCGTATATGAAGCAAATCTTGATACATGGGAATTCAACCATTTTGGAGATGTAGCAAACAAACTAATCTCTGAGGAACGAAGGCTAAAGAGTGAAGGTAAATCTTCTGATAACTTTGTTTTGTTGGTTGACAGGAAAAAGGGAGGCTCAAGAAAAAAAGGCATATGTTGGGCATGTGGTCAATCTGGACATTTAAGGAAGGATTGCAAAAATAAGAAAACAAGTGCGACTAATGGCTCCAAAGAGGAGGATCCGGCAATCGCCTCTCTTGAGTATGACGACTATAGCGATGCCCTATAAACGGGCATAAAACATCCTCATGGCATGACCGCTAGTTGCCATGAAAAAGGATGCATTGCTGATAGCGGGTCCACAGTTTTCACACGGGCATTGGTTAGGCGGTGATGCAAGGTGTGTGGTGGACAAGGATGTCAATGGCTGAACGAACTCCCTGGAAGCCTAATGTGAGGAGTTGCACCACAAGGTAAATTTTGACATGTGCCGGTGAAATCTTAGGATGGGTGTTCCTAAGTGATTATACTTTGTGGTGAGTATGTTGATTCTCGGTATTGAGAGTCGTAGTTATGGACGAAAGTTTTGGAAATTCTCGCCATAAGAGAGGATTGTTAGATATGGCTTGAATTTCCAATGGCTACCAAACGGGATTCAACCAATGCAAAGACTTCTTGGAGTCGTGGGATACGTTTGGAAGTAGGAGACTGAGTTTGAGGGAGGTTTAAAGACCGAAGAACTGAAGAAAACAGAATCTGGTAGGTACCTCGGTTTGGACCGCGGTGCGAACACGTGCACAGACCGCGGCACAGGGAGCTGTAGAACGTCTATGAGTTTACACGGTGCGGACCGCGGTGGAGGCAAGTGCACCAACCGCGGTGGAGGCAAGTGCACCAACCGCGGTGGAGGCAAGTGCACCAACCGCGGTGGAGGCAAGTGCACCAACCGCGGTACTCAGAGCGATGGACGACAGCGATACATGTGGTGAAGGGCGTGGGTGGCCAACCACGACCCGAACCGCATCAATGGTGGATTTTGCCCAAACAAAAATATTGCACGAAATAAGAAAGGTTTTTTCTTCTTAAAGTTTTTGTGTTAATCAAATTAGGAAAATCATGTCCTTAAAAGAATATGATTTCTTTTAAATAAGAAGACTTGTCATAAATAGGAAATAGTATTTATGTGGAACAAGTAATTCGTGTATATTTAGGAGTAGGGTTTCCTTTTATATTAAACTCCCTGTAATTCATATAAAAAGACCCTAATAACTAGACTATTGTGTGTGGATCAAATTAGCAAATATAGAGAGATCTCAATAGAGCATTGGGTATTATTGGGTTTGGGGTATTTTAGAGAGAGAATCTTGAGAGTGTGGTTGTAACAATTTATCACATTGTGGATTTTTCTCTTATCGTCCTGACGACCGTGGTTTTTTCCTAATTTGGGTTTCCACGTAAAATCTTTTTGTGTTGTGTGATTGGATTTATTCTCTTAATCTTAATTCTTTATTTTGTTATTGTTTGTTTGTGTTCTATCTAGCAACGCTTCCGCGTAATTTCCGCTAACAATTTTCATACTAATTCAAATCTCACCATACGCTAATGAATTATGATATTAGGTTATTAACTGAGTCGATGTTTGTGTATCTTCTCAACAGTTCAAATTAAATCAGTATAATGGTTTCTAGAAATTGTTATAAGTTTTGAAATTTATGATATGATTAAATCGGTGGTAAAGAACGTTTAATCGGTCTGACAAGTTCGAACCATAGTCATCCCAACTGGTATATCAAAATCTGTATATTATTATACTTTTATAAGTTTATTAAATAAACACTATACCATGTATGAATAGAGTTGATTTTTTGGGTATTAATAATCTGATTCTTAAAAAATAAAATAAAGTCTAAATGTGTAAGATCTAGAAAACATATTTGTAAAGTACAAACATTGACGAACTACTTTGAATGTAGAACTAGTTTAGTAAAATTGAAAATTTCACAAACTTCAGTTTTTATTTTTCTTTTGATCGACAATTTCTTAAAATATATTGTGAGTGACCTCACAGTATGAACAAATTTGAGAGTAATGATATCAATCCACAGACGTTGATACTTGATATGATGACAACCTCAACTTCCTGTCAGGTTCATTGTTTTTAGGTTTTTATTAATGAAGAAGATAAAGGTTTTGGTAAAGGTTTTGACAAGAGTTTCAGAGAGAACTGTGTAGAAAAAATCTGAGATTAGGTTGTGGTCAGAACAAATGTATGGTTCTTATGGTTGGGTACTTGGGTCAATCTCTAAACGGTGTCGTTTAGAGTTCTGTTAATATTTTTTTTTTTACCTTCCCTAAACGGCAAGTCATTTTGGCCGTGAGTCTGTTAAGAGGGGTGCACCTGCATAGCAGGCAATCATTCCTGTTTTGTCTTTTTCTATTTTGTCAGTTTGTGTTATTGTTGAAGTCGTTGTACAAAAAGTAATGGTGGGTGCATTTTGATGATGATGAATGAATTTACAAATTTCCAATCTCAACTCTCTCTATTCTAATTCTCTCTCTCTCTTCTAACTAATTGATTCTAATTCTATCTCTTCTCTGTACAATCAATATCTTCAATCAACTCCTTGTAACTGGCCAAGAAATTTCCCTTCATCAGTCCAGCACCAGAATAATTCTCAACCTGCACAACACAAGTAAAACCAGAAATTAGACAAATCATTTCTCTAGTTCCCAAATCGATTAAGGCATAACAAACTTGGTATCAGAGCACTTTCTTGGCCACTATCAAAATGGTGGAAGGTACTAGGCAACACACTCACACTGAAGGTCGATTCATAGATTTCGAGAACAGATTTCAGAAGATGGAAGAGGGATTTGTTTCTTTTAAGGAAGAGATAACAGATCAAATGGCTCTTCAAATGACCAAAGTAGAAGAGCAAATGGCAACCCAAATGACGATAATACAGGAACTACTCTCAACAAGGAGTAATAGGGTGGATCTAGGAGGCTCAAGTGGGAATGGTAAGGGTATTCTTGGTTCAGCTCCTGGAGATTCAGTTAGAGATCTAAAATCATATGGCCAAACCAACTCTAGCAACAAGGTAATTCCTGAAACACACTTAAGACCACCTAAGCTATCATTTCCCAAATTTGATGGTACAAATCCAAAAACGTGGAAACGTAAATGTGATAGGTTTTTTCTAATTCACCCAGTCCCACCAGATCAGAAAGTATTGATGGCCTCATTACACTTTGAAAAGAAAGCTGAAACCTGGTTCCAAACTTATTATACATTAAGAGAATGAGTGACTTGGGGAGAATTTACGGAAGCAATATTGGGGAGGTTCCTAGATATTAACCAAGAAGATGTGATCGGGGAGTTCCTCCGTTTGAGGCAAACTAATACTGTGTCCGACTACCAAGACAGATTTGAGGAGATACAACCTAGATTGCTAGACAAAAACCTAGGATTGAATGAAGAGTTTTTTAGGGAAAGCTTCATTAGTGGGCTAAAAGGGGAAATTAAGCATTTGGTCAAAATGTTTAAGCCTAGTGACCTCAAAGCTGCCATTCAGCTAGCTAGGCTCCAAGAAGCTTCCTTAAAAGCCAAAAAGAGCAAGCCATGGCCTGTTAAAACCAATATCCTACCCACTTAAAACTACCAAACAAATCAGACCTCATTCAAGGGAAATGCACCTAATAACCTACCCACTATAACCCTTCCAAACCGAAAATTATCTGAACCCTTACCTATCAAAAGGTTATCACCAATTGAAATGAAGGCTAGAAGAGACAAGGGCCTTTGCTAAGCCTGTGATGAGGTGTATAGTTTTGGTCACCAATGTGCCAAGAAGCAACTGTTTATACTATGTGGGGAAGGAGACGAAGAAGAGTTGTTTGGGGAAGAGTCAACAGACACTAAGGAGAGGGAAGTTGAAGAGGAAGAAGAAGAAATAACTATATCACATCATGCTTTAACATGAAGTTTGGGTTTACAAACTATTAAGCGAAGGGGAAGAGTTAAAAACAGTGACATCACCATACTAGTAGATAGTGGATCCACCCACAATTTTTTAGACCCAGAAACAGCCAAATTCACTGGTGTTGAAGTGGAAGACACGGATACTATGTGGGTTACTGTTGGTGGAGGAGGAAAAATTTGTAGTCAGGCCAAATGTAAAGCATTTACTTGGACTATGCAAGGGGTTGAATTTACTGCCGAGATGAGACTTCTAACTCTAGGAGGGTGTGATGCGATTTTGGGAATGCAATGGTTTAAAGAAATATGACCAGTTATGCTAGATGCTAACAAGCTAAGTATGAGTTTTAAAAGAAATGGGAAATGGATTCCTTTACAAGGAATCAAGGAAAAGGGAAGACTAAGTTTTATGACAGGAAAGAGAATAGCCACACAGTTAGAGAAGACACAAGAGAGGGCAGAAACAGTAATACAGTTGTATGTTTTAGAAGCAGAAGAAAAGGGAGGAGTTGTACTTGCCGAGATTGAACCTCTTTTGAGTTCATATACGGATGTTTTTGCTGAACCCACCACTTTACCCCCTCATAGGACACAAGACCATCGTATTCCACTGTTACCAAATAGCAAACCAGTCAATATCAGGAATTATAGACAGCCTCATGTGCAAAAAAATGAAGTAGAGGTGATAGTGAAAGAGATGCTAAGTAGCGGTATCATTAGACCAAGCACAAGTCCATTTGCTTCACCTATTCTTCTAGTTAAAAAGAAAGATGGATTATGGCGTTTTTGCTTGGACTATAGGGAGCTAAATAAAATAACCGTGAAAGACAAATTCCCTATTCTTATTATTGACGAACTGCTAGATAAATTACATAGGGCAAGTGTGTTCACGAAGTTGGATTTGAGGGCCGGTTACCATCAAATAAGGGTGACCGAAGAGGATACCCACAAAACAACGTTTAGGACTCATCAAGGACATTATGAGTTCCGAGTAATGCCTTTTGGCCTCACCAATGCACCAGTAACTTTTCAAAGTCTAATGAACGACATTTTCAGACCTTATCTGAGGAGGATGATTCTAGTATTTTTTGATGATATTTTAGTATACAGTAAGAACATGCAAGACCACCTTAATCACCTAAAAGTGACCCTTGAGATATTGAGGCAGAATAAGTTGTTTGTGAAAAGAAGTAAATGTGAGTTTGGCAAGGCTGAACTTGAATATTTAGGCCACATTATATCTAAATAAAGGGTGGCAGCAAACAGCAAAAAGGTACAGGGTATGTTAGACTGGCCAAGACCTACCACTGTTAAGGGTTTACGGGGTTTCCTAGGGTTAACAGGATACTACAGGAAATTTGTGAGGAATTATGGGGTGATTAGTAATCCCTTAACTGACCAACTCATAAAGAATGGGTTCATATGGAATGAACAAGCGGAGTTAGCATTCGAAACCTTAAAGAAGGCTATGACTACCACTCCTGTCTTAACACTACCTGATTTTTCAAAGCCTTTTGTGGTGGAAACGGATGCTTGTGATGTTGGGATAAGGGCAGTCCTTATGCAAGAAAGAAGGCCAATAGCTTTCATTAGCAAGGCCCTTCCACCTAAGAAGTTTAGGTTATCTACTTATGAAAAGGAATTATTGGCTATAGTACACGCTGTGCAGAAATGGAGAAATTACCTACTGGGTAATAAGTTTATCATAAACACAGACCACCAAAGTCTCAAGTACTTCCTTGAGCAGAAAATTACTACCCTTCTTCAACAAAAATGGTTGTCAAAATTATTGGGGTATGATTACGTAATCTCGTATAAGAAAGGTAGGGAAAATGTGGTCGCAGATGGCTTATCAAGAGCCTTGCAACCTGGGGAAGGTTCTTTGGCCTCCTTAACTACCTCTAGGCCAGCTTGGGTACAAGAAGTTGAAGACTTTTATCTACAAGACACAGTGGCAGAGGTTGTTATGCCTGAGTTGCTGGTCCAACCAACCTCTAATCAAGAATTCAGTCTTAAATAAGGGATCCTAATAAGGAATGGGAAGATTTATGTGGGCAATAGTCGGGATTTGAGGGAAAAACTACTAGAGGAGGCTCACACTTCAGCAAGTGGAGGTCACTCAGGTATTAAAGGAACCCTCAAGAGATTACAGATGTTTTTCTATTGGCCTAATATGGTCAATGGGATGTTTTCCTTGGTAATAGAGTGCTCGACCTGCCAAATGAATAAAAGCGAACATAACAAACCCCCTGGATTGTTGCAACCACCTCCAATTCCTAACACACCCTGGACTGACATTGCCATGGACTTCATAGAGGGTCTACCACTATCCTCGGGTAAGAATTCTATTTTGGTGGTGATTGATAGGCTAACTAAATATGCTCACTTTATGGCACTAGCACATCCCTATACAGCTCAACAAGTGGCTCAAGTTTTCTTTGAACAAATTCACAAATTACATGGGGTTCCAGCTACAATAGTGAGTGACAGGGATAGAATTTTTACTAGCTCATTTTGGAAACATTTGTTCAAGCTTTTGGGAACTAAACTATGCCTCAGTTCTGCGTACCACCCACAATCTGATAGGCAGAGCGAAAGACTCGATCAATGTCTCGAAAATTACCTAAGATGCATGTCCAGCGCTAGGCCAGCTAAATGGGCAACCTGGTTACCATTAGCCGAGTGGTGGTATAACACAAACTTTCACACAGCCCTAGCAATGACCCCGTTTGAGGCCTTGTATGGCTACAAACCCCCCTTATTTTATGCTACTACATTGACAACTAATTCTACAGATGTCAGAGAATTTTTAGAAGACAGAACTAAGCTACTTTCAATTCTTAAGGAGACCTTAGTTCAAGCCCAAAACAGGATGAAATTCTATGCTGATAAAGGTAGAACGGAGAGGGTATTTTCAGTTGGGGATTGGGTTTTTCTTCGTCTACAACCTTACAGACAAACTACCATAGCAATTCGAAGAAATATGAAGCTAGCTCCAAAGTTTTTTGGCCCCTACCAGATTTTAGCAAAAATAGGGACGGTGGCTTACCATTTGCAGCTACCAGCCGGTTCTCAGGTCCATCCGATTTTTCACCTCTCAGTTGAAAAGGAAGGTAGGAGATCGAGTGACTCCAAGCTCCGATCTACCAAAAACAGGTCCAGATGGTCAGTTTCTGGTTTACCCAGTAACTATATTAGAGAGAAAGATGATCAAAAGAAACAATAGAGCTGTGGTTTAGTACCTGATACAGTGGTCGAGCTCCTCAGCTGAAGATTCGACTTGGGTGGACGCCTCCGTGATCAGAAACCAATTTCCTGAGTTCGATCCTTGAGGTCAAGGATTTTTTTCATGGAGTAGAGGATGTCAGGTTCACTGTTTTTAGGTTTTTATTAATGAAGAAGATGAAGGTTTTGGTAAAGGTTTTGACAATAGTTTCAAAGAGAACTGTGTATAAAAAATCTGAGATTAGGTTGTGGTCGGAACGAATGTGTGGTTCTTATGGTTGGGTACTTGGGTCAATCTCTAAGCGGTGTCGTTTAGAGTTATGTTAATAAAAAAAATTTACCTTCCCTAAACGGCAAGTCGTTTTGGCCGTGAGTCTGTTAAGAGGGGTGCACCTGCATAGCAGGCAATCATTCTGGTTTTGTCTTTTTCTATTTTGTCAGTTTGTGTTATTGTTGAAGTCGTTGTACAAAAAGTAATGGTGGGTGCATTTTGATAATGATGAATGAATTTACAAATTTCCAATCTCAACTCTCTCTATTCTAATTCTCTCTCTCTCTTCTAACTAATTGATTCTAATTCTATCTCTTCTCTGTACAATCAATATCTTCAATCAACTCCTTGTAATTGGCCCAGAAATTTCCCTTCATCAATCCAGCACCAGAATAATTCTCGACCTGCACAACACAAGTAAAACCAGAAATTAGACAAATCATTTCTCTAGTTCCCAAATCGATTAAGGCATAACACTTCCCCACATGCAACTATGCAAGGCATCTTGACCATTCCCAATTTTACATGAAAAACATATATAAAAATTCAACCCCTCCCTAAATTTCCCATTCAATCTCACACATTATTGATGTGGTTGTCTCGATTCAAAAATTATAAATATTACAAAAATTAAAAAGCATCCATAATATTTATTAAATAATCCACGATCAATATTATTAATATAAACATCTACACACAAAAATTGCAACCGGTGCATTCTTTGGTTTGCCGGTTGAATTTAATTTGTGGACTTTCGGATTGAAATCGGTAATGTAATATTTCAAGCATTAGAAGGATTTAATAAACAGTTGAAAGTATCTAGTCTTTCTACTCTTGTTTTGTCTAGACAACTAAACGAAGCAAAAAAAGATAAAATATATTTTGGTCCGTTAGATCCATCTAGTAGGCTAGATTATCACATGAAAAAGTTTTAACAAAATCAAGAATCTGACTTATTGAAAATGAATAATGCTTGACATGAAGATATATAATTTACCTGTTATGACTTGCATATAAGATGATATGACCGAGTGGGCTTACCATTAAGCCACTTAGCCACCTCAACTTCTACAAAAATAGGTAGATGCTCTCTTATTATGCACAAGCTAAAAAAAACCAGAATCATCAGATGCAAAACATATAGAGAAAGCCAACTGTATAACAATAAAGTGTTTGTTTGTGCCATTTAAATAGTAAAACTGACTCAAACAAATATCACAATATCCACCAAAACTAGCATATTTGATTTATCAACCTAGCTCAAAACAAATGTCAATGAAATAAACAGAAAATATATGCTATTGAAGGTGCAAACAGTTGAATTTGGCTGAAAAGGGACATAGATCATAGCCAATGTCCGTTTGGTGGTCTGAAGATCTTCAGGCCAAAACGCAAACGTCGCTGTCCCTTGACGTTTGTCTGGGCACGATTAGTCCAAGTAATAGAGCACATGGGATCATCTTCAACCAAATCAGCAATCATACACCACTTGGAATCATCATCTGCGACCAAATTCCCGAAGTTTTTGAGAGAAACAACACTTGCTGTATAGCTGAAGATTGCCTTTGCAAGTCTCTTACCCCAACAAGTTGTTTTCAAAATGAGATTCCTTCTTAGGTGAAGAAAAAGTAACTCTCTTATCTGACCACAATGGAAAAATATCCCATCGCAACAAGCACTTACAGAGGAAACTCTATTCACATAAATTTTTGTAGTTAGTCTGCATTCTCTCATCCAGACTTTGTTTTCATAATCTTTCAGCACCCATATCTCGATATCTGTAGGCTGCGGAAAATTGACAACAGCCAAGAATCCCTTCAGATTAACCAGCATAAAATCTTTACGATATTGCAACATCCCAAAGTCTGGATGAGGAGTCAAATTGAACTCCTCTTGTTGAAAGTTAAAAGATATTATTTTGCATTCAGGGAGGCCATTAGTCCAGTGCATGTCTCCACAAGCTGATACTCCTGTTGCACTTAGAGAATTACAGGATGGAACAGAGGAGATATGCCGCCATGATTCTGTGCCTAGAGTGTGAACTTCAGTCACCAAACTCTTTGAGAATGAAAGAACCCGAACAATCTTAAATGTACGGTTGATACTATCGAATCCCATTCCGTACCATTCTCCACTATAAATACCTGTCCTTGCTGTAGGTAGCTTCAAAACTTCTTTCTAAGAGGATTGCACAAAAGGGTGTCCCCTCCACCATATTTATGTCGAAAGCACAATAAACCATAACCTACCTGGCATACAACATAGCCTTGATCTATGTAATTTGGATACTCACTTCTCTTAATGAGATTCCCATCGCATGCAAATGAATGCCAGGCAGTTGGAGTTATCTCAGGCAAGGATATGGGAAATGTCTGAGGCTCATCAGAAGCAGTAGCAACACGAGTTGAGACGTGCTTGTTGGCAAAAGTAAGGTCATGATCAATTACATTGCACCAGAACTTGGAGACACATCGGAAGCGCAGAAGTGATTTGGCCGGCAACCTCAGAAAGTTATGGTAGAGCACATCAACAGGAATTGAGGAGTTTGCAACCTCCATTAAGTTCTTTGGAATTTCTGTTTTTCCATATACAAAACAAATGGCATAGTCAAATATATATATATATCAAAGCAGGTACAAGAAAAAGCAATGATATGGGGTCAACAAAACTCAACTGATCAATTTGGTAGTCCTAGACATTGTCTGTTAAAAAACTCATAGAGCAAGACATCCCTGCCCCATACCACGTTTCCGAAAAGGGTTTTTTAAGTCATACCATAGTTATTAACGGGCATGTGTGGTTTGGACTACGTATATAATGTATGATCTCTGACAGATTACAATAGATATCAGATTTAACAATATGCTATATCTCGGCAAGTTCCGATACCATCAGGGAATGGTTAACAGCAAACTATGTATTTAACCGATCAAAAGTGAAACCAATTGTGAATTTGTTGCCACAAATTATTAATAAGAAAAGAAAAGTGAGAGACTATGATCTAACCCGAACAAGCGAAATCAGGCACCCAAAAATCTGTAGTGCCAACTTTGATTGAACAAATGGATCAATCAGGTACCATCCTGGAGAGAAGAGTGACAATCAAGTAAGAAATTCAGCAAACAATAAAAGGGAGGGGAGGAGTATATTTAAATTTGAGAACCTGTGAGTTGTTGAATTCTCTTTGAAGAGATGAAGCATATCAATGAATGATGAAAATCAACTTCCACATTCTAAACCCTAAGGTTTTGCGAACAGAGAGCCCTAAAGAAAAAGATGACAACACTGCTCTGAAATTTTCCCTTAACGGTTAATTAATTCATTCATTTTTAAACAAAATGCCATTCCTTTTAAGATTTTTTTTTTTTTTTTGAAAAAGTTGAGTTTTTTTTTTTTTTTTGAAGAATAAAATCCTAATTGGAAGCTCCTTAATTCTTTATAAATTATCGAATATTTTTATGCAATTAAAATTATAAAATGGAGACATGACAAATAAAGTTTTAAAATTTAAAACATGTTGGATGTTTTTTGGTTGGGGAAACACGTATATAATAATTTAAGTTCTAATGGTATCAAAAATATATTTTATATAAAAATACCTTTTAGAAAAATAAGTCACACCCTTTTTTAGAAAAACCTAGACTTATTTCCTTTAATTCGAAACTTATTTCATCTAGTAGAGATTTATTTTCTTAAATCTAGACTTATTTTCTTTATTCTTATTTGTGTTTTTGCGAAAAAAATTCTCATAATTTTTTAATTTCCTCTTCTCTAAGATTTTTTTTTCATATTAAACACTTAAAAAAGAGATAAAAACACAAATATTCTATAATTTTCTTGAAATTTTTTTTTAACAGCTAAATAAAAATACATGAAAGAAGGCTATATATAACAGCTAAATAATACCAAATAATAAGAAAAGAACACCGACTAAAAGGGAACCCACTAATGTTGGATATCTGCTCCCTATTGGTTCCACTTACACTGCAGAAACTAACAATTAACAAGCATAACCAAGTCTTGTGAGACCATTTCTTCAACTCAACCGGCATGCGTTAGTGGGGAACACCACTTACTTCAAATGAGTCCACTACACAAATCACAATCATGGGTCCAATTTATTAATTAGTAACACTGACAATTGAAAACAACACCAACTCACAACTCCCCTTGACCAAGTCGACCACGGTCAAGTCCTTCCATTAACTTCTACATGGCTTGTTATATGAGGATTATCATCATATCATTTCATTTCAATAGAGGTAATTACACTTTGATTCATAAGTTTTCAAGAAATATTTATTATTTTTATACAAAATATGCTTATATTTATTGGATCCTCAATTTTTATTTTTTTTTAGAAATGCATCAAAATGGCTCCTCCATTAATTATAGTTCACAAGAGTAGTTGTATACTTGTATTTACGTTTTAATACAAATATGACATTTGTATCAATAATTCTTTAAAAAACAAAAATCAGACATTAAAAAAGGAATTAAACCCACCTCGATCCACTAGCGCCTGTCAATCTCCAGCCAACCCTCCGATCTCTCTGGGTGGAGGAGATGATCCGTCGAGGAGATCGGTTGGTCGGTCTTCCCTTCTATGTTGTTTTCATTTATTTTATTTTCCGAATTGGTATATGGATCTTTGAAAATGATTTAAATATCATTGAAATGGGTATGCTTTACTGATGGATGATCTAAATGTATGCGTATGTTTTAGGCTTTTAGCTATAGTATTTTCAAATAAATAACAAAGATTACATAGTAATTGTGTATGAATTTCTAACTTTACGCATTACTTTGCTTTTTTTAAATAGTTAAGTTATATACTAAGAGACATTTATTTTTTCGACTTAAAATTTAATAGGGTCTGAATTGAATTTATTAATTTGTTTTGTTTGTTATTTTAAATGGTCAAACAACTTAAAAATACCTAAAAACAACCTAAAATAAAAAGTCACAAATCATGAAGTTTAACTTAATTCCAAATTACCTTATTGCATTTAATATATTTTCTTTCAAGATTATCCTCCTAAAGATAATATATTTTCTATTTTATCGTAATTTTATGTTATTTTAACATAATACTTATGATAAGTTAAAAAAAAAAAAAACATTAATCACATCGTCACTATTGTTGAAACCTCTATTTTTTTAAAAAAAAACAATCAAAATCATTTCTAAATCATTATTTATTATATTTCTTTTATAGAAAATAATTATTTATAATATCTTAATTATGAATATTATTTTATCATTATTGCATAAAGATGGTTTAGGATTCGTTAAATTATTTTTATTTAGTTATTTAAATCATATAAAATTAAAAATTAAAAATACATAACAATTATTAGTAATAAGGGTATAAATGTCAAATTATCTATTTTAAAATCATTTAATCTTTAAAAAAAAAACATGTTATTCGAATTTTGGTTTCAGTCACTATTCAATTTTATTTATAACTATTTAATATTCAGACAAAAAAAAAAAAATTACCCCTAATTATAAATCCTTGTTATGATGGAGTAGATTCTTCTCTCATACAAAAGTATCAAAAGCAAATAACAAGCATGGAGCAGGCAAAGCCATTTCCTTGGGATGGTGTCGTAACCTCTCGACAATCCCAAACCTTTGCAGTGGAGAATTAAGGAGAATTACCTGGGTTGTGGACTTGTGGCGAAGGTCAGCATTACAAATTTAATCAAGTTTGAGAGGTTAACCAGTAAAATTTTCATTATATAGAAAACAAGTATAAAGAATTTAATCAAGATATGAGGACTACAAGGAAAGTTTTCCAATAGTCTAGAGGGGTCATTGCCCCTTCAAGTCCGTTCATAGCTTCGTCACTGTCTGGGCAGGGTGACTTAGGGTAAGTTTGATATCTCTTTTGATAAGTGAAAATTAGCTTGTTTCATAATTTAAACATAAAATGATGTACGGTAAAATTTTTAAAAGTTATTAATTAATAATCTGATAGATTTTGATAGTGATTTGAAGGAGTAGGTGATGAGTTAGTTTTTTAAAGTGATAATAGAATAATCTATTTCAACATTTAATAAATATTTTAAAATGTCCTTATTATATTTGAGAAATTAGTTATTTACTTTATTTTGTTGTAAAATAAAATATTCTATTTAAATATTAATTTAATTTACATGATTAATGACAAAAAATACGATTATAAAATTATAGCTATTTTAGTTATTCTAACTCATATCAATACTTTCTTATTTTGAGCTATACAATAGCTTAAAAGTATACTTATCCAAACATCTACACGTTAACTTTATGTCTGATTATTCATTCAACATAATTGATCGTGATTATTTTAAAACTCACAATAATACTAAACTGACCCTTACAATATGTGATTTCAATTTCCATTCATTATCAAATTGGTTTAAATCTAAGAGTTACCATTATCTACTATTCTTTTTGGTATTCAAAATTTCCATTTTGACAATTTCTCAAAACATATTGTGTGAATGTCCTCCCAACATGAACAAATTCTGTGTAATGATATCACATTCTGTCCAGAATCCACACAGGTTGATATGATGATGACAACCTCAACTTGCCCACATGCAAGCATTAAGCATCTTGACCATTTCCCAATTTTACATGAAAAACAAAATAAAATCAACCACTCCCCAAATTCCCCATAAAATCTATCAAGTTAGTTGCACTTCATACCAACTCATTAGAAATGACAAGAACTCAAGAGTAGCCAAGCCATTTACAAGTTCTTACAACAAGTAATGGAACCAAAATCAAACCTTAAAACAGTAGTAATTACGCTGTTTATTCTCACCCTTCTCATTCAATTTTCTTGTTCGGCTCGGTCGCGAAAAAAAGCTAGCTCTCCATCACCTGCACCGGTGAGTTTAATTAATTTAATTTATTGTTCTAATGCATGTGCTTATTATAATAAGTATTCGACATTATAATGTTGGATTCTATTTCTAGGTTATAATAATTAGTGAAGAACCATTGTTTATCGGAAGAAATGAAAAGAGAAGGAGAGGATCGATGCCTGCTAACTGCCATGGAGTGTGCAACCAGTGCATCCCTTGCATGCCGGTTGAAGTCTCAGTTCGAACAATGGAATCTGAAGAGGACTTGTATTATCCTCTATTGTGGAAATGTACGTGTCACAACCATACATTCTCTCCTTAATATGGTGTGTTAATTACATGTGTGAAATTTCAAATTTCTTATTCAAATCCGTGCGTAATGTTATAGTTCAACCTTTACATGGAATTAACAAAATCAAGACGATGATTAATTCTAGATAATCTCAATTAAAGATGCTCTAATACAAACAAATATATAATACCAGTTCAATAATATCATAATCCTCGGAAGCAAAGCTAATATCAAATTGATCCGTTGAATTTCAATCTTTGTTAACTATTCTTTTTTTCTTTTTTCTTTTTTTAACTTTAACAACGTATTATCAGATCAAGAGTTTATGGAACCTAAAGAGATCAACCACTACAAGTACGATACTGAATAACAGCTCTCAATATAGAGAGGTCTCCTTACATTTATTCAAGATCTATGAAGTATATAAATGAAGCAGAAGTCACATTAACAAACTTTTTTTTTTCCATCTCTCCTCAATTTAAGATTGACTTGTACTTTACTATGAAAGTCTTAAATGTTAAATCTAGTAGAATTGTTCATCAATGGCATTGCTATGATTGTTTAATTTAATATTTAATGAAATACAATTGATATATTGATCAAGTTCGGACGATTTTCTATTTTCTATTTTCTATTTTTTAAAGAAGAAATTATATGTTTCTTGGTCTAACTATGGCCATATGCAAATCAATTTTTCAATTCATGGAACATAATATATATATTCATTAGTAGGGAAATCTAATGTCTTAATTAATTAGTTTACATGGATGATTGATAAGATAAGGTTGGTCGGGTGTTAAAACCCCTCACATCTACACTATGAGTTTTAACTAGAAAAGAGGATGGATATATTTTAATGTTTCAGAAATTTGATTTGATCTATTTAATTATTCAAGTGCAATTAAGCCTCATTAAGCCTTGGAGCTTTCTATTCTTTTTTTATGCTCTTCTTTTGGAGTGTTAATTTTGTTTGGGTACAGGGTGGCATTGGAATTCATTTTTTCATATATGTCTCTTATATAATTTTATTAGTATTAGTATTTAAAAATTAAAATTCCGAGAATCGGATCTCTCATCATAAATTTTTGAAATACCTGATATGTCTCTTGCGTGTCTTGGATTATACACTTATCCTAGTGGCGGTCTTAACATTAATCTCGTTTATCATAAGTTAAATTTGTGTCTCTCTATTATCAAACAACTAGCTATAGGTTTCCCTTACTTCCATATTTTCTTGCTGGAATAATTAATCACTTCAATCTTTTTACGAACTCCTTGGTTTTCAAGGAAACGTCGTCTATTTTATTTTACATGGATGTTTTAGTCCGTGGTTTCCAAATCTCCCCAAACATAAAAATGAAAAATCTAACATAAAGAAATAATTGAGAGAAAATATTTGTATTCATTACTTCAAAATTACGTGGCTAAATGTATGTTAAATTTTAAATTAAAAAAAATGTTGTATTTGTTTTTTTCTTTTTTGCTAGTCTTAAAAAAAGTATCTTCAGTGTAATAGAAATTAAGTATATTAATAAAAGTATTTAGATTTAAAAATCAAAACTAATACTACTAATCGATAGACGAGAGATGTCACCAACAATCATCTATTATTTAACGAGAGATGTCACAAATCTAACAAATTAAAATAAAGTTTCCTAATTAATCTTAAGAGTTGTTTAAGAAAACAGTCATTGAGTCTTGATCTTGTGCAGATATTGGATTGTATTATGTATTATTTATACTGTATGTTTATTGTTGCAAATAATAGGAAAGAAATTTATTCGTCTTGATTCTGCCTCTAGTCAAAGTTATGAATATATGTCAGATATTGTATGCATTTCTTTTGATATATATCATCTTTAATCATTTTGAAAATATTGTTACATATTGTTGTAATCTGGTAATCTTCCATTCTTTCTAATGTATAATAATTAAGTCATTAGTTTGTTAAAAGAGGTCAAAAACCAACAAAAAGTAGCTTAATTTGATAATATTGATGACTAGGTGAAGTCTTGATGTTCCAAAGCATGAATAGAAGGTGATAAAGTTTGTTATATTTCATTTGTTTTTTAGTCCATTAGATTGGGATGTGATGCGATTCAACCAAATGCGGTATAATTAAAGCAACAAGCGCGTGGACCCTTTCAACCCCACTAAAATTAGAAAATACACTACTCCATATACTTATCCGATCTCAATCTAATTTAACTTCTTTTGGTTTATGGTTTAGGTGGTATACACTTTTCATTTCATATCAATGATGATGATTTCATATTTTATAAGTATATATAGAGAATTTTCTTCTAATCGTTATAGGAAGAGATATACAGATCGTACATGTAGTGTTTTCTTCGATAGATCCCAAAATACATAGACATGTAAAAGTTTGGCCAATGCAATAAAGACAAAGACAATCAGATATGGCACGACACACTAATCAGTGATATAAAATAGGAGAAGAATATAATTGTTTATACAATAAAATGTAAACAATAAATAACAAAAAAAAAAAAATACAGCAAAACTAAAATACTGAGAGTTGATAAGTAGATAGAGATTTGTAAATAGTTGCAATGTTTATAATTTATAGCACTAGAAATTAGAACTCTAATGAACTTTGTATATTTCTTCTCAATACAGTGAACTTATCGTTTATATAGACAAACTAGCTACAAAAAATAACTTCTCAAACTCTTCTTAAAAACCTTTTTATTTCGGAATGAATTTCATTCTGATTTATAGACTCAGATATATCTCTTAATAAAAGACGAATCTTCTAAAAAGAGTTACATCTATTTGATAGGAAGATATAATATTTCACTCTGCTAGACATACCTTTTGAATTTCTATTCTAAACAAATAAAACTTTTAATTCGTATTTATTGGATTACGAATTAAAAGTTCCAACAAACCTATCCATGGAGAAGTAAATTTTGCGTGTTTTAGGCCTTCTAGAGACACTAAAGCAACTCCTTGACTTTCGATTCCCATATCAAATTTGCCAACTCTCTCCGTCACAAAGTCAAAAAAATTACACGTCACAAGATAATATCATATCATTCTATGGCAGAACAAATCATGCGAATTATTAGCATAAATACAGGCTTCTGTTTCAGAAACTTGACATATTCATTTTTAGCTCTTCCAAGAAAAGAAAAAAAACTAGAAAAACAAAGGAGGAGAGACAGAAAAATGGAGGGTTTGATTCCATTTCTAATCCATGCAATGAAGAAGCAAAGGCCTCAACACAGCTACAGGAGCCTCTCAGTGGGTTCTACAAGAAGCTACCATTTGTTAAATGGAGGTGATGCAGTTGATGGTTCTTCTCACAGGAGGACAAGGTCTGATTTCCAGCCACCTACAAGTACCGATCAGTTTCTGGAGCAAAGGTCTGGGATCGAATTTGTCCGTTCACGTACCGTTAACAGGCCTTCTGAGAATTATAATTCTTCTCCAAGAGCTGCTGCTTTAAAGATTGGTTCTCATCCTCAGCAGCACATATCCAAGGAAGCTAATCATTTCTCTAATTATCGTAGATAAATAGTTATGTTGTTAGGAAATCAAATTTCTTGACATTATGTGATTCTTATGTTAATTTTGGATTCTTGTGGCAGTTTAATTTAATCACTATATACAAGGCTGCCACACAATTGTATAAAAGTTTGTTCTGTTGTTGATTCTATTATTCTTTTTCATATGAATGAAGTTTGAGGATTGAACAAATTATTTCTCAAGCCGGGTTTTACTAGTTTGAATCATCTTAATATAAATTAATTTGGTTGAGTTTACCATTTGTATAAACTAGTTTTGTTTAACAGGGAAAGGGGATCTAAAATTCTTCCAGGCTCTAGCACGTGATCGATTATTCTACTCTCTGCTTCAACGTTTAGAGGGAACCTGATTTTTTTACCCCGAATAGACTTTGAACCTTGAAGAATCCAACCTAACATTTTGGTGGTCAACAATGGCAGCTTCGTGGAACCTTGGATTGTCGACATCGACCAACTGTGGACAACCCATACCACTTAAAATTTGAATTCTGGGACCAGTGGGGTAATGTATATCTAAAGATTATACAGTAACCATGTATTATGCAATTTAAAGCCTATTTGTTTACTTGAGCAATGTACGACATTGGTTACCGCTTCGTATTTGATATTTATGATCATTTGAAATAATAGAATACAACGGTTAGGATGGAATAAACCAATAATAACACAAGAAAAATGAGAGAGCTGAGACAAAATTGGATAAAAGTGTGTTTGGAGGAGTTTAACTATTGTCTATTGAAGACATAGATCTTCAATGTCCGTCACAGGACTTGTATTCTTAACGGAGCACTTATCGGGTAGATTGACCACCAGCTGACCACATGCACCACTAATATCCTGGCCCATTTCCTTACGAATGGTTGTCCGGATGTTATATGTCCCTCTGAGAATTTTCTGAAATCTTGATACTTTCTCTTCGCCGCTGGTTCTGAATTCACTCAATGTACCAATCGGATTGAAAGGTATTAGATTTACAACCTGCTTCGGCAGGAACTCAGTCAGATGAAAGATCGAGAGGGAAAAGAAAAGAGCATATGAAGAGGTACAAGCAAGACATAAAGAATGAATCAAATGATAGCATTAAAAACCTCATAAAAAAACATATGGCCAAACTATTCCACATTAACATGCTCAATCATCAAAGCGCTTGTTTTCTAATTGCTTTGCTCTAGATTCTAAAGTCTTAGGGTATCTGTTGGTTTAATTCAGTCTTCTGTGTTTTGTTTTCTGTGTTCATCATTTGCATAAGCAACCAGGGCCACCATCGACATTAAGAAACAGACCTCATATAATGGTAAGCAAACCCCGATATCAGTTCCAACATTGAAACAGATTCACAGCCTGTTTTAACAGTTACTTGTAGAAAGATATTCAACTCTTGAAACATAAATTACTAACAAGTCTTTCAGTGTATGATCAATGAGCAATTAATCAATCATCCCACAAAGGATAAGTTTTCAGACATGGCGGCTAGCTTTTTAATAGTTTAAACATTAATTTAGGTCATTAAGGGAGTTATATTTGGTTCTTGTGCAATAGACACACATCTTTGCTTTGAGTTATAGTCCAACCTGGTAAAAGCACCTGATTGGAATTCGACACTTATTTGCTAGACTTTACCTAAGATGGACAACTATTCAACTTAATTATGCAAATATTCCGGGAGCCTCCCAAATCCAGTCAATTACAATCCAATCCAGTTATCAAATGTGTTTATGTTTTGATATCTTGTGATTTTAAACTTTAAAGACTCCAATTAGGTCCGTTGGCCAGTGCTGTATCTAAAAGAAGTTTAGCAGGTACTTTACGGAAATTTTCAGGCATTTGCTACATCACTAATATAGTTCTTTAATGTTTATAATCTAGCAGTGAGTCACAAAAAGAAGGAAAAAAATGATAAAAAAATTATACAAATATGAAGTTAAACCAAAGCACTCATAAAATTAAATATATAATATTCAATATGCTCCAATGTTCAAATTCTAGCGCTCACCACTTGAAATGTCTCTAGCAATTTCCCAAGCTGGTGAGCATGCTGCTCTTCATCATTCACCCCATTAAGCATGATGTACTCGATAAAAATTTTTTGCTGACTGAAAGTTTAGGATCCAAAATAAGTTCTAAGACTCTGAAAAGAAAATAGTACATCAACTTCCAAGAGAAACATTAAGTATAGAAATTCCTACCTGTTCTTTTGATATTCTTGAAGTGCATCCATAAGTTTTTCCAGAGGAAAAGCTCGTGCTGCAGGCATTATCTGACAACGCACATCTTGAACTGGCGCATGAAGGGATACTGCTAAGTTCAAACCTGGAAGATCATTATGAAGCTTTTTGATAGCATGAATAATGCCAACCTACAGAAGATTATATGCAATTGGTACGCCTATAAGTAAAGTGTTTCCTGCATTCATAAGGCATTTTAAAATTTTAAAATAATTAATTTAACTTGAATTTATTGTCAGAAATGTCACTTGAATGTACCCACTCCAATCTCCATCAAAAAATTTCTTTATAAATAAAATTGCAGTCTTTGTCAGGCACATCAAATGAAAGCAGCAGAATATAACAGTAAAGGAAACCATCAGAATTGCTTGCATGGTAATAATAATTACATGCCTCGTATGAATAATTAGCACTTAAGATGTCAAATTCCGAAATCATCAGATGAATAAACACTTTAAAAGCCGTAAAAACGATTTGGCATAATGTTAAATTCACAGCGCTTACTGTTGAAACTGTTATTCTCTTTGATGAGAGCTGAAATGGTAATCCTGTCATGATACGAACAGCTTCCACCACAGCAGCATAATTATTCAATGGTTCTCCCATTCCCTGGTCAGAAAACAGAAAATCAAGATGCCACTAAATTTCAACCACAATTAAAGGGATCATTGTAGGTGAACTGGTGAAGTCACAGGCTCTTTCCATTTACAGAATTAGATGTAGTTTCTACCGAAAGTCATTTTTTACAAAAAAAAAAACACTTCCTGAGTTTTAGCAAAACAAACTTTTGCATGGTAGTCACCTAGAAGAGCTACACCATCTAAACTTGGAGATAATTGCATTGAAAGGTATGGAACAGGAATGAGATTCAGTTCCTATTATTTGCTAGGGTATTGGACTCTACAACATTGCTCCAGCGTACTTTTGCTTCCTCATAGAAGCGGGAGTAAGACCATATACAAGAAGCCCAAAAATGCAAATGCAGTCAATTGGTATGTTTAGTTGTAAAACCTCAACTACACACTCCGTATCTACGAAAGATGCTACTTAAAAACTAGATGTTGGAATGAAAGCAAGCCACGATGCAATTGTCAGTACAACCTATATAATCTTTGACGAAAGAAAAAAATTTAGTTTGAACAATAGTTTTTGTCAATACTTTTATTACTGGCAATTCATACCTTACATACATTAAATAAGAGTAAAACTATTTCTGAATCACTTTCTTTCCCTGCCTAATTGGTAACCTAAGACCTACACAAACCCCCCGCCAGCCACTCTCTACTTACTTGCACTAGAGCCTGGCGCCTGATGGTGAGATTATAAAATTATAAACAAAACCATCATATCAGTCTCAAAGCAGGTATCCTACAAATCTTTTTTAAGAATTCTTCATCATAAGAATTCTATGCTACGAATATGTCATGAATTGCAAAGGAAAAAGATAACCTACCATAAAAACAACGTTGCGAATATTTGAAAATCGAGAAGCATGAACTAGTTGTTCCACAATTTCACCGGAAGACAGATTGCTTTTAAATCCCATGGTTCCGGTGGCACAAAATTTACAACCCATCTTGCAACCAACCTAAAAAAAAAAAACAAAACAAATGAACACAAACATGCGCAAATAGAATCTTATAGTTTTTGCTCTAACTAGAAATAACAAAAGAGATGAAATTACCTGTGACGATATACACAGCGTAGACCTAAGACCACCAGGACGAGGTTTTCCAGCATATTTACCCAAACGACTGTCGTATCGCATTATCACAGTCTCCACAAAGCCCCCATTCTACTCATCACAACACAAAATTATTAAATACCCACAAAAATTACTAACAAAATAACTACTAAGCAATATTAATAAGTTGAATAATAGAAGTGAGTACCTGTAAATTGATTAGGAGTTTGGTGGTGACGTGATCGGTGGAGTGGGTGACGGAGTGAAGAGTGGAAGTGAGAGGCTTGAATTTGGAGCGGAGGAGAGGGTAGGCAGCCGAGGGCAGAGATGGAATTTGCTCCCATTCACAAGTAGGGTTTTCAATCACGTACCTTGATACACCATCAATCGACAAAATCAAATTCCGCAGAAAGAAGCCACTTTTCTTGTGTTGTTAAAAAATGAAGTGAGATGAAATAAAAGGAAAACGTACTTCCAAATGGAGTGAGCGAAGTGAGAGTTGATTCCGGCTTTGTCGAATTCGGTTCTGATGATTTCACCATCGAAGATTGATCTCATAGCCATTGTGTTACTGCTTCCTCTGATTTCGTTTCCTTTCTCAGTATTTATTCAGATGAACCAACGACGTCGTTTCAGAGGTTTTTTGGTTTTATTTTTTTTCCTGGAGGATGGCACTTTGCATAGATGTGAGGGGATAGGGATGACTCGAAGTTAGGGATGCACATTAATACCCGGGATCCCTAATACCCGGGATCCTAAATACCCGTACACCCATTCCTATTTGGGGATTTTTTTTTTTTTGAAAAAATAAGGAAACGGAAAAATGGGGGGATGATTTTCATCCCCAAATTAAAATGGCGATGGGGATGGGGGACCACATTCCCCCATTCCCCCATTCCCCCATTTCCCTCACAATAAAATTGAAATGGAGATGGGAATAGAGATCCTCACTTCCTCATTTCCCCTAAAAGTATATAAATATAATTATAATATATATTTGAATTATTTGAAACATTTTATGTTGAATTTGTAATGTATTGTTATTTTTTATTTGTAATGAAATGTTTTTTTTTTTTTATTTAATTTATAATTTTCAGTTAAATAGGGAAATGAGAAAATGAGGGACCGATGATACGAGAAAACAGAAAAAAAAAGGGGAAAATGGGAAACTGGGGATGGGGATGGGGGGACCTCCCCCCAAACATACCCATCCCCATCCCCATCCCCATTTTCCCCAAATGGGGAAATGGGGGGATGGGGGAAGGGCTTAGGAAGTAGGGATGGGGATGGGGATGGAGGGACCTATATCCATCCATATTCCCCAAACGTGCATCCCTACTCGAAGTCACGAATTCAGTATCTCGTATCGAAGAATTGTTTTGGAAAAGGTATTATATATATTTTTCTGAAAGTAATGCGTCTAAAATGACATGTAATATACTAATATACTAATATTCAATTTTCTATATATAATACTCAAATTTTTAGATTACATTTTCAACATTTGGGAACTATGTCCATTCATATATTGAATCTAGACACTTCGAGATGTATATATATCTAAACTCAAAGAGCTTTAAAAAATAGATAATTCATATTAAGGTTTTGTTTAGGATTGTTTTTACCTGAAGAAATAATCATTTATTTATCAAAAAAACTGGATTGTAGTCACGGGTCAAGTTTGTTTTGGCCTTTGGGCCTCTGATCTGACACAAGTTCATTCTCTTTAAAGTTATCATTTTTTTTTTAAGCCCAAAGATATCATTTAAAATAATATCTATTTTTATAATTTCATCAAATATATTTTCCATATTTTCAAAAGTAAAATAATTTTAAAATTTAGTTTACCGAACACTCACTTTTTTGTTAAGCCGATTATTTTTAAAATTAAACTATAAACTGATTTTTTTTTAAAAAAATTAAACTATAAACGGATTATTTTTTAAACAAAACAATCTCAAATATTACACCTAATTTAATTACATGAATGCTTGTTCAAGTGACAACATACAAACTCATTAATAATCAATATAAACATCTTAATCCAAATATGATCTCTCCCAACAAATATATACCAGCATACACTCTTTTTTTTTCATGTGAGATTTCAAATGGATATCGGTATCTATTAAAAATAAATATTTAATTAACACTGAGATTCTAAATGGATATTGGTATCTATTAAAAAGAAATATTTAATTAACACTGATATCTATTGGGAAGTAACTTTCAAATGCGATATCGTATACGAAATTTTCACTGCTTAACGAAAAAAGCAATCCATGTAAAAAAAAAAAATATAGGGATCACATTGCATGGATTTTACCGGGACCAGTAGATATTCCCTAAGAATATGGTCTAATATAAAGCTAATAGTTCCTCCAATTTGGTCTAATATGATGTTTATAGTTCCTACAATTTGGTCAAGTACATGCATCTTGTGTATTATACTTATTTAACAATTTTCTTTTGAGTATGAGTTTGAGATTTACAACTTAACGCCTACGTACCCTATGTTTAATAAAGATCAAAATCCTCGTAGTTCATTTACAATAAATTAATTTAAAAACCAGTATCCATATCATATAATTAAATTTAACCATATTCAACACATTTCTCAAACCATGTTTAATAGATTTATCTTAAGAAATCCATTCTCATAATAACAATGGTATATCAATCATATAGGAAAGAGAATATATTCTCAAGATACTAATGGTTTGTCAAACCGATACCAAATATAATTATCAATCTAATACCAAATATAATATATCCTAGGAGTTAGGATAACAATAATATATAAATCAAATACCAAGTATAATTCTTTTAATGTTATTAAAAAAAAAGAAGTAATATTCAATCCCTCTAGGAATATATGTCATCTTTTTAAGAGAAAGATAATGTTCACTGTCTTAAGAGAAGAGAACTAATAAAAGTGACCTTATTAAAAATTAGACTTATGATAACATAACAGTGTGATGAGATGGCAGTCGATAAAGAAACGATATATCATCTTCCATGCAAGCGATGATAAAAGTGTTTCTTTCTTAGTACTTTACATTAGAATGAGATGTTCGAACAGTAATTTACCACGTGTCACAGTTGCTTCCACTCTAGTTAAGATACGAGTCACAGCTCACTACTCACTGCTCATATAACAACAGTTAAGCTAAACAGAGACTTCAATGGAGCAATTACACACTTATCCAAAATCCAGTTTCTCTTTTCCAAATCCAACAACCCCTTTTCTAACTTCAACTTCAATCGTCCCAATTTCCAACTTTGCACTCACTACACCAAAAACCTACTTGAATTCTCTTTCAAAGACCACCATCCCACATGAGCCCATCATCAATGAAGACAATAAACAAACTACAAGCATACCAAGCATGTCAGATATATTAGCCTCATCAAGAGCCCAGAAACTTGACCTCCAGCTTCAGACTCTAGGGCCCTTTTTCAGAATCACAGCAAAGAGCTTGGAGACGCAAAACGAGCTGGGGAGAGCAGAGGGGCTTATTAGGATCTGGTTTGGAGGCAGAGTTCTTCACTTGGACTCCGTTAGATTGAGAAGAGAGACACTGGGTATGGAGAGATCAATCTTTGGTATTGGTTTGTTCATAGGAGCTGTTGCGGTTCGATATGGGTTTGACTCTGGTTGTTCTACAGCTCAGTTGCTTGCCATCAATGACTCTGATCTTTATCATGCCAAGGTTACCTCTTGCTCTCTCTGTTTTTTTTTCTTATGGTTTTGCTAAATCTTGGACTTAAATTAAAATCATGATAAAATGATATTTAGATACCTGAAGATGTAATTTAAATTTTAAGCTAAAAATGTGTAAGTGGGTATTTATAATGTGCCTATGTTTGACATCGAACGAATTGGCTAGAAGGCAAATGCATTTATGATGCTGGAGTTTATGTTCTTCTTCTTCTTCTTCTTTCAGCTTGTTAGGTTTTACAAAAGGATTGGGTTCAAGGTTGTGCATGAAGTGACCGGTTCAACGATTGGTGATTTGGCTCACTTGTTGGTTTGGGGAGGCGTTGGGACTCGAATGGATGCCAATGTTGAAGACCTTTTAATAAAATGGTGCACTAGGTTCAAATCTCAGAACTAATTTCACCATCATCTTGTTCCTTG
The DNA here is from genome assembly GCA_032871835.1 of Dipteronia dyeriana. Classification (NCBI taxonomy): domain Eukaryota; kingdom Viridiplantae; phylum Streptophyta; class Magnoliopsida; order Sapindales; family Sapindaceae; genus Dipteronia; species Dipteronia dyeriana. Next base: position 89,380,634 of record CM065295.1, on the reverse strand, counting down.
GGTGGCGCTTGCTCGTAAACCTGAAGGCTGGATTTGAATCATAAGCTAAAACCAATTGCTCACTGAGTATTGAACAACCATATTGGGTTTATGCAATAAACTTCTGAATATATGAGCTTTTCGCATGAAGTGAATACTCGGTTTACCATGTACACGACTCTGCTGTAACGCTGAGGACGCTCTATCTTATGCTCGACTATGACATAAGGAGAAAAGGTACTGCTCTGTTGATTACATGTATCAATTCTTGTGGTCTGAAGAGAATGATTTAGGCATAGATTGGAAACTTTATACTCGAAACTGATTGTTGATAACTATAGGATCCTTCACTTATTGAAGCACTAAGTATGATAGTCTTCTTATCATGTATTCATGATTAATCATGCTTCTTCACATTTTGCTCTTATGTTACAAGTCTCTCAAGTATTAATGACAAAATTTCATATTCATCATTTGGAAATACATTGCTGGTGTAAATCATTCATCTTATTATCTTGTTTTCTATATCATGTTCAAGCAGCCGCAATAATGCTTTATTATTATTATTATTATCTTGTCTTTAAGAGTGATTGCCACACGATTTTCATATGCCAAACATGATCACAACAAATTCATGGTATCTGTGGCATGGATTGACTAATTTTTTTTTATATATATATATATATATTATCTGCCTATGTAAATGCCAAAGATGCGATTTGCATCCTGAAAGCTAAAAGACTACATCAAAACATAACCCAAAACATAATGAGCAAGACTATCAGGTCTTTAAAGGGGCACATAGAGATTAGAGAAGGTGTCAACTGCATCAGAACTAAACTGCAAACAATAGAACACCTTCTCTTTTAAGCAGTCAAATATTAATGGGAAAAACAGAAGCTAGATTAGTAGTATAGTAATACAATTTCATAGACTGTATGACAATCACAATCACTGAAGGGTATGTATACCAATTCGAGGAACCTTCTCAAGGGCTTTTGTGTCGAATTCACCAGAGATTGATAGGGAAAACTTGTGTCTGATTTTATGTAGAAGGAGGGTGTCGAGTTTCCCACAATTGTTGACCCTTGCTGTCAGGGTTGTCATTTGATCCACCTTCCATGATCCTGTAACTGTGAAAGTGTGCTCCTTTGTTGAGAACCTCTTGGTGATCTCTGCTCCCACAGAAATCTTCTTCGGCTGATGAAAGCGATGCACATATGATGCTTTCAGCAAGTCACACTTGTTAGCCCTGAAAGTTTTACAAAAGAAAGCAGCAATTCTGAAAGTTCTCTCATCTGGTAGACTGTTATTTATATCTGTAATAATGCAAGCTAAAATCCAACATGTTGATGACACCGAAAGTCAACTCCTTCAATTTAATCGCCATTTATATGGTGTCACATGTTATTAACTCAACTTGCATTACAGTTTTTAGTGATGTTCACTTTAATAATGCTCTTTAATATCAAAAATAAATTTGAAGGACCTTGCATGAGGTTTGGTCAAAATATATTGCTGACTGTGACTACATTAGTTTTTTGTTGATGCTTCTCTTTTAGGGGAGAATTCAGAGGTCTCTACAAATTTTAAGGAAATCTTTTAACAAAAGTTCAACATAATTGGGTTCTTGATGAATTTCAAACCCCTTGTGATTAATTAGGTTACATAAAACTTACCCTGTTCAATAAAGTAAACTATTATATTTAGTTAAAGAGAGAACAACAATTAAATTGTATGAACCCCTGTTACTAGAAGATGTATTACGCAGATATAAAGCTTCGATTATCCAAGTCGCTTTCTTATTTGAGTCATAGTTGTGAGTTCTTTGTTGATATTATTTTTTGATAGAAAATAAATTGTACTAATTACTCAAAAATAACAAATCGAGTAGACCTACAGAATTATTGAAGCTTTCCAGTTGGGGTTTGCCGCATGAATGCCTGCATCATAGTTGGTAAAACTACGACCTGTCTTATACACTGCCTTCATACGAAAAGCCATTGTAGGATTGCCAATGGTTGCTGAAAGGCTAATCGAAGGGGACTGACTTAGAACCAAGGATGTAACTAAAGCATTATGTTTATGTAAGTACTGAAACTTGAGCTGAAATAGAAACAAGAAAGCAAATGTTTTGCAGTTAGGATATCATAACAGCTATGGTTGATTTGAATATATATGGAATCCAATACCATTATCGTCAAATTAGGAGTCGGTACCTTGCTAAAACTGTAATCAGGCAGTTTGAATGTGGCTATAGTCTTTGTAGATAGCAAAAACTGTCCATGGAAACCGATTGTTGCTGAAAGCTGTCATAATAAACAAGACAGAAACACCAGATGCTTAAAACCGAAATGTGCATTAAAAATTTAGTCGGAGCAGAGAACTTTTGCTTGTGAACCCGAATCAACTTTGAAGACAATATATAAACTTACATTTGATTTTGAATCAAGATTTACATCAACAGTAGCAATCTTGTAAGCATATTTTACTGCTATATTTGAATTTGAGAGCCTTCCATTTTCGACAGCTGAACTAAAGGTCTGAAAACAATGTACAAAAATATCCAAATATACAACATACTTGTATCTTACGTAAGTGTGTGTGTATATATATATATTATCATCAAGTCAAGGATCTCGTAAAAAAATTCGTGCGGATCACTAATTCTCACCGGTGGGAATCAGAGATTCCGCTTGAAAAATGCACCTGATAACTTCTCTCTCTCTATATGTATATATATATATATGAATGAAGTTTTCGTTAGTAATTCCATATTGAAATTTATGTTATACCAGTATAGCAGTTGTACTAAATCCCTTGACATGGTCCTTTGAAAGCAAATCTGCAAATTTGATCAAAACAAGAACATTTGAAATTCGGAGAATCTGCAGCTCAAGAATTGAATAGAATTTGTAGACGAGAAATGAAAGTAAGCAAGAGAACCTTTGGCTTCTTTGTTTAGATTTTTTCTCTTCCTTTTCCTGCTGTGGGAATCGCTCATTGTTGTTTTAAAGACAATTACATTTACAAGAATCTGAGGAGGCAATTGCTGCTTTGTTTTTGTTTCAGTACTTGTGGTTGGAAATCGAAGAATCTGAAGAGTGATTTGGGTTTTGGGTTGTAAGGTCGTTTAGGTGTTCTGGGCTCGAATTGTTGTCTTCAGAGTTCAGACATGTTAGGGTTTAATCCATTGGGGTTTTTGGAGAAGCAGCCAATCAGGTGTGTGTTTGTAGTCGTGGATTGTGGAATGGTGATCGTAGTATTTGTTAACTTTGACTTGTTGAAGACTACTATATATATATATATATATATATATATATATATTTTCAATAGATAAGAGGACAAAACAAGGTTGGTTATGCCACTCACGTTTAAACCATAGAGGTCAAATCTCTCTTCTTCTTTTCTTTTCTTTTTTTAAAAAACGTTTTTTTTGTAGGAGAGACAACTAATATATAATAGTTTTTAAAATATATATATATATATATATCATTTTGTTTGAACCTAGAAAGTTTGTAATTTTTTTTTTCTTAATTTAGATGTTTTGAACCAAGAATTATTTTTAGGGCAATTTACATCCATTATCTTTTTTGTTATAAATTGTTTTCTTTTAAAGATTATTATTTGAATCATTGAGGTTGTTTGTTAGATTTCCCAAACCTATACCTTGAATTAATTGTAATATTCTGAAAAAAAAAAGAAAAAACAAACGAAAAGAAAAGCTTAGTAGTAATTAAAATTTTTGAATTGAGGATTAAGAAGATTAATTTTATGAATTAGGACTTACATTTAAGGCTTAAAGCTATCGTTTATTGTACCAATCATTCTAAGTTAGGTTTATCGATTGACAATTTTAACGATACATTTATAAGCTATCAAGTGGAAGGGCTCAGGAGCATGTCATAAGATTAGCTAAGCAGAAAATCGAATACTCCATTAAGGCATTAATACCAATGAAAAGAAAGAGTTCTAAATCCAATTATCACTTGCTGTCAAAAAATAATAATAATCCAATTATCAATTATTCTCCATTATTATTTTTTCCTCTGTGATATTTGCTAGATAAAAATCATGAGAATTCCATACACTGCATGATTGGTAATGCCAACTAATAAGAAACCATTCAAGATATGAGAGCAACAGCCAAACCAATTCTGGGAGTCTTGTCAAGGCCTTTCATGTTGATTTCGCCGGAGACCAACAGGGATGACTTGTGTTTGAATCTGTGCAATAGGAGGGTGTTGAGTTTTCCATGATTGTCGAGCTTCACCTTCAGGGCTGTTCTTCGATCCACCTCGCATGATCCTCCTACTGTCAATGTGTATTCCTTTGTCGAAAACCTCCTGCTGATCTCTGCTGCCACTGCAACCTTCATCGGCTGATCAAAGTGAGGCATGTATAATGCTTTCAGCAAGTCACCCTTGTTGCTCCTGAAAATTTTACAAAACAAATTGCAGTAAGTCTCAAAGTTTACTCATCTGGGATGCCATTTAATATCTGTAATAATATATGAAAAGAAATACTATTGTTAATTCATTTCCTATAGTTTTAAGCTTTTGGGTATGATGGTCGGTTACTAGCATGATATTAGAGACAGGTTTGACTAAGGAGTACTGGGTTCGAGTTCTCTTATATGCATCCGTTTCTATAACAGCTTAATCTTTTGGGTCTATGTTACTAACAATTGTTTTTGCTCAAAATGTACACTATTGGCTCGGAGATAATAAAGCTAAAAGAACGTACAGAGTTATTGTAGCATTGCACTTGGGATTCGCCACATGAATGCCTGCATCATACTTGGTGAAACAGCGAGCAGTCTTGTACTCTGCCTCCAAGGCAAATGCAATTCTGGGATTGCCGATGGCTGCTGAAATTACAACACTAGGGGACTGGTTTAGGACAAAAGATGAAGCCAATACAGCATGTTCATGGAAGTACTGAAACTTGAGCTGAAATACAAACACCGAAAGCACAACACATAGAAGAATCCATTAAAAAGGTTATTGACCAAAGTAATCACAATAAAACAGCAAGCTTGTTCACAATAAACAGCCTCTATACCTCGCTAGAACTGTCATCAGGAAGTTTCAATGCGAATATAGTCTTTGTGGATGCAGAAAAGTGTCCACGAAAACCGATTGTCGCTGAAAGCTGCGTTAACATGGTAAAAGTACTAGATTCTTAGTATTGAAATGTGTACAAAATTAAACATTAAGCAGAGAACAACTTGTACATTGTGACATTGAATCAACTTTAGAGAAAAAAAAATACTCACTTGTGATTTTGAATCCATTTTTACGCCAACAGTATCATTGTTGTAATTTGCTGCAATATTTGAAGTAGAGAGCCTTCCATGTTTCACAATAGTTGTGCTCTAAAATTATCATTATAGTGATTGATCAGTCTACACATGTTGAAGATCTAAGACTTGATTAAGAAAAAAAATAATCACCTGCACAACTCCAATGCTACTACTTTTCGAGATGCTAAAAACATCATCCTTGATATAACCCTTGCTAAGCAAATCTGCAAATTTAATCAAAACAAAACATAATTCAGAAGCCAGTTTCAGAGGAGCTAACACAACAAAACAGTTTACTAACACAGAAACTTTCCATTGCAAAAAGACAATATATGCTTCCGAAAAGTATTAATATGAGGAAGATTAAGGGGGTGTTTCTCAATTTTTGTTTTGGTCCGATTATATCCGTACGAATTTAAATCTGTACAAACTAAACATCTTATAAATTCTATGATCCGTTACGAAATAAACAAACATAAACACGTCAAACAATTATACACGAATAATAATAATAATAATAATAAAAACACGATATTTTATATGGTTCGTCAATCAATGTGATCAATACCCTCCACTGACCGTACCACCACTTAATTTATTGTTTACAATTGTGATATATTCTCACTCAATTTCGGCTCTCTATATTCTTATTAGCTTCACAACCTTACATGATTAACCTTTTCCTCCCCGATTATTCAGTTCGCGTGAAATAAGTTAATAGAATTATGGATTGGATTAACATTTGCCCGACAAATTTTTCGTATTGTTTGTTATTTACTCTCCTATAAGTAAGAAACTGACAGTAGTAAATAGAAGTCACACAGAAGAGTTTGCAAATTAACAAGAAAAGCTGATCAATAAATATAGCCATATAGGTAGACATGTTCTTAAAAAAAAAAGGGGTAGGCAGTCATGAAACAAAACCTTTAGCTTCTTTGCCAATATCCGGAAAAAGTACATGTCGGGGTCCTTTGTTTAGGCTTTTTCTCTTCATTTTCCTGTGGTTGAAGGTGTTCATTTTTGTTTTTTTGTTTTTAAGACAATTATGAGAATTTGGGGGAGTCAAGATCAAGTCTGAACTTTAGACAATCCGATCCAAGAAGAAAATAAATTTTTGAGATTAAGTTGCTTCTTCTTATTTTATTTTTTAATACATTATATCGGGATATATCGAGATCAACTCCAATAATTAAATTCAATAACACGTTAAGTGTCAACTTCAATTTTCATAATTAAAAGAAGTTGTTACCTCACATCGGGAGAGGTCTTAAAACACCGGAGATGTTTTATAAGAAGGTTTCCATATTCCTAGATGAATTAATCAGATATTGTGAAGCGACGTATCACTGACTCACTACTAGAGTTCATCCAGAGATGCAATCAGCTATTTAAAACAATTTTAAAGGTTTGAATAACCGAATTACATGTCTTGTATCCTTGATTATGAATTTATGATTTATGATATATAGTATATAGACGTCATTGACCTGTCATGTCATTGACCTATCATTTCCAAGTCTTATAATTTTACTATTAGTGTAAATTACTTTTTCACTTCTTGACAACGGATGGCTAATGGCAATCTCACACCAATCCACCGGAACACGAAACGTTCAGTTTGGTATTGTTTTTCCAGCTGTTTTTAGGGTCAAAAGTAATTCTGGATCTCAGACAAGGTGTTTGGTAAAATCGTGAGGAAGTGCTTTTGGTCATTTTTAGCTTCTCCCAACTGAGTTTTTGAGAAGCTACAAATACATGCTTTTGGATTTTGGCTTCTGCTTTTAGAAAACGCGCTACAGTGATATTAAATGAAATTTTACTAACTTTCCAATTTTGTCCTTGCCTTTAACAAAATTTAATATTTTTGTACAAAAACAAATGTTTCCATAATTAATTCAATAAAGTAAAATAAAAATGAAATAAAAAATAAAGTAGAATAAAATAAATAAAAAAATAAATGAGACTAATTAATTAAATAAAGTAAAATAAAAAAATAGGACTAATTAAATCAATAAAGTACCATAATTATATAACACTAAATACAAATAAATAAGAAAAATGTAAAGTATAGAAAATTAGTATCATTTAGATGTCTTTATCCTTTTAGTAATTTTACACACTCACAACACTTTTTATATTAGTTTACCAAACACATTGAAATTGCTTTTAGTTATCACAGCATTTTTAAAAATCAGTTTACCAAACACTCAGCTGATTCTTCCCACAGCAATTCCAAAAACAATTCTTCCCACAATAATTTTAGAAGCACTTCTCTCCCCGGTACATCAATACCAAACTGAACCTTAATATTCGGGCCGTAGGTTGAGTCTAAAAACAAAACGGATCTAAATCTATGGATCCGGTACTTTCAAAACTTTTAGTCTTTGACTCAAACAACTTAAGAAATAGGAAAAGTCTTTGTAATAAATGAAATGTTCTGTACTTCTATTAAATGAAATGAAACTGGATTATTGTTGAATTTGTTCTCTTTTCTTTTACATATTTAAATGATCTATTTATCATAAGTTAAAAAGCTTTTTAGTAATTATATATCTAAAAAAGAAATGGATTTAAAGATTAATTTTATAGATATACACTATTAAGGACCCATGGCAAAAATAATTGTGTACTCGTGGTATTTACTATAGAAATGAGTTGATATGAGTTGATACTTAAAAGTAGATACATTAATCAATTTGACACCGATAAAATTAAAGTTTTATATTTAAAAATGTGATCTATAACCATTTATACCACTTTAAAAGTATACCATACATTTTTTATTTTTCGTTACGATCATATCACGTGACATAATTATTACAACATATTTCAAATGAAACAGAAATTCTAATATCTGTAAATTTACTTTTATTCAATTGTATTCTTCAATAATTGAATTGAGTTCTATGCATTAAATAACATAAATTACTTTCCCCTTATGTTAATGCTTTTATCCGTCTTTAATGATTTGTTGACTATCTTTGACCCATCTCGATTTTAGTATGTTGATCATGCGGTGAGTAGCACATCATAAGATACAGAAAACGAAGTAGTGTATAAAAACCCCACAGGATATCTCTCCTAGATTCTCAAATTTCGTCACTAGCTAAAAACACTACTTTTACTTACCATTCCAGTGAAAAAACAAAGAACCCTAATCCAATTATAACTTCTTCTCTGAACCCACACGATGTCTCGACGCGAGAGTCGTGATTCTGACTCCAAACGACACCGTTCTAGATTTGACCGCGAACCCAGGTACCCATCTCTCGATTTCTCACTCTGTATATATGTATTTGATGTGCTATTTTATATATGATGTCAATTTGGCGTTAAAATGGACCTTGGTGTTATGTATTACAGTTTTGAAAATGAGTCTGATGGGACATTTTCTTAGTTAATGTATGGATATTGAATTGCCATTTTCTGGAATTGTGAAGCATCGATCTTTTTCAATTCTATAATGTATAAATACAAAGTTAATACATGTCCTATGAAAGCAGTTGCTTTTATTGAGTATGTATATGTATTTAGGTGTATTTTCTATTATTGGTGTTTGTTTTGGATACCATATATCAATCTATCCTGTTGATGATTAAATTGTTTTTGGGGCATTCATGTGGGATTGGTTGAAAGCGAATCCGGATTAATAGTAGAAGCTAGGAGATGTTACTTTAGATGTCATCAAATAAATTATGAAGAATCAAGGATGACATTTTATTTATTGATAGGGGTAGGAAATTACAAGAAGACGGAACATTTTTTTTTCTCGCAGTTTCTAGTTTGCTTAAATCTGTATGGTGTCTGTTTACCTTTTCATTTTCTTTACTGCCTGGTAGATTTTAAGCTGTTGATTTCATTTATGACTGATTGTTATGCAATGTATTCCATTTTTTTTTTCTTCCTTTGAATTAAAGTTGGAGGCATGGATTCAATCTTAAGAGTTTATTTAACATTATTTATAGTAGCATGTGATAATTACCAGCGGCTTTTAAACTCTAATACAGCCTTGTGTGATTATTGGTGGTCTTAGTCCTAAAAGGTCCAGGTGGGATGGAAAACCTGCGACTGATAGAGTACCTGGCAGTAATAATTTGGATTCAGGAGGCAATGTTGACCAGGGCAAAACACATCGCCGACGGCTGCAAGAGGCGTTACCACTTGAGGCCCCATCTGCAGCTGATACGAAAGTTGAAGCTGGGTCTCTGACCAATGAATCTGACAAGAAATCCAATGGGCTTCATGAGAAAACCAAGCTTTCTTCTGATCCTGCTCAAGTACCTCGGTCTAGATCTTTTTTTCAGGTTTCTTGTGTCATTCTTTCATTTTCTTCATCTGTTCTTTTCTTAATGGTTTGCATTAGCTTCGCTTACATAATGATTAGGCAATGAACCACTACATACCATGTTTTGCTGCAAATTTCCTCTTTATGATTAGCATGGATTTCATGAATAAAGACCTGACTGCTTGCAGTCCCTGGAAATGTTGTTTTATGGTGTCCACCCTTTTAAAAGTACAAGTACATTTTAGATGGTGTCCATGGCTATGTTGATTTAAGGTTACTAATTTGTAAGTAAGCAATGAAACTAGTGCATTGCTGAAGTATAGAAAGTAGGCAGTTAAATTTGTGTGTTTGGTTGCGAAATGGAAATTATAGTTTTATTTGAAGTTTGGGGTTTGAAGATATAAAGCAGGCTGCAGGCTATAGTCTAGATAGGGACCATTGAGCAGTACTAGTTTTCCAGTCTTAGAAATTTCACCATTTTAGTTGTTTATTATGTATTGCTGTGATCTGTAGATATGGTCTTGTTGACTCCAAATAATGAATAGAGAGAGAACCCTACTTGAAACTGAAAGCAGTTACTGGTTACTACCATGACTTGTGTGAATGCCCTTTCTTCCAATTATTTTGGCATCAAATTAAATGAAAGCCTTTTCCGTTAGAGTACTTAAATCCTATTGTTGGGATATTTCCTATCACCTTAAGCTTTTTGGTATGTTGGTTACTAACATGTTATTAAAGCTTTGTCCTAGGAGTTTTGGGTTCGAGTCCCCTCACATGCATTTGTTTATGTATTAATTTTGCAACCTGCATTTGTATTTGGGTTTGGTTCATGTGCCAAGTCCGTTGGTCTAGCATGTGAGGGGGTGTGTTAAGTGTGCTTATATACTATTGTTGGGCCAACCATTTCTTATCAACTTAAACTTTTGGGCATGTTCGATAGTAATACTTTTTACGTTACAAGCATGCTTTTGAATGATCAAGATAACTTTGAAATGTACATTTGTGCATATTGTTGGGTAACTTAAAAAGTAGAGAGTCACACCAGTACGTCTTTCCACATGCTGTACACGGAAGTTTCTAGAACCTGGCTTCCAGGATGACTAAGGAAATTCTTCCACACTCAAGATTGATCATTTACTCAAATAAACAGCTGTATTTTCTGTTAAGTTTGATTACTTGGTTGTTATTCAGTGTATGCAAACCTTTTTTCTGGGCTGATGTAGCGGGATTCTTGTCAGCCCCGTTCATTCGGGTGGTTCCATGTATATAACAATCTTAGGCTTGCCTGTGCCTGTCTTATAACAGCACGATGAGCGTGGTGCTGGGCAAGTTGATCGAAGCTTTGGCCGTGGAGAAGCTACTGGTGAGTTTTAAATTTCCTTATAACGATTTTCTTATTATATTTGAACTTTTGAGTTTCATTATGCTTCCTCCCATTTAGAGTCTGTTTTTTTTTTTGCACCTTATCTTTTGGCGTTACATCTGCTTGTAGTTAATTCGGTACATATAACCTGCTGAGAGAGTTCAGTCTCATTGCCAATTGTCATGTTACTCAAACTTCATTAAAGTTGTCCTAAAATTCTAATGACAGTTTGATCCATTTTCTAGCCTTTTGGTTTCAATCTGAGTTTGTTTTTTTTTTTCATCATGCAATTTATGAACACATTTGCTGGCTAACACCAGCTGGTGCCCTTTGATTCTTGATATTTCTATATTTATTTTGATTCAAGGCTTCAGGCTAGCTTCTTGTATCAATTGTCTTATCTTATTATTCGTTTCACTTCTAGAACATGACTGGCGGAGTGATTCAAGGAACCGTAAAAATGAAAGAACAGCAGAAAAGAGAGAAACTTATGATACAAGAGAGAGAAATGAGAAATCAGAAGTTAAAAGGGCTGATAACGAAGTCTGGCACCATGATGAATTCTTCAAGTTGGAGGCTAATCCACCACCACCACCTGCCAGGAAAAGACGTGCATTTAGGGAGGAGAAGGGTCCATTGGACTCTGAAAATGCTAATAAAACAGCAGTGGAGTCGGTGAAGATGAACCATACTGACAGATATGCTTTGGGTAGTGGAAGAAGAGAGGACAGAAGCCGCAACTCCCACCATTCAGACCGAGTTGAGAAGCCTTCTTTTGAAGATAGGTTTCTTAACAAGGGAGAAGCGGAGAAGGGTGGCTATCCATACAGGCAAAGATATAATGGTGGTGATTACAGGGGAAGAGATAGATTTGATGGAAGGCAAGACTATCGCTCAAGTAACACTGGAGGTGATAAGTGGAAGCATGATCTGTTTCAGGATGGTAATAGGAGTCCGACCTTAAAGGATGAAGAAGAAGAGGTTGCAAAGGTTGAAGCACTCCTGGCTTCTTAGTGATTACTACAGTTTATGCATCGCCTTTTGCAAAGCACGATTGCAGTGATTGTAATATGCTTGTTCACTAAATTATCATCCGAACCAAAAAAATAAAAACATATGTTTTTAATCGTTTTACATATTATAGGCTTAGAGCTCCTTAGGTTTTCTTCATGTTTGTTATTGCCTTGGCAACCTTGTTGAATTGGACAATTTTTTGTTTCTACCATAAAATTGGCTATTTGTCTGAAGAACTATGAATCTCATTACTTATCTTTTACCTATAGTAAATGCTTTTATTTTTTGCTTTTTGATATATCACGGTGATGCCGATTCAAAATAACCATAATTCCTGTACTACCATATTGTGCGGTTATTAGGGTAGAGAATTTGGAATTTGGATTGTAATCGGAGTTTTTACTTTCTTTTGATGATCTCGTAACACATTCATAGATTGTTTTTCACTGCTATAAAATCAAGTCATTTGTTTTATGGGAAAGTATCATTTTGGCCTTTTGTCCTATTGTTAAGATGAGGATAAAGTTTGACATAGTGATCGGTCTCTCTCTTTAAATGAAAAAAATGTATTATATGCTTTTTCTGTTACCTTTTCTATCCATTAAATGTATTATTTACCCTTTCTGTTACCTTTGTTCTATATAATTACCATTTTATCCTTAAAATATTTATTAAAAAAAAACATAGTTAAAAAAAAAATCATGTCCATCATCCGTTCATCACTATCATCGGTTCACCACCATAACCACTACCACACCACCAACATCATCACACCATCATCCGTTCATCATCATCATCGGTTCACCACCATCACCTCTGCCACACCACTAACATCATCACCAAAATTTCTAATATAAACTCCAGTGAACCAACATCATCAAAATCATCTACACCAAACCAAATCTCATGAGAAAAAACATACCTAAACCCAAAACCCAAAACCCAGAAATCCAAACCCATAAATCCCTATTTATTCAAACCCAAAACTAGAAATCTTTGTACGTTCAACTACCATCAAACAAAATTGATCAAAATCAAAATCAAACCAGAAAAAATTGAATAAAATCACACCAGGAAACAAAATATAACAAAATCAAAATAAAACCCATGCTCGGTTGGCTTACATCATCATCAATCATATCCAGAAAAAAATAAAATCATACCCAGAAAAATAAAATCACCCATTCATAAACCTAGAACTTCAGCTACCACCCCCAAATCACAACACACGTTGCTACCATCACTATCCACCCAAACCTTACCAGTCGTCATCCCTCGAAACACCCCAAACCAATCCAACCAAACCACCCACACCCAAACCAATCGAATCCAGAAATCACCCAAACCCAATCAATGAAGAAGAAGAAGAAGAAGAAGATATCGGTTTAACCCAAACCCGATTGATGAAGAAGATGAAAAGAAGAGATCGGTTTAACCCAAACCCAATCGATGAAGAAGAAGAAGTGATCGTGAGAGAGGAGAGATGAGGAGATGAGGAGATGAAGAGATCGTGATGGTCAAGATGAAGAGATGAGGAGATGAGAGATTGTGAGAGAGGAGAGAGGAGAGAGAATAGTGATCAAAATTTGTTTAATTATGTTTTTACAATATTACCCTTTTAAATATAAGGGTCAATGTGATTTTGGACAAAAAAGGTCACGGCAGGGGCATAATATTTATTATTTCCATTTTAGGGGATTAACGGCCAAACTCTGTTATCGTCTTAACAATAGGGTTAAACTCAGGAGGTAAAATGATATTTTCCCTTGTTTTATTCACAGCAACCCTCTATATATTACAAAACTAAACAACTGAAAGGTTGGATAGAATTTTGATATATTTTTTTTGGAAGAATATAAAAAATATATGATATTATCAATTATTTGAATTTTAGAAAAAAAAAATGTAGTGTTAAAATTTAAGTTATTCTTTTTTTTTAGTAACATTTTCTATGTCCTGCTCCCTCCGCAACAGCAGCTACTTTTGCTTCCACATGTCATAAGATCCTCTTTTTGCGAGATGTCGTTGCCGCTGCCAACTGGAGTTGCTGTTGCTGTTGCTGTTCAGATGGTCAGACATCAACTCAGATTCCATCGACGACTCCCATAGCTTTATCAAATCTTTCAATCATTCAATTTCTTACATAATTTGGATTCTCCAAAAATATAGCATATTTGTAAATGTGGTTGTAACATAATCTTTCTAATTAATTATTATCAAAATGCACTCAATTGGAGTGAGTGAGGTTGGTGCCAAAACCACATAAATATATAGTGTTTCTCTTCTTTATAACTTGTAAATGTTGATTCCAAAAACTCATAACTAAAGTGTGTTAATAGAGATTAGCTTTTGAAATTGAAAGCATAGTGTATTAAACCAGCCTCCCTCCTTGAACCATATTTAACGGTTCATTTAATCTGAATGAAGTGTTGTTTTTTGACTTCTGAGGTAAATGGCTGGTTATTCCTTTTCATAATCGGGTTAATATCAAATGTAAAAACTATGTATCATGGAGGCAGTGAATGGAGCCTCAAAAAGCATTTAAATTGAAAGGGTTGTTCCCAATATTTAATAATGTAAATTAAAAAATACATTCTAATGATACAGTCATGTTCCCATCTCTTATATCATACTAGGGTGTAATGCAATTCTAATTGTTTCTCTATTAATTCCCATTTAGTATTCTAGACTCTTTACTCTTTTTTCCTTTTTCCTTTTTTCAAACAAGACACAACACAGAATAAAAAAAACAGAACAGCCCCAAATACAAAACCTCCCAGCCAGCCAACTAAGAATTAAGAAACAGCAAAAAACAACCCCGCCTAACTACCAAACAGAAAGGAAAACACACAGAGGTCATAAATCGCCCCATTCCTTAAAGTTTTCTGACTTTCTTAACTAAACTATCCACGAAAGAATTAAAGACTCTCAAATCGTATACAAGTATACAACCTTCGTGCCATCGAAGGAACTCATGCTACAGTGAATAAAATCATGGAATAAAACCAAGAAATGCTACAAGCTACTGACATAGGGCATTTGCTCCTTTGGGAGCTACACGTGTTTATAACAGTAATCTAGACCTTATTCAGTTACTTTTGTGAATATACCCACCCATTTAGGGATGATAAAATAACATGCAGGAACGGGTCTATAACCCAAGGGGACCCGTACTTATGGGGTGGGGATGAGATCGGGATGAGAATGGATACTAAAACCCGCAATGGGTATGGGGTAGGGATATGTTTTATAATCCTCGTTCCGTCCCTCTTAAAATATAATACTTATTTTGTTTATTTAGGTCAAAACTTGATTGTTTATATTTTAAAATGATTGAATTTATTTTTTTAGTTTTGAGATTTATGTTTATACGATGATTTTCAAATTGTTTTTTAGAATTACTTTATATATTATATCATATTCATTAGCTTGTATATTTATTTATTTTAATTAATATTATTTTTTGACAAGAGTTTAATAAATAATTTTGTTAAATGGGTTAAATTGGATGGGGATAGGGAAAGCGTACCCCTCCCCACTCCATCTATCGTGGGTATTTTATGAGGAGATGAGTTTTTAAAGAATAAATGTGGCGGGGTGTGGGAAGAGCCACTCGCCTCGAACCCGTCTCATTGCCATCCATACACCCATTTTTGGAGGAAAAATGAAAAATCATGTCATCAAAATGGTTAAAAATAAAAACTCCACCTAGCCCCTCTCAACTAGAAGAGAAAAACTTGTATGGGGCTGTCTTACTGTCACGTGGTGAGACCGTTCAATAAAAGTGTATCATTTATATTAAAAACATAATTTGTTTTTTAAAAGTATCGCATTTTCATTGGACGACATCACTACCATGTCAATGAGACCGTCGCATGTAAGTTTTTCTCCAAATAAAATCGTAAAGCAATCTCCAACCCAAAAACCCAATTTGGTGCAACTTTTGTACTAAAATGATGCAACTTTTATATAATTTATTTTTTCTATCTCCGGTTTATTGCACCAACTGTTACACTAATTTTTTTTTAAAAAATTATAAACAATTAACATTTCACCCCGTAATTAAGATAATATTGTAAAAGTTGATATTGGTGTACTTAATTTTAGTATTATATGCTTAATTTTAATTTATTATAAATGTTAATATAAATAATAATTAAATTAAAACAAATATAAATTAAGACAAAATCATTAAATAATGTACTTAGATACAATTGGATACAATTTGAATAATGGTAAAATTGTGAATAAACAAAACCGGGATATAATTGAAATAAATTTATTGAATAAAGGTAAAACTGTGATTAAATAAAACTTTTAAATAATAAAAAAGAATATAATTGAAATAATTTTTATTGAATATGAGTGAAACTGTGATTAAATAAGATTATAGGTATTAAAAAAAAAAACTTACGTCCAGTCAACTCAATTTGACGCAACAAAGTAGCTCAACTCAATTTGACGTAGAGCGATGGCGCTGGGTTGGAGAGGAATTGTAGCTCTCTAAAATGCTTCTCCATTGGAAATGCCCCAAGTCACATCACACATGGACATGGGAAGAAATTATTGTATTTGTCCACACGTCAGCTTTTGAAAGTGCACATCCACTCCACTCCCATTGGTTTGAATTTTGAAAGGCATGCATTGGGAATGGGAAGCCTATAGGTTTGTTTTCTTTTTTTATGAGAAAACAATTATAAATGATACATTATTGATACCTTTTCATTTGATTATATTTAATTTCGATTTTTTCAAAAAATAATAAATGAAATAACACTTTTTTGTTTTGCAGACCTGTTAGAGGTCTGTTACAATGGCTGCATTTGACCCCAACAAATATCCAAAAAAATTTCACTTAAAATTAGTTAAGAAAAAAAATTAAAGAGTATTTTTGTCATTTTTTTTAAAGAAGTATTTTTTGTCATTTTATAGGGCTAAAATTGGCAATAACAAAAATATTCTTGAAGGTGGCTATGAAAAAAAAAATACATTATTATTATTATTATTATTTGGGTATTTGTAGCTATTTTCTTATTATTTTATTTATTATTCGTAATGACACGTTAAAATCTGAAAATTTCTTTCAGTTCTTGGATCGGTTTGTCCAAAGTTGAGACTTGCTGTTGACTCTCCAAATTCTCATTCTTCTTCAAAACAAAACAAAAATGAGCAACTCCCAGTCCCAACAAAAGAAAAAGAAGAGAAAAATCTTAAACAAAGGACCCGGACTTTTTCCAGAAATCGGCAAAGAAGCCAAAGGTTTGTTTCATGTCTACCTGCCTTTTTACTCATCAGTTTTTCTTGTTAATTTTCAAACTCTCTACGATTTCTATTTACTGCAATCTATCTAGTGAAACAATAGAATATAAATTTTTCAGAAATTGGGAAACAATGTTTTTAATACTCCTTATAGTCATATTTTTCAGAAACATATATGTCGTCTTTTTTGCATTGGAAAGTTGAACTGCAGGTTTTTCTAAAACTAGCTTCTGAATTATGTTTTTGCAGATTTGCTTAACAAGGGTTATATCAAAGATGACGTTTTTAGCATCTCAACACGTAATAGCATTGGAGTTGTACAGGTGAGTACTTTTTATTTTTCTTCTTAATTAAGTTTTAGATCTTCAACATGTGTAGACTGATCAATAAATAAATATAATGATAATTTCAGAGCCTCACAACTGTTGTGAAACATGGAAGGCACTCAACTTCAAATATTGTAGCAGGTTACAAGAATGCTACTGTTGATATAAAAATTGATTCAAAATCACAAGTGAGTAGTTTAATTTCTATAAAGTTTGACTCAACGTCACAATATATCTACAAGTTGTTTTCCCCAGTAAATGATTAATTTTGTACACATTTCAGTAATTAGCATCTACTACTTTTACCATGTTCTGCCAGCTTTCAGCGACATTCGGTTTTCGTGGAAATCTTTCACCATCCACAAGGACTACATTCACATTGAAACTTCCTGATTACAGTTCTAGCGAGGTACAGATTGTTTATTGTGAATAAGCTTGCTTCTTGTTTTATTGTGATCAGTTTGGGGGGTTTAAATGAGACCCTTGCCATAAATTCTTGTGTGTTTTGAGCTTTCTTGTTTGTATTTCAGCTCAAGTTCCAGTACTTCCATGAAAATGCTGCATTGGCTTCATCTTTTGCCCTAAACCGGTCCCCTATCGTTGTAATTTCAGCGACCATTGGCAATCCCCGAATCGCATTTGGCGTGGAGGCAGAGTACAAGACTACTCGCAGTTTCACCAAGTATGATGCAGGCATTCATGTGGCCAATTCCAAGTGCAATGCTTCAGTAATTCTGTAAAGTCCTTTTAGCTTTTTTTTTGAGCATATAGTGTACATTTAGAGCAAATAAGTCAGTTAAGGTACTTGGAATTTGAAAACATGATTCAAGGTGAAATATCACTGAAAACTGTAATGTAAAATGTGTATGTAACATATGAAATTTCAGTCTTACTGGAATTCCTTTTGTAAAATTTACAGGGGCAACAAAGGTGACTTGCTAAAAGCATCGTGCATGCATCACTTTGATCAGCCGATGAAGATTGCTGTGGCAGGAGAAATCAGCAGGAGGTTCTCAACAAAGGAAAACACTTTGACAGTTGGAGGATCATGCGAGGTGGATCAAAGGACAACCCTGAAGGTAAAGCTCAACAATCATGGCAAGCTCAACACCCTCCTATTGCACAGATTCAGACACAAGTCATCCCTATCAGTCTCTGGCGAATTCGACACAAAAGGAATTGACAAGACTCCCAGAATTGGTTTGGCTGTAGCTCTCATATCTTGAATATATGGTTTCTTATAAGCTAGCATTACCAATCATTCAGTGTATGGAATTCTCAAGACTTCCATCTAGCTAATATCACAAAGAAAAAATTATAATAGAGAAGAAGTGATAATTGGATTATTATTTTTCTTTTTACAGCAAGTGATAATTGGATTTAGAGCTCTATCTTTTTCATTGGTATTAACGGTGGATTCGGATTTTCTGTTTAGCCAATCGTATGATATGCTTCTAAATATTACCTACTTATAGATAATCAACATATCGTCAAGATTGTCGATTAACATAACCTACGATAGAATGAACAGTACAATCAAAGATAGCTTTAATGCAACTCATAATTCATAAAATTAATCTTCATATTCCTCGATTCAAATTTTTTAATTACTAATAAGCTTTTTTTTGTCAAAATATTACAAATAATCCTGGGTTTATGTTTGGAAAATCTAACTAACAACCTCAATGATTCAAATAATTCTTGGTACAAAAAATTTAATTAAGAAATATTTTTTACAAACTTCCATAGTTTCAAACAAAATGATATGTTATTTTAAAAAAACAATTATATATTAGTTTTCTCTCCCCAAATAATTATTCTAAATACCTTTTCTTCAGTATAATAATTCTGTTTTTTTTTTGTTAAATAATTATAATTAATTCGAGAGTTAAGACAAGAGAACATACGACGACCAGAGCTTTGACCCCAATGGTTTATAAGTGAATGGCATAGCCAACCTTATTGTATATATATATATATATATAGACCTCACATACTGGAGCTTTCACCGCAATGGTTTATACGCGAGCGGCATAACCAACCTTGTTTTGTCCTCTTATCTATTGAAAATATATATATATATATATATAGTAGTCTTCAACAAGTCAAAGTTAACAAATACTACGATCATCATTCCACAATCCACGACTACAAACACACACCTGATTGGCTGCTTCTCCAAAAACCCCAATGGATTAAACCCTAACATGTCTGAACTCTGAAGACAACAATTCGAGCCCAGAACACCTAAACGACCTTACAACCCAAAACCCAAATCACTCTTCAGATTCTTCAATTGCCAACCACAAGTACTGAAACAAAAACAAAGCAGCAATGCCTTCTCGGATTCTTGTAAATGTAATTGTCTTTAAAACAACAATGAGCGATTCCCACAGGAGGAAAAGGAAGAGAAAAAATAAAAACAAAGAAGCCAAAGGTTCTCTTGCTTACTTTCATTTCTTGTCTACAAATTCTATTCCTGCAGATTCTCTGAATTTCAAATGTTCTTGTTTTGATTAAAATTTCAGATTTTCTTTCAAAGGACCATGTCAAGGGCTGTAGTACAACTACTGTACTGGTACATTTTTCATGTTCTCTTTATGTGCCTCTATATATAGGTATATGATAGATACGCAGATGAGGATCTATCATACTAACATAAATTTCCATTTGGAATTACTGACAAAAACTTCATATATATACATTGAGCGCGAGAGAGAGAGAGAGAGCAGTTATCAGGTGCATTTTTCTTGCAGGATCTCTGATTCCCACCGATGGGAATTAGTGATCCCGTACGAATTTTTGTACAGGATCCCTGACTTGATGATAATATATATACACACACATATATATGTACGTATGATACAAGTATGTTGTATAATTGAATACTTTTGTACATTGTTTTCAGACCTTTAGTTCAGCTATCGAAAATGGAAGGCTCTCAAATTCAAAAATAGCAGCAAAATATGCTTACAAGAATGCTACTGTTGATGTTATTGTTGATTCAAAATCAAATGTGAGTTTATTGTCTTTAAAGTTGATTTGAGATCACAAGCAAAAGTTGTTCTCTGCTCAGACAAAATTTTTATTTTGTACACATTTCGGTATTAAGCATCTGGTGTTTCTGTCTTGTTTATTATGACAGCTTTCAGCAACAATTGGTTTCCATGGACAGTTTTTGCCATCTACAAAGACTATAGCCACATTGAAACTGCCTGATTACAGTTCTAGCAAGGTGCAGACTCCTGATTTGTCAATAATGGTATTGGATTCCATATATATTCCAATCCATCATAGCTGCTGTGATATCCTAACTGCAAAACATTTGCTTCCTTGTTTCTATTTCAGCTCGAGTTTCAGTACTTATATAAACATAATGCTTTAGTTACATCCTTGCTTCTAAGTCAGTCCCCTTTGATTAGCCTTTCAGCAACCATTGGCAATCCTACAATGGCTTTACGTATGAAGGCAGTGTGTAAGACTGGTCATGGTTTTACCAACTATGATGCAGGCATTCATGCGGCAAACCACAACTTCAATGCTTCAATAATTCTGTAGGTCTACTCGATTTGTTATTTTTGAGTGATTAGGACATTTTATTTTCTA
Organism: Dipteronia dyeriana; assembly: GCA_032871835.1. Taxonomy (NCBI): domain Eukaryota; kingdom Viridiplantae; phylum Streptophyta; class Magnoliopsida; order Sapindales; family Sapindaceae; genus Dipteronia; species Dipteronia dyeriana. The sequence continues at coordinate 89,359,497 of CM065295.1, read as the reverse complement.
TCAAAAAGTAATATCAACAAAGAACTCACAACTATGACTCAAATAAGAAAGTGATTTGGACAATCGAAGTTTTATATCTGCGTAGTACATCTTCTAGTAATAGGGGTTCATACATTTTAATTGTTGTTCTCTATTTAAATAAATATAATAGTTTACTTTATTGAACAGGGTAAATTTTATGTAACCTAATTACTCACAAGTAAGGATGTGAGTAAACCCTATTATGTTGAATTTTTGTTAAAAGCGTTCCATAAAATTTGTAGACTTCAGAATTCTCCCCTAAAACAGAAGCATCAACAAAAAAATAAAGTAGTCACAGTCAGCAATATATTTTGACCAAACCTCATGCAAGGTCCTTCAAATTTATTTCTGATATTAAAGAGCATTATTAAAGTGGACATCACTAAAAACTGTAATTCAAGTTGAGTTAATAACATGTTGGATTTTAGCATGCATTATTACAGATATAAATAACATAGCCTACCAGATGAGAGAACTTTCAGACTTACTGCTTTCTTTGTAAAACTTTCAGGGCCAACAAGTGTGACTTGCTGAAAGCATCATATGTGCATCGCTTTCATCAGCCGATGAAGATTTCCGTGGGAGCAGAGATCACCAGGAGATTCTCAACAAAGGAAAACACTTTCACAGTTACGGGATCATGCAAGGTGGATCAAATGACAACCCTGACAGCAAGGGCCAACAATCATGGAAAACTCAACACCATCCTTCTACATAAAATCAGACGCAAGTTTTCCCTATCAATCTCTGGTGAATTCAACACAAGAGCCCTTGACAAGGTTCCCCGAATTGGTCTGGCTCTAGCTCTCATGCTTTAAATGGTTTCTCAGCCTAGCATACATACCCTTCGGTGATTTTGATTGTCATACAGTCTATGATATTGTATTACTATACAACTAATCTAGCTTCTCCCATTAATATTTTACTGCTGAAAAGAGAAAGTGTTCTATTGTTTGCAACTAGTTCTGATGCAGTAGACACCTTGTCTATGTGCCTCTTTAAAGACCTGAATACCTGATTGTCTTGTGCATTATGTTTTGATGTAGTCTTTTAGCTTTCAGGATGCAAATCACATCTTTGGCATTTAGATAGGCAGATGATATATATGCAATTTTTTTAGTCAATCCATGCCACAGATACCATGAATTTGTTGCGATCATGTTTGGCTCACGAAAATCGTGTGGTAATCACTCATAAAGACAAGATAATAATGCTAATAATATTAATAAAGCATTCTTGCGGCTGCTTGAACATGATCTCTAACAAGATAATATGATGAATGATTTACACCGCAATGTATTTCCAATAGATGAATATGAAATTTGTCATTAATACTTGAGAGACTTGTAACGTAAGAGCAAAATGTGAAGATGCATGATTAATCATGAATACATGATTAGAAGAATATCATACATAGTGATTCAATAAGTGAAGGATCCTTTAGTTATCAACTATCAGTTTCAAGTATAATGTTGTTTCCAATCTATGCCTAAATCATTCTCTTTAGACCACAAGAATTGATATAAGTAATCAACAGAGCAGTACCTTTCCTCCTAATGTCATAGTCGAGCATAAGATAGAGCGTCCTCAGCATAACAGCGGAGTCGTGTACATGGTACACTGAGCATTCACTTCTTGCGAGTCAGAGGGTTATTGCATTAACCCAATATGGTTGCTCAATATCAGTGAGCAATTGGTTTTAGCTTATGATTCAAATCCAGCCTATTTGAACCTAGTGCACCATTTTATTAAAAGGTCTTCAACATTGGCATCCATTCGAGTCCCAACGGCTCCCCAAACCAACAAGTGAGCCAAATCACCAATCGTTGAACCGGTCACTGCATGCACAACCCAATCCTTTTGTAAAACCTAACAAGCTGAAAGAAGAAGATCAGCAACATAAACTCCAACATCATAAATGCATTTAGCCTTCTCGCCAATTCGTTCGATGTCAAACATAGGCACATTATAAATACCCACAAACACATTTGTAGCTTAAAATTTAATTTACATTTTCAGGTATCTAAATATCATTTTATCATGATTTTAATTTAAGTCCAAGATTGAGCAAGACCATAAAAAAAAAAAACAGAGAGAGCAAGAAGTAACCTTGGCATGATAAAGATCAGAGTCATTGATGGCAAGCAACTGAGCTGTAGAACAACCAGAGTCAAACCCATATCGAACCGGCTCCTATAAACAAACCAATGCCAAAGATTGATCTCTCCATACCCAGTGTCTCTCTTCTTAATCTAACAGAGTCCAAGAGAAGAACTCTGCCTCCAAACAAGCCCTAACCAGCCCCTCTGCTCTCCCCAGCTCGTTTTGCGACTCCAAGCTCTTTGCTGTGATTCTGAAAAAGGGTCCTAGAATCTGACGCTGGAGGTGAAGTTTCTGGGTTCTTGATGAGGCTAATATATCTGACATGCTTGGTATGCTAGTAGTTTGTTTATTGTCTTCATTGATGATGGGCTCATGTGGGATGGTGGTCTTTGAAAGAGAATTCAAGTGGTTTTTGGTGTAGTGAGTAAAAAGTTGGAAATTGAGATGACTGAAGTTGAAGTGAGAAAAGGGATCGTTGGATTTGGAAAAGATAAATTGGATTTTGGGTGAGAATGTAATTGCTCCATTGAAGTCTCTGGGTGAGTGAGTAGTGACTCGTATCTTTTAACTGGAGTGGAAGCAACTGTGACACGTCACACATGGTAAATTACTGTTCCAATATCTCATTCTAATGTAATGGTACGCTTGGTACGCTTGGTACGCACACGAGACATGACAATGTAGGATGGGACGAGATAGACTGTTCTCTATTGTGTTTAGAAGGTCTGAGACAGAATTGTTAACTGTACTGTTAAGTATTTGGTATGATTGAGACAGGACGGGACAAGAGGTTCAAATGACCATAGTGCCCATTTCTAATGTTTATAACAATTATATTAATTTTGAAAGAAAAAAAAACTCTTACATAATGGGATCAAATTCTGGATTCTTTGACTTACTGTACTTGTATTTTTTTTTTAAAGCTATTGAATTAAAACTAATTAAAAAACATAAAAACTTAATATTTTCTTTCATTTTCTCACTTCACAAACACCAAAAACTTTTCTTCAATCAAATTCCACAAACAAAAACAACAAATAAATTCCTCAAAATTCATCCTAATAATTTATGTGTTCTTAAGATCCGGTAAACAGAGAAAAAAATTTGAAAACAAATTGGGAAGACAAAAAAAATCTAGAGTTTGGCAAATGAATTGCTCAAAAGATTTAGATATCAAGAGAAAAAAAATGGTAAAATGTTGAAAACAATTTAATATACATTTTCTTCTTCTAACCGATCAACACAAGTTCTGCTATTTATTTTATTTATTTGATTTTGTTTTTGTCAAGACCAGACCACCAGCTTCAATTCTCAATAAACAGTTTCGTATTTTCCAAGTTGGGATCTTTATCTACTCCACGTCTCCACTGATCAGAACGATTTATATACTTATTTGAGGTACCCATTATCTCGCTTTTGTTCTTGTTTTCGAATATATTTTGGTATTTGATGTGTTTGTGAGCCTTGTGTAGGTACATGTTCCCTACGGAAGGTATTTGAGTTTAATTGAAGAGTTTTTGAGGTTAAAGGGCAGAGTTTGGAATAGTTTATGCAGAAACCTCAACTTTTGAAAGTCATATCTCTCTCATCCGATCAAAATACGTCTCCCATAACCACTTTTCGGAAAGCCCCGGAGGTCTTCTTTCTAACTCATTTTACAGATCGCGATTCCGAAGTTCTTAGAGAAAGTTATGACTGTTTTTGTAATTGTGCGCAGAGGTGTGGTACGCAACCGTGCGAGACCAATTTGCGTACCGCACTTCATACCGCATTTTTTGGCAGTAGGTTCCAAAAGTGATGTGTGGTACGCCTGTTGATGCGTACCACGTGATGTACCGCATATATAGGTGAAAATGCATTTTTTGGATATTTTTTGAAGGGTATTCTTGTCGTTTCACCCTAATATCTTACTCTAACTTCCAAACCTATAAATAACCCACTTTCTTTCCTCTTTTCAGAGCTCTCTTCCCCTATTTTCCCCTTCTCACACCTCTTCTCTTCTTCTTCCATTTTCTTTCACCTCTTGCTCCCATGGTGGTTTTTCCTCCATGGGAGCTCACCATACACATCCACCTCACCACTATACACTTCCTCCATCCATCTTAGAGTAGATTACAAAGGAATTAGTAGCCAAATTCTAGCTAGGAAGGCTAAGAGCATCTTTGGAGGACTTGTCTTCAAGGGTTTGCTCTTATTTACTCATTTCTTTGTATTTCTTGTTTCTTGTTTTCTTTGATGTATTCCACCAATTTGGGGATATTGTAAACCTACAATTGTGTAATAAATGTATTGATTGTACTTAAATTCATTTGAGTTGTTTTTCTCTTTGATATATGTGTTTTTATGCTCTTAATATGATATATATGTGTATGAATTGTTAGAAATCAATATGTATCCATGACTGGGTTTAGGAGTAGTTGTAATTTAGAGTAGAAATTAGATACCCATGATTGTTGATTGATTGATTGATGACTTGAAATTCCATGTATTGAGTAATTTGAGTAATAGGGGTTTTACCCTCAAAGAGTAGAAAATGTTTCAGTTCAATCTTTTAGTTGTTAAACTGACCTTGGTTCATATCCTTGTTCCTAATGGGTCTTTGTATTAAGACAAGATTATCCATCCACGTGATAGGATTGGGTGATAAATTGATTGTGGGAAAATTCCCTAATCAAGATGATAAACTTATAATCTAAATTGAATGTTCTTAATGATATAACAATCACATTGTTGCATGTAGTTGTTAGGTAAACTTGTTTCCTATGTTTAGCCATCCTAGGGAGTTGACTAAACCGAATCTTTGACCTAGAAGTAATGACCACCGACATTTCTTTTGTGCTTGTGTTGTTATATGGATGTTTTGAATGCTTAAAGCCTTTGCTTAATTGATCACTTTGTAATTGATCCATGGTTAAATGCTATGTACCGAGAGGAGACGCGTTTGACAATGCTTAGATAAACATTCACTATGCTTGACTAGAAAGTACTAGAACCACTAGACTAGCGTATAGGGTTCGATTTGTATTTCATGTGCTTAATGGGTTCATATATATTGTCTGGATTGCTCGAGAGAGATTTCGGGTATATATGGATACTATCTCTAAGACATCGAGAGAGATTAGAGATTGATTAAGGGGATACGAGCCTATGTATACTTGCACATTTGAGGATTATGTGAGTCTAGAACGTAATTAGAAGGATTGTCATGGTTGAGTCGTTTCCCTAGTGTAACCACATTTCATGCATATCTCTATTCCATCTATCATTGTATATATCATTTACATAAGTTATTTAGTTATATTATTATTCACTTTTCCGCACACGCAACACACGAGTCCGCTTGGAGTGTTGTAATAATAACTAGAACTAGAGACGATTGGTGAATCTCACCTCCATGTGGATAGATCCCTTGCTTGCCGCTGTGCTAGTCTCTGTGACTTGCGCCCTTGCGAGGCCGAACTTAAATGTTCATATTTGATGACACTGCAACGATGTGTCCCCATCATCCACCTTTTCAAATTCTCTCAAATTCCTTAAAAAAACAAAAAATACAACCCCACTTCATCTGAACACCTCTGACTTGAATCCCATTTGGGTTTTTAATTTTTCATTCAAAGTTCAAATCTTTACAATCATAATCCTTGATTTCTGATTTTGTTGGTGACAAAAATAGATGGGTGGTTGTTTAACAAAAAAGTGAAGACTCAAAAAATCCACGCAACAATGGTTTTGGCTATGGATCATAATCAAACAACAGTTTTCATCAATACCAGAGAAATCAAAACCCCAGTTGGTCAACAACACCATCAACACCATCATCAACTACCATCAACACCAAACCACCAGCTTCTATCAAACATACAACCATCCACCACCGGATTCAATCACATCCAGCCACAACCTCACAAACCCCCGCAAGCCTAGCAGCGGACGACACAATCGCAAATGATTTTGTATTCCGATCGCTGGAATCAAAAACCCCAAATTGAGAACCCTGAATCGAAATCAACAAAAGCCACTATCTCCAAAATAGAAAGAAGTCGAACGGAATGAGAGAGAGAGGAGAGATAGACAAGCGGGAGAGACTGAGGTCTCTACTCCTCACCGTCGGCCAAAGTAGAGAGAATTGAGAGAGAGAGAGAATCGTAAGAATGGAAGAGAGAATGAAGGGTTGAGTTTTATTTTATATTTGGTATTTTTGTAGTTTTTACAAGATTTAAGGGTAAAAATATCTTTTTCAGACTTGTCCCATACATGGGACAAGTCTGCCTAGGGTCTGAGGTGGGACAAGATTTTATGGTTTTTGTCCCACCTTATCCCGTCCCACGCTAATAGTGTGCCAAACGTGGGACAAGAAAAAGTTATCCCGTCTTGTCCCGCGTACCAAACGCACCCTAAAGGATAAGGATAAAAATCCAATAATTTTACCCATTTACATCCTAAGTAAAGTGGTAGTCTGATGGATGATATGACAACCCATTGAACATCCGATTAATACATCAATTCCTTATCGACTATAACGTCATAACACTTTCATGTCATCACATAATCTTGATCTTTTTCAAACCCTTGTTTTTTGCTCCTAAAAGCTTTAAAAAAAATTCCATTATAAAACCAAAAAACAAAACTTCTTTCTCATCGTGATTTTTTTGATCTTCACACTGAAAATTCAAGCACAAATGTCAAAATAGTCTCATTTTCATCTTCATCTTCAATCAAAATTCAACACAAACAAAAAAAAATATCCATTTTTCTTCATTAGAACCATCGCAGACCATATGTGATTGAGAACTCCAATCTCCATCGTAGAGGGTTTCTAATACGGAAAATTGATAACTCCAATTAGAATGAAAAAGAAGAAGTAGGTATTGTTAACATTTCATTCGAACCATATTTAATCTGAATGAAGTGTTTTATGAATTCTTGGGTAAATGGCTGGTTATTTCTCTATCTTCTGACCATTTCATAATTGGGTTTATCTCAAATGTGAGAGCATGTATCCTGAATTCCTGAGGCAGTGAATGAGCGCTTCCATTCAAAACGGATTTTGTTTTAATGATGTGTCTTATTTTATTTTCTATTTTTGTTTTCTTATCAAAAATAGATGAAAGATTAATATGAATTTTAAATGTTTACCGAGTAAATCTAAAAAAGGCAGTACAACAGACCGTCTAAAAGTGGACGGTTATGTTGACAATATCTAATTTTGTTTACCATATCAGTTTAAAATTGAATATAACAGAATATCTATTAATTCTACATGATAACTTTTTTTTTTCACAAACCACATTTATATCGGAGATGCTTACATTCTACCATCTCTGGTGTAATGCAATTCTAATTTGTTTATTTATTAATTCTCATTTAGTATTCTAGACTTTATTTTAACAACAATGTGTATATTCAAAGTGGAAATGGTGATGAATGCCACTTTTTTTTGGTCCCTTGCAGTGATGTCACCGTTTTAATAAGTTAAGTTTAAAAGATATCTATTATGATGAACTACCGAAATTGTCCTTAAATAATTGATTTTTTATTCTTTAAAAACTGTCGTCCAAAAAAGTTGTCTGAAAATCATTCAACTGCTCCATTTTTTCTTCAGAAAACGACCTCTATTCCAGATATTGCATAAGAAGGTAAATTAATATTTATGATATTCATTTCCATTTTTTCTTGTATTTCTGTGTGTTATAACACTGTATGAACATTTATGAACATGTTGTCTCAATTTTTTTATGTTTATGTCTGGGAGTTGTAAACTTTGAAAAAATAATGAATGAACATGTTTTTTGTATATATATTTGACCGAGTTGAGTTGTAGTGGTGCAAACAAGTTTATAATCTTTTGCATAAAAGCTGGAAAGCTTTTAAAAAAAACTCGAAACATTTGAAAAAAAACTCGATCAATTTTTAAAAAAGCTCGATCCATAAAATAAATGTTTGATTCAAAAAATAGATGCTGGATACGTAAAAAAAAGCTCGATCCCTCGAAAAAAGCTCGATCCATACAAAAAAAAACTCGATAATTGATAAAAAAGCTCGATCATTCACAAAAATAGCTTGATCCCGCACAAAAAAAGCTTGATCCCTCACAAAAAAGCTCGATTCCTCACAAAAAAAAATCCATAAAATAAAAAGGTCGAGCCATATTTGAAAAAAGCTCGAGCCGTATAAAAAAAAGCTCGAGCCATATTAAAAAAAGCTCGATGATGTACAAATAGAGATCGGTCTTGAACAAAACAAGCTCAATCCTGTTAGAAAAAGTTCGATCATTTACAAAAACGGCTCGATCATGTACAAAAAAAACTCGATCAGTTAAAAAAAAAAGCTTCATCTCTTACACTTTTAATTTTTGTTTAATCCTTTATAATTGTAAATTTAATATTAAATATTTATTTCATAATAATGGTTTTTAGTGATGGTTTTGACAGGACAATGAATACGGTGAGAATAGTCATATCTTACAACGGTCGATGGGAGCAATTACCCGAAGGAAATCAGAGGTATTTAGGTTCCGATAACCAAGGTTTGTATGTGTCAAAGAATTTGAGTTACGACGAATTGGTGTCGATCGTGCAAACCATTGTGAAGTTTGATGAGAACAAATACAGTGCTGATCTACAGTCTCTATCAATTGTTCTTGGGACTACATGTCGTACATTTATAAGAACAGTGATGATGTTCAGTTCATCTTCTATATACAGGCTCACCCCCCCTGAACTGGATACTGATGGGGATTGATGAGAGATTCAAGATTCCAGTTTGGCAGTTTCAGCTGGTTGAGGATCTCAATGCGTTCGACGCGTTCCCGTGGGGTGCCCACGTGTACATGCATTCTATTTACTCATTCAAGCATGCGCTTGACGGGCGACGAGACAGGTTCAAGCGACGCCAACAGGAAAAGGGCGCTGACGTACACAGGTTGGAGACCTACAACATATACGGTCTATCTCATGCCCTATTGGTAAGAACTTCGAACTACAAATTGTACTTTATTGTTGGTGTCCAAAATATTATGGATACTTATCGTACTTATCGTTGTCAAAGAATTTGAGTTACGACGAATTGGTGTCGATCGTGCAAACCATTGTGAAGTTTGATGAGAACAAATACAGTGCTGATCTACAGTCTCTATCAATTGTTCTTGAGACTACATGTCGTACATTTATAAGAACAGTGATGATGTTCAGTTCATCTTCTACATACAGGCTCACCCCCCCCCCCCCCCCCCCCCCTCGTCTAGACAAGCATAGTACGGTGCATGTCTCTCAGCTGGTGTCAGCACCAGTTCCTTCCTCGTAAACATCTGAAATATTAGTTAGAACAATGTAATTGTACAAATACTAATTAATAAAAACATTAACAAAATAAATACATATCATGGCTTTGAAAATCTTTACCAGCTTCTTTCCTCTCGGTTGTTTGGTCAACCCCCACTTCAAATTACGGGGAGTCAGATCAGTAACCCTCCGGGCACCGACCTCTTTGGCCAAATCAGGGATCACATCCAAAGCAAATATCTGCATCAAAGATAAGTACGATAAGTACAATAAGTACAATAAGTACGATAAGTACGATAAGTACGATAAGTACGATAAGTACGATAAGTATCCATAATATTTTGGACACCAACAATAAAGTACAATTTCTAGTTTGAAGTTCTTACCAATAGGGCATGAGATAGACCGTATATGTTGTAGGTCTCCACCCTGTGTACGTCATCGCCCTTTTCCTGTTGGCGTTGCTTGAACCTGTCTCGTCGCCCGTCAAGCGCATGCTTGAATGAGTAAATAGAATGCATGTACACGTGGGCACCCCACGGGAACGCGTCGAACGCATCGAGATCCTCAACCAGTCGAAACTGCCAAACTGGAATCTTGAATCTCTCATCAATCCCCATCAGTATCCAGTTCAGCATATATAAGAGGCATAGCTTGACAACATCGTATGCCTTTCCGAACTCTGCGCCGGTGACAACACCCATAATCTCCTTCAACGACACCTCATCGGCTCCAGGAAAGTACCGCTTATGTATGCCATTCTTCACTGCTGCATACTTGGTCGTGTCTGGTACAACTCCAAACCGTAGTCCGGTGTTCAGGCAAAATTCCACCTTCGAAAACCTCATCGACTGATTCCCTAACATGAACTGCATCTCATATGTTGGGCTGTTTTGATGCAGCTCCCTCAAAAGCAACCGATAGATAATACAACCCGAAAACTTTATCTCCGGATACATCGTCAGGAAATGCCCGAAACATGACGCCATGAACCGACACCGATCTTCATCTGTAAATTCTACAGGGACACGGTTCAGCGCATCGTCTATATGGCCAAGGGCATCAAAATGGTTGTGTCAAGTCAATTTACCCTCGTATCAGTCTCCTTATGCAGTTTTAAACGAATCCATCAACCTAAACCTCATCTGCAATGTAACAGAAATACAACATCATTAAACAGAACAAATTTCGTAACCAAAATTAAAGTCTCGATCCAATGTCAAAACAGCTCGGTCCAAGAGAAAAAAAGCTCGATCCAAGAGAAAAAAAGCTAGATCCAAGGATAAAAAAACTCGAACGTTTTAAAAAAAACTCGATCCTATGACAAAATGCTCAATCCCATAACAAAATAGCTCGATCCTATGTAAAAACAGCTCAATCCAATGTAAAAAAAGCTCGATCCCTTTCAAAAAAGTTCGATCCTATTTAGAAAACGTTCGAAACCTTATATAAAAAAAAAGCTCGACCCACCAAAACCTAATTATTTCACGAAAATTTAGAAAAAAACTCGATCCTATGAACAAATAAGCTCGATCCTATATAAGAAAAGCTATATTTATTTTTAAAAAACCTCGATGTCATGATTAAAAAGCTCGATCCAATGAAAAAAAAAATCTCGAACCTATTCAAAAAAGCTCGAATCATTTTCAAAAAAGCTCGATCCCTTTTAAAAAAAGCTCGATCCCTTTTAAAAAAAGCTCGATCCCTTTTAAAAAAAGCTCGATCCCTTTTAAAAAAAGTTCGATCCCTTTCAAAAACGCTCGATCCAATTCAAAAAAAGTTCGAACATATTGAAAAAAGCTCGAATCCTTTTTAAAAAAGCTCGATCCCTTTCAAAAAAGCTCGATCCCTTTCAAAAAAGCTCGATCCCTTTCAAAAAAGCTCGATCCTTTTCAAAAAGGCTCGATCCAATTCATTAAAAGCTCGACCCTATTGAAAAAGCTCGATTCCTTTTATAAAAAGCTCGATCCCTTTCAAAAAGGCTCGATCCAATTCAAAAAAATCTCGACTTACCAAAACCTAATTTTCACGAAAATAAAAACTCGACTCAACACATAAGCTCGATTCTCTTGCAAAAAGTCTCGATAACCCAGATTTCATCTTCCTCAACTGATATTCAATCAAATTACAAATCCTAACCTAAACTACAACTATTCTCACATCTCTAGTTTAACCGGTTTCTACAATTCCTATCAACAAAACTCAATTCTAACATGTAATGTAAGTTAACAACAACAAAAACAATGAAAAAAACAATTATCTTACCTTTCTCAATCGCAGCTCTTCCGGTCACTTCACTGTCAATTAGTTTTCCGTCGATTTGACTGTTGTTTCTCTCTGACTTTGAAAACGACAAATTCCTCACTGTTTTAATATTTCAGGGTATTTACGTCTGAACACGTTAAATGGTACCTTTTAAACATGCATTAGTAAAGTGATGATATTTGCACAACCTCAAATAGTGCCAATAATTTTTTTGACCCCTTTTCAAATGGCCAACAGAGGCCACACAAACAACATAAGGAACAAACAGGAAATAACAAAAACAAAGATAAGAAAAAACAGAACAGCCCGAAACACAAAGCCTCCCAGCAAGCCACTGTGAAACAACAAAAACAATAATCCCATCTAACTAACAAATAGAATTATAAAAAGGAAAAACAGAGGTCATAAATCTCATGCTACAACGAATAAAATCATGTAATAAAACCGAGAAATGCTACAAGCTATTGCCAGAGGGCAGTTGCTCCTCTCGGAGCTACCTATACGGCTACACGTGTTCACTTACTAACATCATATATAAACGAATCCATAGAAGATTTTCTCCTAATGTCTTATCTAGTTACTTTTGTGAATATGGCCAAAAACTTTATTGACAATTGTCAAAAATAGACATCCAAATTATACCAAATTTGTTTATAACCACGTTTGAAATTTTTTATGAATATGATACATAAGCACATGTTAATATATCATCTATGTAATGATCATTTCGGACCCTTACAAATGATGTGAAGCATCATTTACGAGAATACAGCAAGTTACAAGGATGCTTCCGTGGATGTAAAATTTGATTCAAAATTAGTCATATCAGGTACTTTATTATTTTCTTTAAATTTGATTCAATGGTCAAAATGTATACAAGTTGTTCTCTGCTTCGACCCCCACTGAATTTTTAATTTCCCGTACCCTGGGATGCTAGAAGTTCTGATTGCTCTTTACAAAGAACGTATCAATCGGAATATGTGTTCCTTCTTTGCGAGAATACTTCAGCTTCTTACGTTTTTTATGGCTTGCACTAGCAGTACGATCCTTGTGGTCAGGTCTGGCAAATTTTTGAACCCATTAGATCACATTCAAACTTATAAAATGCCAGAACTACAGGGGCTAAACATAGAATCAAAGAATAGAGTCCAGGTTCGAATTCCATAGATATTACAGCTGGTAAACAAAGATTTAGAGTACCTTTGCGTCGGCGTATGAAATCTTGTGTTGGTGCCAGATTCCTCCTCCTGAAGCCTCGCAGCAAGATGAAAATCAGAATGCTCTTGCCTTTCCTCAACAAATGTTGGCGGTAATTCAGTGCCACATAATGAACACTTGTAGTTGTCCACCCAGAAAAACTGATCTGTCGGATTGGATGAAGACTTGGCCTCATTGTTCGGAATGTTAGCTGCTTCTTCCACTCTGTCATGGTTGTTGCCCTCGTGCTGCAAGAGGAATGAAGAATCTGTTTCCATTAACTGTGACACTTCATTTTGATGAGATTTTGGAGTATGCCTCACTATCTCTAATTTATTTCCCTAGACAAATAGAAAAATGCAAGATGAATCTCAATTAGAAAGTACAAGATCAAGAAATAATGAAAAACTTATATGAGTTAACAGATGGACTGGTCTTTAGGCTTTACACGTACTTTTCCTGCAGTTTCACTGCTTGAAGGTTGATGAGTTTTCTCCACTTCACCAACATTGTCGCTGAAAGTGTGATTTTTATCGTCTACATTTGGTACACAATTGTTCTCAAATGGATCCCTGAATTCATCAGGAATTGCCTCGTGGATACCAAGTGAAAAACTAGTTTCTTGATCATCCATGAAATTGTAATCACTAATATCTGAACCCAAGGAACTTTGATCACCCGCATTTTTCCGAGAAGCGTTTCCTGACATGATGAAATTGGTGAGAGTCCTTTGTCTAGGATCAGATGGAGCACCGACCTTGTCTTCATTGAACTGAGACACTCGCAACCCTGAAGGTAAAATATAAATGCATTGTCATAATTTCGATGTCATGAACATTCCATGAGTGGTAAAGGACAAAAAAAGATAAAACCACCAGATGAAACCCTACCAATGAGTCTTAAAGAAACAGGAAGTTCGGCCTCAAGCAGCAGTGAAGCATGTTTTAGGATGTCCTCACTTGAGCAAATATATTTTTGCAAAGTCACTGCTCTGGTCCGAACCTGAAGATTACGGATTTTCATAAAGCTTCAGCATGAACAATTATTTACAGAAGGGCAAGGGAAAAAAAAAAACTTACTATAAATGGACCCTTAATAGAGAGAATATTGCCTGAGCAAGAACTCTAACCAAAATCATTATTTATAGTTTGCTGCCTGTTCGTCATTGTAATGAGAGAATCAAGAAAGTACCTCAAAAGATGCTGTTTTCAGCTTAAGAGTCAGTGTTCGTCCATGAAGACCTTCTTTATGCATATCAGACGACAGCATTTCTGCAATCTCAGCTGCAAAGATAATCTTAATAAGGTTCACTTGTTGAAGATTAGTTCAGCAAACTGAGTGTTTTAGATTTGAAGCACTGAAAAAGCCTTCAGTTTACTGGTAGAGAAGCATCATACTCAAGTGAACAGTCTTAGATTTGATTGTTGGAATATGAAATAACAATTTGAGTATTTGAAAAGAAACCAACTAACAAGAATAACATTAATAATGCCAGAGTACAGTCTTTTATTTGTTCAGTTTGTTGTTTTGGACATTTTGGCAGACTACTGGTTCACTTGTGTGCTTATTTTCTTCATCTTTGATTAAACTTTCTCTTTTCTATATATATAAACATTAATCATGTAAGAGATAAAAACAACAGTCTATGTCAAATCATCAGAGATATAAATCCTCATCGGATAGGAAACAAAAATGAAATATGTTTTAGGCTTACCCAATTTCTGATAAAGCAATGCTTTGTCTTCTGTAGCTGAAAAGGTTCTCTCATTACTAATACTTTTCCGAAACCTGACTTGAGGAGTTTCTGTGCCCCCAAGCCCCAATCCGACAGAAAGAAAAAATTCTGCAACAAATTGGAGATATGTTCAGCAGCTGATGAAAAATTTTCCACTACCCCTCCCTATATTATTCTTTAATTATTAATGCTTGTTAGTCACTATAATTTTTTTATTGTCCTGAATTTCCCAAAATGCAGAACGGTTAATATTTGTAAGCAAAGCTAATGTAAAACATACAATCAATAATCACCATCGAAGTGCGTTCACATTCATGATCAACAATGAACTACAAGAAACTAAAAAATAGTTCCATATAAATAAGGTAACATTAAAAAAGAAAATAAGACAATGAAAATGGGAAGGCCCCAGCTGAGTCGATATAAAAAAAAAAAAAAAAAAAAAAAAACTTATATCAAATGAGGCCTCCAATCATATAGAATGAAATGGACAACAAAAGTAAAACAATATAGAATAATACTATAATTTCACCCATATGTCAATAATCAATACCATAGAACTAACTAATGACAATCAGAAATAACAGTGGATAAAACTGACTGGTGTGCTAACCTGCAGTAGACTGAGAAAATAGTGCACAAAGGAAACTGCCCTTTTGCAGCAGCTCTTCACATGTATTAATTCCGAGAACATCTCTTAACATGTGTTCGGTCACCTTACCAATGCCCCCAATCTGTGGATACAATTTGCCAATGTATTAAACATGTCAAAAATGTTAATTCCATACCATATAAAACATGTCCTTTAGAGAACAATTATTTTTAACAAGATTGTCCAAAGTTTTCTGCAACAAAGATACCTTCCGTATAGGGAGTGAAGATACAAATGTGATAACAGCCATCCTTTCATTTGGTAAAACAAATTGTCCGTTTGGCTTGTTTACATCCGAGCAAACCTGACGAGGAAGACTAATATAATTCTATTACCAATAATAATTCAGTCAGATTGGCTAATATAAAAACAACATTATTTGATAAAGCCAGAAAGGGAGAGAGGAAATATTGATGCATGTACCAGGAACCATATTGACACTTGGTGTATAAGTAAAAACAAAAAAACAAAACAAAAAACAAAAAACAAAATGTCGATGCACATGCTTCGAAAATTCTTACGGTCTTACCGATAAAGTTGAAGCTAAAGAGTTGAATACAATGCAAATAGTAATTGGAATACTTAATTGTCCTAATTTTTTCTTCCTATTCAATAATGTGGCAAACAAGCATGTAATTAATAAGCAATCAAATTCTCAGTATTTATATCCATATTCGGAACTTAGAACGTGTTCATTGCATTACCTCCAAAAAAGATTTAACTACATTATCTCATTGTTTTCAGATGTTGCTTTAATTTCTAAAATAATCTTGTCCTCCCCAGCTTTTTAGCTACTCTATTTTAAGTTTTATCATTCTGTGATCCTCACTAAGCTTCTGCTTATTTCCATTTCATTTAAAACCTCTTTTTTTATTTTTTTTAAAGCCCTTTAAATTTGCATTGTATATACTGATACACATAATAAAATACTAATTAAACAAACTTGGCAGAAACTAAAATTATCATTATGAAAAAATAGAACTTTCATTGAGTTATCACATCAGTTGTTCTTTCTGATTCTTCACCTCTATAACAAGCAGGAATGACGTACAAGTAAAACTAAAACTTTCATTGAGATATCACATCAGCTGTTCTTTCTGATTCTTCACCTCTATAACAAGCAGGAATAACGTACAAGTAAAATTATGGAAAATACATGGATGGAATAAACCAGACACCTATCATTCAATTTCAACAAGCAATATTTCTATATTGAACAACAAGCAAATTGTAGCTATATCTAGGAAACATCTAGAAGAACCTTAGCAAGTAAGCGGTTTGCCGCCACTCCAGCACTACATGTCAGACCAGTCTCTTCATAAACACGGCTTCTGAGTTCTTCAGCAATCTTCATAATGTCAAAACAACAAGAAGGCCACCAATTCAAAAGTCTACCAGCGAAATCTATACAGATAACACTTTACATAAAGATGGAAATAACAATAAGGGGAAGATAACAATGTTTTAAGTTCAGGAAATCAATTAAATTAGGTGGAAACTTACTTCTGCGCTGGTAATGCCCCTTTCTCGGCAGACCTCTGTTATATCAAGGTATGCTTCATCCAAACTAGCCGCCATAAAGTTAGGATCATAGTTGCGGAATACTTACAAAGAAATAAAAAAGGAACAAAATTAAGAAAAATGCATGTGATAACGATATATATCGTCCCTGAATCTTTTCAGAAGGAGAAATCTAACCTTTTCTAGTTAAATCACTGTAATAATTGTACTTCTTAAAATCTGTGGGAACAAAAATCAACTCTGGACATAGTTTACATGCAATAAAACCAGGCATCGCAGCACGGACTCCAAACTTCCGTGCCTACAGAGTGATAAACGGGTGTTCCAACAAAGTTAAGTAATAAATTGGAGTTGCAGGCACTTAACCTTTAAATGGAATTCATAGGAACAGTAGAGGCTTCATTCATTATGCCCATTAGAACTTACAGTAAGCAATTCAAACCTCGTAATTAGCAGTAGAGATCATAGACATGCCGCCAACAGCCATTGGCTTGCCTTTCAATGAAGGATCGCTCAGTGTCTCGACAGCTGCATAGAAAGCATCCATATCTACATGTAGCCAGATCCTCGATAGGTCCCGTCTAACTTCCAACTCTGATACTCTTTTATCTGCTACCTGCAGAAAGGATAAACTCTAATTATAGAGAGGCAATATCCTTCTTTCTCGAAAAATCCATTATCCTTCTTTCACAATCAGGAGTCATTAAAAGAAGCTTTCCCATTTTACACTAGGGAACTATAACCATTCAATATCTGGAATCATTCACAATCACATTAGTCAACTGGCAACCTCCTAGTCCTCAACTTAAAATCGAAGTTTTAAAAGGGTTACTTAAGTACAGACTAAGGCATTTGATGTTAACTAATTATCTGTCACACGAAAGATAATGATTCTAGCTCTGACTACTAAAAATACACGGGCAGATAAATTTTATGTGCTATGCAGAAACACGTCACAACAAAAAGAAGACCAACATCGTTAGTCAATGTACTGAATGACACTACACAGAAAATTGCATAACCAATTATACAAACGTGCATTGATAATTTTCACAATCACGAGTCATTAAAAGAAGCTTTCCCAATTTACACTGGAGAACTATAACCATTCAATAGTTGGATTCATTCACAATCACATATGTCCACTGGCAACTTCCTAGTCCTCGACTTAACATCATTGTTAATAAAGAGTTACTTAAATACGAAACTAAGGTGCTTGAAGTTAATTAATTCTTGGCACGCAATAGATAACAATTCTAGTTCCTGACTACTACAAATACAAAGGCAGAAACACAACAAAAAGAAGACGAACATCATTACTTAATGTGCCAAATGATACTCCACAGAAAACTGTACAAACGAGCGTCAATAATTCATAACACGAACCTTCTGATAATGAGCTAAATCTGCTGCTGTAAGCTTCGCACATCGAACACGCATGTGCTCAATTTTCTGCCTTATAAAAGCCTCCTTGCGCTCCTCATTGTCAAAATATTTCGATCCTTTGCTCATCTCATACACTACTCTCTGCACTTTCTCCTTATCAACTCCATCCATACCTTAAAACACAGCATCTCAATTCTCAACATCAATTCATATATAAAATATCTATACCATAAAAACTGTCTATGAATAAAAAATTATGAAATTGAAATTGTTTTACACGCACAAACAAGTTAACTAACTTCACAAATCATTTTCAATTTTTGAACGACGAAAGAATCAAGTCATGTTTTAAAATTGAAAATGATTGAAATGGAAGTGTACGACGACAACGATTGAGAAACAAAATACCTGCTTTAGCGTTAGTGTAAACAGTGTGGTAGGACTGCCATGGCCTTGGATTTTCGGTTGATGAAGTGCCTTCGATTTTCTCCATTTCTCCCAGAAAAGCTTGCTTGACAAGCACAAGAGGGAAAGTGTTTCGATGAAGATTTATATATTAATATACGCGAGAGATAGAGAGGAGAGAGAGAGAGAGAGACAGGTACAAAAATAATAATAAAAAAAGACGGTAATTATCAAAAACGTCCCTAAGTCTTTACTTAATTCAAATTATTTTATGCTGTTTACACTTTCTAAAATTGTACATTTTCATCTTCAAGGCTCCAACCCAGCTCTAGTCAATTAATCCTAATAGTAATAAGGGTAAAATTATATTTTTATATATTCTATCAAAGTCAACTAATGAGCAAATTGCACTAAATCTCTCTTCTCTTACATTCAGAAACAACTTTAACATTAATTGACACTTAACCCCTCCACGTTAGTCAACAGACGTTAGATTTAACATTTGACCGTGTTTAAACAGTAAAACGTCTAAAATTCCCCTGACATTATTTAACAACAGTTTATTTACTTTTATGACCCTAGAAAAAAATAAAAAAATAAAAAATTATTTATAAAAGCAGCAGGCCAGTAACATTAATGAGATGCTTTGGTGGGAAAAAATTTTCTTCTGGAAAATAAAAAAACTCGCTTTATGTTGAAAACCATTTGTTTATGGAAAATCTGAAAAAAAAAATTCAAATCTTGATTCAACACCCCAGCTGGACTTTCATCCAATAATCCATATTCAAGAGCTGGAATCTCATCCAACACCCCACCTAGGTTTTTAGAATATTCAACAGATCTGTAAAAAAATTCAGAAAAAAAAAAACACATGCATTAGATTATTCTTAATCACAACACATGTTTCATTTATAGACTTGTTCATCTGCAAATGCACCAAATCAAAGCATCCCAAGAAAAATATATACTTCTACAAGTTCACCAAGTCAACCCCATCATCATCATCAACATCGTCTACTTCTTCTTTCGAACCTCATCATCCTTGTTACCATTGATTCCCTAACCTTACAACGCCACAACTCAACAACAATTCCTTCGATTACGATGGAGACGAATTGTCAAGGAGCGATGGGTCTCCTTCCTCCGTGATTTGCCGATTTATGGAGACCCATATTGGGTGTCCATTCATCTGATATAGAGACCGACCGTTGGCCCCATTCAATTGCAAATTGCAATGGAGACCCAGATTTGGTAAAGATCTTATGTTTTTTTTAAAAATATATATATTTTATCTCAACCTACGATGGCCTTGAATGTGTTCAAGTTTTGCACAACCTTGCGTGGTCTGGGATCGATCATGTTATTGTGGGTTCTCGACGTTCATCAGCATCACCTACTTCTTCGTCGTTTGGACCAATTACGACCCAACTTTGTACGATGGTGGGTTTGATTCCGTCATTACAGTTGTTGTCTTGATCTTGTTTCAATTTTTTTCCATATTTTTTAGATTTTATTTATTTATTTATTTGGTTTGGATTGAAAAATATGGATTATCGATAAGATTTGTGGTTTTTTTTTGTTGATTCGATTTGTTTTTTATTATTATTATTGTGGAATTTAATTTGGCAGTGATGGGGATGGTGGATGGTGGATGGTGGATCGAGGGAGATGAGATTACGGGAGATGGAGATGACGATCTAGGTTTGGTGATGATGGTGGATGATTGAGGTTTAAGGTTGATGATTCTGGTTTTGAAAGGAACGATATTCGATGAGAAAGGAGAGTGTAGAGGGAGCATGTTGTGTATGCATCTGATGGTTATGATCGGTGTGAGTGGATATGGTTTGTTGGTATGTTGGTGGATATGGTTTATGGAGAAAATATCAAACCAGAAAAACTGAACAACGAATGAAAATTTCTTGGAATCAATTGAGAATTTCTTTTTTGCATCATTTTATGGTTGATAAAATATTGTTTTTTATATAAATAAATTATTATTATTATTATTTATCTTTTTCTAGGGTTATAAAAGTAAATAAACTAGTGTTAAATAATGTTAGGGGCATTTTAGACGTTTTACTGTTTGTACACTGTCAAAGGTTAAATATAACGTCTATTGACTAACATGAGGGGGGTTTAGTGTAAATTAATAATAAGGTTGTTTTTAGGTGTAAGAGATTAAACCTGAGGAATGTTTAGTATAATTTGCTCGTCAACTAATGATTGTTAGTAATTTGGTTAGAGAGACTAATATGACAAAAAAATGAAATTACTAATATGACAAAAAAAAAGACGTTTAATAAGTGATATTTAAAGGAAAAAAAATTGTGAAATTTCAAAGATGATTCGTAGTTTAATTTTTCTATTTCTTCTATCTTTCTATAGTATTTATGTTTTTATTTGTTTTCCTAATTATGTCTAGCTAAACTTTTCATAGTTATGGTTGTTTTGAAGCCCAGAACATGGTTTCAATTCTATAGATAAGTTTGTGTTTAATGAAACGTTATTTTTCATACATGATGATGATTCAATATCTCTATAATAATTGTCTAATAATTGTCTTTCTATTATTATGTTTCTTTGATTGGTCAATTTAAAGTATGAATATAGGAACCATGTTGTAGGATACAAGTGGGACACCATACAAATTCATCACTGTTTACAACAATTAATTGAATTATGACTCAATTAAGAGAGATTGATTAATGATTAAATAATATATAACATGTTTTAGGTTCATATGACATTTATATTCCCTTAGTTCTTAATGTATTTATATTATTAAACCTACGTAAACACCATGCTAGGTTATAATGTAGAATATAAGTGTTTATATAGACACCATACAACTTACATACTATCTAAGAGAGAATCATACAGTCTGAGTGAAACAAAATCACTTTGTCGTGAATATCTTTATCATATTTGATTATTTTCAACTTCATTATTGTCTATGGATTGAACAATTATTTAATGGTAGATATGAATTTCTAGCTAGTATTTCTCCATTGATTTTTCTTAAATAAATTTTGTTACGTTTTTAATTCTTTTTTGCTTTAATTTTCTTAGTTTTTAATAATCAAATTAAAAACATCTTTCATGTGTATGTGAGTTACAGTATTTATTTTTCGATTTTATAGAGTCTTAGTGTCTTAGATTATTGTTTTAAATTTAGAATTCTAGTAAGGATTTAATTCTTTATGTGAACGATATTTGCTTATTCATTGTACTATCGTTATGATTTGTGCACTTGTAAGGTTTATTATTTTTGTTTGCTATTTTGCAACCAAGCAGGTTTTGCAATAGCTCAATTAATAGGCCAGGATCGTTTTCACACAAAATTAATTACTTACTCAATTTTTGAATTTAAAAACACTAATCTAAGAAACACTGAGACTCTAAAAATAATAAAAACAAAAACTCTGAACGCACACATATAAAATTGGTTTTGGATTTGATTATTAAAAACTAAGAAATTTAAATGAGCAAAGATATAAAACACAACAGAAATTTATTTAAGGAAAATCAATGAATAAAAATTGGTTAAAACCTCCTATCCACCCCACTAAACAATCATCAAATTTATAAGCAATAATCAAACACTATGAAAATATTCACAATAAGGTGATAGTGTCTCATACAGGTTGTATGATTATCTCTTAGATAGTATGTAAGTTACAAGTGCCTATATAAATACTTATATTTCATATTATAACATAGCATGATGTCTATTTAGATTTAATAATATGAATCCAATACAAACGAATAGAAGGGTATTGGCACTATTTGAGGGGTGTGTTGTGCAAGTATCATCACTTTACTAATGTATGTTTAAAAAGCACCGAAAGAGTGTTTGAGACAAAAACACCCCGAAATATTTTAACAGTGAGGAATTTGTCGTTTTCAAAGTCAGAGAGAAGCAACAGTCAAACCGACGGGAAACTAATCGACGGTGAAGTGACCGGAAGAGATGCAATTGACAAAGGTAAGATTGGTTATTTTTCCTCGTTTTTGTTGTTGTTAACTTGCATTACATGCTAGAATTGAGTTTTGTTGATAGGAATTGTAAAAACCGGTTAAAATAGAAATGTGACAATGGTTGTGGTTTAGGTTAGGGTTTGTAATTTGGTTGAATATCAGTTGAGGAAGATGAAATCTGGGTTTTCGAGACTTTTTTGAAGAGAATCGAGTTTATCTGTTTAGGCGAGCTTTTTTTTTCATAAAAATTAGGTTTTGGCAAATCGAGATTTTTTGAAAAGGAATCGAGTTTTTTCAAAAAGGAATCGAGCTTTCGTGAAAAGGAATCGAGCTTTTTTGAAAAGGAATCGAGCTTTTTTGAAAAAGAATCGAGCTTTTTTGAAAAAGAATCGAGCTTTTTTGAAAAAGAATCGAGCTTCTTTTGAAAAGGATCGAGCCATTTTGAAAAGGTTCGAGCTTTTTTGAATAGGTTTCGAGCTTTTTAGAATAGGTTTAAGCTGTTTTAGAATTAGATCGAGCGTATTTGAAAGGGATCGAGCTTTTTTGAAAAGGGATCTAGCATTTTTTAAAAGGGATCTAGCCTTTTTGAAAAGGGATCGAACTTTTTTGAAAGGCATCGAGCTTTTTTGAAAATGAATCGAGCTTTTTTTGAATTGGATCGAGCCATTTCGAAAAGGAATCGAGTTTTTTTGAATAGGTTCAAGCTGTATTTGAATTGGATCGAGCCTATTTGAAAGGGATGAAGCTTTTTTGAAATTTGAATTGGATCGAGCCATTTTGAAAAGGAATCGAGCTTTTTTGAATATGTTTCGAACTTTTTTGAATAGGTTCGAGCTGTATTTGAATTGGATTGAGCCTATTTGAAAGGGATTGAGCTTTTTTTAAAAGAGATCGAGTTTTTTTTTAAAAGGGATCGAGCTTTTATGAAAGGGATCGAGTTTTTTTGAAAGGGATCGAGTCTTTTTGAAAAGGAATCGAGCTTTTTTATAAAGAAATAAAGCAGTTTTTTAAAGGGATCGAGCCTTTTTGAAAAGGAATCGAGGTTTTTTGTAAAGCAATCGAGCTGTTTTGAAAGGGATCGAGCCTTTTTGAAAAGGAATCGAGCTTTTTTGTAAAGCAATCGAGCTGTTTTGAAAGGGATCGAGCTTTTTGAAAAAATTCTGTTTAATGATGTTGTATTTCTGTTACATTGCAGATGAGAATTAGGTTGAGCGATTCGCTTAAAACTCCAGAAGGATACTGGTACGAGGGAAAATTGACACGACACAACCATTTTGATGCCCTCGCCCATATAGACGAAGCGTTGAACCGTGTCCCTGTAGAATTTGCAATGAAGACAGCCGACGGTTCATGGCGTCATGTTTCGGGCATTTTCTGACGATGCATAGGGAGATGAAGTTTTCTGGTGGTATTATCCATCGGTTGCTTTTGAGGGAGCTTCATCATAACGGCCCCACAGATGAGATGCACTTCATGTTAGGAACCCAGTCAGTGAGGTTTTCGAAGGTGGAATTTTAACTGATCACCGGACTGCGGTTTGGAGTTGTACCAGAGACCACCATGTATGCAGCAGTGGATAATGGCATACATGAGCGGTACTTTCCTGGAGCCGAAGAGGTGTCGCTGGAGCAGATTAGGGGTGTTGTCACCGGCGCAGATTTCGTAAAGACGTACGATGCTGTCAAGCTCTGCCTCTTATATATGCTGAACTGGATACTGATGGGGGTGGATGAGAGATTCAATATTCCAGTTTGGCAATTTCGGCTGGTTGAGGAGCTCGATGCGTTTGACGCGTTCCCGTGGGGTGCCCACATGTACAGGCATTCTATTCACTCATTCAAGCATGCGTTTGACGGGCGAAGAGACGGGTTCGACCGGCGCCAGTAGGAAAAGGGCGATGACGTACACATGATGGAGACCTACAACATATACTGTCTATCTCATGCTCTGTTGGTAAGAAGTTCGAACTACAAATTGTACTTTATTGTTGGTGCCCAAAATTGTATGGATACTTATCGTACTTATCTTTGATGTAGATATTTGCTTTGTAGGTGATCTCTGCTTTGGCCAAAGAGGTCGGTGTCCGGAGGATTACTGATCTGACTTCCCGTATTTTGAAGTGGGAGTTGACCAAACAACCGAGAGGGAACAGGCTAGCAAAGATTTTCAAAGCCAGGGTATGTATTTATTTTGTTAATGTTTTTATTAGTTAGTATTTGTACAATGACATTAATCTAACTAATATTTTCAGATGTTTGTGATCAAAGAACTGGTGTCGACATCTGCTGAGAGACAGGTACCGTACTATGCTTGGCTAGACGGGGGGGGGGGGGGAGCCTGTATATAGAAGATGACATGGATGATATGCCGCATGAGGTCCCTGATCATACCACTTTAGGCGGGATCAGTGATACAGACATGACCATTGTCAGTCAGAGATCTGAGCCCGCAGCTAGGGGTTTGAGGCCCAGTGACAGTGAGGGATATGAGATAGACCCTCAACTATAAAGACATAGGCATAGGCGGGTTCGGTTTTCCACCCCCGGACATGGTACATCTACAGGGGATTCTCGTGGGGGCGTTGGACGTGATGGAGTAGTCAGTTGAAAACATAGTTTAGTGTTTTTTATTAACTCGTGCTGATAGTTTTTTACTAACAATGTAGACATGATTTCAGGCTCCGTGGGCAGAAATGTTGAACGATATGCGTGAAGGCCTCCGGAAGAGTGACGAGGATCGATAACGTTAACACTTGGAGTTGTTGGATATGATCCGGAAGAGTGATGAGGATCGTCAGTAGCAACACCGATTGTTACTGGATATGATCAGGGGCTTCAAGGTTTGACCATGCGTTACACCGGGATACCCCCCACCTCCCAGCACATCGATCCCCCACCTCGCAGCACATCGATCCCTCCATCTCCTAGCACATCAATTCAGCCACAGCGGTCCCCTCCCCCACCCAGCACGTATGTGGCGTCGGAGCGGTCCCCTCCCCCACCCAGCACGTCCGTACGGTCGGAGAGGTCCTCTCCCCCACTCAGCACGTCTATGGCGTAGGAACGGTCCCCTCCCCCACCCAGCACGTCCGTGGCGTGGGAGCGGTCCCCTCTCCCACTCAACACGTCTGTGCCGTCGGAGAGGTCCCCTCCCCCCACCAATACATCGAAGCGTTTAGGTAAGCGCAGATGGTAGTATGTGAGCTCTTACACAGATCCATACCGTCCAAAAAGGTTGAGGACACGACCCGAATCCGTGGAACACATTTTTGACCCCCACAGACTAGTGGACGCTGACCACATTGCTGCATACAAGGCCTTCAAGAGGAACATCAACGAGGAACAGAGAGTCCAACTTTTTATAATACAAATGGATGTACATTTCTTGTTTATTCAAAATTATGTATAGCTAAGGTAATTCAATCATTAAACAGACGTGATGTGGACGTCCTGACACTAGTTACCGCGGGATGGTTCGTGCGTATGTAGTCTAACTTCATGGACTGGGAGGACATGGTACGTACTTATTAAATTTCATATTAACGTTTGTGTAAGTATTGTTGAATTGTTAACAATTACGGCGGTTTTATTATTTGTCAGCATATAATACCTCAATATTCTTCGCAAGCGTCAGCGAGGATTTCACAATGTGTACAACCAGAGGATCAACGTGTTGGATACACAATTTTATGTAAGTAGGTATACCATTTGGGAAGCAAATCGGATTTTCTGGTTATTTATTATTAATACGATATTGCCAATGCTTGTACAAGCCACTTATGTTGTACATGTGGAAGAGGATGATGTGTCACGATTTGCACGGTGCTGTGACCACGGCAATGTGGAATGTGTTACAGTCTCGATGGTTGGAAGAGGACATTCTGACAGTCCGTGGAGCAACCATGAGTGGAAATCGCCCATGGCACGAGGTTGACCTGGTAAGTGTTACATGATGGAGATGATTAAAAAAACATTGTTCGTATATCCTCAGCTAACACGGCATGCAAATTATTACAGGTGCTGATTCCGTGCAACGTTGGGACCCAACATTGGCTGGTGGTGAGCGTCGACCTTTGTCGTGGGAAGATTGACATTTATGACCCCTGGCGACAGGAAGTCCCTTATTAGATCAAACACCAGCAGGTTCGGCCATTACAGTGGTTTTTACCCTCCATGTTAAGTGACGCGGGGTTCCACATAGCACGATGAGCTGATCGTCGGGCGTTTCCTCTGGAAAATAAGCTCTTCTCGGTCAGCCTGGTGCATACTTCTACAGTCCCCCAATAAAAGAAATCGTAAGACATTCTATTTCATTCACGTGTTTAGATATTCTTTATGAATGATTTCTAATGGTGTTTTATGTGCCGCATTGCATAGGTAACTGTGATCCCCATACTTTGAGACTTATCGAGTACATACTGTCAGGTTAAAGGCTTTTTGATTGGTCAGAGGACAACATGGGGATCAATTGGGAGAAAATGGTTGTGGAGATTTTTTCTAACTCCAGGGCCGCCGAGTGATTTTTTGTATATTCCCATTTTATATGTACACAGACATGTAATTAATTCATGAATATTAATTTATTCATTATTCATTCATTAATAAGTAATTATTACAAATCCAAATTATTACAATATGATACACATCCAAAAGTTTTCAATGTGATCGAAACTTTGACATTCATTCCCTATTAGAGTCAACGTTAGGGCACGTTTGTTTGTTGTGTCTAATTGAATGGCAGATGCTACACTTGCGGCTGTCTTCATTGGGAACAGCTCTTATTGTACCTTCATTAATCATAGGTGGATTAGGACATCTCTTGGAATTATGCCCTGGTTGTCCACATTTTCTACAGGATTGTGTTGTTGTCCTCTCTGAAGATGAGACATGGTGACCTGCCCTCGGGCGTCCTGCTTGTCTCCTGGAGTTTGGATTCAAAATCACCCTCTAAGCAATGTTAGATAGCACAACCCAAGTGGAAGGATGGCCCACCGACATAATAGGAATCGAGTACGCGTTAATAAGTGTCTGTCTCTTGTAATAGTCCTCACACAAAGTTGTGAAGTCTAAGTTTCGCTCCCTATAAAAAACATTGAAAATTATCAGCTTCACCGAGAAAATGATCAGTAGGTTTTCAAAGTTGTGAAGTCCAAGTTTCAATAATGTACCATGCCGCCGCAATGGTGTGAGAACATGGAAAATGATCCATTTGAAATCTGTTGCAAATATAAGTCTTCCGAGCTAAGTCAACAGTCCACTGTTTTCCAGACCGCTTGACCGAAAAAATAGTTTTAAATAAATAAATAAACATTTTTTTAAAACATTAAATAAATAAATAATTTTTAAAAATCAAATAAATAAATAGTTTAACAAAATCAAATAAATAAATAGTTTAAAAAAATTAAATAAATAAATGGTTTTAAAAATTGAAAAAAAATTAAAAACGTTAAATTTTTTAAGGATATCCATTAATAGGGATAAAAAAAGATCTAAATATCAAAACGTTTACGGTAAAGATGATGGTGAGAGAAGCTTTTAGGTTCCCAATACTGGAAGTTTTTGGTTAAAAGGTAAAAAACAAAGTATAAAATAATATAACTAGGGGCAGTTTAGGCATTTTCAAAGTCAAATTTAAGGCTTGGGGGTGTTATTGTATAATAACAGAACTGTTCCAGCTAAGTGTAACTTGCCCATACCTCAAGGAGTTCAGTGCAATTTGCCCTCTTTTAAAATAAGGAAAATAAAATTACCAATTATTAGAGGCAGGTTTCGATCCTGCGACCTGTGGGTTATGGGCCCACCACGCTTCCGCTGCGCCACTCTGATTAGGTAATCGTTTTGATAGAAATTAAAAATATAATATTTAAACTGCTCTCCGTATTGGTTACTATCATTAAATAACAAAGAGTGCAATCAACCAAATCACTAAACTAGCTAGATCCCAAATATATTTTCTTTAATATATTTAAACCAGAGTATTTCAAAATAATAATAATAATAATAATCTCATTTTTATTTTATTTCAAAAATTATAATCACATTTTCATTATAATAGTCGGTGTTTCTAGTAGGCATTAG
This sequence comes from Dipteronia dyeriana, assembly GCA_032871835.1. Lineage (NCBI taxonomy): Eukaryota > Viridiplantae > Streptophyta > Magnoliopsida > Sapindales > Sapindaceae > Dipteronia > Dipteronia dyeriana. The sequence goes on along the minus strand of CM065295.1, from coordinate 89,330,877 downwards.
ATGCTAGTTAAAAGGTAAACTGGTGTATGATGTCAAAGTGGTAAGGATATTTTTTTTAATTTTTGTTTTTTACATCTCATATAGACCCCGGAATTAAATTGGCTATTTTCTACTGGGAATGACTTCAATTTATCCTTCAACATGTTTAAACATTCATAAATTCATCGATAATAAACAATATAAATGAGTACAAAAGTGTAGACACTGCTGCATCTATGTTTGCTATATAATCATAAATTCATCAAATCAATGCTATACATGAGTACATGTTTGCTGGTGCCTCACATCTTGCCCTACGTGACCTACGTCCCTTCCGATGAAAACAACTTGATCTATGCCCCGTTGAGTTTTCAAACACTATACATTAAGTGAACAAATAATTGGAGCTAGAGGTGTTGTTAAAGCAATTAAATTAAGGTCTGATTCGATGTTGGAATTGGGAAACGAGATTTTCTTGTTCAACTCTTCATGTCAATGAAGCTTAACTAAAACGGTACCGTTTTACACCCAAACGATGACCATAGGATTAAAATAGATTTTTTTTTTTGTATTACCAACTAGGCCGATTAATCGGTGTTAAAAATCGGGCTAATCGGCCGACAAGTCGGGGCTAGCACCTAGCCGCCTAGGGCCTAAACCGCAGATTACTAAAACACTAATAATACATATGAGGAAGAGTTAAGGTATCCAAAATAACTGGGTTTCGAAGGTAGAAACACGAGTCTCCGGTAGCCAAGCACCAACTAACTAAATTTCATCTCTTCACTCTCAAGAGGAGATTGAATGTGACTAAAATTAATTGTTTCTTTGCTCGGTTTAGTTGCTTAAAAAATAATCTTCATACTACAAAATACAAATTTAACATGTTTACAATTTTCTTGTTGTGAAGATCAATAAATTTAGTAATTCAGTTTTATATATGGGTGGGGCAAAAAAGCCCAAAACCGCTGAACCGGACTAAATCGAACAAAACCGTTTCATTTGGTTCTTTTTTACTTTTTTTAAAAATCGTATGGTTTTTTATAATAAAACCATATGGTCCGGTCTAATATATAATCCAAGCTTATTAAATCCAGATCGAACTTTAAACCGAATAGTTTTAGCACATATTTTTATTCTATTATATATCACACCCAAAACTTCAAAACCAAAACGTTAAAAATGAAAAACCGTACTTTATTTCTTTGTAACTGTTTTATTCAACCATCAATAGTCTATTATTTGACTTTCATTTTGTTACTTTATTTGGTCTGAAAAATATTTGAATTTTAAATTTTAATATATTTTTTTAGGTCATATTTTATATATGAATTAGTCAATATCATATATTTCTTTTAAATGATGGACCAATTTAATATAATTTTTAAATTGTATAAAACTTAAAAAGCAAATTTGAAACCAAGAACTGTTCAATCTAAATAGATTGAACCAAACCAATAATCCGGTCTGATCTAAAAAGGAGATTGGACCAAATTGATATTGTTTTTTTATTATTATTATTTAAAAAAAACGAAATTTTTTGCTTGATCCGATTCCAGTTGAAATCGGATCAAACCGGAACCCTACCCAGCCTTAGTTTTATAGTTCAACTCAACAGCAGAGCAGTTAGCTAATTCAAAGCAAACTAAATATGTTGTCTCCAATTTCTTTCAAATATAAATAAATAAATCAATATGTTGTCTCAATTTCGTTTTGAAATAAAATTTGATCTATAATTCATTCATTAGATTAAAACTACCAAGAATAAGGTGATTATGTTAATGATTGTTTGGGTAAGTAAAAGAATCTTCGATTGGGTATTTCATGGATTTCCCCTATTGTAATTTCATCAGTATTATTTTGTTTCTTGTTATATTTGTTGTAAATTGTGTGATTTATTTCAAAATTCAAATTGAATTGGAAGAGATTGAATTATTTTTTTTTTTTTTTTTGAAAAGCAAATTTATTCAGGACTATCAGGAGAGCCGAGAAGGCCAAGAGAAAACAGCAAAGGAGGCTGCAGACAATCACGCAGCAATAACAAAAGACCAAAGCCAAAGCATAGACACACACTAGTCCCATGACAAAAGCAAATCCACCCAGGAAAATTAAACAGAACAAAGCAGAGGCAAACACAAAGACTAGGAAGCCAAAACCAAAACCACGACCAAAGCTAAGTGCTCACACAGCCGACCACTGGCCCGGAACAGCAGCCTACAGATCACCCCATACCTCTTTGAGTTTGTTTGTTTGGACTTTTGAAAAACCTCTATTGTTAAAAAATCTACTACAAGTAGATCTATTAGAAATAGAGTTTTTTAATATATATATATATATATATATATATATATATATATATATATATAATTGTTTGATTGATATCTATTGAAGAAGTACCTCCCATTGAGCTTTTGTCTAGTAGAGTTTTAGACTCTACTAGTCTCTACTCAATTAAAAATAGACATTCTTAAAATTCCAACCAAACAACTCTAAAAAATCAAAATAGACATTTATAAACCTTTTGAATCAGTAGAAAACTCAATCAAACGAAAACTATGTCACCTTCCATGTTCGAGCCCATGTTGGCAAGATTATCGGTGAAGGAGTTAGTAGCTCTTGAATTATACTCTATCGACAGCCCTCCCATGATCATGTTCCTGATACATCAAATGTCGTAGAAGATATCCACATGCTTTACGCTTCCAACTATATAATTATTGTTGGCCCAAGAGTCCACAACCACGGAGGAGTTTGCGGAAACCACACTGGGGGAAGAAGTCTAGCACATAAGGTGCTCAGGCAAGGCTATTACTGGCCTACGCTTTTCTCAGATACACAGCAGTGGTCGGAAAGTTGTAATACCTGTCAAAGGATTGCTAATGATATCTGACAACCCCCAGAAAAGCTCAGAAATCTCACTGCCCTATGGCCATTCGCCATGTGGGGCCTAGACCTGATCGGCCCAATGCCAGTCGGGACAGGGGGTGGAGCAAAGCACACCATAGTAGCTGTCGATTATTTCACAAAATGGGCAAAAGCTGAAGCGCTGGTGCATATCACAGAAGCCAACACCATAAATTTTGTAAAGAAAAACATACTTTATAGGTTTGGAGTTCCGGACACTATAATCACCCACAATGGCACCTAGTTTGATAACCAAAAGTTCAGACAGTTGTGCGAGAAGTATCAGATTGCTAACTACTATGCGACACCCGCTCATCCTCAAACAAACGGACAGGTAGAAGCAGTAAATAAAATTATCAAGCACACCATCAAAGCAAAGTTGGATGCCAAAAAAGAAAGCTGGGTTGAAAAGCTACCTGAAGTATTATGGGCATACCGGACGACAGCAAGGACTTCAACAAGAGAAACCTCGTTCACCTTAGCGTTTGAAACAAAAGCTGTCATCCCCATAGAAACATCGTATGCGTCCCCCCGGGTCAAGCTATAAAATGAAGAGCAGAATATTAATATGCTACTACAAAGTTTGGACGAGCTAGAAGAAAAAAAGGGAGAAGTCCCGAATAAGAAATATAGCATATCAACAAAGAGTGGCTCGCCACTACAATTCTCGTGTTCGGATCATGAAATTTTAGCTTGGAGACTTAGTGCTCAGGAGGGTATCATTAAACATGAAAAAATAAAGCTGCAGGTTCCCTGGCAGATAATGGGAGGGCCCATACAAGGTCGAGGGAATAGCTGGCCATGGAGCATATTGGATTGCACGACCCAACGGAGGGGTTTTACCCCGACCATGCAACGCTCAATATCTAAAGATTTTATATCCTTAAAACTGTTTTTCCTTTTTGTTTCCTAGTCAGGGCTATTAGTTGTGATGAATGTTAGCTATGGAATTTAAATGTTTTGATTTTGCAGTGATGAATAAAAATTATTCGGGATTTCCAAAAGAAATTATATGATAATAAGAACATATAGAAGAAGAGCATGATAATAAGAACATGCAAATAGAATTCTCGGGACCATCAAATCCCGAATGGGCGGAGAAGCTCGTAGGAGCATGCCAGCCGAGCATGGTCAAAATGACCTTCGTAAAAAGGCAAACTCGATACACCAGACTCTGGAAAAATGCTCAGGACGCTATCGGGAGAAAATTCCAGTGAAATGCGTAAGCTGTGTTGATGCAATTTTTTTTAAAAGAGCTCAACGATTCGGTAAACCCTTGCGCATAAAAACTAGGGAGACGTCATTGGTATTGCGTAAGGACTCGAACATATGATCATGGTAAGCCTTGATGTAATGTTCGAGTAGCAACCATGTATGAACACGTGTAAACTTGCCTGTTTCAAGATGACTCGGTTAATAATAAAAAGCCAGTTTAATAAGATACTTGGCAATTAAAGTCGTTCGGGTAACAACCGGTTTAATAAGATACTCGGTTAAGTTACCGGAACATCAAAGAAGCCAGTTTAATAAGATACTTGGCAATTGAAGTCGTTCGGGTAACAACCGGTTTAATAAGATACTCGGTTAAGTTACCCGAACATCAAAGAAGCCAGTTTAATAAGATACTTGGATATTGAAGTTGTTCGGGTAACAACCGGTTTAATAAGATAGTCGGTTAAGTTACCCGAACATCAAAGAAGCCAGTTTAATAAGATACTTGGCAATTAAAGTCATTCGGGTAACAACCGGTTTAATAAGATACTTGGTTAAGTTACCCGAACATCAGCCAGTTTAATACAGCACTCGGCAACAATCAGCAATAAACAGATCAAGACCATTCAATTCAAAATAAAATAGAATTTTATTGCTTCTAAAAGAATGGTTACAATTTAAAGAATGGTTCTTTACAAGTAAAAATAATCAGAATTTTCTACAATTCTACAAAATTAAGGTTGCGAGGATATCGAGCCTTTGCCAATACTTGGATCTGGCACCATCTCGTACTCACGAAGCAGGCTCTCATTAGACGGTCAAGTGATATCGTCGACAGTATCATCCATCCACTGGCTGTAATCCTCACCTGGGACTGGACCTACGTCCGGGACTACACCCTCCACCGACGCTTGACTTGCATAAAAGGTCGAGAGAGAATGCTCGAACGGAATCTCTAAATGCATGGGATGAGGCTCTTTGCCTTGACTACGGCAGTAGGCTCTCCATTCCTTCATCTGAATCCGAAGAGATTCCAAGGACCGGTCCACGTGATGTTTGATTGACAGCTCCCAATTAGCTCGGGCCTTCTCAGTAGCCCTATTCTTAACTTTGAAGAACTCACCGGCCGAAACTAGCCCACGTTGAAATTTCTGAATAAGTAGGGCATCGTAAGCAGGGTATCTTTTAAAACGATCCACCCCTTGGACTTCAAGTTCCACCTGGCCTCTCGAAAAAGGGATTCAACTGTCAGCACTTGGCGCTCCAGATCTTCGATTTTTTGGTCATACGCCTACTTCGCATGCTCCGCCTCCTGCTCGACCTTAAGCATGGATTCTTCAGCAGAAGATAGAAGATTTTGAAGTGATGCAACCTTCTCATTTGCTAGAGATTCCTTGTCCTCGGCTTCAACCTGCTTCGCCAAACAATGATCGGCAAATATTTGTACAGAACCGACCTCCTGCTGGTAAGCTTTCTGGGCTCGAGCACGACCTTCCTCACTCCCCTTCAGTTGAACCTTTAGACGCCTTATTCGATCGGCTTGATGTTGCTGCGTCTGAATAAGCTCAGCAAATTTGGCCACCATCTGCAATGGAATATAATTAGAAATCTGGCAGAAGTAAAACAATAAAGGAGTCAGATTTAACTTACATAAAAGCACTGTTGAAAACATTTTGGAGACGTTCGGTCAGGGAACCATCCCAAAAGCCGCTCCAGCGATCTTCCCCGTTAAAAGCCCGACCGGAAGACATCTCCTGTAGCATATCCTGAGGAGAAAGGAATAAAGGAACCCCCGAGGGTTCAGCTCCCAGATTTCCAAACTCGGGGGCAGGAGAAGCCCCGTTCGGTTCTAAGGATGGAGAAAGATTTGAAGGAACCCCCGAAGGTTCAGCCCCCATGTCTCCAACCTCGGGGGTAGAAGAAGCCTTACTCGGTTCTGAAGCGGCCGCATCTACTGGTGCTCAGCGCCAACACTTGAGGCAAACTCATCCGTAACATCTTCATCACTGGAGTCGATAAATGAGACTACCTGAGGAACTTTGAAAGGACGAGACGGTGAACTAACTGCCTTTCTCTTCTCACCCTGAGAACGGTGGAAGTTAAGGTCAGCATCAGGATCCTTACTGCGGATCATCCCGAAAGGACTCAAAGAATCGGCACCTGCAGGCACTTGATCCGTCAAGATGTTACCACCGTCGCCTGCTTTAAACCATCCAACAGGCTCTTCACACGGGCCTTCACATTGCCTCTCCCGATTATCAGGCAGTTGGGTGTCAGCTGGCTCACTCTGGCCACTTGGACCAGCAGAATCCTGAGTAGGAGGCTGAGCACCCTAATCAATGCACTCAGGAATTCGTTCCTCAGCAGTGTCGGTTTCCTCATCAGGCTTGGGTGGAGCAATACCCTTATTACCCTGACGGAAGCTTCTTTTCTACTCGCCTACAGAATCAACTTCACCTGGCGAGCCTGAAGATCGCTGACGACATCCGTATCGAACACTACAAAAAAAAGATTCATATCAGAAAATGAAAAGCAGAAAATACAATAGAAAGGGCACTGGGTTACTTATATCGCCTGTGATAGCCGAAATCTGTCTGAAGAAGCCGAGCTTTATCAAATCCTTATATTTAAAAGGTAGCTCTTGCTCCTCTTCTCTAGAGTACGAACAGTTGTCCGAGTCAGCCTCTTCAGCTCAGAATCACTATAATCAATTATTTTCTTGTTCCACACTTCGGGGGAACAGAAGAAACGGGGAACACTCAACACCTTTCGGGAATCCTCAGATCCAACAGTGATGTTGAGCCCGATAGCCCCTCCAGTAAAAAACCAATTATTCTTCCAGAACTTGTTGGATGTAGGGAATCTCCATACAAAACCCTTCTTTTTTGGGTTATCAGAGGTATCTACCTCCCGATTCACCTTAGCTTCTTTGGGGACCCACCGTCCGATGAAGTAGATGCAAGGAAATATGTCCCCGTCTTGCTAACCTGTCTCAGCGTAAAGAAATGCCTGATTTCATTCAGGGAAGGCGGTGAAAGGTTCATTCGACTGAACATATGCCATATGCACATCAAGATTTTATAACTATTTGGGGCCCAATTGAGCTGAGGCTATCCCTGCTTCAGCCAAAAAAACAGGCAATAAAGGCTGAAAGGGAAGTGTGATGCCACAACATAACATCGATCCATAAATCGCGACCATACCCTCAGGAGGATTCCATACGGCTCTATCCCCCTCAGGAACCAAAGTGACCAAGTCGGGCAAGTCGAATCTGGAGCGGTATTTTTCTATTTCAGCTGGCCAGACCATATTCGGCTCAGTTTCAAAGCCACTCGGGCGGAGTATCAGAAAACGAAAGACGAGACGCCATGTACACCTCATCAACATCACTCTCGTTAACAGTCCTATTCCTGATCTGAACGTTGCTCGTGACGTGCTTGCGTACCTTACTTCTGCTCTGATGTTTACCCATCCTTCGAAAAGGATACCCTGTGATCAGAAATATCAGAATCAGAACTAGATGGAGAACTCGATACATGGCTGAAAGTGACTTCAAGATGAAGCTCAGACACATCAACGTCTAAAAATGGAGTTCATCTGTTGGGATATCCCCCAGTAATCGTTTAATGCAAGAAACTAACTGGAAATCCCCACGTTCTAATGCAATCAAAAGCGATTTTAAAGAGACGATGATGGGAAGATGGCCCCATTAAAACTAACCTTGAATTGAGATTGATGCAAGATCTTCAAACGGAGAATCGTGAACTTCCGGATAAAGAAATCTGAGTTGAAAGAAATTTCAGCCGAAAATTATTGAGAATAAACCAACGATGTCTCTCAGCAAAGAATTTAAAGAAGAGACGACACAAAACCCTAGGATTTCAAGGCGGGAAAAAACTTATGACGAAACTCGATGACGTAGGCGGTGTTTGGGGGAGACGTAAAAATCATTTCTCATAAATGATTTTGAAAAATGAAGAGACGAGGGACTCGTGTCAAAACAGGAAGTAGCCCCCTCGACCGTCAGAACTTCAAAATGTTGCCATATTTAAGATCTTACGTGATGAAGCGAATCGAAATTTACAGGGTCACTATTAAGACACGCCATTATGACAAGACGACTATTCCGACGAGTGAAAATTAAGATGATTAAATTACTCTTGCCCGAAATGAAATTTACTCGGTAAAATATTTTAAGGGGGGTATTGTCGTATGTGAATTTTACGAAGCATACATGTCATTGATAGGAAGGAGAAAATCGCCGATGGACGCCCCAAATGGGCACTCAGGAAATATCCTACGAGACATCATTAAAGAGAAGAAAGCCTGAGTAAGCATATATTGAATGAAACCTACTCGGGAACAGTTAACAACACTCGGGACTGGTTAAACAACGCTTCTATTCGGGCTCAAACGGCTCTACTCGGGACCATCATGTATTACTCTTACTTGGAAATAAATACAACCCAAGTAAGAACTTGGTGCTTATTTCACACGGATTAAGTCATTAAATACGCGAAGATATCCATCAGGAAGGAATCCCAAATAAAATGGAACATTAAGTTAGAAGAGTCCCCAATCAGGAAATAACTTGATTTCTTTACGAAGACTACATTCTTATAAGGAAACAAGTCCAAATTGGACTGCACTACTAGAATCTCACTCGATTTCCATAAGAGACTCCGAAACAGGAAAGAAGACAAATCAACCTCAAGCAAGTAACCAATTCACAATTAAATACAAAAATCATGTATTACTTGTACAAAGCAGATTAAAATAGACCCATAATCTCGTCCAGAAAAGATATAGGCAATATAGCATACACAACAAGCAACAAAAAAAGACATAGAGAAGAAAGAGAGATCGAGAGCTTGTAAACAACATATTTTCATAGTGGATTTTGGCTTGGTTGATCCTTCAACCACCCGTGGACGTTTCTCCGGTCATCGGAGTTTTACCACGTAAAACTTGTGTCTTCGTTACTCTCTCTGAATCTCTTTCTCTTTGAATTAATAGCCGAAATCCAATCCTTGTTGGCTTTTCTGATACAATTCAGAAATCGACGTCAACAATATTACTAGACATGTTTTTGAATTTGTTATTTTGCTAATTATTGGTAATTTTTTTGATTTGTTTATTCTAAATAAATTAAAGTTATAAAATAAAGAAAATACTAAGAATAAAATAAAACGAATCATAATAATATAAGGATTATTTTAATACGATAAATTAAAATTTGAGATTTTAGGGTTTATTCATATGATGTGTTAGGTATGTCAAATTAAAACTATTAAAAATAATAAAAGTTCAAAAATAATAATATAGTATTTAATATATAATAAAATTGAATTAAATAGCCATAAATTATGTAGAGCTAAGAAATTGAAAATAATGGAAAAGAGAAAGTGAATTATTTTATTTCATAAGAAAATGAAAAATTGATTAAGGAATTAGAAAAGAGGATAAAATAAAAAAGTTATAAAAGAAAGGCTAAAATGAAGCAAGATGCAACGATTAGAACCTGTCATCCAAAGAATTGGTTGTTTTCCACACACTCACTATCACTTCCTTTATGCACAATTAGTTTATATATATATATATATATATATATAATAAACACAATGGATTTTTTTTTAAAAAAAATTGAAGTAGGGCACTGGGGCCACCTAACCTTAATATGGGTTTGTCCCTGAGTGAAAATGCATCGTCCATTTCTTACAAGTATGCCGGCCACTAATACGATTCATCGAGCTTCTACTTCATGAATGAATATAATACGATAGAGGAGAGTGCAGATCCGACGTCTTCGCCAACGAATTACACTCAGAATCTGAGAGAGATCTAGAGTTATCCCGGTAATAAGGATGCGATGGGGATTGGGCTGGTGGGTCATTTTCGAGTCCCGAATCTTGTACGGTTACACTCCGATCTTTCTACACTTACAAATTTAGTAAACAAGTTTTCTTTGTCACCACCGCCCAATGTAGTCTAGTGGTAAATAACGTTCATTCAACTTGGTATTGTCTCAGTTTTGAATCATCATATCCTGCAGAAATAAAAAAGTAAAAAATTTGGAGGGTCAAAACAAAAAACATTTTAAATGTAATGATAGTTTCATTATTTTAAAACTTTTTCTTTACATAAAATTTGTAACTTTTTCGAATTGATTAGGAGAACAATACAGAAAAATAAAAATCATACAACAGGTGGATATATAAAAATAAAAATGTTCTGTTTTGTCACATTCAGAATTGATTAGGAGTAACATTCTATCTGCACGTTGTTATTGGTTTAAATATTTGTGTCGAACATAAGGATAATGTTTCAATAAAGCATGTTTTTTATTAATTTTTAACACTTAATAATTTGCCTTTTTACAATGGTCAATGAATGTGTATGTGGACAGGCAGACTGCACAGTACTTGGAGCAGATTCTAAGGGAAGGGCATGGTCACCCTAATGTGAGGGGGATAATGCTTTGGGGAGGTTGGTATTCAGACGGAAGTTGTGGGATGTGTTTGACTGATAATGATATGAATAATCTACCAACCGGAGACGTTGTAGACAAATTGCTGGGTGAGTGGGGTGTTAGGTCCTTACAGGCCACAACCGACGCTATTGGTTTCTTTGAGGCCTTTCTCTTCCGTAATGCAGATTATCAAATCAAGATTATATATCCACCCGGCTATCGGAAATTCCTCCTCCTCGGTTCACAGCTTTAAGGTGCCTGAAGCATCAACTGCTGATTTTGATTCCTCTGAACTGTCTACAATAATGTTCCTTCAAGTTTCTGCATAAATTAATGTTTTTTTTTCTTTATTATTTTTATAATTACAACACGGTAGTATTAAGGGTGTATCGTTATGTTTAAACAAAAAATTTCAGGTGTAATAATTAAGTTATGTTTGGTTTAATGGGGTTTTATGCACAAAGAATTTCCTCGCAGAAAAAATCACTAAAAAAAATGGATGAAAATCATATGATTTTGTCTATGTTTAGTACCTCTTAAACTTTAAGATAAGTAAGCCTTCCAGATCACACAACGAGCGGGGTCAAAAAATTATTGGTACTATTTGAGGGGTGCGTTGCAAATATCACCACTTTACTAATTGATGTTTAAAAGACACTAAAAGAGTGTTTGAGACAAAAATACCCCGAAATATTTTAACAATGAGGAAGTCGTTTTCAAAGTAAAAAAGAAGCAACAGTCAAACCGACGGGAAACTAATCGACGATGAAGTGACCGGAAGAGCTGCGATTGACAAAGGTAAGATTTGTTATTTTTCCTCGTTTTTGTTGTTGTTAACTTGTATTACATGTTTGAATTGAGTTTTGTTGATAGCAAATGTAGAAACCGGTTAAAATAGAGATGTGAGAATGGTTGTGGTTTAGGTTAGGGTTTGTAATTTGGTTGAATATCAGTTGAGGAAAATGAAATCTGGGTTATAGAGACTTTTTTCAAGAGAATCGAGCTTATTTATTTAATCGAGCTTATTTATTTAATCGAGCTTTTTTTTCGTGAAAATTAGGTTTTGGTAAATCGAGTTTTTTGGAAAAGGAATCGAGCTTTTTGAAAAAGAATCGAGCTTTTTTGAAAAAGAATCGAGCTTTTTTGAAAAAGAATCGAGCTTTTTTGAAAAAGAATCGAGCGTTTTTGAAAAGGAATCGAGTTTTTTTGAAATCGAATCGAGCTTTTTTGAATAAGTTCGAGCTGTTTTTGAATTGGATCGAGCCATTTTGAAAAGGATCAAACTTTTTTGAATAGGTTTCGAGCTTTTTTGAATAGGTTCGAGCTTTTTTGAATAGGATCGAGCCTTTTTTTGAAAGGGATCGAGCTTTTTTGAAAATGAATCGAGCCTTTTTTGAATTGGATCGAGCCATTTTGAAAAGGATCGAGGTTTTTTGAATAAGTTTCTAGTTTTTTAGAAAAGGAATCGAGCTTTTTTGAATTGGATCGAGCATATTTGAAAGGGATCGAGCTTTTTTTGAAAGGGATCGAGCTGTTTTGAAAGGGATCGAATCGAGGTTTTTTGTAAAGCAATCGAGCTTTTTTGAAAGGGATCGAGCCTTTTTGAAAAGGAATCGAGCTTTTATGTAAATCGATCATTTTTTAAAGAGATCGAGCTTTTTTAAAAGGGATCGTGCTTTTTTTAAAAGGATTCGAGCTTTTTTAAAAATGATTCGAGCTTTTTTCAATAGGTTCGAGTTTTTTTTGAATTGGATCGAGCTTTTTTATTTGTTCTGTTTAATGATGTTGTATTTCTGTTACATTGCAGATGAGAATTAGGTTGAGGGATTCACTGGTACGAGGGCAAATTGACACGACACAACCATTTTGATGCTCTCGCCCATATACGACGCGCTGAACCGTGTCCCTGTAGAATTTTGAGATGAAGACCGCCGACGGTTTATAGCGTCATGTTTCAGGCATTTCCTAACGATGCATAGGGAGATAAAGTTTTCCGGTGGTATTATCCATCGGTTGCTTTTGAGGGAGCTCCATCATAACGGCCCAACATATGAGATGCACTTCATGTTAGGAAATCAGTCGGTGAGGTTTTCAATGGTGGAATTTTGCCTGATCACCGGACTGCGTTTTGGAGTTGTACCAGAGACCACCATGTATGCAGCAGTGGAGAATGGCATACATGAGCGGTACTTTCCTGGAGCTGATGAGGTGTCGCTGGAGCAGATTAGGGGTGTTGTCACCGGCGCAGAGTTCGGAAAGACGTACGATGCTGTCAATGTCTGCCTCTTAATATGCTGAACTGGATAATGATGGGGTGGATGAGAGATTCAAGATTCCTGTTTGGCAGTTTCGGCTGGTTGAGGAGCTCGATGCTTTCGACGCGTTCCCGTGGGGTGCCCACGTGTACAGGCATTCAATTTACTTATTCAAGCATGCGCTTGACGGGCGAAGAGACGGGTTCGAGCGATGCCAGGAGGAAAAGGGTGCTGACGTACACAGGGTGGAGACCTACAACATATACGGTCTATCTCATGCCCTATTGGTAAAAAGTTTGACCTAAAAATTGTACTTTATTGTTGGTGCCCAAAATTGTATGGATACTTATCGTACTTATCTTTGATGCAGATATTTGCTTTGGAGGTGATCCCTGATTTGGTAGAAGCGGTCGGTGCCCGGAGGGTTACTGATCTGACTCCCCGTATTTTGAAGTGGGAGTTGATTAAACAACCTAGAGGGAAGAAGCTAGCAAAGATTTTTAAAGCCAGGGTATGTATTTATTTTGTTAATGTTTTTATTAGTTAGTATTTGTACAATGATATTGTTCTAACTAATATTTCAGATGTTTGCGATCAAGGAACTGGTGCCGACACCAGCTGAGAGACAGGTACCGTACTATGCCTGGCTAGATGAAGGGGGGCCTGTATGTAGAAGATGACATGGCTGATATGCAGCCTGAGGTCCCTGATCAGACCACCTTAGACGGATTAGTGGTACAGACAGGACCATTGACAGTGAGGGATATGAGCCCACTGTTGGGGGTTTAAGGCCCAGTGACAGTGAGGGATATGAGACAGACCCTCAACGAGAAAGGCATAGGCATAGGCATAGGCATAGACGGGTTCGGTTTTCCACCCCCGAACATGGTACATCTGTAGGGGATTCTCGTGGGGGCGTTGGACGTGATGGAGAGGTAAGTTGAAAACAAAGTTTAGTGTTTTTTATTAACACGTGTTGATAGTTTTTTACTAACAATGTAGATATTATTTCAGGCTCCGTGAGCAGATATGTTGAACGATGTGCGTGAAGCCCTCCGAAAGAGTGATGAGGATCTACAGCGTCAACACTTGGAGTTGTTGGATATGATCCAGAAGAGTGATGAGGACCGTCAGCAGCAACACCGATTGTTACTGGATATGATCTGGGGCTTCAAGGTTCGACCATAAGTACACACCAGGATGGCCCCCCACCTCGCAGCACATCGATCCTCCCACCTCCTAGCACATCTATTCAGCCACAGCGGTCCCCTCCCCACCCAGCAGGTATGTGGCGTCAGAGCGGTCCCCCCCCCACCCAGCACTTCTGTGGCTTCGAAGCGGTCTCCTCCCCCACCCAGCACGTCCGTCCCGTTAGAGCGGTCCCCTCCCCCACCCAGCACATCTGTGGCTTCCGAACGGTCCCCTCCCCCACCCAGCAAGTCCATACTGTCGGAGCGATCCCCTTCCCTACCCAGCACGTCCATCCCGTCGGACGGTGCCCTCCCCCACCCAGCACGTCTATGGCTTCGGAGCGGTCCCCTCCCCCACCCAGCACGTCCGTGTCGTCGGAGCGGTCCCCTTCCCCGGCCAATACATCGAAGCATTTAGGTAAGCACGGATGGCAGTTGGTGAGCCCTTACACAGATCCATATCGTCCAAAAAGGTTGAGGACACGACCCAAGTCCGTGGAACACATTTTTGACCCCCACGGACTAGTGGACGCTGACCACCTTGCGGCATACAAGGCCTTCAAGTGGAACATCAACGGGGAACAGTGAGTCCAACTTTTTATAATACAAATGGATGTACATTTCTTGCTTATTCTAATTTATGTATAGCTAAGGTAATTAAATCATTAAATAGATATGACGTGGACGTCCTGGCACCAGTTACCGCGGGATGGTTCGTGCGTATACAGTCCAACTTCATGGACTTGAAGGACACAGTACGTACTTCTTAAATTCCATATTAACGTTTGTGTAAGTATTGTTGAATTGTTAACAATTACGGTGGTTTTATTGTTTGTCAGCATATGGATGCATACCTCAATATTCTTCGCAAGCGTCAGCGAGGATTCCACAATGTGTACAACCAGAGGATCAACGTGTTGGATACACAATTTTATGTAAGTAGGTATAACATTTGGGAATCAAATCAATTTTTCTGGTTATTTATTATTAATACGATATTGGCAATGCTTGTACAGCCACTTATGTTGTACATGTGGGAGAGGATGATGCCTCACGATTCGCACGGTGTTGTGACCACGACAAGGTGGAATGTGTTACAGTCCCGATGGTTGGAAGAAGATCTTCTGACGGTCCGTGGAGCAACCACGAGTGGAACCGCCCATGGCACAAGGTTGACCTGGTAAGTGTTACATGATGGAGATGATTTAAAAAAAACTATTCGTATATCCTCAGCTAACACGGTATGTAAACTATTACAGGTGCTGATTCCGTGCAACGTTGGGGCCCAACATTGGCTGGTGGTGAGCGTCGACCTTTGTCGCGGGAAGATTGACATTTATGACCCCTGGAGATAGGAAGTCCCTTATCAGGTCAGGCACCAGCAGGTTCGACCATTACGGTGGTTTTTACCCTCCATGTTGAGTGACGTAGGGTTCTACACAGCATGAGGAGTTGGTCTTCAGGTGTTCCCTCGGGAAAATAAGCCCTTTTCGGTCAGTCTGGTGCATACTTCTACAGTCTCCCAATAAAAGAAATCGTAAGACATTCTATTTCATTCACGTGTTTAGATATTCTTTATGAACGATTTCTAATGGTGTTTTATGTGCCGAATTGTAGAGGTAATGTGGTCCCCATACTTTGAGACTTATTGAGTACATACTGGCGGATCGAATGCCTTTTGATTGGTCAGAGGACGACATGGGGATCTTTCGGAGAAAATGACTGTGGAGATTTTTTCTAACTCCAGACCCGCCAAGTGATTTTTTTGTATATTCCCATTTTATATGTACACAGACATGTAATTAATTGATGACTATTAATTCGTTCATTTTTTGTTCATTAATATTAATTCATTCATTAATAAGTAATTATTGCAAATCCAAATTATTACAATCTGATACACATCTAAAAGTTTTCAATGTGATCGAAACTTTGTCATTCATTCCTTATTAGAGTCAATGTTAGGGCACGTTTGTTTGTTGTGTCCAATTGAATGGCAGATGCTACACTTGCGGCGGTATTCATCGTGAACACCTCTTCTTGTACCTTCATTAATCATAGGTGGATTAGGACATCTCCTGGAATTATGCCCTGGTTGTCCACATCTTCTACAGGATTGTGTAGCTTTCCTCTCCGAAGACGAAACATGGTGACCCGCCCTCGGGCGTCTTGCTTGTCTCCTGGAGTTTGGATTCAAAATCACCCTCTGAGCAATGTCAGATGGCATAACCCAAGTGGAAGGATGGCCCACCGGCATAATAGGAACCGAGTACACGTTAATAAGTGTCTGTCTCTTGTAGTAGTCCGCACATAAAGTTGTGAAGTCCAAGTTTCGCTCCCTGTAAAAAACATTGAAAACGATCAACTTCACCGAGAAAATGATCAGTACCAACACAAAGTTGTGAAGTCCAAGTTTCAGTAATGTACTGTGCCGCCGTAAGGGCGTGAGAACATGGAAAATGATCAATTTAAAATTTGTTGCAAGTACAAGTCTTCCGGGCTAAGTCAACAGTCAATTGTTTTCCAGACCGCTTGACCGAGAAAATGTTCCAGTCGATTGGATTTACCGTCAAATAACCACACTTCTCCACACGTTTTAAGAGCACAAGATGTGCTGTGTTGGTCAACTGATGACGCATGGTTGTGTAGCTCTATAGCTATCATGAATCCACTGTTGCAACATATTCCTAATGAACTCAGCTAGAGTCAACATAGGCAGTTGGCGTGTAAATTTTAGGCATGAGTTTATGCATTCTGCAGCATTAGTCGTCATCACCCTGTACCTTCTTTTCGGGCAGTGTACACGGGACAACTTGTGTGGACCGGCATCAATTACATAATTGTATGCATTTTGGTGCAAGTTTCTTAACTCTTCCATATGCTGGTTATATTCAAACTCAGTGTATGCGCGGGCAGCCTTGTCCATTATTACGGCAACATCCTTCCAATGGAATCGCTTTTTGACATTTTCAGCAAAGTGCAAGCAACATATGGTATGGGTGCATAAATGAACACTTTAGAAATCCCTGCTTCAATGCTTGCATGCCTGCATGCCTATCGAAAATGAAAACTAGCTCATCAATATGACCTAGGGCACCCTTCAAGCAATCCAAAAACCATTCCCATGAAAGGTTGTTTTCTGAGTCGCCGTACCCAAAAGCAATTGGATACACCTGTTCGTTCCCATATTGTGTTGTTGCAACAAACATTGTACCCCGGAATCGTCCCTTCAAATGGGTACCATCAACGACAATGACTGAATGCATCACGTCCGGAATCCTCTAAGTGAGGCACCAATCGACATGAAGAAGTACAAAAATTTACCATCTTCATCGCACTGTAAGTCAGTGATTGTGCCGGGATTTTGTTGTTCCAAAACGTAACCAAATGATGGAAGCAGTTGGAAGATTTTCTCATGCATTCCATATGTTAGTGACAACGCATAATCGAGGGCGGCGTGTGCCTTACTGTACATGATTTGGATTCCATACATTGATTTCATGTCGGCGATTATGTCTTTCGGACGCATTAGTCGACCATCTTGTTGTTGCAGTCTAGGTGCAATAACTTCTCCAATTATGACTGCACTAGACTGTCGGTGCCGGCAGTGAATTTCCTCTAACGGACAAGTGTGTTCGTTGATAAAACTTCTTACTTGAAAGTATGTACATTCATCTCTCCTCACCGCTCTTAACTTCCACGTACAATTTCCCATCAAAGAAACTAGATGTAATGTTGTCTTATTGGACCTTTTCACCTTCTACTCGAAGTTCTGCCGCATTGCAAAATGGCCTACTAGTATCTTCAAATCCTTTTTCGTTGGAAAATATCGGTATTTATATATCATGCTTGTAGGTTCATCTTCAACCAAGTTCCTGCTTCCAACTATACCAAACGAGTATGATTCTGCTCCTGGAATAACCCATGTTGTGGCATTATCAAAATCATCTAGAGTTACATTAGCCCGGACCTCGGAGTTCCTAGCTATATCCGGTGTACTGGAACTAAATCTGTGTACACGTCTTACACGTCTTACACGTCTTTCCGTTTCGACAGGTTCCTCATCATCCTCATTGTTCTATACATTATCTACCGGATTCAAATTGCCCTAATTATCCACCTCATGAATTCGCCCAACATTCGGTGTTGTATTCTGGTCATTGTTGATGTCATTGGTACTGCCTTACATTCATCTCAATTTGACAACCAAATACATCGTCGAATTGAGGTCCTAGTGTATTATCATGGGCGGCTACTTCCGGTGGGACAGCACATATATTTTTCCGACCATCAATCCCACTTCTTTCTGTGAACAACTGGTTGCTTCCGCCTGACGATCGAAATTGTTGGGTGTTATCAGGATGAGGGATATCTTCACCAATGAAACCTTCTGTTGGCCTCTCGATTATACTAACACATACTTGAGGGATCACCCTATCTTCCCTAATATAAACTGAACATCATCATTAATTCTTATAAATGTACGACATGTAGTCTCAGGAACAATTGATAGAGACTGTAGGTCAGAACTGTATTTGTTCTCATCAAACTTCACAATGGTTTGCACGATCGACACCAGTTTATCGTAACTCAAATTCTTTGACGTATACAAACCTTGGTTATCGGAACCTAAATACCTCTGATTTCCGTCTAGTAATTGCTCACATCGACCGTTGTAAGATATAACTATTCTCACCCTATCCATTGTCCTGTCAAAACCAACATCAAAAACCATTAATAAGAAAAAAATATTTCATATTAAATTTACAATTATAAAGGATTAAACAAAAAAGTGTAAGATATGAAGTTTTTTTTTAAACTGATCGAGCTTTTTTTATACATGATCGAGCCGTTTTTGTACATGATCGAGCTTTTTCTAACAAAACAGACCTTTTTTTGTTCAAAATCGAGCTCTTTTTCTATATAATAGAGGTTTTTAATATACGGCTCGAGCTTTTTTCATATGGCTCGAGCTTTTTTCAAATATTGCTCGACCTTTTAATTTTACGGATCGAGTTTTTTTTTTAGGAATCGAGCTTTTTTGTGGGGGATCGAGCTTTTTTTGTGCGTGATCTAGCTTTTTCGATGAGG